>CM066988.1:35687500-36887500 GCA_033977485.1 Hydrangea macrophylla
AGCAGAACAGATGAGGAGACAAGCCGAGAATATGAACCGAATGATGGGAATGATAGAAGAGCTGAATCGCCGACCGCCGCATGTAATTCCACCCATTATAGACCCGCCTATGGGAGGAGGAGACGGAGATTGGTTCGACGACCAAGAGGCACATTGGAATGATGCACTGAGAGCCAACAGGGACAGGGAGAAAGATGAGAAGGAGAAGCTGCTGACCGAGAAGATAGAAAAATTGGAGAGGGTAATGCGCAAGGCTCAAGGGGTGGATACCTACCTAATGGAACTGGAAGGGTTGTATGACGGAGTCCACGAGACACTGCCGGCCGGTTTCAAAATGCCCGTCTTTGACAAATTTGATGGCACAGGCAACCCCCGCAGTCATGTCCGAATGTGTATTGGGGCTTTCCAACCAAGCGGATTGAGCACTATCATAATGGCAGTCCTGTTCCAACAAACTTTGACCGGAGCCGCTCTGTCTTGGTATCTTACTCTTGAACCAAGTAAAACCAGGGTATGGGAAGAAGTGATTAAAGCGTTCGTGGCGCAGTACGAATACAACCAGGACTTGGATGTTACTGTCCGAGACTTGGAAACGACCAGGCAAGGGAACAAGGAATCATTTGCCGAGTATTTAAGCCGATGGAGAGGGAAAGCTGCGAAAATGGTGCAAAGGCCATCCGAGAAGGACCAAATCCGAATGCTGATGAAAAATCTACAGCCCGTTTACCAGGAGAAGATGAGATTTCAGTCAATCAACACCTTTGCTGAGGTGTTCGATGTAGGGACGAGAATCGAAGATGCAATTCAAGAAGGAACAATCAAGAAGGAAGAACCGCAGAACCGATATCGGAGGCCCAATTATGGATAAGGTGGAGGGCACTCGGGGGGTCACTCTGGCCCCACCGATGTCAACGCACTTAGTGAGCCGGAGAGGAAATTCGATATCACCAAAAGTCATTCAAGAGGAGGGGAGGATAAGCCAATGAGGAAGTTTTCAGACTTGGGAGTATCATTATCAACCGCCCTCGATAGGCTGTTAGCAAAAGGACATCTCCGTCAGCTGGAACCTCGACCGCCGTCGAGTCCACTCCCGCCGTACTTCAAAGGAGATCTCTACTGCAAATATCAACAACAAAAGGGCCACTCAACTGATCGGTGCATGAGGTTAAGGCATGACATACAAGACCTCATTGACAACAAAGTGATATCCGAGCCACCTGTCAAGGCCCCCAATGTCACCAAGAATCCACTGCCAAACCATCATGCTGTACCACCGCCACGAGGCCTGTACTTCTTAGGAGTGGGAGAAACAACATTTGATCCGTCCGAGCTAATCACGAAGGTTGGGGAACCAAAGAAGTTTTATCAGTTAACAGAAAATCCGGAAATCTGTATGATTGGAAGCCAACCAGGGATATGGGAAAAAGAAGCAACGGGACAATCAGATTGGTGGGTTCAAGGAACTAATGATCGTAACATAGACCAAGTGGGGGAAGATGACCTGTGGTATCAAAGCGACGAAGAGGCAAAGGAGGGCTCAAAGACCGTTTCAGAAGTCGACAACATTTGGGCAAGAGAAGAGATAGATCATTTGACTCGGTCTGGCAGGCACTTCAAACCAAACGAACTAGAAGAAGATCACCCGGGGAGAGATCAAGACAAAGGAAAGGGGAAGATGAATGAAGAAGAAGAAGAGGATAGAGTCCTCAAGCAAATGAAGAAGACTCAGGCTAACATCACTGTCTGGGGGTTGCTGATTGCCTCCAAACGTCATAGGCAGGCAGTCCTAGACGCTTTGAACCAAGCTGACGTGTCCATCGATACCACTCCGGAGGACCTCGTAGGGCTGATCAGCAAAATTCCAACTTCGGCTATTACTTTCTCCTCAAACGACTTACCTCCGGGAGGACCCATGCTCAATAAGCCTTTGTACGTCACTGTTGAATGTTTGGGGAACACCGTGCCTGCTTGTCTCGTTGACAACGGGTCTGCTCTTAACGTGTGTCCTTTCCGCACAGCCAAACGAATGGGTTTGGATGAATCCTCTTTTGTGCCGTCTCAACAAAAGGTCCGGGCATATGATAACACCCAAAGGGCAGTCATGGGCATCATCTTTCTTAACCTTGCTATCGGGCCAATGGATAAAGAAGCCGAGTTCCAAATCATTGATATCCCCGCTTCCTTCAACCTGCTGTTAGGGAGACCTTGGTTGGACAGTCTGGGCGCTATACCGTCAACAATCCATCAAAAGGTCAAGTATGTCTGGGAAAACAAAGTCTGTGATATCCTCGGGGACAGTTGGGTTCGTCCGTCCGAAGCATCGTCGAGTGCACCGGTTCTAGAATTACAGCTGCAAGAAGAAGAAGCGAAAATGGGAGGATTCGAATTCATTAGCGTAATAGAAGAAGGAAAGTCGAGGGAGTTTCTGCCACTTCAGTCCGATCAGCATGCTAGTCCGGTGGTCGCAGGAATCATGAAGAAGATGGGTTTCTTTCCAGGATTGGGGTTGGGGAAAAACCTTCAAGGCCTGCCTGAGGCTCCAAAGATCCCTACTCAGACCCACACTCACGGTCTGGGGTACCAGCCAACGAAGAAGGAGCTAAGAGCCAAGAAGAAGGCCGTCAACGCACCGCTAGACCCTTACTCAAAGACTCTCAACGGGTATTTTGTGAAGGAGGGAGAAAGTTTCCCTTTCTGTGGCTTCCCAGAGCCATGGATGGACCGAAAGGACAAGTGCATGAAGCCAGGGTTCTAGATCTTTTTCTCCCATGAAATTTCTGAGTACAAGGACCCATTTCTGCAAAAGCCCGAAAAGTCTGTTGCTGCCAAGGACTGGATTGGTGCGCTGGACGATTCCGCCATGAAAAATCTGTTGGGCGAAGGGAACACAGAGGTAGTAAAGGAAGATCCTGGGAAAACCAAGGGCAAATACGTCGAGGGCATAGTGGAGGAAGCGTCTGAAAGCGAAGAAGATGGGGAAGGTCAGGAAAAAGCCGACAAAGGGAAAGCTGAGGAAGAGGAGATGGAAGAAGTCACCAAAACAGGAGAACCGGAAGAATGCTTCATTACTGACTTGGGAGGAGAGAGCAAGAAAGAGTGGGTTTTTGAGTCTAGCGATAGGTTCCCCCCCACACCCAGAGTCTGTAATGGCCCAAATGAGGCGTCTTTCAATTTCCATGTCTGTTGTAATCACTCCAAAGAAAATCAATGAAAACATGACTGATTCTGCCTACTCGAACACGCTTAATGAATGTGATGAATGTGATGATCATGAAATACCCATTGAACTGCAAAAACTAATTGAAAAAGGAAAAGAATCTGCGTGTAAAATCATTGAGGACACCCTAACAATTAATCTAGGAAATAAAGATAATCCTCAAAATGTCTTTATCGGCTCTACACTTAGCAATAAAGAAAGCAAAGAACTAATCAGCCTATTAAATGAATTCAAAGATGTTTTTGCATGGTCTTATAGTGATATGCCAGGTATCGATCCAAAAATAGTCCAACACCACATCCCCCTCTTTCCCAATTCGAAACCCATAAAACAAAAGTTGAGGCGAATGAGGCCAGAATGGGCACTTAAAGTGAAAGAGGAAGTTGAAAAGCAATTAAAAGCTGGATTCTTAATGGTCACCGAGTACCCTGAGTGGATTACCAACATTGTACCTGTCCCAAAAAAGGATGGTCGTGTTAGGGTTTGCGTTGATTTCCGAGATTTAAACAAGGCAAGCCCTAAGGATGATTTCCCGCTGCCCCACATCGATGTGTTGGTGGACAACACTGCAGGGCACGAGCTTCTATCTTTCATGGATGGATTCTCTGGATATAACCAAATCCTCATGGCGCCCGAGGATAGGGAGAAAACCACTTTCATCACTCCATGGAGGACATATTGCTATAGGGTCATGCCGTTTGGACTTAAGAATGCAGGTGCAACCTATCAAAGGGCTGCCACCACTTTGCTACACGATATGATCCACAAGGAGGTGGAGGTGTATGTAGATGACATGATTGTGAAATCCAAAGAGAGGGGAGGACACCTTGAGGCTTTGAGAAAATTCTTTGAGAGATTGAGGGAGTTCAAAATGAGGCTAAACCCGCAAAAGTGCACATTTGGAGTCACCACCGGGAAGTTATTGGGATTTCTCATTACTCAGAGAGGAATAGAGGTAGACCCCACCAAGATAAAAGCCAGAACCGAAATGCAGCCACCAAAAAACGAGAAAGAACTAAGGGGATTCTTGGGGAGAATACAGTTCGTCAGCCGCTTCATTTCCAAACTCACCTTGACCTGCGACCCACTTTTTAAACTACTCAGAAAGGGAGAGAGATTCAAATGGGACGCCCCGTGTCAACAGGCCTTCGACAAAATCAAAACCTACCTCCAGAACCCACCTGTCTTGTCACCACCTTCACCTGGGAGACCCCTGTTACTTTATCTCTCTGTATCCGAGGATTCAATGGGATGTATGTTGGCCCAAGAAGGAGAGGAGGGGCACGCAGAGAAAGCCATTTACTACCTGAGTAAGAGAATGGTCGGATATGAGTTAAAATATTCACCCTTGGAAAAAGCCTGTTGGGCCTTGGTTTGGTGTACCCGTCGCCTCCGCCACTACATGCTAGCCTTCCCTGTAATTCTGATATCCCGAATGGACCCATTGAAATACCTGTTCGAAAAACCTGTCCTGACTAGTAGGATTTCCCGTTGGACTATGATGCTGGCTGAGTTCGATATCAGGTATGTCACCGCCAAGTCCGTAAAAGGAAGGGCTGTCGCCGAGTTTTTAGCCGACCTCGCTGTAGAATCTGAGGACAAGGGAGATTTCAAGTTCCCAGACGAAGGAATCATGGAGGTTAGGGAAGATTTGTGGAAGATGTACTTCGACGGAGCAGCCAACCAATTGGGTTACGGAATTGGAGTCATCCTCGTAGCACCCGATGGGACCCCTACCCCGTTAGCCGTCAAACTCGAGTATAACTCAACTAACAATACCGCGGAGTACGAAGCATGCATAATTGGGATGGAAGCGGCCTTGGCTTTGAAGGTAAGAAGGATTGATGTCTTCGGAGATTCCAACTTGATCATATCCCAGGTCCGAGGCGATTGGAGGGTAAAACATAAGAAATTGAAACCCTATCACGACTATCTGGAGAGTCTGAAAGTGCAATTCCAAAAGATTTCCTTTTACTACCTCCCTCGCGAAGGAAATCAACTAGCCGACTCTTTGGCTACCTTAGCCTCAATGATCCAAATTCCTTCCAAAATTGCCATGATCCCGCTATCCATAGAAGTAAGGAATCAACCGTCATTTGAAATGATCGCGGCCATAGAAGGAGACGACGAAGTGCCGTGGTATGAAGATGTTTGGAAATTCATTAGAGAAGGAGAATACCCCGAGGGGGCCTCGGAAAAGGACAAGAAGGCAATTCGACGATTCGCTGCTCAATTTGTGATTTATGCGGATAAGCTATGGAAGAAATCCTACACCGGGTATAATCTGGAATGCCTATATGGGTCGGAGGCTAAGAGAATGATGGAGGAAATACATGAGGGAGTATGTGGACCCCACATGAACGGGCACATGCTGGCAAAGAAGATCATCCGGCAAGGGTACTATTGGACGACCTTGGACAAAGACTGTTGCGAATATGTTAGAAGGTGTCACAAGTGTCAGATTCATGCAAATCTGATGCATACCCCGCCGTCACAACTCTACAGCATGACCACCCCTTGGCCATTTTCTGTGTGGGGAATCGATATCATCGGCGAGATAGTCCCGAAGGCTTCCAATGGGCACCGTTACATAATCGTGGTAATCGATTATTTTACCAAATGGGTAGAGGCAGCCTCATACGCGACCTTAAAAGCCAAAGATGTGGTGAATTTCATCGAGAAGAACATAATCTGCAGGTATGGGGTCCCTAATGAATTCATCTCCGATCACGGCAGTCACTTTCAGGGAGAAGTTATCCCGCTCTTGGAAAAATATAAGATCACCCGTCATCAATCATCCCCGTATAGGCCTCAGACGAACGGGGCAGTGGAAGCAGCAAACAAAAATGTCAAAGCCATCTTGGGAAAAACGACCGATACATACAAGGATTGGCATGAGAAGCTGCCGTTCGCTTTATGGGGATATCGGACCTCAGTGAGAACTTCAACGGGTGCCACACCATATTCGTTAGTATACGGAATGGAAGCAGTCCTTCCAGTCGAAGTGGAAATACCCTCTCTCAGGGTTTTGGCAGAATGCGAGGTCACCGAATTAGAATGGACACGGGGAAGGTATGAGGAGTTGATGCTGCTCGATGAAAAGAGGCTGACCGCGATAAACCATACTCGGGGATACCAAAAGAGGATAGCGCGTGCTTTCAACAAAAAGGTTCGCCCAAGGAAGCTTGCTGAGGGTGACCTGGTCCTCAAAGAACTAAAAGTGCCCGTTTATGACCCCAGAGGAAAATTCAAACCCAACTGGGTCGGACCATACATCATTAAGACCCTCCTCTCTGGGGGAGCGGCTTATCTCATGGACCTAGACGGGGTTGAATTTAAACAGCCAATTAACCTCGATCGCCTCAAGAAATACTTTGCTTGAAACCATTTTCTTTCAAAGCCTCCTACCTCGATGAACTACGCTTGACCTGATTCCCGCTAGGGGATACGTAGGCAACCCACTCGGTTCGGTCATTAATAATTGCCCAAAGAGGCGCTCTTCGTCAAAACCTCAGACCGAACTACTACAGGCCTGATACCCATTCTGGGATAAGTAGGCGGGCCCTCAAAAGCCTTCGGCCCATAAAAACCTAGGGAAGCAGCAACAGCTGCGCCAAACTAGGGGCAAACTGGCATTTGCCCAGAGTCACTTCGAAGCCCTAAAACCAGGGGCAAACTTCGTTTGCTAAAAGAATCCGGATGCAAAACCGTCTCCCAGGTCACCTGGCTGTCAAAATGAGTACTATAAAGAAACAAATGAAAATTCATGAAATAGAATAGCAAACAGCAGAGTAAAAAGCCAAATAAAGACATCGAAAGGAGAATACTTCATGAAAGATTAATTGAAGGGGTGAACACTTTTGATTTTATCATGACAGCACTTCTTGAAAAAGGAAAAAATAAATAATAAAATTCACATTCAAAAGCGTGAAAAGAGTAGGCAGGGTCTGTCAGAAAGTTTTGTAAAATGGCAAGCTTTTCCCTGTTTTTGTCTACTTTTGTTATGCATGTGTCTGTCAAGCTCGCCTTGCAACCAAGGCCTGGATCTCTAGAAGATACTGGGTAGTAGGCACAGTCGGAGCAGGAACCCTCAGGAACGGAGCAGCAATCCTGCTATGCCAAACCTCAAGGAAAGCCTTCACAGTAGAAGGACGCAGAGTAGAACCCCTGGTGAAATCAGCAGTCACAGGTTCAGTAGTATCTTGCAGAAGTCCAAACTGGCGAACCACCCGACCAGGAATGTAGAAGGTAGTGGCACTCAAGCCCGGCAGCCAGATGCCAGGTCGCCCAGGAAGACGTACAGCAACAGAACGAGGAGTCCACTGAGGGCAAATCCAACAAATATCACTGGAAGAAAGGCCCTGGAGCCAAACGAGCCATGCGTCGGTAGAATGAAATAAGCAATGGACCTCCATACGGTCATAAGAGAGGGGCCCGCGAAGACGCGAGGAATGAATGAAGAGGTCGAGGCGTTCCATGAGCCAAACCTGCAAGACGAAGGGTGCCCCGGTAGATAACATGGCCCCGGTAACACGGGCACGGCTCAACCCAGTCAAAGTTTCGCCAAGAACCAGCATAACAGCACTTTTCATCTCCCTCAAACCACGGGCAATGGGTATAAGAATGTCAGAAGATGACTGGAATAGGAAGTAAGAGAGAATGGCAATCGATAAGGCACTACGTCGAATGATCTGGTACTCACCATCATAAGGGTCCCCTATGGGAGCATAAGCAGAAGAAAGGCGCTCAAAGTCGACTTGCCCATCATGAACAAAAGAACCTGCCGCATTTTGAGATATGTGGAGAAGAGTGGTTAAGTCCCGGACATACCCGGCCTGAATTAGAGGAACCACCAATTCAGCAGAGGGATCAGTGTGCAAAATGGCGCTGAATTCCTCAAACAAAGGACAAATCTCCTGAAAGCCGAAACGAAAGACGTTGAGAGCAGGGTCCCAACACTGAATAGCAGCTCGAAGTAAGCCCTCGTTCAAATTCATGCGTCGGAAAGAGAAGAGATCGTTCAATCTGAAGCATTCAAAATTGAGCTTTTCAATACCTGAGAGAGTATCCATCCATGGGAAGAGAATTTGGGAGCTAATGGGGGCCATTTGAAAAGAAATGGAGGAGGAAGAAGATGTTTTGCGGAGTGTTAGAAGAGGAGGGGTATAAATAGAGGAATAAAGCTGCCCACTAGATCGCGGCACTCGGTAAAGTGCAGCGGCACTCCATGAAGTGCCGTGCGGCAGTCCGTGAAAGCCGTTGCGGCACTCACTGACTGCCGTTGCGGCAGTCACCAAGTGCCGCGAAGGCTTATCCGAGTGCCGTTCCGAGTTTCCCATCGGCCAGGTTTTGTTTGTAACTCGAGTAGCCCACATGCAAACAGAAAACTAAATAGAGAGGCAATAAAAACGTGCGCATCATGCAGCACGTGCAAATACATTCATTCATTCATTCATTTTGCATATATCAAATAAGTAAAAGAAAACAGAAGCATTCAAATGATAAAATAAAGTCGGGACCAAGCCATGGTCCCACATACGGCAGGGGTTGGACCAAGCTATGGTCACACATACGGTGAATAAGCAGAAAGCATGATGAAATGTTTAAAGCATCTATCCTACAAAATAAAGGGAAGCAGCCATCAAAATAAAGCACATGTATGTAATATACAGTCATCCATGTAAATCCTCCCATAAACTCTCAAAAATAAAAAAATATAATAATAAAAGCAGGGTCAACCGCGACCCCGACCCCGGCCGCGAGAAAGACGAGTCGTGCGCCTGAGAGGCTCCTCCTCTGACTCAATCCCGCTGCCTCCACCGCTCCCTCCACGACCACCGCTACTGCCGCCTCTGCCTCTACTGGTGCCCTCGCCGCCACCGCCGCCACGTCCAACACCGCTACCTCCGGGGGCATCACTGAGAGGGATGCCAAACTGCTGGAGTCGATGCTGGAGCTGCCCCACCTGCTGGGACAAGACTCTAATCTCCTCCGCCTAAAATAAAAAGGGAATGAGTCCAGACAGCTTCGAAATGAAGGATAGAATGTTGAGAATAGAAGGGAAAAAAGGTCGTACCTGGGCCCTCAGCTGGGTCGCAGTAGTCGCCCGAGCCCCCTCAGCCTGTAAACAAGAAACAGGGATAAAAGATCAGCAAGAAAGAGACACAATCCCAGTCAAAAGTAGGAGTGGGGATGAATTTCTTACCATCCACTCGCGCCCCAGAACCCACTGCCGCTCGCTATGAGCATACGACAGGCCCTCCTTCGCGTAAGCACGCGGGACAAGATCGTAGTGAATAGGAATGGTGGGGGCGCCCTGAGAGAGTCGGGGGATCGTCGTCACGTGGGGCTCGCCGAACGAGACGGTCGACATAGTCCAGTCCCACTCAGGTAGGCCGGGAGGGCGGACCGCGGCGGGGACATGCTGCAAACAAAAGTAATAAAACATGGGTGAAGAGTAAAAGGAAGAACTCACAAATATAATAAAGGAATCATCTACTCACCCGAGTCACTTCCATCAGCGGGAAGTTTGGCATCAGCTTGGCGGCACGAAAAGCCGCATACCCCTCAGGACTGTCCAGAAAGCCGTGGATACCAAGGCCGGCTCGAGCAGCCGAGTAGTCGCCGCCCTGAAGCGTGTCTGTGGCCCTCATAGAATCGGGAGGAGGGAACGGCTCAAAGAATCGGGGAACCGCTATAGACTGCCTGGTCACCCTCTCTCCCAAGTACCACGCCATACCCTCTGACCCACCATCGAGAAGCCGTCTCATCGGGTCATATCCGGCCGACTCCTGAATCTCCGCGCTAGCCTCGGGTAGCGCCCTGAGCCACGGCTGCCACTGTACATGCTCCTCCCGTAGGTTCGTCAGGAAGTTCCTGAACGAAGTAAAATCGTGAGCCTCGGTCTTCCTCCCAACCCTGTCCTTCGCCCATTTCAGCCCCTGGGGCATGATAAGGGCGTCGGCGTCACGTGTCTGAGGAGACATCATGCGGAGATACTCGTGGGACCAAATCTGTAATAAAAGAGAAAAGAAAAAAAAAAGAGAAAAATTAGTATCGCAATGTAAATAAATTTCTGAAAGTAAAATGAGCAATAGAATTTGAAAATAAAACATGTACCTCCCACGCTCTCCAGTACCCACTAGTAGCAGTCGACTTATCCTGGGAGATGTCGCTCATATGCCTGTACAGGATAGCTAATCCTGTACCAGCCCAATCAAACTCAGTGACCCGGTCCAGACGCTCCAACGACGCCACCAGGGAAGCAGAAATCCGGTCACCCTTGGTGCTCAACAAGGAGCACCCCAGCACGTACATCAGAAAACCTCGAGCCATCTGCTCGTCCGTGAAGCCGGGTTTTCCCCGGAAAGTATCCATGAACCACCGAGCCGTAACCAAGGCCTCCTCCGGGACCACCCCTAGCAGCGGCTCCATCTGATCCCACTCCTGGTCTGTAAGGTGCCGCAGGGGCTCTCCCCCGAATGGAATCCCCATAATCATGCTAAAATCCAGAGGAGTCATCGTCATCTCTCCAAAATCGAAGTGGAAGGTACTCGTGGTATCCCACCACCGCTCGGCGAGCGTGTGCATCTGCTGCAAGTCGTTGGAGCTCTTCGTCAAGAGTTTGACGAAGTCTCCAAAACCCGCTGCGTCCACCATAGCCCTCACAGTCAGGCTCAGGTGGGTGTACCACTCGTGGCCATGTGCGAGGCTGCCATGACCCTTCAGCACCTTAGGCTGCAGCTGCAAGAAAGAATTACAAGATTTGTCGTTAGAGAACGAATAAAGGAAGAAAGCAATGAAGAAGGAGATAATTAATAAATAAAAGAAAAGAAAGCCTAGAAGTGTTCATAAGGGACTTCGCAAGCAAAGCACTCATTTGCATTCAAGAATAAAAGAAAACACTCAAAATTCTAGCAAGGTTTCAAAGAGAAAAGAAAAGAGAAAGAATAGTTCGTTCACATTCTCTGAAATACATGCACATATAAGTTTCGAAAGAGATTTTGGGCCCAAAAAAGTATAAGTTTCAAAGAGAAATGCGTAATTGCAAGCATTCGAGCATCAATTTTGAATAATAAAAGGACGTTTGGGACGTTCAAGAAAATTCACAAGAATTCGCGCGCGTGAGATTCTTTGTCCACAAGAAGTGTTCGAGGCTTTGATTAACAAAAAAGGGGGGGTTTTCAAAAGTCGTTGAACGAAGTCAAAGGGGAAAATAAAGGATAAATGTTCGCATAACATTCATTTTTCTTATTTTCTATTTATTTATAAAGGATTCTCGAAGTTCACAAGAAATAAAAAATAAAATTTGAATTCCTTTACGAAAGGCATGGAATAAAGTATTCGAGACGCTCGGGGGCGCCACGAGCACGACATTCGGAACAGGGTATCTAAAGAGTTGTGGCGGTCCTACGTTACATTCACGAAAAGAAGGAAATATGAGAAAGGAATACGAGAAATAAATAAAAAGAGAAGTGTTTACCTTGCGATTAAACGCGCGGGCCGATAAATGCTCATCAGGGTCCCTCAATAGGAGAGTAGCATCTGGATGATGGGTGGCCGTATACTTGGCCTTCTTCTTCCTAGAACCACTCGCCATAATCTGTCAAACAAAAGAAAAGATCGATACGTTAAAATTCAGGAAAGTTCAGGAAAATAAATGAAATACAGGGGGTTGATCAAGTCTTGATCAAGCAGAACATACCTGTAGGTGTCGTAGATCAATACAAAAGCAGAGAAGAGGATGAGAGAAAATTTCTCCAGAGAGATTTCGAGTTGGAGAGAGTGAGAGAATGAGAAAATGTGTTGAACCCCGGCGGTTTAAGCCACTGCCGCTCAAACGCGGCACTCATTTTTGCGTGCGCGGCAGTCGGTCAACTGCCGCGTGGCACTCGCCGAGTGCCGCAACGGCACTCCGTGAGTGCCGCGCGGCAGTCACGGACTGCCGCGAAAAACCGCGTGTGCCGCGATTATGGCGGTTCAAAGATATTTACTTTCCCCCCAAAAATTCAAATCAAGTCCCGAAAATTGAATTTGAGCCCCCCAAAGTGCGCTCTCATTGCACTATTTGACCCTGGTTTTGTTACTAGGTTTAAATCGACTACAAATTTCAAAATATAGGTATAAATTCTAGCATGTGGGCTCCCAACTCCCAGAAATTAGAGTAAAATTCAAGCCTGTGGGCCCCCAAATTCCAAAAAGATGAAATCTTAGCCCGCGGGCCCCGGTTCTTGAAAATATAAAGTGGATTTTAAGCCCGTGGGCTCCCAAACTTTGAAAATTTGAATTTGGAGAATATAACGGATTTATATTCTCAGTTTTCGCAACGGATTTGCGTTTTCTCGGTTTTCGCAACGGATTTGCGTTAACCCTCGCTTTCGAATATAACATATTTATATTCTCGGTTTTCGCAACGGATTTGCGTTAACCCTCGCTTTCGAATATAACATATTTATATTCCCGGTGTTCGCAACGGATTTGTGTTAACCCTCGCTTTTGAATATAACATATTTATATTCCCGGTTTTCGCAACGGATTTGCGTTAACATATTTATATTCCCGGTGTTCGCAACGGATTTGCGTTAACCCTCGCTTTCGAGTACGGATTTGCGTTAACCCTCGCTTTCGAATATAACATATTTATATTCCCGGTGTTCGCAACGGATTTGCGTTAACATATTTATATTCTCGGTGTTTGCAATGGATTTGCGTTAACCCTCGCTTTCGAATATAACATATTTATATTCTCGGTTTTTGCAACGGATTTGCGTTAACCCTCGCTTTCGAATATAACATATTTATATTCCCGGTTTTCGCAACGGATTTGCGTTAACATATTTATATTCTCGGTGTTCGCAACGGATTTGCGTTAACCCTCGCTTTCGAATATAACATATTTATATTCCCGGTTTTCACAACGGATTTGCGTTAACATATTTATATTCCCGGTGTTCGCAACGGATTTGCGTTAACCCTCGCTTTCGAATATAACATATTTATATTCTCGGTTTTTGCAACGGATTTGCGTTAACCCTCGCTTTCGAATATAACATATTTATATTCCCGGTTTTCGCAATGGATTTGCGTTAACATATTTATATTCCCGGTGTTCGCAACGGATTTGCGTTAACCCTCGCTTTCGAATATAACATATTTATATTCCCGGTTTTCGCAACGGATTTGCGTTAACATATTTGTATTCCCGGTGTTCGCAACGGATTTGCGTTAACCCTCGCTTTCGAGTACGGATTTGCGTTAACAGATTTATATTCTCGGTTTTCACAACGGATTTGCGTCAACCCTCGTGTTTTTGCAAATTTTTCATTCGTTAAAGAAACAGTTGATTTTCCCTGGCTGACACGTCACGAAATGTACGACGTACGTGGGGAGAACATGATAAGCATGACATTTATACAGCTAGGCCAAAATACGGAAACCACCATTGCATGGCACTTGCATCACGACAGGATAGGTGCATCCATCCGTGTGACTACTTGCGTTCGTGAATGTTCGACCCATGCCTGGACTACGCTTTGGTCTGATTCCTGATGGGATACGTAGGCAGCTCATCCTAGAGTACGACCAATTAGAATCTCGCCTATTTTTGCAACGCATTTTGTTTTTACCTAAATTCGATAGTCTGGTCAAAAGGTTTGTCTTCACACAAGCTTTGACATTCACTTGTGGGACGCGTTGCCCCACAAGCTCTGTCAAAGAGGGGCAAACTGTAGACACCCCGATTTTGACCGACCGTCGAATTTAGGAGAGTGTCGCCTCCGTATCCGATGATGACAAGGACCGAAAAATCGAAGTATTCCAAGCTCTTCAGAAAATCTCCAAAACGCGATAAAATTTCACAGAAAGAGGAAAAGTACCAGGTATTTAGGAGAATTCAGGAAAAAGAAATGATTTTTGGAAAGGATCTTCAAAATAACTTGTTTCAAAAGAGAAAAGACCTAAAAATGGGGGAATCTCACCAAAAAACGGCACACGGCGGATTCCGCGGCACTCCATGAGTGCCGCGCGGCAGTCAGAGAGTGCCGCTGCGGCATTCTCCGAGTGCCGCTGCAGATTTCTGACTGCCGTTCACTTTTTAAGTCTGTATTTTGCAGTGCAATACGTATGAGGATGCAGATAAGAACAAAAAACTGATAAAGTAAGACTGACAAAAACGCGGCAATCAATTAAATGCCGCGGCAGTTGATGAGAGCCGCGCGGCACTCACGAAGTGCCGCAACGGCAGTTGTTGAGTGCCGCTACGGCATTCACGGACTACCGCGGCAGGTTTCTGACTGCCGCGCTGGGCAGCAGTCTGCTCAATTTCAGAAAGTACGCTTTGTACCACCAAATGGGAGAATTACACCTGTTTTTTTGCTCCGAAATTCACCAAAAATACCTGGTATTTTTGCCTATAAAAGAGAGGGGATCTTCTTTGTTTGGGGGGAGACCAAGAGAGAAAAGATTGAGAGACATACAAAGAAACACTTCCATTACACCTACATTTTAGAGAGAAAAGAGAGAGTTTTGAAGAGTTTTGAAGGAAAGTTTGGAAAATCTTCAAAGAAAAGAAAACCTTAAGGATAATTTGGAGGTGATCCTCTCAACCTAGATTATTAGTTTACTCTTTCTTCTCTTGCAATCTCTAAATCTTAGAACATTTCATCATTCTTCTTTGCTTTAAACTTAGTAGTCCTTTTGTTCCCAATACTTCTTTATATTTTTTGTCTATTTTTGAAGGTCTTGGAGATCTTCAATATCTCTATTGATCTCTTGAGCATGATCCCTTGAATCTCATGTAAGCTCATGCTCTACATGAAAGTCAAGACTTGATCATCACTTTATTTCACATAGATAGGATCCAAGTCCATGCTCACGACTTGGATCCTCTAAACTTGGTGTCTCATGGATTCCTTTCATATTCCTTTGAAAACTATCAAGTATTAGTTGCACCTTCATCTCCAATGATCATCAAATGATAGGAGACTTGTGATTTTGAGTCTAAGCCTCTTTCATGATTTAGAATCCTCATCTTGAGATTTCATGAAGTTCATCCATACTTCACTTGAAATCTATAAAAAAAAATAAAAGTTGTAGTCTCCAATGACCATCAAATGGTAGGAGAAGTGATTTAATTCCATGATTTAATAGTTGGGGTTACCAAATGAAAGTTGAACTTGACAAATAAAAAAAGTGAGCTCACCAACTGTTTTTGATCAAAGATTTTTAGTTCGAAATCTAACCGTTGAAATCAAGTGAAACCAACGGGAAAGTGTCAATAACACATTGTTCTACCACTGTAATTTTTGTTTTAAGGTGGTTTCATGTTTAGAATGGTTTGATCATGGGTTTTGTGAAGCAACAATAATTTGTCCAGAGTTTAAAAATAGTTTCAGAACAGTAAAACGATTTTGAAATTGTTAAATCAGAGTTTTAATAAGGTGTTTGCGACCCAAAATAAATTTTTCCATGTAGTTTAATGTGCTAAGAAAACCCCCTAAAAAGAATGAAGCATTTCCCATTTTTGTACTATTTTTAGAAAATCACACAAGATCTCTGGACAGAGAGTTGCAAAATCCTGAGTGGGGTCTAGTATTTTCAGTATTCCCGGAGATCTAACCGTTGAAATCTCGATTTTCTTTTTGGGTTAGAAACTAGACTCACAGAGGCATAACATATCCAAAAATCATTAAGATCTAACCGTTGAAAGTATTTTATTCCTATTTTTGAACGTCGGGTTTGCTCTCTGTAATTCGTAAAAAAAAAACTGCTCATGTTTTCTTTGTCTAATCTTGTTTGTTTCAACCCAAATGGTCTCTTAATGTCTTGAAACCCCAAATCATGTTTTGAATAATAATAATCTAGCTTAAACCCCGAGGCTTAGTGATTCAAATTAGTGAATAAATTCATATCTCATTCTTGTTCATAATCATTCACCCATTCATATATATTGATGCTTATAATTAGAACTAGTTCTCGGATAAAGTTTGGACTTAGTCGGATCTAATTGAACTTGACTTAGGACTAATTATTCTTTGATATTATATTCTTGTCTAAGGCATGTGTACTAACCTCTTGTTTTGTAGCGCTATTAAGGTACGATCTCTCAATCCCTCTCTAGTTTATTAAATTCCTTGATTTCATTTGATTTTCGACCTTATGCGCGACACCTTAAGGTTAAGATTTGCCTTATATGTATATATGGATTAGAGACTCTTTTCCTAGGTTTTATTTAATCGCATGCATTGCACGTTTAATATTCGCGGCCGGATCCCGAGTAAGCTCTCTTGTTCCCTATTGCACATCATATTGCTTGCTACTTGACATATGTGGCTTATGAACGATATTTTTATCATTAGCAATTTTACACCCTTTGGACATGCTTTTGTAATGTATATATGTATATATGTATTAGTTGAGGGCATGCTTAGATTAATAAATTTGATTAAAAGGATGTTGAGTAGAGGCCTATCGCAAGATAGGATGAGAGAGGGTGTTTTAGTCCGAAGGGCTCCTTCCTCTCTCATTCCATAATCCCCGGACCTAGTTAATCTTTGGTTTCGCAAAAGATCAGTTTCCTTTAAATGGTTTCTTAATTTTTCCCTTTTAAAAATTAAGTGGCGACTCATTTGTTTTGAATTTGAAATTTGAAAAAGATTTTAAAGAAAGTTGTGGGTAGGTCAACCTGCGATATCCACAGCGATGTCTGGGATTGAGAGGTCAGAGAGCAAAAAGCTTGCAAGACATAGTGCCAAAGGTCACTCGGTGGATTTAGTGAAGGAGTGATGATTTTCTAATCAACGAGATCTTAGATTTTATGGCGAAGTCTTGTGCAATAATCGGTCATATGGCTATAAGTCTGATGGTAATCACAGTACAGTGATGAATTATAGTTGTGGGCTATGGGGTTTGGTGGGGCCTTGGGTCCAGGGGTTTGAGGTGGCCTTTCTTGATGAGGTGACCAATGGCTATGGATAATGGTATGCTAAGGCTGGTGAAGGTTCTTGGTTTGCGGGTTTGGTTTGATTTTTTATTCGACTTTGAGTTTGAGTTGGCTTTTGGGTTCGAGGGGATTGGGTATGGATATGGGCTTGAGATTAGAAATGGGTTTTGGAGATTGGCCGGGCATGACTATAGATTTTGTTAAATGGTTGGGCTTTGATATGGGCTTTGGGGCTTGGCTAGATGATTTATTATTTCCTTCTCCAATTTGTTCACCACTACCTCATCCACTTGCTTTTTGAGTAATTGACATAGCTCCCATGTTACCTTCTCCAATTGCTTCACCCTCAAATTATATTGTTCAACAGTGACTTATAGCTTGTTCACTCTCTCTTCCAAAGTTCTGTAGGCCGTTGGTGGATTAATCCCAACATGATGGTTCATGTTCTCCTCTCTAATAAAAAAAGATGAACCCAAGAAGATTAGAAGTGTCCTCACTAGGGGATGTGGTTGTTCCACTCTTTCTACAAATCCATAACATAGATAGGAAAAGGTCCGCATGCAGAATCGAACAGTAAGGGATTTTTTTAGGGACTTTAATCTTGATTGGAAAGAATATATTGTGAGTTTGTATGCTACACGTATGTAATGATATTGATTGGTGAGAGTGCAAAAATGTACATGCTTCAACGATTTGATGTGGCTAAATGCAGGCACCGCACACATGGCATATGGATGGAATGCAAGTATGTGTGTGTGTGTGTGTGTGTGTGTGTGTGTGTGTGTGTGTGCCTACTGTATATGCAAAAGAAAGGAAAAGTCTAGTCCTAACACGTAAATATGTAAGCACATAAAGTCCCTCACTCATGTCAAGTGTGCCAATTCCTCCTTTCATCTTGATCCTTGTTACCCTTTTCGAAGGATTGTCTATTAAAAAGGCTTTGAAATTCATGATAAAATCTTTTGAAAATAATTCTAATTTGAGAATGCTTTTGAGAATGAAAACATTTCCCTACAAAGATGATCAGGTTGAATCTTTGCTTTGAAAATCATTTTGAAAAGTATCTCTTTAGCTGGCGAGATATTTGAAAATAATTCCCAAGGATTCTGCTTTTGAAAACGAGGATGTGAAAATATATCTCAACAAGGATTGGTTTGGAACCTTAACCTTCAAAGATTTTGAAAGTGTGATTTTCTGAAGAAAAAAAAAACCTTGGGGTGAAGATGGTAAAAATCTTGTTTGCTTACAAAGATGTATTTAAAATTCATTGGGTAGAAGGATCACATAATCGAATTATCACCGTACTTTTCATGAATTCGGATACATACAAGGTCAATGATGCTTAGCTAACAGGATATAGAAATTGTAACCTTATAGTCAAAATCTGGCATATTCCCTAATGAAAAGGAATTGCTATAAGGTGATTAAAAGGTTACATGTCCCATTTCAAGCAAGCATCATCATCTCAAGTAATCCCTTCCGTGCATACAAAACTTCCTAGCATATAACCCTAATCAAGAATTATTTTTCTAAGATTGAAGGTTCTATAGAAGCTATCATGCAAATGTTGGATTTTGGTCAAATAAGATACCCTTGACATACATCCGATAGGATGCTTCATATACCAACACATGGTACGAGATCAAGGGTGATCACACTGTCCTATGACAACTTGACCGACCGGGTTGCCCCGAGCCTCCAAGGTCATAGTTTCGTGCAATCGACTAGCTGAACATGCAAGTGAAATGCAACAGACATACAAAAATTGATTAATTCGATTAAAAGGATGCTTTTAAGTCTAATCCTCGAGTGAACCCAAAATTAGAATTCTGGTCTACGAAACCAGAGATTCTGGGTTCAATCCCCAGCAGAGTCGCCAGATTGTGGATATCGTATTTTTCTTATCCACAGCTTTTTAAATCTTTTCCAATTTCAAATACGAATATGAGTCGCCACTTAATTTTTAAAAGGGAAATTAAGAAACCATTTTAAAAGCTAACCGATCTTTTGGAAACCAGAGTTTTCTAGGTCCGGGGATTACGGAATGAGAGGGGAAGGAGCCTAACAGACTAAAAAATCCCCTCTTATCCTATCTCGCGATAGATCTCTACTCAACATCCTTTTAATCGAATTATTAATCTAAATGTGCCCTCAACTAATACATAGATATGGATATACATTGCAAAAGCATGTCAAAAGGGTGTAAGAATGCTAATGGTAAAAATAGCATTCAAAATCACATAATTCAATTACCAAGCAATATGATATGCAATAGGGAACAAGATAACTTACCCGGGATCCAACCGTGAATATGAAAATGTGCAATGCATGCAAATAATACCTAAAAGGGGGTCTCTATTTCATATTTACAAATAAGGCAATCTTAATTCTAAGGTGTCACACATGGAGTCGAAAATCAATTAAAATCAAAGAATACAATGAAGTAGGGAGGGGTTGAGAAATCATACCTCAATAGCACTACAAAACAGAGGATTAGCCCACATGCCTTAATCAAGATATGGTATGAAATTCTAGATAACATCCTTAAACTTCTAGCTTAAATCTATCAAGTATGAAAGAATTGACATAATTATGAATTCCTTCTAATTAGTTGGAAATGCATCATTGCTATAGATATACAAGTCTCAACTAGGAGCCAATGTAATGTCCATATAGAGATGGTGTAGTCCCAACATGGTCACAAGGAGCTCACAATTAGGTTCAATTAAGTGCAATTTAATCCTGACACAAAAATTGACTCTAATTACAAGTATCAACCTGTATGGATGAATGCATATGCATACATGAAAATGAATAAGGGTACGCTATGAACTATTCATCGATTTGGATTATTTAGCCTCTGGATTTATGCTTAATTAACCATTACTAAATCATGGTTTATACCTTGGGTCATAGGAAAGTCATTTGGGCCATTATCTGCAAGGTTTATCAAATCTACAATGGAATTTCAGAAATTATAGAGAGCAGACCAAATTTTTGAAAAATAGGAAAAGCATAGATCCACTGCTTGATTTCAATGATTGTTTGACACAAGATGCTTCTGTAAATCTAGTTTCTAAGCCAAAAATAAAAATCAAAGATCAACGGTTCAATCTCTGGGAATCGGACAAAAACCAGACATCACTCAGAAATTTACAACTCTCTGTCCAGAGATTTTGTTTGATTTTCTAAAAATAGTAAATAAATCCGAATGTCTCTATCTTTTTAGGAGATCTCATTAACACATTACACTTTGTAGAAAAAATTATTTGAAGTCAAGAATGCTTAATTAAGGCTCTGATTCACTCATTTCAAAAAAGTGTTACTGTTCTGAAATTCTGGACAGATTATGGTTGCTTCACGAAACTCATGACCAAGCCATCTTTAACTTGAAATCTCATAAAAAAAACAAAATCAGAGTGGTAAAACTTTGTGTTATTGATACTCTCCAATTGGTCTCATTCAATTTCAATGGGCCATTATTTAATAAAAAATCTTTGATCAAAAATGGTTTACGAATTCACTGCACCATAGTTCATTATTTCGGTTGAATCTATCAACTAAACCATAGGGGTTGACTCATCCAACAACTAATCCTCGTACCCATTGATGGTCATTGGAGATAAATTGAAGACTAATCCATGTGAGTCTCAATGGAATTTGAAAAGGGTTCCATAAGACTTCAAGTTAGACGACCTAAGTCATGAATTAAGGCTTGGACTTACTATGTATGGATATGATTGCTCTCATTTGCGTCATAAGCTCATAGAGAATCTAAAAGGACCAACATAAGAGAATCAAATGAGATATTGAGCATCTCATAAATCCAAAAAGATGAACATAGTCTAAAGAAAAGAAGCCCAAGGTTCAAACAATATCCAAGTTAGTTTTGTTTTATGATTTATTTGGCCTCAAATTCAAAGCTATTTTGATCCAAATCAACAAAATGGAAGTTCAATCACAATATTAGTGGTGTATGATGAAATGAGGTGGAAAGAGGGTTTTTGAAAATGTGTAAAAGATCCTAAGGAATTCTATATATTGTGATTGAACTCAAGCCAAGAACTAGTTAAGATTAGAGGTTACCTCCAATTATCCTCAACTTTTGTGTTTTTGAAGGCCTTTCAAAGGCAATTCAAGCTCTTCTTTCCAACTTTTGTAGTACCGTACTCCTTAATTCTCCTAATTCTCTCTAAGATTCTCCTAATTATCTCAAGAAATATTAAGAGATTCAAGACTAAAAATCAAGATTAAACTTAAAAATTGAGATTCTTCAAAACCAAGATTGAGATTTAAGACCAAAAAATCAAGATTGAACTTAAATTTTGAGATTCTTCAAAACCAAGATTGAGATTTAAGACCAAAAAATCAAGATTGAACTTAAAAATTGAGATTTTTCAAAACCAAGATTGAGATTCAAGACCAAAAAATAAAGATTGAATTTAAAAATTGAGATTCTTCAAAACCAAGATTGAGATTCAAGACCAAAAAATCAAGATTGAACTTAGAAGGTGAGATTCTTCAAAACCAAGATTGAGATTCAAGACCCTTTGTAATGGGAAAATTTTAAGGGGTTATTTTGGTAATTTTAAGGTTAAAACCATAATTCCGGATGTACTCTTGAAGGTACAAAGCGTACTATACCAATGCAGACTGTCTAAAAAATGCGGCACTTGGTGGAGTTGTCTGCGGCACTCAGTATGTGCTAGAACGACACTAAGTGATAGCCAACGCGACATTCACTGAATGTCGATGCTGCAGACAACTCCACGAACTGCTGTGTTTTCTAGATTTTCAATTTTCACTGCATTTGGTGTATTTTTGCGGCTGTCAGTGAATACTAAAACGGTACTTACTGACTGCCGGTCCGGCAATCAGGGAGTGCTGCAGTGGTACCACGTGACTGCCGCAGAATATGCCTTGTACCATTTTCTTCTATCCTTCCATTATCCCTCTCTTTTTCTTCTTTCTTTTTTTATTTCAATTGAAGAGTCTTTCGAAGAGCTTGAATCACCCTGGAAGCCTTTGGTTTGTTCGGACATTGTCATCATCGGACTTGGAGGTAATTGTGGATACCGGGATTCCAACGCTTTGTTAGTTTTTGTTTGAAATTTGATTTGAATCAAAGGAAGAAAATGGTCCGTTGAAAACAGATACAGAGTCGCCACTTGGTCTTTAAGGAACCAAGAAACCTAAATTTGACTCACCCAAGCAGATAAGGGCACCGGCCCTTCATAACCAAAGAACTTGGTTCGGGGTTTTGGTACGAGAGAGGAAGGAGCCTTTGTCATGACTAAAACACCCTCAACTTGCCCCGCCTTTTGACGGGCCTCAATTAGCATCCAAATAATCATCTTATACTATGTATGGTTCGACAATTAATACTATGATAGTATATTACATCACATAAGAAACTTGAAATGGAAGATCTAAAAATAAGATATCATTCATAAGATCTAAATCAAATATCATACAATGTAAAGTGAAAGATCACACAAATAAACCTAGGAAAAATCGTCTAATCATGTATCAAATAATTAAGTTTCCCTAATTTAAAGGGGACTTGAATTGCTCTTGAAATAAATAATCAAAGAAATCAAAATATGCTTAGCAAGCTATTATGATGCATGTTAATCTTTGAGGAAAGAAGATTTCTCAATCCCCGGGATGGATGAGAAAGGAAGATTAGATCGAGGGGGAGCATGAACGTGTGATCAAATTCATTCCTTATAACCTTCTTAGATTAGGAGTTACAAAAACCCCAAATCTTTGCATGGATGCAATGTATGTATCTAGAATGTGCCAAGGTTGTAGTGTGTTTTGTGTTCATGGATTCCTAGAATGACTTAGAAGTCTAGAATGTGTATGAATGAATGAATGAAATCAACATGAGATATATACAAATGTAGTATGAACTACTTCCTAAGATATGAACTAATTTGGAATGTATATAAGCATCAAATCAAATAATGAAAGTTGGAATGTGCTTGCTATGAATAGTGGACAGAATAGTAACTAGATCTTTTAAAAATTGAAAAGAGGGGTTAGGAATGCTTTCAGTGCATGATTTTTTATGGAGATCTTCCTTATTGTGTCTAGAACACTACCCAAAAAAGCCAATCTTTAATAACAATCACAGATTGAGAGAAATTATATAAACAATGAAGGTCACTCAGAAACAGAGTCCGTACTGTCGACTGAAATGTTGAAAAATCTTAGAAAATGAAAAACGATGATCTAGGGACCCATTTTATACAGAACGTTTCCTAAGACATTGAAGTTTAAGGGAAAAATAAGTTGGGACCACCCCTTTTGGAAAAGTTTTCTGAAAAAGAAGTTGGACGTTAACCAAGCTGCTGTGACAGCAGAGGCAGAATGTCTGGAAGGGATGTTTGGGTCCAAATGGACCATTTTCAAGTACTTCCAAGTCAAGCCAAAAATCATGGGTGTTCTCCAATGAGTTAGGAAGACTTTTCAAGTGGCCTTGCATCCATATGTTGAGTATTGAGTTCTAGAAAAATCTTTGAACTCAGATTACTCACTGTTTTGACTCACTGTTTTGAAAATTTTGGGAAAAACTAGAGTTTTCTTTCTTGAGATTAAAATGAGGGGGGGTTTTAAGAGGGGTTTTGAAGTAGATGTTTTGAAAGCATATTTTCAATACTCAATGAAGGTTATAGCCACTTAAAATGCCAACCTCAAACTCATCATCAAGAACCTCCAAGATTGTTGGAGAGATTTATTTTCATTTGAACATAACTTCAAGAATATCTTGGAGGTATTGAAGTTATAATCATCATCTATCAAACATGTTTTTGAGGTCAAGAGCTACTATCCATAAGGATTCACTCACCCCAAACTTCATGTAATCATTTAGATGATGATGGACTAGTAAGTAAATAAAGAAAATAAAAAAAAATGAGGTGAGAAGAGATGAACATTATGTAAGCAATTCACTACACCAAAACAGCTGATTTGTCACCCTTTTTTTCGCTAGCTTTGTCACTGTCGTCTGCAGTGACAAAATTCTCACTGTCATTGACAGTGACAAGTTGTTATTTGTGACAAAAGTAATAATTTGTCACCGCCTATAGCAGTGACAAATGTTATGGTACAATAGTCACTATCTTCAACAGTGACAAATCTAGTGAAATTTTTAAAGCACCCTTATTTTTTGGGGGCACTATTACTCCCCTCCAAAGTCCAAACATTTCCCCCTCAGTGACTCCCTCCAAACATTTCCCAAATCCTAAATCCCGAGAGAAGAGAAGAAGGAAGAGAAGAGAAGGGCGAAACAGACCACACCATGCCCCCGCCGTCCACCTCCTCCCTCCACCACCTACGCACTATACCCCCTCCCCCACCTACTTCCTCTTTCTCCCTCCACCACTCCAGCGAAGTGGATTAAATCTCTCTCTCTCTCTCTCTCTTTTTCCCAAGCTGCTGCTGCCATCTCCAGGTCGCTGCCCACCAGGTCGTCGGATAAACACCCCCTGTAAAATCTGTTCATCTCTCTCTCTCTCTCTCTCTCTCTCTCTCTCTCTCCTGATTCTCTCAACCCTCAAGCAAAACTCACACTTTTATTTGAATTTCAAAAAATAAATTTTGGAGAATAGATCTTTCTGTATGTGCGTGTGCATGTGTGTGTGTGTGTATGATTTTCCCCAAACTGCTTTTGAAACCCTAGAATGAAACATTAATCAACCCAAGCCAAGCTTTACATTATGTTTATTTTTACTCTGTAAGATCTCATCACTACACCACCGGCCATAGATATCATTTGTTCCAAAAATCACAGCCCCCAACCACCTCCACTGTTAGCCCCCACCCACATGGTTTCTACAATGGGCACCTTTTAATTAAGTCCATAGACACAACTCAAAGAACTCTAGACGATCGGGGCCGTAGATTCGCTGAACCAGGTACACAAAAAATCGATATGTTGCTGTGAACAAGTGAAGGGTTTGTTTCAGATTGTGATCTTTTTTCCAACTCCATCTATTTGCATTTCATGCGAAAAAATTGTTTCAAATATTCTTGACTTGATTTTCCAAATTTAAAACGAAAAGAGAAACCCATTTTTTTAGCAACTCCAGCTCGATCTCTCCACCACCAACATAATTTCTCTCTATGGATATGCATATATATATATGGACCGATTTTTCATTTGTGAATATTAATGGTTTGGGTTTATACTTGTGAAGGGTAGCTAATTTGGATTTTTCTGGGGAAAAGGGTGAGGCAAAGAACTCAGATCAAGAAGATTGATAGTATAACAGCAAGGCAGGTGACATTTTCTAAGAGAAGAAAAGGGCTTTTCAAGAAAGCTAACAAGCTCTCAACTCTTTGCGATGCGGATATAGCTCTTATTGTCTTCTCTACAACTGGCAAGCTTTTTAAGTACTCCAGCTCAAGGTCTCTCTCTCTCTCTCTCTCTCTCTCTCTCTCTTGAACATGGTTGCTTTTAAGGATTATATATATCATCACTTTAACCAATTTTTGCTAAGAGCTTATATAGGTAGCTATAGGAGTTGTAGAAGAGAGATCTAGGGCTTTAGCATGAAGCATTCAGCCTAAAGATCGTTTTTTTCCCCTTTTTCTTTTCTTTTCTTTTCCTTTTGATTGGACTTGCTATCTAACTTGAAGTTATAAGTTAATTAGATTATCAAGGAAACTCTGAAGATGAGATGATATTACTGAAAATTACTCTAGAATGCCTTTTTTTTGCCCTTAGTGGAAGTGTTTAGCCACAGAGAGAGAGAGAGAGAGAGAGAGAGAGAGAGAGAGAGAGAGGATCATCAAATTTGGTGGAAAAAAATAGCACTCTACCATAACTATCAAAAACCCAGAAAAAATTTAAAATTTTCAAATGGATACTCATTTGGTTACTATTCTTGGAGTTCCTTGGATGAAAATAACTATTTGGGTCATTAAAAACATTGTTCAAGTAACCAAAATTGTATTTTGATTAGTCAATTTGATTACCTTTCTTGGAGTTGCTCTATATTAGTTTTGATGACTATATGTGATAAAAAGAATCATTCCCTACTTAGGAAAAGGTACTTTAAGAAAGCCCAATGAAATGGGCTCTCAGTAATTGCTTCGAGGATGTTTGGGTAATACAAGAATTTGTTCAGAAAAAAACTGGTATAAATAGTTTGGTGTTTTTTTCCTGTAGGATTCCGTTGCCTGACTTAAAAATATGTCAAGAACTGGTCCTTTGTTGTATCAACACTACATTGAATTTCTTAAAATTTTAGATAAAACTTAGAGTGGGTCTTAACTCTTAACCTGATCTTGTTTAATCATTCCTAAGGGGCCCTAATCTTGTGCTTCTAAATGTGCATGCAAAGTGTTTCTTTAGGCTTCTTTGGCACATACATTCCCTAGTTCTGTCATTTCAAATTTTCTATCATATCCTTATAGACTCTGGTTTGTTAATTAAGACTTGATCCTTTTGCTCTCATTGGTGGTGAATATATCATTAATATTGTGTTTTGGTTGTAGCACTTGTTGCACCCTCTGATACCAGAACATCTGATTACAAAGAAGATGGAGTCTCTGTTGAGATGAAATTACCGGTTAAGCATGTTCTCTCTAGGAAGCTTCAGGTACCTTGAAGTTCCATTCACATCCTTTTATCCTTAACGATACATTTTTGTATGTAATATTTATCATTGGCTGGTATAAAGCTTTACTTAGACAAATTATAGAGCTTACTGTGAGTAGATCGGGTTCCATCGTCTACCAAGAAGCAATAGTGAGCTTGTCCACTGACTCAGGACTTCATCCTTTGGTTCCTTATTTCACATTCTTTATTGCTGATGAGGTGATTATGACATCATTGTTAATACCTACTAGTTGCCACAATATGTGAAAAAAAATTCGATTACTTATTGTTGACTGAGTTCTGCAAATTGCCAGGTTACGCGAGGTTTGAATGAAGGAGCCTTCTTCAAAATCCACACTTGCACATTGAGCCTTATGTAAGTTAAATGTAAAAGTAAAACAAAGAAACATAAAATACCTATCTTACTTTTTATTTTTATTTTGTAAGGATAGAAGCAGAAAGTAAATTACGAAACTTTATAGCAGCAGAAACTTTGATTTTTTTTTACTTTCATTGCTTGTGGTATCTAAATAATGTAATAGCTGATATATAAGCTTGGTCCGAGCAATACAAACTGAATTTGCTGGAATTGAGAAGTATATAGATTTTGAATTCTTATTTTGAAGGTTGACCTTCATTGTATCTGATGAGGTCTTCTTTTTCTTCAGCAACACCAATTGATGCTGTCTGTTATGACCTGCCTTGTTACCAAAAGGTTGGGCAATAAATTTTTTGACAATCATTGAGAAGTAAGAAACGTTACTGCCAACCTGTTCGTTTCAATATGCAAGAGGTAATAATATGTTACATGCATGCATAATTATCGTAGTCAAGTACAATATGATTTTTGGAGTATGTGGTAATCTAACTTGATTAGATTTCTTTCTCAAGCTGTTGCATTTCATCCATACTGCTCAAATTTTCTGTGCTTAAGAAAATGAGCTAAGACACAAATTCATAATAATTGAACTTGGTCCAATGAACAGGGTTTCTTTCATACCTGTTGTTTATTGTGAAATGTACATTACTTACACCAAGGTGCTTGAAGGAAAGTGCAGAATATTGGAAATGGATAGCCCAAATCCCCTACGTGGAGATAGATGACAGAAGCATTCACAAACTATGATTACAGTCCGAAGTTCTGTCTTCTGTTCAGTGACGAACCAGTCTCTTTATATTGTTATATCCAGGTATCGTCCACTTACCAAACACAGTTCTCTCTCTCTCTCTCTCTCTCTCTCTCTCTCGATCAATCGATCGATCGATCGATCGAAAAGAAAATAAATGAAAAGAATATTTTGGTAATTGGAGACTTGGAGTTATGGTATCCCAGGCATCAGCACCAATGTTTGCAGTTGGAGTTATGGTATTTCCTAAAATCTTAAGCAGAGTTTGAAACTAACGCAACAAAATGTATTCTTTGATTTTAAAATCTTCTCAACATTTGGTCGGTAGAATGTGACCATTATTAAAAAGTTTTAAGGGTTCCTATATTTAGAACATGTTTGCAAAAGCATTCGTTTTCTCTTTCTTTCTTTCTGTTTTTTTTGGTACGTAAAAGCATTCCTATTTTGTAACTAAATAATGACTTAACACCAATTTACATTAAGGAGCTGCAGCTAAGTAAATGTACCCCAACCATTTAACCTCTTTCTAAAGTACTATCTTGTTTTCAATCTATTCCTTTCAGCCACGATTTATCACTTCAAATTTGCAATATTAGCTATGATCTCTCTCTCTCTCTCTCTCTCTTTCTCTCTCTCTCTCTCTCTTGTTAGGTCCTAATTGTTGCTGGAAGCTTTTCATTTATTGGACATAGCATGTATAAGAATTAGGCATAATTACATTCTGGACACAGATTCTAAAAGGATACACAAAACAAATCAATCAATGAGGTGATAAAAAAATTCAATCAGGATTTAAATCCATGAGAGACAACCTGGCGTATGTCTAGATATCAAATGTGTAAATTCAGATTTTAGGATATCACCATGAATTGCCCTCAAAGATACTTTCTTGCAACATTTTCTACACACTATGCCAAAAGAAAGTGGATGAATGCCCCTCAAAGGTACTTGCTTACAACATTTGCTGCACATAGTGAAAAAAGAAAGTGGACGAATCACTTGACAGCATAATGAACAGAGTCCATAAGAAAAGAAAGTGTTGTTATTAACAAAACTGGTAAGTACACAGTGCTAAATTTGGTCTTTTGAAGGAATTCTTGATGGAGTTGGGTTTTGATTTTCCTTTCTATATGTTTTCTTTCAGGCTCACAACACATGGAAGGACAAAATGATATTGAAGAATCAGCAATATCTCATACAGAGAGCTTCTTTCCAAATAACCCGGTAAAGGTTATGTTAAGAAACTTCTATTTCGTATCAGTCCTTTTTTTTTTTTAATCCTAAGTTTTGAACTTAATGCAGTCAGATAGAAATGGTAGTGAGACAAAATTGGAAAATATCAGTATTGCCATTAGAAACTGAAATTCTTCTTTGTTTCTTTGGTAAATTAAGGGCATGTTTGGTAATCATTTCCCTTTTACTTTCTCTTTTTCATTTCTTTTCTTTTTTGTAAAACGACAATGGAATTGGGGAAGAAAGCCCAAAAAAAAGAGAACTCAGAGCAGTCCCAATTGCATACTTGTCTCTCATTTCTGGTTAGACTTTTCATCCTCTGAGTGTTAGCTTTTTACTTGACTAAAAATCACCCTATCCTGCAGAAGCATATCGAATTCAAATTCTGCGTATTGTCAGCGAGACATGCATAAAATTAAATAAAAACATCTTTCTTTTCTATGCATCAGAAAGAATACATCTTTCTCTTTTCAATTTGTGCTTGATTCTCCATGCATAAATACTTTAGTGTTGATTCTAGGTTTGGTAGTTAACTTAGAGCTCATTCGGATCAGCTTATTTGGGATGAACTCTCATTTATTTGGGTTTTTATTGAGAGATTTGAGTCCGTTTGTCAAAACTTTTTCACAGCTTTTTCAAAATTTGAATCCACTTCAGAGATGAAAAAGAAAGAAGCTTAAACCAAAGCAGCAATTTGTCAAAAACTCTCTTCTTCCCGCAGCAATACCAAACGGACGCTTATTGGAATTCTGAACAAGACAAGTTACTTGCTGCTGGTTGGATTTTAGAAATACTAAAGAATCCTTAAGCAAGCAAACCACCTGAATCTTTCATATTCTCTAAGATTAGGATTCCTTAACAGCTCATAGATTAGAGCCAAATTTGTATCCCAAATGGGTTTCCCAACACAAGTTGCAATGGGGCCACTTGATTTTCCATTTTCTCTACTGTTTGCTACTAGCAATTGAATTTTGTTTGGTTCCAATTAACTCATTTGTTCTAGGCAAGTGAAGATGTCAGTGACACACTCACACAACTCTTCAATCTCTCGTACATACTAATACACCATATCGATCCATTAGTTAACAAACATGTTGTGTGTTTTCTAAATTTTGCAAATGTTTGATGTTTTAAATGTGCTAGCAGCCCAACAAGTTAGCACTTAGCATTGATTCAAAATGTACATGCGTGTATGTTCTAAACCTCTGCCTTATCTTCTTATACATTTCAGTTCTCACTCTCACTCACTTTAGCTTTGATGTAATGAATTTGTTTTTGTTTAGTTTGATGTTATTAAATTCTTTGGATTGGGCTGTCAAAATATTATAAGCCATATTGATGTTTTAAATTATTTAAGTTTTAGTTTTAGCTTAGTATGGATGAACCCGAACTCTACAAATCTTAAAACCGACCTCCGAATTTACATCATTGGGCTTCAAATTAGAATCGCCTTGCTGGTCCGTGATATGTGCCATGACATTTAACTTTCTAAGCCAACATTTCTTCTCTTTCATCTTAGAATCGATTGTGTTGCCAATCTCAGCTTCTTTTAGCAACAATTGATGAACCTTTGTCCCACGATTCAAATTCTCAAATTTAGATATAGAATTCTCTTCAGAACCTTCATCTTCCACTGATTTGGCAGCTTCTGTTGACCCCGAAGACACAGAAGACTTGCAAGACACAAAGTGTTCTTCCCAATCTGAAATTCTTAACACAGCACCACTATTTTCACTAACTCTGTCTAGTCCATTCCAATTTCATTGCATGGAATATTTCCCAATTCCTCTCTTTCAATCAGACTCGAATTTAAACTCAAACCCATCAATTTTTGGAACCTAAGACAGCGGTCATGAACACTTTCTGGGTTCTTAGTCCAGAACTCATACCCAATACTTTCTGAAACACAATTGACAAGCCCAGTACCAGAACAACAATCCTCACCCAAATCAGACAGAGAAGTGATCTCATCATGGCTATTAAAGAATTGATCTTCTTCTTCACTTAAACAATCCTTTATTCCTCGTTTTACCAGCTTCTTGCCCCAAAGAATTTTGGTTATTCTAAATTCGAGAACCAATCCATTACTTTATAAAAGCTGTGAATCAAAAACTATTTTGTTAAAAATGAATTGGCCATTTGCTTTTCATATTTTTTTTCGTGAGTGAAAGGCATTTCAAATTTGGTCAATTTGGTTCATTCCTCTTTCCCCTCGACAATTGTGACTTAATCATGAGCGCATGGTAGAATCTTTCGGTAGTGTATGTTAGTAGAGTCTAATATTGAAATAACAAGGCATAGTGACATTAGCAATGGTTAATTTGAACTAAACATCATGGTGGTGCCTATGCACATTTAAGTCGATCGTATTTGTAAATATTCTCTTCGATCTTCACAGTTACTTTAAACTCATATAAATTGCACACCAAGCTTCATGATCTACATTCAAATACACACAAGTTGATTTATTTATTTAATTTTTTTTAACTTTGAACACAAAATCACTCTTACTCTTTACTCTCTCTCTCTCTCTCTCTCTCTCTCTTTCTCGCATCTCACCACCGACCTCCGCCTCCGCCTCCGCCTCCGCCTCCGCCTCCGCCTCTGCCATCCCCTCATTCCGGTTGCCGCCTCCATCAGCGTCACCATCGCCAGCCCTAAGGTATATTCTTCTCTCTACCTTACTCTATCTATATCTTGCAGCTCCGTGACTTCTTGGAAGCCACCCCTAACTATTTTACACTCTGTTTTCAGTTGAAAGAGCTTCAAGCTGGGAAACTTCTATATCACTCCTCTCTCTCGAACCTCATTTTCAGTTGAAAGAGCTTCAAGATAGGAGTTTTGTTTGGGCAAATTAACTGATGCATATTTTTCCATTGCCAAATTCAGTCCCACTTTTCGCCGAGAATGGAAGAGCTGTTTAGTTTCCTGTAATTCCATTACAAGGTAATCCACATTTACTTATTTATTTTCCTTTCCTCTCTGCAATCGTCTTTTGTGTTTTACTTTAATTTACACTTGTGAATGTGTTTGAAAGAAAGACATATTGATGAAAACAACATACTAGTCCTGTGGACTTTGGTTCAATAAAAAATGACATAGACTGCTCGCTAATGTACCAAATATAAAAAAACCACCACCCAAAAAAGTAAGGGCCACGGGCATCAAACTACGTGCCATGCATGCAGCAACCCCACTAGTATGCACACACACACACACACACACACACATATTCATTGCAGTTGTCAGTTTTTGATTAAGGTAACTCCATTGACGACTTTTTGGGATATTTTGACAATGAAACTTTGTTGGATGCCCTTCTACACATGAATTTAGATTCCGTGAATTTCTTGAAGAATTTACTTCAAGAATACAGAGAAACGACCCTTTCTATTTGTATTTATTGATAACTGAAAAACAATTGAAAAGCCCCAATTTCCATTGATGGGTTGAAGTTGATTTAGAAGAAGATGATTGAATTGTTCCCTGTTTTCTGAATTTAATGTTTGGTTAGTAAAGTTTTTGGGATTTTATGTGATTGATTTGGATGCCTTTTTGTACTTGTGATAATGATCACATTGCTGATTTTGGGGTTTCCTTTTATGCTCTATAATTGGGGTTCTTTACTTTTGTGTTCATGTATATGCTCAAGTGTTTGGTTGTCCGCATATATTAAGCATATTTTTTTACTCAGTCTGGCTGGTTTTGTTATCTGAATTCCAAGCTTTTCTTTCAAATGTTGCTGTAATTGGACTTTGTCTCATCTGTGGGATTGATCAATAGCTTATTTTGGGTTTTCCTGGCTGAATTGACAGAAATTGAAATCAGGTGCAATGTGGAAGAGTAGAAGTAATTCATTAGCACTGGCGGACTCCTTTGCTAAATCCGGTGTGAATAAACAACCACCCTGATTTGGATTTAATATGCGTTTGTTTTTAGAATATTTTGGGCAAAAGATAAATGTAAGGGTTGAATACTAAACTTCTTTGTTTCCTTTTTCTGATGGCTTTTAGCCACATTGCTTTTGGAAATAGGGATGTACATAATTGATTTAAATTTATTGTTGTTACTAAAACACTTGTATGACATACGTTGTTGAAAATTTCTTTCAACTTTTTCATTCTTTCAAAGACAACATTCTGTAATATATATGTATATTTTGTTTTTCACTTTCCCTCTAAATGGTGTTTAGGCAACTTGTGCTGTTTATCGTTAAATTGTTTTGAATTGCTATTGTACAGGTACCAAAAGAAATAGGATTTTTTTTTTATTTTTTCAAAATTTGTCACGGTTTAAAGCAGTGACATTAATAGCTGTGACAAATCTGATAAATTGTCACCGCCATTTGTCACCGCTAGGAGAAGTGACAAACTTGAAATTATTGTCACCAACACTGTCACTACTTCGAGCAGTGACGAATGTAAAATTATTGTCACTATCATTGTAACTGCATTTAGCAGTGACAAATTTAAAATTTTTGTCACGGTTGTGGCGGTGACGAAGGGAAAGAAATTAACCCTATAAGGGGTCCTCAAATGGGCAGTGACAAACAAAATTATCACTTCCCTTAGCAGTGATAAATATTTTTTGTCACCCCCGGATTCGTCACGGTATTGAGCAGTGACAAAGGCCCTTTGTCACCTCCCTGAGCAGTGACAAATCTGCCAATTTGGTGCAGTGCAAACAAGCAAATAGATAGCAATCAATAGATGATATTCATGATGTATAGAACTTGTAGTTTGGTGTTTCACTCATATGTGATGACATTGGACATGGAAGAAGCTTCCACTCTCTTAAATGCTCACTAAAATGGTGGTTGGGTGTATTGAATGTTGAAGTAAATAGGAGTAATGAAGTAAAATACAAAGTTTAGAACTCACTTTTGTTTTGAAAATCAAAGAAGGAAGCTTCTTTTCTCTCTATTCTAACCTTATCTCTACAACTTTCTCTCCCAAACTTTTTCTAAGCTTTCATTTGAAACCCCCAAAATGAAGAGCAATGGGGGGTTTAAATAGGCCAACTTGGGGTGGTTTTGGGTTTTAGAAGTATTCCCATTGGCTCCAAACATCTGAAATCATAAAACTACGTCGTTTTGATTTTTAATTAATCAAAATGGAACCCCAAAATTATTTACAAAAACACACTATTCTGGAGGGGAGTGCCGCGGCGGCACTGCTCCTCCTTCGTCCAGATAATGCTGTTTAGGCCCCCTGAGGTTCCGATATTCGCGAAAATGCCATATTTCGTCCAAAATTCATAGAAAATGCGTATGAACTCCAAACTGAGATTGTGATATACCGTTGGAAAGGTAATAGAGTCTAATTTACATAAAAAAAATAGTTCTGGGATAAGTCACTTTGAAAAGTTTTGCGGTATTTGCGATAAAAGCTTATTTGATCGCCTTTTTCGCCTTCAAAAATTCAAAATAAATACGTTTTAAATCCAGAAATTATGTGCGATATACCGTTGGAAAGCTATTGACCTCTAGTATTCATGAAAAATGTTTGAAAAATGTTACGTTGCTCCGGTTTTAAAGTCAAATTTTGGTCAAGCTGGTCAAACCTGGGATTCCCAGGAAGTTCTGGAAACTTCTGGGAGCTCCCAAGAGCTGACGTTTTCGCTCGATTTTCTTTTAAAACTCATTTTAATACTTTTCTCATGATTTAGAATGATTCTGGTGAATTCGGACGATTTGGGTCAAACTTGGTCAAACTTTGGTCAAACCTGGTCAAACCTTGGTCAAACCGGTCAACGGGGACTTTCCGGGAACTTCCGGGACTTCCGGGGGTCTCTGGGAGCTGACGATTTCATTCGATTTTTCTTAAAAACTCATTTTATCACTTTTTTTACGACGTAGCATGTTTCCAGAACTTTGGGACCAAATCTAGGAGTTTTTGGGCTTTCAAGGGCATTTTGGTCATTCTGAGCATTCTAAGAGATAGAGCTGACTTCCAAGAGTCCTTTTGAGTCTTTTACGATCATTGTGAACCACCAAGCTATGGGTCTCCTAAATCTGATAGCCGACAAAATGGGGTGTCTACAGTAATATGCTCCTAAATTTGACGTCTGGTCAAAATCGTGGTGTCTACAATACCAACAATAGATTGCTTTATCATTGGCATCTTTGATACATATACACAATCTAGTAATGAATTTCTGTGCCATCGGCATCTCATATTCTAGCTTATCCAACGAAGTCCGAAGACTTCCAGCATAACCCGCCAAGTTCGAAGTCTTCTAGCTTATCCAGCTAAGTCCGAAGACTTCTAGCATATCCTGCCAAGTCCGAAGACTTCTAGCGTATCCCGCCAAGTCTGAAGACTTCCACGTTCAACATTGTTGGGACAAATAAAGCCCAATAATAAGAAAATCTCAGCTCGTCAACCGTTGATCACTACGGATCTGGTTGCCTCAATAGGTCTTACACCATACCTCTCTTTTCATTGATTCCAGACTATACAATGCATGCTGACACCATGTTGTGAATGCATATGTTCATAATCGATTACTCATGCACTAACCTTTTTCGTTTGATTACATTATTAACATAGCGTATCTTAGCGTTCTTAATCCGCATTCGTCTTATTACAATCATTTAGCAGCTTATCATCAGAAACATGATAACATATAAACCGTAGATCATTCAACATAGACTGATATCAACAGAACATATAGATAAAACCCTTACCATGCTCGTATACATGGTAATACAATTCATTTACAAATAATCATGGCAGCTCATAACAATAGAGCTTCATCAACATTTTACAGTAGTATAACATGATATTAATACAACGAATACCATATAAATATATATACAAGTCACATACAAAATACTCTAGGAGCCCCTATGCATGTTAGAGGTTATAAATGCTCACCTCGATATCTTATGTCTTACGCGTTCTCAATTGATGATCGGAACGAGGTTCCCTACAAAGAATATGATAGATCGATTGGTTAAACGTGAACTTTTGAAGTGAGGGGCATAATGGTAATTTTACCGGCTACTAATATAAACCTCAAGGTAGTGATCTACATGTCATTCTAAGTCAACGCCATTGACTAGACTTAAATCAAAGTTCGTCACATAAAAGGCTGTATTTCCAAAACCAATGTGGGCCCTAAAGACAAGCTGTATTTTTTACCGAGTCGAAAAGTCACCAAAGTTAAGGTGAACGTTCTAGAAATTATTCTAAGACCCTAAGGACATATCTCTAATTTTCTAATATATAGTATTATGACTTTTTAGTTTATCATATAGTATAAAATAACTTTAGGGACATATCTCTAATTTTTTGGAATTAAATAATATGTATTGGTATTTAATATCTAATTAAATACTACATAAAACCATTATTTATTATTTTTAATATCAATATAAATAATAAACATATATAACTTAATATAATAATAATAATCAGGACATTATAAATATTATATAATAATATTACATAACTTAAAAGGACTAATAATACAATTTGAAACTAATTAATTAATTAAAACCCTTTAAACATATTACGGAGTAATAAGTATATAGTATTAATAATAAAAATAATAATAATGAAACCCATTGGGTTGACCCGAACCGACCCTTACCCAAATGGGTGACCCGAATACACACTCACACTATCCGGGTCGAATTGAACCCGACCCGAACACATACGGGTGACCCACTAACACTCACATGAAGACCCATCCCATAAACTCGAATACCTAACCCAGACCTGACCCAAATAGAACCTAAGCCAAACCCGAACCCATCTATACACTCAGCCTGACCCGCCCCGTTAACCCGAACCTAGACCTGAACTGGACCAGTGTCAAAACGACGCCGTTCCACTTAAGTGGTCCATGGGTTTTATCCTACCCGACCCGTTATCCACTTGTACTCACAAATCAACCCACCCAAACTCGTACCAGACCCATGACCTGGATGCCCGTTTATCTTTTTCTTCTTTGGCAAGCTTCGAGCCGCCGGTGACTTGCGACTCAACGGGAAACCTTCCCAGCCTCCTTTCTGATCTCTCATCTCTCCATGAAAATTCTCCTAATCAACGCCATTAGGACAGGTTTCTCCTCCTCTACATCATACTAGAAACTCATGACTTGGTTCATTCATTTACGAGTCGAACCAGAGGATTATCGTTTTCGGTTTTAAGGGGAATAATGGGTTCCATGTCCTACCAAACATGATCAAAACTCAAAACTGAACTTATGGGGTCTATATGGGATCACTAGGTTCTATTTGGTACTAGTTAGAGGCGATATGGTGAACTTTTGAAAATCAAGCTTCTTGGGAAGCTTTAATGGCTAATCGGAGCACACCTAGAGCGTAAGGCTCTGTTTAGGTGATTCCATGTGGGTTCTGGGTGTGCTTATGTGACATGAAAGGTCTTAGAAAGAAAATGGAGGGTTGGGTTACCTCAGGGGAGTCTCCGATATCCCTCTCTCTTGTTTGCTTCATTTCTTTTTCTTTCTTCTTCTCGGGTCTTTTGGAAAATAATGTATGGGTGTGCTGTGTATTGAGATTGGGACATAGACAAAAAATGCAAGGAGTTTAGGTGAGGGGGTAATGTATACGGGTGTGTGTGGAGTTTATGTTTAAGAGAATCTCTAGCTCTCTCTCTCCCAGATCTCTCTCTCTTTCTTGAATCTATCATGGACAGAATGAGTAGGTTATGAGAGTGTTATTAGTGCGGGCGTAGTACTCTATTTATATAGGGAAGGGCAAGGGGAAAGATTGTGTGTGTCCAACATTTGTGTGTACACAAATTAATGTGTATGTGTTTTTTTCCAAGGGTAGATTAAGGGGGACAAAAGGTGGTGGGTGTTGCATGCATGGCTGCTACGTGGTAGGCATGTGGGGTCCACTCTCTGGCTAAGTATATTGGAATACTTGCCAGGTCTTGGTTTGCATGCTGATAGTATAAGTAGGACTGCAAGTGTGAACGGTACAAGAATGCGTGCGGGTCTAAATGTAAATTCAACTATGAATTATAAACTAAAGGTCGAGGGTATAGATTCTATGATTATTACTAACTTAGTAATGACGCCGTTGTCGGGATAACAAGCAAATGATTCTTCTTATAAATTCTAACTATGACTATCCTAACTAGGTTCTATAACCAGGATTATATGGGGTGACATCATATATTAGAAATTCCTATGTGGAATTTCTGGGGAAATTAGAGGTATTACAATAAATATTAAGAAAATGGAAAGATAAATTAAGCCAACTTAGAGAACTCATCATAAATACAAGAACAACTCCAACAAATTCCAATAAAAGCTCCAAAGTATTCAATACAATTAGAATCTTCTCTCTCTAGAACTATTATACTTTGATGGTGGTAGATGGAAGAGTAAATGCAATGGAGAATGAGACCTAAGAGGGAGAGAAGAGGTATACAACTCAAAACCTAACTATAATAAAAGTTAACCCTAACAAAAATCCATCTCTAACTATTTATACTACAAGCATAAAATGGTAAACTTGTAAATAAAGGATGGAAACTTCATTAGCAGGGGCGGATCGATCCCTGACAAACGGACGGATCGATATGTTATTCCTATGTACCAGCAGATTCTTCGTCCAAGATCGCGAATTGATGCAGGTGTAAAAGCCGGATCGATCCATCTCCAAACCCCTGGGCAGCAGCGAATCGATCTGCCTTGAGACCTGGATCGATCTGGCCCTATAGACTTGTGTTCCTTTCTCTTTCAATAAGGTATGAGTCAAAATGCATGGTCCCAACTTCAACTAAGCTCCCAAAATCTACAAGAAAGAGATTCGTATTAGTAAAAAGGTAATAATAAAGAGGGTTAACAAAAGCACAATTTATCCATTAAATCTCTCAGATTAGGTAATACGCTATGTCCAATAAGAGCAAATCATGAAGACACGAATGCAATATTGAATGCTAATCACTCACTCTCTCTCTCTCTCTCTCTCTCTCTCTCTCTCTCTCTCTCTCTCTCTCTGTGGTGGTAGAATATGGGTGTGTAGCCCTCCAATGAATATAAAACATGTATACATAGTTTTTATAAAGTTGGGAGACTTCCCAAATCCTAATTCTACTAAAATAGCAATATTTTTTTTAACAAATTTATATGAATTCTGCAGTTTCAGTGGTCGCTGAGGTGACCACTGTGCTAAGTGATGAGATTCTAGAAACAAAGTTGGAGGGGCTCGATTCAAGCGCGCATATGCTATTCAAGCGGACCGCTCTAGAGGATATGCAGTATTTTGACCATTTGCTCCTTTTTATGCTTCTCTTGATCTATTTTGATTGCATACTCTTAAACCTGAAATAAGACAAAAATAACATAAAAACTAATTGATAAAAGTTACTCGGGACTAATATATGTAAATTATGAATAATAAATGGGAACTATCGGTCCCCGATTACCTATATATATAGTATACTTTACCTAGACACCTAGATCACACCTTTGACACGCGAATTTTAATTCTGCGAGCAAAATAAATCTAAAATTTCCAGAGCTCTCAATCTTCGTGTTCTTTTATCCCAAGTTCGATTAGCCTTCATCATCGAGGGGTAGTAACAACACAACGAGCGATTCATGTGTGCCATTGCAATCAGTGCAACACAGAGGCTTGATCACAAGTTGTGAAGATGGAGCTAGTTCTTCGAGGGTAAATCCATCGAAGGAAATGGGCAAACTCAGTGTAGTGCGTTAAGAAGGCTTATGATTAAGAGTGAGTTTGTTCAGAGTCAGGTTGGGTTTGTTAGTTTTTCTGTTATCATAGTGGAATAGTCATAGGTGTGGTTTTTACTCATTTTGGTTTTCCACATAAATGTGGTATTTTCGCAAGTTTGCTATTTATATTTACACTATCATCGTTTACACTTGTGATTGGTTTGGGATCTAATTTAATTATAAAATTAAAATTGGACATAGTTTCACAGACATACCAAATCACCCCACTCTAGATCTAACGGTATTATAGTAGGGCGTTTTTCACTTCAGTCCTAACTTCAACGAAAACATGTGTTCAGATAAAAACTATATTCATAACTATAGTAATAGTGATGATGTATATCATCGTTGTACTGAATATTAACTCGCGTATTTGTTATTTTTGGGATACGAGGAAAAATTCCTCCAATTGTCCTTTGCTTCCGGATTTACTGCCATTTTTTGAACAAAGTCATCGACACCATTTTATCAAAGTAGGATAGAGGGCAAACTAAGGACACATGCACTAACCCCACAAACACATGTACTAGATAAATCAAGAAGGCAAATGATGTGGGATTCAAATTTACGTCATGCTCTGGATATGATTCGTTTATCCACTTTATATCCGTTCTTTCAACTCATTTAACTTCAGCCTTGGATTTCGAACCCCTGACCGGTCAATTAAGGCTATAGTGGTATGACAATAAGATAAAGGGATAATTACATTTCAGTTAATTTTTTGTATAAAATTTAAAAATCAATTTATTACTTTTTCATAATTAAAAAGGTATCAACAATCATTAAAAAATTAAAATGTCATCCACAAGATTAAAAAAATATCAATTTTTGAATTGCTATTTTGTGCTTTAGTTTCTTTTATATTTTCAAAGATGTAAACTTGCACCTAAACATTATGATGATTGCTCCCTACATTTGAAAGACTTGCTCCCAATTTTGTGAAGAGTTGCACCTGACTTTAAAACAAATTGCTCCCTATGTTTTAAAGAGTTACTCCTAAACGTTTTAAAGAGTTGCTCCCAACGTTTGAAACAATTGCTCCACAAATATCATAAAATTTAACAACTTTTTCATTTAACCAAAAAAAAAAATTAGAGTAAATTACAGTTACACTCCTGAACTATGACCATTTTTCACTAACACCCCCTAAACTTTAAAACAAAACAAACTCACTCCCTAAACTATCATTTGTTGACACTAAATCCCCTTCTTCAAGGGTTGAGTTTGTTTATATTGGATAGTTCAGGAGTGACTCTGTTCAATTTAAAGTTTAGGGGGTGTTAATGAAAACGGTCATAATTTAGAGGGTGGTGATGTAATTTACCTAACAAATTAATGTTTTTTAATTTAAAAAAGTAATACACTAATTATTTTATTTTATATAAAAAAAATTGACTAAAAGTTAATTATCCCGCAGATAAGGAGCTGACAAAGAAAATGAATGGACAAGATTAGGAATATATATATATGATGATGATGATGCTGAGCATGAATAATAAATTTTTTTTGTTGGTTAGAATGAAACAAAAAGCAAACTAGCTTCCTCGACGGAAACTAGTTCCACAAATATCCGCCATTACAGGCATACAAAGTTCACTGATAGGGGCATGTAACAAAACAAGATGATTCATCTGATCCGCCCCAAAATTAGCAAGAAGGTCTGCACATCTATTACCTTCCCTAAGCACATGGGTGATAGAACCCTTACATAGTTTAATTAAGTTCCTACAGTCTTCTAAAACCACATTGAGAGGGTGATTATCATCATGGTTGAGGATTAAATGATAAGAAGACATCGAATTAGTTTCGATAATAACATTTTCCATCCTTTCACGGTAGGCTAATTCAAGGCCCTCTTTGATTCCATGGATCTCGGCGAAAAGACTTGTGCAGTGTTCCAGATATCCGTAGTATCTTGCTCTCCACCGACCTTGAGCGTCTCTGATGAGCCCTCCAAACCCTCCTTGTCCTGGATTTCCTCTGCTACTTCCATCTATATTGAGCTTGAGGGTACCTTCAATAGGGGGAAACCAACGAATAAGATTATCATTATACTTAGAACACAAGGAAGAGTTTCTCTTGAAAGCTTTCAGAACATCAGTCCCCAAATCTTTAGACAAAATAGCAATTTGTCTATCATGGTTAGATTTTCCTTGGAAGACCACATTGTTTCTTTCTTTCCACAATTGCCAACACCCTGCACTAAAAAGAAGATCATTAGGCAGGTTGATAAAGTCATTTATATTAGTATCTAACATACAATTATGTATCCATTGAGTATTAGATAGGGAGAGGTTCATCATATCAATAGCTGATGGCAGAATAAGCTTCCAAATATTGCGAGCTTTCGGACAATCCCTCAAAATGTGAATGGTGTCCTCTTTCCAAAAGGAACATCTCGGGCAGATAGAATCATGAGTAATGTTGCGAACATTAAGGAGATTCTTGGAGGGGAGTCTATCCTGAATACATTTCCAAAAGAAGATTTTCAATCTATTAGGGATTTTCCAATTCCAGAGGTCCCTCCAAATGTTCTTCCTAGGAATAATATAGTTACCACTTATGATTTTGTAAGCACTAGAAGAGCTAAACCTACCATTATCTGAAGGAGACCAAGTAGGAAAGTCTTCTACTTGGCTAAATTTAGGAAGAGGAATATTAAGGATAAGAGTTTCCTCCTCTACGGAGATTCTATGTTGAATATTATCGAGCTGTTAAGTACCATGACCAGAGATGATATCTTTGACTTTCATATCAGGAATATCAGTAAAGTGTTGCTGTTGGGACAAGGCTTGCTTCCCACACCACCAATCTTTCCACAAATTAATTTTATTCCCATTTCCAACAATCCATTAAGTGCCTTTCTTGAGGGAATCCTTCGTACACAAGATTCCTCTCACGTGTTAGAATTTCTTCTTTTGGCCTTCCACTCTGAGAGAGGGTTGCCATTGAGATATTTGTTAACAAGAACTTTGGTCCAGAGGTGATCTTTAGAATTCAGAATATTCCACCCAAGATTACTTAGCAAAGCTAAATTATTCTCATGGCTTTTCCTGATTCCAAGACCTCCTTGGTTTTTCTCAAGGCACACTTTGTCCCAACAAACCAAATGGATCTTATTCTTATCAGGTTGATCTCCCTAAAGAAAGTTTCTGTTATAATACGATCAAGTTGTTGACAAACGGAAATAGGGATCAAAGTGGTATGCATAAAATGATTAGGAATAGCTTCCAGGGTAGATTTGATGAGAGCATTTCTACCAGCCATGGATAACATATGAGATTTCCAGTTTGAAAGTTTCTTTTGGATCTTGTTAATTGTAGTATTAAACAAGGCCTTAGAGACTCTACCATGAACAAGAGGAACTCCCAAACATTTACCAAGATCCATGGTTCTAGCAATCCCACTCTTTCTAGTGATAGCATTGATGATGTCATTTCTAGTATTAGCCGAAAAGAAGATGCGAGATTTAGCAATACTAATTTTTTTCCCTGACATATCACAAAATTTGTTCAAAGTATCCATAATAGTATCAAAATTTGTCTCGTTAGCTTCAGCAAAAAGGATAATATCATCAGCGAAAACAGGTGGGAAATTTTAGGGCCTCTTTGAGAAGCTTTCAAACCTCTCCATTTTTTGTCCATGACTTGTTTATCTATCATGGAGGCAAGAATTTCCATGCAGAACACAAAAAGATAGGGTGAGATAGGATCCCCTTGTCTCATGCCTTTCTTAGGATTGAAACCAGTGAGAGGGTTGCCATTAAAAAGAAAATGGAGCTCTGTCATAGAAATACATTGCATTATAATGTTAATCCAATGCATGGGAAATTTAAAGGCAACAAGAGTTTCTTTTAAGAAGTCCCATCTTACTCTATCGTAAGCTTTTTCAAAGTCGATTTTAAGGATCATCCCTCCTTTATTACTCTTACGACCTTTTAAAGTGTGAAAAAATTACTGAGTAATAAGAATGTTGTCCTTAGTGTTTCTCCCAGGGATAAAACTGCTCTGGTTAGGCCCAATCATCTTATTTAAAAAGGGTCTCAATCTCTTCGTCAGAATTTAGTAATAATTTTGTAAGAGACATTGCAGAGACTGATAGGCCTAAAGTTAGAGATGGTCTCAGGATTATTGACTTTAGGGATAAGAGCAACAAAAGTTTTATTGACCAAAGGAGGGATAATACCACTTTGGAAAACATTTTTGGTGAAGTTAATAATAGAAGGGGAAACAGAATTCCAAAATTTCTAGTAAAACCCAGCGTTAATACCATTAGGACCTGGGGCCTTATTGGGACCAAGGTCAAACAAAGCATTCTTAATTTCCATATCCAAGATAGGGAGGCATAAGATGGATCTATCTCTATCATTGAGTTGAAAGGATGGGAGGGGGAGGGTACCCCCATCATCCTGATCACTGATGTGCTCAACTTCAAATAAACTCACAAAGTACTCTCTAACATGGTTCTTTAACTCTTCCATATTGTCAATCCAGTTACTGTTAGTGTCTTTAAGAGCTAAAATTTTATTATGTTTTCGTCTGATGATGGTAGAGAGGTGGAAAAAGGAAGTATTAGAGTCCCCTAGGGCCAGCCATTCGATTCTCAATTTTTGGTGCCACAGAGCCTCTTCATGTTTTAAAAGATCTTTAAATTCAATTTGCAAATTCTTTTCAAGAACAAAAAGGTTATGAGAGTAATGTTGACTGAGAGGTCTTTGAATACCAGAGAGCCTGGCCAAAATATGCCTTTTTCGTCTAAAAATATTTCCAAAATTGGTATGATTCCAATGAATGGCTTTATTCTGTAACTCTACATTAGTGGCTGAAAGGTTTTAGTGATTCTCCATCCAGACTTGTTCCATAATCGCGTGGAACTCAGGATGGTCGAACCAAAAATTTTCAATGCGAAAGGGCCTATTAGTGCGAGAAGGGGGAGGGATAATACCAGTCGTATATATCATAGTGGGGTTATGATCAGAGTATACCCTTGGAAGCACCTGAACTGCCGCCTCTGGAAATTTTTGCCTCCAACTTGCATTAGCAACAGCTCTGTCCAGACATTCCATGACATTAGCCATGCCTTTTCTACCATTAGTCCAAGTCATAGCAGGCCCCGTCGCTCCCAAATCCATTAGACGACAAGCATTGAGATTGTGATTAAATCTAATAGTTCTGGATCTGGAATCACAGTCAGTATAGCCCATTCTTTCACTAATTTCAGCGTAGTCAATAAAATCACTAGCCGCTAGCCAGGGGTTATTCTGAGGATGGGCCATATCTTCAAGATTTTGCTAAAGGAGGCCTCTGTTACGAGGGTTTGGGCTACCGTAGATAGCCGAGAAAATCCAATCATCGTAATCCTTATAGGAAACAAGAACATGGATGACTTAGGATTCTTTTTGGATAGTAGAAACAGTAACAATTTTAGGGTTCCAGAGCACCCAGATGCCCCCGGAGCGGCCAACTGGATCAATATGTACATAGTCACTGAGACCCAGGTTGTTGAAAAAATAGACCAGTGAAGCAATAGGGACCTTAGTCTCGGTTAAAACAAGAATATCAGGATAATGATTGTTATACAGATCTATCATGCTATTTCTGAAATCTTCATTACCCGCACCGCGGCAATTCCACACTAGAATCTTCATGGAGAACAAATTGGGGAGATACGGAGTTGGAGAGAAGAGATCACGTCCTCTTTCCATTTTGAGACGGATCTGGTCCTTGAATTCCGACGTGTTGGACCCACCCGTACGCTGTACGTTCGGGCTGCGGCTTCTTCTCGGTTCACTATGGCTATTAACCTCACTGTTTCGATTAGCCAATGGACCTTCATTAAACATGCGGATCTGACTTCTGGAATATCTTGTAGCTGGATCGTTTCTGTTTTGACGAATGGGGTAGGATCCATGGTTACCAGGTTGAAGGGCTAAAGAGGAGTTAGAAGCTTGGTTAGGGGGTTTTGGTTCAGTAGAAGGTGGGTCTGGATCTATAGCTTCAAAACGGTTAGAGGTCACAAAATGGGGGTTAGTAAGGGTAGAACACTGAAGGTTTGCACAAGGGGTTTCCAAATTTGGTATTAGGGTTACTGGATGATCCTGAGAAGCAAAAGCAGCAGGGGGAAGGTTACTAAATTTTGAGGAGGAGGGACGGTGAGGATTAGTTTCATCAGAATTTATCTTGCTGGGAATAACTGTCACCTGTTTGCCTTTGTCTGTACCACCACCTGAGAGAGTAGATTGCTCTCTTTTCTTTCCTCTGGGCTCCATGGGTCGGACACTAGGAATTTGGTTTTTCATACTGGGAGGTTGTGGGTTGGCTTCAAACTGAGTTTTCTTGATAAAATTAGGCTTTTTTGTTTTCCTGTTTTGGACCAACATCCATGGCCCATAACCATTGGCCTGATTGTTCAGCCCAGCATCACTTTGAGATTTACCTTCCTGACTGGTCTTGTCTGTAACGGCAACCTGCAAATCTTCCCGTTGGTTTTTCGATGCTGTATGGCTAGGTTCCGATGAGACTTTTTGATACTCTAGTTGTTTGCGATTTGGGAAGAAATCAGTTCTGTGCCCAACACATCCACAAGAAAAATAGATTGAGTGGATATATTCACACTCAACTTTATAAAATTTGTTCCCAATCATGAAACCTGGCACAAGTGGTTTTCGGAGGTCAATTTCGACACAAATCCGTGCAAATTTGCCCCTAGTAGTTGAAGTAGTATTATAATCGATCTTAAGAGGTTTTCCTAAAGCTTTCCCAATTTGGATCAATGCCTTTTCTTCAAAGTATTTTATGGGAAGTTTGGGGAGTCTAACCCAAACTGCAGTTTGAACTTCATCATCTTCCGCTGGATTGAAATCGTGTTTCCATTTCCTAACTGTTAAGTAATGGTTTTGAATGACCCAGGGCCCCCCGGAGTAGACTCTCCAGTAATCAGCCACCATATCAAATTTAACAAGATAAAACCCTGATTCCAGATCCACCATTTCAAAGTCCCCATGCAAATTCCACAATCTACTAATTTTATCTTTTAGGGATTTATACCCAAGAAATCTTGCTAGCAAACTGATGATGAGACTGTCTTTCCATTGAGCCCTGATTTGATCCAGGTAAGAGGAGGGGAAGGCAATAGCAGGATTAAGGGGGTTTACCACTTCATCCTCTAGAGGAGCTGACATGCCCTCTTCATCATCAAATAGCTTATCAAGATCGCAATCAAAGGGGACGTCTGCTGGTTTGAACCCATTTAGGTATTCCGAATAGGATTTCGATCTATTACCCTCTCTTGGTTTCCCTGTATCTGTTACCAAGGCTGGCTCCCTTTGATTTTCTTGCATAATTTCATCGCGATTGTCCTCTGAAACATTTATGTTCTTGCTTTTCTTCGTACTTCGTTGAAGATGATCCAGTTCCCCTCCATGGAAAGGTTCGTATTTGGTTCATTTTGTTGGAGAATCGATGGTGGAGGCAGGTTGTTTGCCGGAGGGATCGGATCTGAAGGATTCGTGGATGGTTCTTGAGTATCACCTTTATCGCCAGAGAGAGACATGATGTCTTTTTTGTGATGAGGATGAATAATAATAAGGGCAAATTACACTGACTTCTCTGAGGTATTCGATAATTTCAAGGACCTCCCTTATATTTTTAAAAATTATACTCACCTCCATTTTATTTTAAAAATGACTGTTATACCCTTAGACAAATCATCAAAAAAATTATCTACTACCTTTTAAAAATGAAAAAAAATACATTAACAATTATGAAAAGAAAAATTAAAAAATCATCAACAAAATTTTAGTAAATACCAAATCAAGCTTTTACTAAATTTTTTTTATAAAAAATATCAACAGTAACTTTAAAAAACCTAAAACTCATCAATAAAATTATCCACCACTTTAAAAAAAAAAATGACAACAATGAAAAAAAATATATCAACAATTTCTTTAAAGAAATGAATAGCTATATTGTATTTTTGTCTGCTTTATATTTTTAAAATTGAGAACTTGCTCCCAACATTGTGAATGAGCTGCTCCAATGAAACTTAATTAGTACAGGGCTTCCACGTGCATTGTCCTAATGTGTGTGTGTGTGTATAAGACTCCACTGAGCATGTTTTTTTTTTATTAAATAAAGCAAACAAAAAATACAATATAACTATTCATTTTTTTAAAAAAATTGTTGATGTTTTTTTTTTCATTATTGTTATTATTCTTTTTATTTAAAGTGGTAAAAGATAATTTTGTTAATGATTTTTTTATTTATATTTTTAAATTATTATTGATGTTTATAAATAAAAAAATAATGCTATGCTTATCAAATTTCTTTCCTAAAAGTGTTTCCCAACACATGTGGTAGTGGACCAAGTTAATTTTGATTGGTTGTGATATTAAAGTGGTTCAACTTATGGTCCCATTATAACATCATTTGGGAAGAAAATTTAGGAAACATAGTATTACTCAAAATAAATGTTCTAATATCTTTCATGACAAAAAAGTCAAATGGCTTAAATTAAAAAGCTAAATCTGTAAAATATTACGGAGTATAAGTTAGGCTGAAGATTATAAAACTTAAATTTGAAATTTTTCTAATTTTTTTTTCGAGCTACAAATTTTTATAAAAGTAGGACTTAATACTATAAATCTAAATCTGTAAAATTTGTTAATGTATATATAATTTTATCTAATGCGCGCACACACACAGTCACACAAATACACACACACATGTATATACATATACATACATATATATATATAATATGAGATAAATGGGTAAATTGATAATCTTATACTCAAAAAATAGATAAAAGAAAAATAAGTATTATTTTCCAAACTAAAGGAAAAATCCCTACAATTATCATATCTCAAGGGAGGTCAGTGTAATTTGCCCTTATAATAATCATCGGTCAAACCTGAGGAAAAGGGCAGTCATTTTCCAGAAGGTTGCAGAGAAATTTCCTAGAGAGAGAAAACCAATACAATTATACAACCACCCACTTTCACTTTGCCTTGGAATTTCAGTCACTCAAAGACTCATCTCATCCTTCCTTTTTTGTAGTCTTCCTCTTCTTCTTCTTCTTCTTCTTCTTCTCCTTGGCACGCGGAATTGGATTCTTGAGTAAACAAACCCAAACCCCACATTCTAGTACGTAAGTAGTAAGAGTATTTAAAACCAAACCAAACCAAACCAAACACAACCCAATCCCCACGCACACCACACATTAAACAAATACGGAGTATACTACTTATCAAATGCATTTAAGTTATACCGCCTACTGCACTGCAGTTTCCCTGTTTTTCTAGAGAGAGAAAATCTTCTATATCTTCGTCAATTGTTAGAGGAGACCCAGCGGTAGAGTGATCAGAACAATTCACAATTTTCAATTTTCAAGAGAGAGAGAGAGAGGGACTGGTAAAAAAAAGAAAAAAAAAAAAAGGTAGGAATGGCTTCAGCTGCGATTTTCTCGTCTCTGAGGAGGCGGCGATCGCCGTCGCTGGAGGCGTTCTTGGCGCCGGTGGATCTCACCGGAGGCTCGCTTCTCGAAACTCTAGCCGTTGTGGCGGCGGAGCTGATCTCTGCCTTTTCGGGCAAGTCGTCGCCTTTTCAGCAGAAGAATTCGCGGTCTCTGATTCGCAAAATCGAGGTCTTGGTTGTTCTTCTGGATTATCTTTGTGATTCAGGTCTTAAACTACCTTCAACAGCGATTCTCTGCTTCAAGGAGCTCTATATGTTACTCTATCGATCAAAGATACTTTTGTATTACTGTTCACAATCGAGTAAGTTATGGCTCTTACTTCAAAACCACTCCATTTCTGGCCATTTTCATGATCTTAATAAAGATATTTCTACCCTTTTGGATGTGCTTCCAATTAACGACCTCAATTTGAGTGATGATGTTAGAGAACAAATTCAACTATTGCAAAAGCAATCAACAGCTTCTAAGTTGTTTATTGATAAACATGATGAGACATTGAGACTAAAGTTCTTTTCATTTCTTAATCAATTTGACAACTCTACAATTCCTGATCAAATGGAATTGAGCTCCTTCTTAGTTGAAAATTTGGGAATTCGAGATGCAAAGAGTTGTAGGATTGAAATCCAGTTCTTAGAAGAGCAGATTGTTAATCATGACGGAGATGTAGAGCCCACAGTTTCAGTGCTCAATGGTTTTGTGGCGTTGACTCGTTACTCTAGGTTCTTGCTATTTGGGTTTGAGGAAGATGAAATGGAATTGGGTTTTTGGAAGCATAAAAAGTTCAGAAAAGGGTTGATTACTCAAGAAATTGGCGATACCTTTCTAACGATTCCAAAGGACTTTTGTTGCCCAATATCACTGGATTTGATGTCCAACCCGGTGATTATTTCGACAGGGCAGACTTACGATCGGGCTTCAATATCAAGGTGGATGGAGGAAGGGCATTGCACTTGCCCGAAGACCGGGCAAATGCTCGATCACACCAAGCTTGTGCCTAATCTAGCCCTTAGGAATTTGATTATGCAGTGGTGCACTGCTCATGCAATACCCTTTGAACCCCCGGATAATTCCGATTCTTCTGGTGAAATTTTTGCAGCAGCTTTGGCGAGCAAGGCTGTGATTGAGGCTAATAAAGCCACTGCTTCTCTGCTAATTCAAAATCTAGCTAACGGGTCGCAGACTGCAAAAACTATTGCTGCCCGAGAGTTACGTTTGTTAGCAAAAACCGGAAAGGAGAACCGCGCTTACATTGCTGAAGCCGGAGCAATTCCCCTTCTAAAAGGGCTGCTTTCTTCTCCGAATCCGGTTGCGCAAGAGAATTCTGTGACCGCAATGCTTAATCTGTCAATTTACGAGAAGAACAAAAGCCGAGTTATGGACGAAGAAGGGTGTTTAGGGTCAATTGTGGAAGTTTTGAGATTCGGGCACACGACCGAAGCACGGGAAAATGCTGCAGCAACATTGTTTAGCCTCTCCGCAGTTCATGATTATAAGAAGAGAATAGCAGATGAATACGGGGCCGTTGAAGCATTAGCGGGACTTTTGAAAGATGGAACACCACGAGGAAAAAAGGATGCAGTCACAGCTCTGTTTAACCTATCCACCCACACAGGTAATTGTGTGAGAATGATAGATTCGGGGGTCGTGAAAGCACTAGTGGGAGCTTTGGTAATAGAAGGTGTTGCGGAGGAAGCTGCAGGTGCATTGGCCTTGATAGTTAGGCAGCCTATCGCTGCCAAAGTTGTGGGGAACGAGGAAATGGCGGTGGGTGGATTGATAGGAATGATGAGGTGCGGAACCCCGAGAGGGAAGGAGAATGCAGTTGCAGCGTTGCTAGAGTTGTGCCGTTGCGGTGGATCGGCTGCAACCGAGAGAGTGGTGAGATCACCGGCGTTGGCCGGTTTGCTTCAAATTTTGCTCTTCACAGGGACAAAGCGGGCTCGGAGAAAAGCCATTTCACTTGCTAGAATTTTTGAAAGGTGTGAGTATGCGTCTTTTCATTTTGGTGGACTGGGTGTCGGATATGCCTTTGCGGGGAACTCAGCTGTGAATAGAGATTCCAGTTTTGCTGGTGATATCTCGGTGGCAATGTCCATTTCAGTCCCGGTTTTATAGTGGTAACATCCAACTCTTGTGTGATTGTGCTACCCATTCCTTGTGTCCATTTTGTTGGTAATATTTACAGATTCTTTTATCGTAATGTTAAGATTATAAAAGAAACGAATATGAATACATAATTACTGTACTTGGAAAAGACGATGGGTGTTTAAGCTGGTAATCTTTACATGCAATGTCAAATGATTTGGAAAAACCGGAGATGAAACTTATGCAATAACAGACCCTTGCAAGTGCATCTAAAACAATTGCTGCAGACCCTCTCTATTCTTAACCACCTTCCCTCCTTTCCCTCCAAAGTGTTTGATGCTTCAATACCAACAAAAGTGAGGCAGAGATTTTGTGTTAGGTACTCAATAAACTGATACAATAACTTGTTAATTGATCATTTTGGGTACAAGTTAAAATTGATTTGATGGATTATTTCAGTCTACTCTCTTGTTTACATCTGGTAGTGAAAAGCCTGTGCTAAAATTGTGAGCATATTAACTGATATCAAGAACCCCTAAAATGAAGTGTTACTTTTCGCAAAATGTTAATTAATATGAATGGCAAAGCGCTTTCAAATATTATGATGTCCTATAACCATAAATCTGTTGCAATCCTTGAGTTGGTGATTGTTGACTTTCATCTTTCCTCGATTCATTGCATTGATGAGTGATTGAATCCTCTTGGATTTTAAACTCCCAAACTGCGTTTACTGGATGAGATTTGAAAGGAAAAAATTTATTGTGTTGATTGCACTAATAGTGATGATTTAGTTATTTGCATACTCAAGATTGAACACTCTGATGCTTTATAGTCCCTCCGTCCCATTTTGTGAGTCCATCTTTGGGAACTCAACTTATTAAAAGGGACAAGAAGAATCTATACCTACTTTCCACGATTGCCTCTAATCATTACAACTACTTTTTTAGTTTTGTCTTGGTGTAGATTTCAATGAAGGGTAGTTTTGGAAAGTAAGTAAAATTATATACCAAATTAGAAAAGTGGACACTAATTTTGGAACATCCCAAAATGGAATATAGGACTCACAAAATGGAACGGGACGGAGGGAGTATCAAAGAGTAGTATTATACAACCTAGCATCAAAAGATCTTCAGATGTTCCCTGCCCACACTTTGAGAATCTCTGACTAGAATAAAGGTTCCAAGGAATTGCTAAAGAATACTATATATTAAGAAGTGGTTTTAGCTGGTAAAGTTGAGTGGTTGACGCTTGGGTATACTTTTTCTTGTTGCTAATGATGGTATAAAGCACTCAAATACTTAGGGTTCAACAAGTTGTATAACATCAATTAATATGCTTGAATAGAAACCAACTATTATCAAGAACACTAAAATGAATTGTTCGGTTGCACTTTCCTCAAAATGTTCACATTACATGAATAGCAAAGAGCTTTTGAATATACAATATAATGATGCCCTAGTGTTAAAATTTGTTACAATTTTTGAGTCACTGATGCTCTTCTTTACCAACAGAAGTGACGCAGAGATTGTGTATTTTAGGTACTCAAAAAACTAGTACGATAACTTGTTAATTGATCATTTGGGGTACAAAGTACCAAGTAATAATTGATTTGATGAATTATTTCAGTCTACTCTCTTGTTTACAGCTGGTGGTGAAAAGCCTTTGCTAATTACATGAATGGCAAAGCCCTTTTGAATACAATATAATGATGTCCTAGAATTAAAATTTTGTTGCAATCTTTGAGCAACTGATGTTTGCTTTCATTTTGCATCGATTGATCGCATAGAGCACTGACTCAACCCTACTATTGGATTATACAATCCTTCCTTTGCGTCATTCCTGCCAAAACAAACAAAATAGCATTTTGTGGTGAAGATTCAACACGAAAACTTGTATAGTGCTGATGCACTCATGGTTAGAATTTGTCGATTTATGAGTTGAACGTTTCAATATGATTCAGGATTTCTAATTTTGCACTTTGAAGGTTTGAGTTTTTAGTGAGAAACTTTCAACATTTTGATCTTTGATATTGCATTAAGTTTTGAGTTAAATCGTTTTGTTTCTTTAAGCATTGTACATATGTTTTTACACAGTTAATTTATTTTCCTAAAAATAGTGAATCTCAAGATTCACTATTCATAATTTTAACTACCCGATTCACGATTTGATGACAATGGGTGCACTAATAGTTTTTTTTTATAATTAATTTACACGCTTGATTTTTTTAAAAATCAGGATTGAACACTGATGATTTATACCACAAAATACTGTCCTACTACCTAGCAGAGCAAAAAAACTTCAGCTGTTCCTAAGCCAAACGCTTGAGAATCTATGACTATAATGAAGGTGCCAACGAACAGCTATAGGATATCTTAAGAATCTGAAAATTTCTAGAGATAAGACCATTGTTATTGCTTGTCTAGTTGAGTGGTTGATGATTAGGTATGATTTTTCTTTTTGCAAATGATGGTCTAAATGACTAAATTGCCGAGTTCAACCACTGAAAAGCATGAGCACCATACAAAGTGCTGAAGTTGCATTAATTATTGTATCCTTATTCTCATCTCTCAGTGATTACTATGTATTGACATGGTTTATTGTCATTACACTACATCATAATGTAACTTTTGTTGGTGATTGAAATCCTTTTTAATCTCAGTTCTTCATTAAACTGCACTTGTAGCAGCATCTTCTTGAAATTGAGAATGTTTGGTAGCTGTGGTTTGTGGTGGGGGCAAACCTTCCCTGTAACGCAGGTAAAATGTCAAATTAGATTGAATTGGGAGAGCATTTTTGGTCCATCATTGTTCACCCAGTTCTTCACTGGGTGACATGTGTCATATTCCAGTAATTATATTGATAGTACAAAAGCAAAATGAGAATAAAATAAGACACGTATCACTCAGTGAAACTTGGGTGAGCAATAATAAGCCAAAAATGATTAACCAAAAATGTTCTCATTGAATTCGAGATATATAAGTTACTAAAGTGGTCAAAGAGGTCATTAACTTGGGCAGATAACTAGGTGTTATCAGATATGACTTGGAAATGGTGGTAGTTGAGTGGTTGAGTTATTTGAAGTGTAAGAAATATTTGGGAGTCTTTTTCAATGGGTTCTATCTTATTATTGATGATTAAAAACATTACTAAAGCACATTCTTTGTCAAACCGACTTGGGCTTAGTTTGGCCGCCCATTTTGGTGCTTTTTCTTTTTGAAAGTATAATTTTATGTTAATTTATTTGGTAACTAGTTTTTGAGCTTTGCAAAAATTGAACTCATGGCTTTTTTGGAGGGGAGCTTTTAAAAGCTCTAGAATGAAGTTTTTAAAAGCTCAATGTTGTTTTTTGATTTCATGAAACTTTTTTAAAGAGTAATGTGTCACTTGTACAAAATTATTAAACAACTTAAAAACAAATTTTACAAGCTCCTTTTAAAAAGCTTGGGGGCCAAACTAAGCCTTGATAGAGAGAGAAATCAAAGTGAGATTAAGCCTGGTTTTGTTTTGTGATACCAAAGTTATCCTTAATCTCTTGCATGATCCAGGAGAAGAAAAAAAATCATAAGGTCCTACAAATGGATAATATAAGATGTGTTTCCAGACCTATTTCCTATGTGATTATAAAATCATAATTATGTTGATTTAAGAAAGAACCAATTTTAACAGTATTTTCGAATTGGACACGGACACCTGTACAAGAAAAGGCATCTACTCAAAATTGAAAAGTCTAAAACCAGCTCGCTTGTGACCCTCTAAATTGATTATTTCCCTTCTAAAATAGTTAGTCTATCTATGACTTGACTTTATTAATATGTGACACTTGTGTACTTCCTGTTTACACTTTCCCTCTCTCTCTCCGCATAGGCTTTGTATGGGGAAAGGAGAGAGGAATGAAAATAAAATAAAAAACTAGTCAGAAATTAATTTTCTATCTTGTTTTTCTTTTCCCTCACTTTTCCCGCGTGAAATTCATGAACCAAAAAATGCCTTAATCTCATTGTTCCTCCTAGGTGGAATATTTTTATCTTCATCACTGAACAAACCTTTTGGTTGAACCCAGTGTTGACAATCTCAGTATCTTTATTTATTAGTATGGCTACTAGGTGCTCTTTGGTTCAACCTGGATCTCTCCTGCTAATTGAGGTGGTTGAATTTGATCTTGAACAATGCCATATTGAAACCGTATAAGAATAGCCTTAAATAATGCTAGTTTGGCCTTATAACATTTACTTCCAAGTCAATGAAAGTCCATTTTTTTTTTGTTTGTTTTTTTTTTTTTTTTTTTTTTTCTGTAATAGCAATAGTCTTGTGGACTGAACCAATCCTTTTTTTAGTCTCACCCCTAACAAATTTGAAGTACTTTTGATGCAAAAAACTGTATCCTACGGACCTACGATGTATTGTATGAAGAGGCTGTTTGTCATTGCTTATTTGTCCATTTTAAGCAGTTCTGATAGCCCAAGCTGTTTATTGATCTGTTTGTTTCAACAAAAATATAAGCAGATTTGATCCAAAAAGCAGTTTGGCAATAAGCAGGTGGGGGGTGCTTTTTAAGATTATCTCTATGATTAATCAATTCACAGCATATTAACCAAACACCCAAATCATAATAAATAGTTCTATTTTTAAGCAATTCTACCAATCACAATCAAAATCGTATAAGCATAAACACAGACAAACAGGCTCGAAGTCAACGATTGTTTTTAACCCAGTACACGGGACTTACTTCAAGGTCTGGGCCTTTAGGCCCTTTACGTCTCATATGGGGCGATACTATTTCTGCGTTCCAAATCTGCAGCTTTCAAATAAGAATCGAGCGACCTTAGACCCTGTTTGTCATTGCGTTTGGGGATTTAGAAAACTCAATTTTGGAGGCTAAAAGCACTTTTTCAATGTTAATTGGTTTCCCAAACTTTGATGACCAAACGTGGTTCTAGAGGTGACAAAAACTCAGATTTTCCTAAAGCACCTTGAGGCATGCATTTCACCATTTGAGATTTCAACTGGTCCATATCTGTTATCACGGACGCCTGACAACTCCACATGGCAGGGAAATTACATGGCTGCACTTATTTTTTCCTCTTTATTACCTTTTATGTCCTAGTAGGCCAAATCTTCCATTCCCCCTCATGAGAGTTGAGACTCCAATTTAGCTACAGTGAATTAGTGATAAATTGTTAGTATTAAATGTACTGTTAATTATTGATAAATTGAGTATGTAATTAATTACTAATTATGGTTATTTTGTAATAAGCCCTTTTTAAGGAACTTTTGGGTTTATAAGTCCCTCATAGAAACATTTGTAGTCGAAAGCCCCTAAAATATACTCCCTCCATCCCATTTTATGTGTCCATCTTGGGAAATCCAACTATTTAAGGGGACAAAAAGAATCTACACCTACTTTCCACAATTGCCCATAATTATTGCATTTTCTTTTTTTTTGTTTTGTTTTAGTGTTGACTATAAAGAATGGTAGTTTGGTAAACTATATAAAATTTGCATACTAATTTAGGAAAATAGATAACAATTTTGGGACATCCCAAAAAGGAAAGGTGGACACATAAAATGGGACGGAGAGAGTATTTGTAAGACACAAATACCCCTAAAAGAAAAAGGAAATTTCTAAAATTGCCAAACTTTCAAAAAAATAAAATTCCTAAAATTGCTTCACCCCCTATATATAATAATATATGACTCTACATACAACCACAAAACAACCACCTATGTTTTTTTAGAGAGAGAGAGAGAGAGAGAGAGAGAATGGAAGCTTCACCAAATGCAATCGACCATGATCTCTGCTCGAGTTACTTGCGAGACCCATCTCAGTTTGGCAACCAGTCCAAACAAATTCTCAATTTTTCCTCTCTCTCTCTCTCTCTCTCTCTATCTCTCTCTAGAAGACTAGAATAGATGTAGTTTTCTTGATCTGAACTCTCTGCAAGTTGTGCAAATGTTAAATTCTGCAAAGCCAAATCTCTCAATGTTTTGGGAATTTCTTAACCTTTAATACCAAACATACATCTAATTGTTCACTGGAATATCTTTGAGGAATTTTTCAAACTAATACATGTCTATGTAATTTCTCAAAATAACAACTTTCATAACTTCCCAAAGTAATGTTTTGAAGTTACATCATAATTCTTTGAGAAATTTCTCAAAAACTTATCAAATTATTCCAAGAATGAATGACATAGCCAACTTTCATAAATGACACAATAAACACATTCCACAATTGTGTTCATACATATTCCATCACTGAACTTTAACCACATCCCTTTTGTCCGAGTGGTAAGCTTCTTGGGTGTACTACCCAAGAGGTATAGTGTTCGAGTTATAGGGCAGAGTAGCCATTGGGGAATTCACCAAATAACTCTATGGCCTTGAGGAATTAGTCAAGGCGCGCGCAAGTTGACCCGAACACCCACGATTACCAAAAAATAAAAAAATAAAAACTAAAAATTTTTATATTCTATAACTGAAATACATAAAGTAAGATATAAGGCATAAATATAACGTAAGGTCAAATTAGTCCAATAAACTATCCTAAGTCCCAAGGACTTTTGACTAGAAAAGATTTGAGTAAGGACTTTTACCACTAAAGTTTCGTATAGAGGGAATTTTCACTAAAAAAATCTATTTTTATGTAATAACATTTTTTTCTCTAAAAAAAAATTGTAATAACATTTTTGAATATTTTATGCATTACAAAATCTTAAATTCTCAATATAAATATAAAAAAAGTAGTATATTTAAATCATGACTTAAAATAGTTAATAATTTAATGCTTAATTAAGAGTTACTAATGCTAATACATATTGGCATATCACTAATGTACAAATAAAATAGTCTAAGGGTACAATTAACTCACTTTTTATTTTCTTCTTCTTCTTCTTCTTTTTTTTTTCTCTTCAGAAAATGGGTTAATTAAAAAGAAAAGTCAAACAACGTCTACAAGGTACAATTGACTTTTGTACATTCATAACCACATTCTATTTTTTTAGAATCAAACACATTCGATCATAAGATGTTAAAACAACATAATTAGTTGCACAAGATATCAACCAAACATTGATACCATATTCAGGGCCGGTCCCAAGTATTTGGAAGCTCAAGACGAACTACTTAAAGGGAGGCCCTTATACGGGTGCCCCCGGCGCAATTTTTTTGGGGCTACTCATACATAATTGTCAATTTTTTTAGGGTTTACTTATACATAATTGACGATTTTTTTGGGGTGTATTTATAAAATGAGTCTATTTCTGAAACTTAAACATTTTATGTTGTCTTTCAAAATTCTAGAGGGACATATTTCTAAAACTTAAAAAAAATTCTTACACTAAAAGTGTAATTTTCAAATTCTAGGAGTCTTTGCTTTTGAGTTCTATATTACCTTCATATCAATATATATATATATATATATATATATATGTAGTTAATGGCACTAGAGAAAGCCTAAATGTAAAATACTAAAAAATCTCAAAGTAAAAATGTAATTATAAAAATTTTGTGGAGGCTCTCAATATTTTGTGAACTTTGGTGGCCCGAAGCGGTTGCCCCTTTTGCACCCCCTTTGGGCCGGCCATGACCATAATAAGCAATTTTACTTTAAGTAGATCTACCAATCACGAGCAAAATCACTTAAACATAAGCAAAGACAAATGGGCTTTTAGCCACTTTACTAAACCAACCAGAGAGAGAGAGAGAGAGAGAGAGAGAGTTATGGCCTGGATCTTCTTGGACAACTACTAGAGTAGGCCACATTTTGGGTGGTTAAGACTTTTTTTTTTTTTTTTTTTGCTGATGGCAAAGCACCCACAGGCGACACACACTCACACAGGAGGGAGGGGGGGGGGGCACAGACCCACAACCCAACTTTTCCCCAAGGGCAAACTCCCCGAAGGGACGACTCCAAGAGAAGTCGAACTCCCCCACTCCAAGAGGAGTGAGAGACCGGATACCAATTGGGCTACTAGGCCCTTGGTTGGGTGGTTAAGACTGATAGACTCGGAGTCTCACCCCCGCCTAAACTTTCATTCGGGACCAACTTATTCAATGTCTGGCCCATTTCGGCATAAGTAACTGCAATAGTATAACTAAAAAAGTTGAACCCGGGAAAGTTTGATATATCTATACTAATAGAGAAAGAGAAAGGGAGGGGTACCAAAAAGTATTTTGCTCACTTCAATAATTACAATAAAACCTACTAAATTTTTTAATTCAAATACTTTCATAATAATACTAAAATGTCATTTTAAAAAATTTAAATAAAATAACTTCTCCTAACTACTCACCCCACTTTCTTTTTACTAATTACGCTCATATAGTGAGTGTGGCACTCTACTGGTCAGTAAATAAGCGTAAAAGATAAAGCAAAAGAACAAAAGAAATATAATAACTAAAGAAGATCTTGTTGACACCCCTGCAACAGATTTTGAGTTCTTCTTTTTCACCTTTTCTAGTTCTGAAAAAAGAGATGTAGTTTTAGAATGGTGACCGTGGCACATTACTTGGCAACCCATCCTTTTGAGGTCGTGGAAACCAAACCTTAAATTGGATAAAGAAGCTATGACCATTTCTATTTAGGTCAACCTCTGTGGAATTCCTTTGGAGTACTGGAATCTCAAATGCCTAAGCTTTATCGCTAGTTTTATTGGCAAACCTTTGCCTATTGGTAGCTATATTGCTTCTCATAGACTCATCACATTGTAGACACCCCATTTTGTCTGCTATCAGATTTAGGAGACACATAGCTTGGTGGTTCATAATGATCGAAAAAGACTCAAAAAGAACTCCTGGAAGTTAGTTGTATCTCTCAAAATGCTCAGAATGACCAAAATACTTCTGAAAGCCCAAAAACTCACAAATTTGGACCAAAAGTTCTGGAAACAGGCTACGTCATAATTAAAGTGATCAAATGAGTTTCAAAGAAAAATCAAATGAAATCGTCGGCTCCCAGAGACCCCCAGAAGTCCCAGAAGTTCCCGAAAAGTTTCCGTTGACCGGTTTGACCAGGGTTTGACCGAAATCATCCAAATTTGCTGAAAAGTTCCGAGATCATTCTAGATCATGTGAAAAGTACTAAAACGAGTTTTAAAAGAAAATCAGACAAAAAAGTCAGCTCTTGGGAGCTCCTAGAGGTTCCTAGAACTTTTTGGAGATCCCAAGTTTGACCGATTTGACCTAAAAGTTGACTTTAAAACTAGAGCGCCGTATCATTTTTTAAACATTTTGCATTGATACTAGAGGTCAATAGCTTTCCAACGGTATATCGTACATAATTTTTGGATTTAAAATGAATTTATTATGAATTTTTGAAGGTGAAAAAAACGATCAAATCAGCTTTTATCGCGATTACCGCAAAACTTTTCAAAGTGACCTGACTCCGAACTATTTTTTTTTTATGAAAAGTAGACTCCATTACCTTTCTAACGGTATATCACAAGCTCAATTTGGAGTTTGTACGCATTTTCTGTGTGTTTTGGACGAAATAGGGCCTTTTCGCGAATACCAGAACCTCTGAGGCCCTACACAGCATTATCTGGACGTCAAAGGAGCAGTGCCGCCACCGCACTGGTCCACTGCCCCGCGGCACTAGCCCACTTCCGCCGCTGCACAGGCCCCTAGAACAGTCCATTTTTGTATTTTTTTGGGGGGTTTAATTTGATTAATTGAAAACCAAAACGACGTAGTTTCTCGTTCACAGATGTTTGGGACCAATGAGAGCACTCTCTAAATCCCAAAACCACCCCAAATTGGCCAATATAAACTCCCCTTGACTTCTCATTTTGGGGGGGTGCAAACACAAGTTTAGAGAAAGTTGAAGAGAGAAAGTTGTAGAGATAAGGTTAGAATAGTGAAAGTGAACTTCCTCCTTTTGATTTTCAATAAGAAAGTGAGTTCTCAACCTTGTTTTACTTCATTACTCGTCTTTATTTCACATTCAATACACCCAACCACCATTTTAGTGAGTATTTATGAGATAGGAAGCTACTTCCATGTCCAAAGTCACCATATATAAGTGAAACACCAAGCTACAAGTCCAAATTCTTATTGAATATCATCTATTGATTGCTTTACTTGCTTATTTACATACTATGTTCATCTCTTCTTAATCTCATTTCTTTTTTTATTTTTATTTATTTACTTACTAGTTCATCATCACCTAAATGATGACATGAAGTTTGAGGTGAATGAATCCTTATGGATAGTAGCTCTTGACCTCAAAAACATGTTTGATAGATGATGATTATAACTTCAATACATTCCTATGTATTCTTGAAGTCATATTCAAATGAAAAATAAATCTTTCCAACAATCTTGGAAGTTCTTGACTTGAGTTTGATATTGATATTCCAAAAGGTTGTAATCTCCATTTAATATTGAAAATATGCTTTCAAAAACCCCTATTTCAAAACTCCTCTAAAACCCCAATGTTTGGATTCAAAGAAATAAACCTTGTTTTCCTCAAAAATCTTCAAAACAGTGAGTTATTCAACTTCAAAATAATATTATGAGTTCCATACTCAATGGGTGATTACAAGACCACTTGAGTCTTCCTAACTTATTATAGAACACCCATGATTTTTGGTTGTTCCATTTTGTTCCAAACATTCCTTCCAAACATTCTGTTGTTAATGTCACAACAGCTAGGTTGAATTTCAACTTGTTTTTAAGAAAACTTTTCCAAAGGGAGTGGTTCCAACTCATTTTCCCTTGAGCTTAAGTGTCTTAGGGAAATTTCTGCATAATATAGGCCTCTAAATGTTTTGTTTTCATTTTCTAAGATTTTTCAGTATTTCAGTCGACAGTACAGATTCTGTTTCTAAGTAACCTCTATTGTTTATATGATTTCTCTCAATCTGTGATAGTTATTGTAGTTTGGCTTTTTGATATGTTCTAGACACATTAAGGACGATCTCCATAAAAAATCATGAACTAAAAATATTCATAACCCCACTTTTCCATTTTTACAAAATCAACTCACTGTTCTGTCCACTATTTGAGTTCTTTCCTTTGATTTGATGCTTACATGCAATCCAAATTAGCTCATATTTTAGGAAGTAGTTCATACTACATTTATACACATCCTATAATAACATCCTTCATCTATCCATGCATATATTTAGATTTTTAAATCACTTTAGCAAATCCATGAATACAAACACACTACTACTTTACACATTCTAGGATCATACATTGCATCCATGCAAGATTTGGAGTTTTTGTGACACTTAATCTAAGAAGATTATAAGGAATGAACTTGATCATACATTCATGCTTCCCCTCGATCTAATCTTCCTTTCTCATCCGTCCTGGGGAATGAGAGGTCTTCTTTTCTCAAAGGTTAACATACATCATTCTAGCTTGCTAAGCAATTATTTTTTTATTTCTTTGATTATTTGTTTCAAGAACAATTCATGTCCCCTTTAGATTAGGAATAATTGATTACTTGATATGTGATTAGACGATTTTTCCTAGGTTTGTTTGTGTGATCTTCATTTTTGCATTGTGTGATATTTGGCTTAGATCTTATAAATGATATCTTATCTTTTGATCTTCCATTTCAATATTCTTATGTGATGTAATCTACGATCATAGTATTAATTGTCGAACCAAACATAGTAAAAGATGATTATTTGGATGCTAATTGAGGCCGTCGAGAGACGGGGCGATTTGAGGGTGTTTTAATCGTGACAAAGGCTCATTCCTCTCTCGTACAAAAACCCCGAGCAAAAATCTTTGGTTATGAAGGGCCGGTGCCCTTTATCAATTTCAGTGAGTCAAATTAGGTTTCTTGGTTCCTTAAAGACCAAGTGGCGACTCTGTATCAGTTTTCAACAGAACCTTTTTCAAATCAATTTCAAAATAAGGAAAATCAATTCCAAAACCCTGGAACACCGACGAGGGTGGGCAGCCCGGAGGCCGCGTGTCACAATCTAGCGACTCTGATTGGGATTTTTTTTATTTTAAAACAAAATAATACAGAGGTTTGACTCATAAGAATCATCCTTAAAATCATCTCTTTACTATGTCTGGTTCACTGCATTGCACTCTTGCATTTCCCCTCCGACTGTGTCTGAAACGCGGCGCTGACATTGTTCAAGTCTTGCTGTGCTAGGGCACAAGTCACTGTTGATACTGTACCTTCCAAGGTATATCAAAAAGAGTAAAAACCTCCGTACTATCTCTATAACTGTATATTCGAACTCTCGTCAATGGACCCTCTTTGACTAAACCAAGCCCTTGCATATAGATTCCTGTAGAAACTTTCATAGGACTGTTCATTTATCTTTTCAGATAAGACAATGTGATATAACTGCTGTATGCCCTGACAGGATTACCTGCGTGGTGTAGACGCTTATATGGCATGAGGGAGAACCTCTTTCTTATGATTTCTAAGGCAATCACTCACATGTGACCACATTGAGTTGACCTGCCTAGGCACCATGGTAAGGATGTCTGCTCCATGTTCACAAAGATATTCACCGTAAACCTTGTTTGTTGGTCCTAAGACATAGGAGTATGTAAACTTGCTAGATAGTATGATCACCATCATATTTAACCAGTTTCTCCCAGAAACTCCACATAGATATCCCAGATTTAACCCGTTTCTCCCGGAGACTCTGTCCAGCTCACCCAGATATAACCAGCTTCTCCTAGGAACTCTGCACAGATATCCCGAAAATACCCAGATATGACCAGTTTCTTTCGTAAACTCCATTCAGTTATCCCAGTTTCCTAAAATACCAATTTCTTCCGGAAACCCCATCCAAACTTCTCAAAATATCCTAGAAACTCTTGTTATCCCCTGGTGATCGTACTGGAAGGTAAGGTTAGCATACTATGTATGGCTAAGACCTTACTTATTTAACTACTATCTGCTAGAAATAGGAGCATCATGCAGATTAGGGCTTGCATCCGCATGCTTGTCTCATATGCATACACCTTTCCTGTCAGTCCTTACGCACTGTCTCAGTCAGTTTGTACAGCGGTCAGTCTGCATTTGTTAACATCACTATCATTGTCTGTCTAAAGTTGTCACTGTCAGAATCTGATAGAATCCTCTCAATCTGTAGATCACTATAGATTCCTAAAGTCAGTAGCTGGGATCCTGATCTTGGGTTAGAAATTCAGATAATCGTTTGGTCAGAATCAGCCCGACAAGTTATTTCAGTATGAACCAAGAAGAGTTAGAAAACAAGGTTACCGAGTTGGGAGCAACCTTAAGCCAACAGTCTGATAGCCTGGCCCAAGTCTTGAAGTTTATGGAAGAATTGAAACAACAGCAGCCACAGTACCCACCTGGGTTCCCGCCACCACCAGGATTCATGCCGCCACCACCAGGATTGATGCCACCACCACCGCCGGGGTTTGTACCACCTCCCGTCATTATACATGAGAATAATGGGGAAGAAGATTGGTTTCAAGGGGTCCCACCGCCCGTATATGTAAAAAAGCTCCAAGAGAAAATGGACAAAGTTGACAAGTTAGAAAGTGTATTGAGGAAGAGCAAGGGGGTTGATGATTACATGCTGGACCTGGAAGGACTTTTCGAGCCTGTTAAGCTGAAGCTGCCATAACATTTCAAGATGCCCGCCATTGACCGTTTTGATGGAACCGGGAATCCGAAAAGCCATATGAAGCTGTGTATGAGCATCTTCTAGTCAATGGGATGCACTCATAAGCACATTGCAATGCTGTTCTCACAAACCCTCGTAAAGTCTGCACTATCATGGTTCCTTACCTTGGAAGCCTCCAAAACTCAGGCATGGGAAGACATCGTTCCGGTGTTTGTCGATCACTATTCTTATAATCAAGAGTTGGATGTCACGATTAGGGATTTGGAAACTACCTAATAGAACAACAATGAAGCCTTTGCTGCTTTCCTAAGCAGATGGAGGAATAAAGTGGCTGATCGGGAGAGCAAATCCTAATTATACGCCTTAATTCACATTTGTTATCTGTTTTTATCATGTTTTTGTGTAGTTTTACTTGATTTTCTATTTTCTGTCAGGTTTTAGAAGAAACAAGGAGATGTGGTTAAATGAGGTGAAAAAGCAGGCAGAAAGAAGCTGGAAAAAGCCCTTCACGCGAGTGGCCCGCTCGCGCGAGATCCCAGAATTTGATCACGCGACCCGCGCGCACGACCTGCCCAATTACGCGCTCGCGCGGCCCACTCGCACTGTACAAATATCAAAGTTGCATAATCTGCTATACTGAAGAGTCCTGTGCAAACGAAACTGCATAATGACGTCCGAATTGGAAATAATAGCTGTTTTAGTTAGTTTCGGGATAGAAAAGCTTCTAAAAACTCCTTCTAAAATCTCAATATATATAGAGTTTACAAGGAGTTTTTAGAAGCTTTTCTATCCCGAAACTAACTAAAACAATTATTATTTCCAATCCGGATGTCATTAAGCAGTTTCGTTTGCACAGGACTCTTGAGTATAGCAGATTACGCAACTTTGATTTTTGTACAGATCGCGCGAGCGGACCGCGCGAGCGCGTAATTGGGCAGGTTGCGCGTGCGGGTCGCGCGAGCGAATTCTGGGATCTCGTGCGAGTAGGCTGCTCGCGCGAAGGGCTTTTTCCAGCTTCTTTCTACCTGCTTTTTCACCTCATTTAACCACATCTCCTTGTTTTCTTCTAAAACCTGACAGAAAATAGAAAATCAAGTAAAATAACACAAAAACAGGATAAAAACGGATAACAAATGTGAATTATGGCGTATAATTAGGATTTATTCTCTCCCGATCACACCCCAAACCTACATTTTGCTAGTCATCGAGCAAAAAGAATAGGAAAGCTAAACTACTAATAATAAAAATTCCTAATCCATTTTCGTATGGATAACGATTGCACTTAGCTTGTGCAACAAGCCTTTTAAACCTCTAGGTGTCCCTAGTCGGACGAGTGAAGTCTCGTGAGGGTTCTCGTCAACAAGTCACCCACAACCATCTTTATTAACTTGTGAAAATAAAAAAATTTATTCAAATTTTAAAATACTTCAATGTCAACATCCTTCTTTTATAAAATCAACTTCAAATGAAACCTTCTAAATCATCAAGAGTAACACAATCGTATGCCTTCCTATATTTTGAAAATAATCCGAAAACATAAATTGCCAGAATCAATAGCATATATCAAAGACCTGCATGTGTGTGGAATAGTAGTCAAGTGGATACACGGCAACTATGAACTTGGAACATAAATCAGATGACTATTTAGTGATGCTTTGACTACAAATCTCATTTTGTCAATTACACTCTAAAATAAATTCACTTTGAAACAGGTGTAAGCACTCATCTGTACATAGATATATGCGAGACAGAAGTCTTGTGCAAAAACAAATAAACTCGCATATGACTCCCAACAACGTATGACACGACCAAAATAAAATGGCCTCATGAACATATATCAATCGTCAAGTGAATACCATTACTACCATGCTTATATTCCCTTTCCTTTATCGGTTCCATATTCAAATCATGTTTCCATAGAATCAACTAGGACTTTATAAGGGTTGTAACGTTGGTCAAGGGTTAAAGCTCAGAAAAGAAAGGAAAAAAGGAATTCAAAGAGTCCGCAAGTACATAGGAATAGCCGTAAGGTGTAATGCAAGGGCTTTACTACAACGACTATTACTTCACTTTCTTCTTTTTTTTTTCTCTTTTTTTTTTTAATAACTTTTTATTCTCTTTTTCTTTTACTACTCAATATATCACTTTTTTTTCCATCTACTCAATATATCACTTTTTTTTTTCCGTCGTTTATTAGCCCGATTTCTTTATGATGAACTATTCTCTAACTACTCTTGGACAAGGGTTAGGTAACATTTAATAGTGGCGAACTCCATGTCGGTATGGGTAGGATAATAGGTGAACAAAGAAATGGCTTATTTAAAGGCCCAAGGGGTTAACAAGGGATAAAAAAAATATTTGTATTGGGTAGGCCACAGGTCGAAAAGGCTTATTAAAACAGATGGCCTAGTGTCATTTTCTAGAGTCATATGATTCATCAATGTTACGACCTTAAAGGAAATATAGTTTTGTATTTTATATATATTTTTTAAACATGGTAGTTATAATACTAACTCGACTTTCAATCAAAAAGAAGAAATAATGAGACTAATCAACGAAATAATGCGATATGTCAAAGAGATTCGATAATAATAAATTGAAAACCCTCAAAAGGATGAAAGGCTCTAAAGCTCACCGGGTTCTAGTCTCCACAATTTTACTATTTAGAAATCCAAGTTATATTATAGTTCAATGTTAACATGTATCCATATGACTACGTGCCGTGCAAAAAGATATGCAAGTATAAGATATAGAGCAATGCTTCCAATGATATATAGTTCTCAAGACATACCTTCATAGATTCGGTAGACATCGAATTACATACTCTCTAAATTCCAAAATCTCAATGAAATCTAATTACAAAAAGAAGTAACGCAACATTGAACAGTATTAAGAAACTACTTTTTTTTTAATAAAAGAAATAACGAATGAACGAAAAATCAAAATAACGAACTAACAAAAGAAAACTAAACAAAAATATTCTGAAGTACTAAAAATAAAAGAACAACTATACTAAAATGAACAAATATCTATATACTCCCCCAAACCAAATCACCACATGTCCCTATGCAGGTGTGAATATGACAATGACATAGATGTAGTCCTCATAGAAGATCACCAGAACATCCACACCACGAAACACGTCTGAAGGAGGTCTCACGTCGGAACAAAAGTACCAATCCACTAGCTCCCACTCCGGATGCGTCGCAGGATCAAAAGGTGGTCCCATCTAATCAAAATCGTCCTCAGTAGTCAACTCTGGAACCATATCTCTCTCAGACTCCACTAGTACCTAGACCCAAATAAATCGCATCATCCTCAGGACCGGAATAAGGCGCAAAGAACGAGGCGATATCCTCGGGAGACTAATCAGGGTGACCCAGACTTTGTCTAACAACGTCCGGCACAAAATCAAGGAGATCCCTATAGGGATAAGCAACCTCAGGTGTATGTAACTCGGTCAAAATTGGAGCAGATGATGAAATAGCAGCTGAGCCAGGAGGAATGTCCTCATCGTCATCCTCAGTCGAGGAATCACCTGAAGCAGAGGAAGAAGAGTCAGAAGACGTCGGCGGAGCGCCATAAGAGCCATCTATAGCGGTAGGGTCATCGCCAAATAAATCATCCTCGTCGGAAGAATCAGAACAGATAGGAATGAGCATACGAGTACGACGACGATTCCAGCCGGGATGACTGACTGGACCATAGGACTTGGCTACCCTAAGACTCGGTAAGGTATCATAATCAGAAGAACTAGAGTCTGAATCATAACTCGACCGACTCGGGGACCTATCAGGTGAAGTAGGAGGAGAAATCGGATTGTCCATGATGTGAGGATACAAACAAAAATGAGGGTCGAGGTAATTATACGGATATCAGAAAGTCAAAAACCTGAAACCAAAAATTAAGTCACAATTTAACTTTATTAGTTTGAGTTAGTAGAAGTAATAACCATAACGTTACTATATTCTTGATTGTGTAATAACCATAACGTAAGCAATGTACGTTTGCATTGAAATAGAAATTCTGATAGAAGTACCCCCAAACCTGAACCTAAGAGATTCCTGTTATAGTGAAATGGGTGGTGAAATTGCTGTGCAATAGTAATTCAACGACAATTGCTTCCAAGTGAATAAATGAAGACATTATATAGCCAAACATGAAAGTGGAAATAGAACTAATTAATAGAGACGTTACGGATGTGACTAGCCAGAGGCAACAGGAATAAAACAACTATAACGAAAAATAATAACAGCAAAATGATATAATTACAGACCAATTGAGCAAAAGTAAACCAAAAGGCAAAAAGTAAACTAACCGGTCAAAGCCAGGTACATCAAAATCCTTATAATAATAAACAAAAAGACGAAAAGTAAAAGCAAAGAAATAATAAAAGAATATACAGGCCCAAATGTCTGAGAATGTTTAAACCACCCAATCAAATACATGCAAAAAGAAAAAGGAAATGTCCAAACACTCCCCTCCCCAAACCTGACCTAATCATCAGCTCCCTCAATCAACACCAACTCCAACCTCGTACTCCCCTGACCTGTAGTACCTTCATCATCCCCATCACTCCCATCTCCATCATCTCCATCATCTCCATTGTCGCCAGCCTCCTCCTCCTCCTCACCCTGCACCTCTCCCTGCTCCTCAATTCCCTCCTCAGCCACCTACTGTGCCTGTCGTGGAAATGCCGACTGGTAAGCCGTCTCTCCCTGAGCAAGAATGTTCTCCAGCTGGTCAGGATGATGAAGCTGGAAAAAGGATCGCATGTAGGACTGTAAGCGAAGCGTCTCACCTCGGAAAGCACAAACGTCCCCATACGTCCAAGCGTAAGGGGTATCCTCAGGAAGAGGTGGACATTGTGCTGCCTGCTCATGACGGGCCTGGCCTTGCTCTCGGGCCCTCCTAACCTCCAGATCTAGGCGATCCAAGCTCAACTTCCAATCAACGGAAGCGAACTCTGGAATATGTGTATTAATGGGCTCATCGGCTGGAATAGGAAAGGCCTTAGCCCGGAGAATAGTAGTGATAGTACGAGGGTAGGGTAGGAGAAGCTTAAAATCGAGGGAGTGGTCAATGGCATGGGCCGCAAGACGCATGCCCTCCATAATAATAAGGCCAGGGTGAAACTAATCACTGCGGTAAACAGCGTGGAGGGCATGGTAAATTTTCTTGGTCCGTTCCTGCTCATGACCAATGGGGGTACAGGTTGCGTTTAAAGACATGGTCGACGAACCACATCTGGCAGGGCATGTGCGATCGTCGAATAGATTGCCCCGAACCAGAGCATCTGCCACACATGTCTTGGATAATGTGTATGAAGGAGTGGGCTTTGGATAGGACATTTAATTTTGGTACTTGATATGAATAGGAGGGGAGTTGGAGGATTTCAGCGATGTTGTCTGGGTTTAGGGTGATGTCGTGGCCATCTATGGTTGTTGACAGTAAAGCGTGCTGACTTAGGGATTATTTATGGTAGCGGAGGTTTTGATAAAAGAGGTGGACGAAGCGGGGGTAGCTGATTAGTTCAGGGTTTCTAAAATAAAGCTGTAGGGCCAGCTTACGGGCGAGTAGGTTGCTGTGGCCCCACTTCGTGTCATTATCAAACGCGAAGTACTCAGCATCTATAGCGGCCTCGTGGTTGAGGCTGCGGGTGGAATACTTAGGGCCTAATTCATTGGGATTTGGGTCGTTTGGGGGAGGTGGTGGTGGCGGGCCTATATGTTTTTCTTTCCCTTTTGATCGTTTCTTAGGTGGTTGGGACAAAGAAGCGGATTTCACGGTTCGTTTTGTCATTTTGAAAAGAAAGGTGTGAAAATTTTAGAAAAAATTTGAAATGCAGGCTTTAAAATTGGTCTATGCCCTGAAAAAGAAAAAAAAAGGGGAAGGGGGAATGGGTCACCTGCAAAGAAAAACGTCCCGGCAAGGGACACAATCAATATAATTTCAATAGTTGTAAAAGAAATTGGGGTTCACGGGGGAACACCCAGCAACTGTGAGAAGAGCCGATCCCTTCTCACCCACTGTCCCGACAAGGGCACACACTTTGCGGCCGAGTCACGGGGTACTCGCCACGTGTTAATAATTAATATAAAGCAGTAAATAAACAATAGCAATGCAGTGGCTGACATCATTAGTTGACATGCCCATGTGATTATTACGAGTTTATTTTACGTCATTGATTTTTCGGCATTTATAAAGTTAACGTTGTGGTAGAGAATTCAGAAAGCAAAAATCTATGTTGACATATGAATATTCTATCATTAAACGGGTATTTAAATGTGAGTTGAAACTATAACGGTTTAAATGTTCATTCAACTTATGCATAGAATTTCCTGATCCAAATTGTGTCAAAACTTTAAAAAAAACATAGACCATCAATGTTTGTAAGATGAGAAGTTGATCGATATCGCACTTAACTAAGCCAATTTCGTCTAGGGTTATGAATTAGGACATTTAGAAGTTAGCTCCAGAGTCCGTCTTAGAAATTCAATGTAATCGGGAAATTAGGATTGGCATTGTAATTAGATAAATTTTTGTTAAGTCTAGTTTCACGATCTAGATTCAGGTGACGATCATAAGTTGAATTGGGCACAGTCATAAATGTAGAAGATTACTGTCCGTATCTATAACTAAACTGTTCTTAAAATTTGGACTTCAGGTGTATGCGTCTGTTAACAAGACCAGACATATGTGTGTATGTAAGCAACTCTGCAGTGGATATAGATTATAGATTATAGAAATCCCTATAACTGTAAATACCTCTATGGATGCAAAATCCTAAGACTTAAACCCTAACGAGCATCGGTATTGTCAACACAGAGTGAGGGTATATGAGTGAGTGTTTACAAAAATTGATGAATAAAGATACATATCCAGAAATTACCAAATTCACAGAATCAACTAACGAATCTGTTTGTATATATATATATCAATTCATATCTACGGACGTGCATAAATATGGTATGATAGTAGGGGTCAATTCATGTGTTGGAAATTTGCAAGGATATCAAAGGTGTGGATCTTTGTGTGTCTGTATCTATATCTGAATGTATGTGTCTATAGATGCAGAAGTCCCAAACTTAAACCTCAAAACCTTAAATGTGTCTAGGGTTCTGCTTGAGGAATCCAAAACACAAACCCTAACTGTGTGTCCATGTTTGGGTCTGGGGGTGTGAATAAATACAAATATGCTAGTATGGGACTCTAGAAATCCCCAAATTTGAAAACCCTAGTTCATACATGCGTGTGAGTCTGAATCCAGTTGTGTATGGGGCATGTGTGAGTATGTAAAAAGCTGAAACACAATGATTGAGATCCAGATCTGTGTGTGTACATATGAAAGTTAGGGTTTGGTGCATGTGTATAAATCCACATCCAAAAATATGGAAAACCCTAGCACCTGTATGCATGTATCAAGATAGACCAAAATTGATCCCCAGTGTAACCTAGTGATGTAAAAATCTGTCTAAAGATGTGTATATGTAAATCCATATATGTATGCATATATGTGTGATTGGATTCAGAAAAACCCCCCTTCAAAAATCACAACCCTAACTCTACACCAGATGAGTACATATGTGTGTTTATATATAAATCACTGAGTGTATATATATACACACATGGATGTATCTATGTATATATATATATGTATGTAAATATAAATGGGTGTGTGTGATACCTGGGATTTGACGATTCTAGGGAAAGAGAGGGAGTTTTGGTCGCAAATTGTGCATCGGTGGTGTTTTAGCGGCGGCGGCGGTTTACGGTTGTTCGGTGGTGGCACGTGGTGGTTGTGGTGGTGGCGTTGTTATGGGGGAAAGAGGAGAGAGAGAGAGAGATAGAGAATCGCGAGAGAGAAAGAAGGGATGAAGAGAGAGAGAAAAAAGAAAATCTGAAAGAAATTAGGGCTCAACCCTATATTTAAAGGGACGGGTACCTCGCGCGAGCGGGCCGCGTGAGCGAGCTTTGCGCGGGCGAGTCCCTCCGCGAGGAGAAGCTGAGACTTTGTGTTTAGTCTCATTATTTGTTTTCTAAGTGTCAAACTCGCTCGAGCGGACTACTCCAGCGAGCTCCTCGCGCGCGCGAATTGAGGCGCGAGCAGATACTGAGGCTACTCTTTTTATTTGTTGGAGAAATTTTTCTAAGTCTCGAATTCGCTCGAGCGGGCCGCGACAGTGAGGGCTTCGCTCGCGCGATTTCAGGCGCGGACGGAAGCTGAGGCTTCTGTTGAGAGGCTAAAAGAAATTTTGTCTAAGGGGCAATCTTGAGCGAGCGGACCGCGCGAGCGATGTTTCGTGCGAGCGGGCCGCACGCGCGAGATGTGGGTTTCTCATCTTTCTTTTCTGTTTCTTTGTAAAAATGTTCTACAATTTCAAATTTTCATCTTTTGGGTTTTTAAAAGCTCAGACACTGGCCAAAAACTACTAACTAGTGTACAAAATTGAAGAAAATTCTAACTAAAGCTTGGGTTGCCTCCCAAGAAGCGCTAAGTTTTATGTCGTTAGCTTGACCGATGCACGTGCTCAGTCGAGATAGACCGGGTTTACCAGATCTATAGATTCGATTTCTCTTTTGTCTGTGTCCTCGGTTCGATACAGCTTAAGCCGTTGACCATTTACCTTAAAGGGTGTTCCACCGTTTGTATCTTGGATTTCAATTGCTCCATGCAGGAACACTTGTGTTATAATGAATGGACCGTCCCATCGGGACCTTAGCTTTCCCGGAAACAACCTTAATTTTGAATTAAACAACCAGACGCATTGTCTAACTTCAAAATTCTTTCTTATTATCATTTTATCGTGGAACGCTTTAGATCGTTCTTTGTAGATTCTCAAATTTTCATACGCTTCCTTTCTCAATTCTTCAAGTTCTTGCAATTGAAGTTTACGATGGCATCCTGCCGCTTTTATATCTTGGTTAAGCGTTCTTACGGCCCAATAGAATCGATGTTCGAGTTCCACCGGTAGGTGGCACGCTTTTCCAAATACTAGACGGTAAGGAGACATCCCAATAGGAGTTTTAAAAGCTGTACGATATGCCTAAAGCGCATCGGTCAGTCATTGTGACCAATCTTTACGGTCTGGACGTACTGTTTTTTCTAATATATTTTTTACCTCTCTATTAGTCACTTCAACTTGGCCTTGGGTTTACGGATGGTATGCGGTTCCTACTTTATGAGTGACGGAATATTTTCGGACGAGGGCTTCGAAGTAACGATTACAGAAATGTTTTCCCCCATCGCTTATAATTGCCCGTGGCGTACCGAATCGACAAAATATGTTATCTTTTATAAATTGAACCACAACTTTATGGTCGTTGGTTCTCGTCGCCACTGCCTCCACCCACTTAGAAACATAGTCGACCGCGACTAAAATATATTCGAAACCACAAGACGAGGGAAACGGACCCATAAAGTCGATGCCCCACACATCAAATATTTCTATAATAAGGATTGGGGTCATGGGCATCGCATCACGATGTGACATGTTCCCTGTTTGTTGACAACGTACGCAGTTCTGACAGAATTCATGTGCGTCATTAAACAGTGTTGGCCAATATAGTCCGCTTTGGAGGACTTTAGCGGCCGTTCGACGGCCTCCAAAGTGACCTCCGCATTCTAGAGAGTGACAAAAATTTAACATGGATTTGAACTCACTTTCCGGAACACAACGTCGTATAATTTGATCAGAACAGTGTTTAAATAACAGTGGGTCGTCCCAGTAGTAATGTTTAATTTGAGAAAAGAATCGATCTTTGTCTAAACGAGACCACGTATTCGGGATATATCCCGTAGCTAAGAAATTGACGATGTCACTGAACCATGGACGGTTTACGGTAGATAAAGTAAATAATTGCTCGTCCAGAAGCGAATCCTTTAGAGGGGTAATATCGTTAGATTCTACAAGAATTCGTGACAAGTGGTCAGCTACAACATTTTCAGAACCCTTTTTATCCCGTATTTTATAATTAAACTCCTGAAGGAGTAAAATCCATCGGATTAATCTCGGTTTCGTTTCTTTCTTATTCAATAAATGACGTAATGCGGTGTGATCAGTATACACAATGACTTTTGAACCCAATAAGTATGAACGGAATTTGTCGAGGGCAAACACAACCGCAAGTAATTCTTTTTCAGTTGTTGTATAGTTCAATTGCGCGTCATTTAGTGTTTTACTCGCATAATAAATTACGTGAGGGATTTTATTAACTTTTTGTCCCAAAACGGCTCCAACAGCATAATCGGAAGCATCACACATCAATTCAAACGGTAATGACCAATCGGGGGATTGGATTACCGGAGCCGTAGATAGTAAGGTTCGCAACGTTTCGAAAGCCTTCAGACAATCGTTATCAAAGACAAAAGGAACATCCTTGGCAAGCAGGTTACACAAGGGGCGTGAAATTTTGCTAAAGTCTTTGATAAATCGTCTATAGAAATCGGCATGACCTAGGAAGGAACGGATCTGACGATTAGATGATGGCGGTGGAAGTTTGTCTATTAACTCGATTTTCGCTTTATCAACCTCTATACCTCGTTTGGAAACAACGTGACCCAAGACTATTCCTCTTAAACCATGAAATGGCTCTTTTCCCAACTCAATACCAAATTTGCTTCCTTGCAACGGGCGAGGACTTTCGTAAGATTTTGAAGGCATTCATCAAATGTAGGTCCGATAACTGAGAAATCGTCCATAAATACTTCGAGAAATTTCTCAACCATGTCCGAAAAAATTGCCATCATACACCGTTGAAAGGTTGCCGGTGCATTGCACAAACCAAACGGCATACGACGGTAGGCAAAGGTTCCAAAGGGACATGTGAACGTCGTCTTTTCTTGGTCATCGGGGTAAACGGGCACCTGGTTATACCCAGAGTACCCATCTAAGAAACAATAATAACTCTGACCGAAAAGACGTTCTAGGATTTGATCAATAAATGGAAGAGGGAAGTGGTCCTTACGAGTCATCGAATTAAGTTTTCTATAGTCAATACATACCCGCCAACCGGTAGTTTGACGGGTGGGTATAAGGACTCCCTTTTCGTTTGGTACGACCTTAATACCTGATTTCTTTGGGACAACCTGAGTTGGGCTGACCCAATTACTATCAGAGATCGGGTAGATAATACCGGCATCTAAGAGTTTTATAACTTCCTTCATAACCACCTCTTTCATGTTAGGGTTGAGACGTCATTGCATTTCCCTAGATGGTTTAACATTTTCTTCTAAATTTATTCTATGCATGCAAACTGACGGGTCAATTCCTTTTAAATCGGCGACTGTCCATCCAATCGCCTTCTTATGATTACTTAGAACCTCAATCAGTTGTACTTCCTGAATTTTAGTTAAATTTGACGCGATTATAACTGGAAGGGTTGCGTTAGATCCTAGGAATGCATATTTCAGAGAATCTGGCAACGGTTTGAGGTCGAGTGTTGGAGGGCACTCAATCTATGGTAAAGCTGGTTCATGTGCAAGAGCCGGTAAAGCTTCTATTTTAGGTTTCCATGGAAGAGCATTGGTCGTGTTTACAGATTCCAATAAATTATTTACATCTTCAATATTTGTGTCAATGTTGAAATCATTAAAATTGAAATGCGATAGGCATGCTTCCAAGGCTTCCTTAGTCAACATAAAAGGCGCTGCCTCTTCGACTAATTCGTCTATTAAGTCTATGGCATATCAGTCTGCCTCTTCATCCCCTCTATACGGTTGATTAGATGCATTGAAGACGTTAAAACGCACGGTCATGTTACCAAAAGTTATATCCATCACACCAGTCCTACGGTTAATAATCGAATTAGCCGTAGCTAGGAAAGGGCGTCCTAGAATGACTGAGACTTGTTTACTAGCATCTAGGACGGGTTCGGTGTCTAGCACGATAAAATCAACCGGATAATAGCATCTATCAACTTTGACCAATACATCTTTGACTACCCCCCGTGGAACTTTAATCGACCTATCGGCTAATTGTAAGGTAGCCGCAGTCGGTTTTAGTTCTCCTAAACCTAAGTGTTTATATACTGAATAGGGGAGCAGATTCACACTCGCTCCTAAATCAAGAAGGGCCCGGTGAATGTATTTATCACCGATGTGACAAGCAATGGTGGGAGTACCCGGGTCCTTGTATTTTAGAGTGTTGTTATTAAACATGGAGCTAACCTTTTCCGTTAGGAAGACTTTTTTAGATAAATGGTTTCTGGACTTTCTCTTCTGAGTGCATAGATCCTTCAAGAATTTAGCGTACGGAGGTATTTGCTTAATAGCGTCGAGTAGTGGAATATTAACCTTTACCTCTTTAAATGTCTCAAGAATATCCTTCGGGCATGTTCCCTTTTTTGAGAAGTGTGCTGGAACGTCCACGCTTGGAGAAAACGGCATTCTAGGTACATAATTTGATGGATTGGTCGCTTTAGACGTATTAGGTACCAAAGGAACACGGTCCTTCGTAACCTTATCGTTATCTCCATCTTGTTCCTTACTAATTCCTTTACTCTTGTCTTTTTGAGATTCGGGAGGAGGTATGATCTCCTCCGGGCGTTTAGTCGCTCTAGCGACACCGCGTTAACTTGATCACTCGCCGAGCTCACCTCATACTGTCCCTTAGGGTTTTGGACCGGTTGACTTGGTAGCTTTCCCTCATTGCGACGATTTAAGGTATTAGCAAGCTGGCCCATCTGGGATTCCAATTTAGCTATTGACTACGTGTGAGAGTTAACAAGTTGCGATTGTGATTGTGACTGAGCTTCTAGGTTTTTTAAAGATGCCAACACGCTCTCTTCGAAAGTTTTATCTCTTGGAGGATTAGTGCGGAAGGGCGGCTGTTGGTATTGATTTTGTTGATTTTGAGGCTGCTTATACTAATTAGATTGTTACCGATACGCATTAGGAAAATTCGTCGTATCGAGTTTCGAATATGGTTTCTCACTATTAGAGTTCCAAGAAAGGTTCGAGTGAGATCCCCATGTCGAGTCCGGTTTATAACCCGCGGGGTTATAATTGGGTCGTTGGAACTGTTGGACAGCATTTATATGTTGCTCTACAAATTTCGGGAACTAGGATGCGGACGGACATGCTAGTGTCGAATGCGACGAATCTGAGCATAACTGGTATACTTCAGCAGGAGGAGATTAGACTCAACTTTTGCCTCACTCTTTGGGTGAGGTAGAAGGTGTCCCTCAGGTCGTACGGATACTGCTTAGTGCATAGAGTTTTCACTTAATGTTTCAAATATCTTCCATGCTTCATCGACACTCTTGTGGAGGAACGTCCCCGCACAAATACCGTCGACGGTATTTCGAACTGCAGGAATTAATCCCTCATAGAAGACTTGCACGAACTGCCATTTGGGTATCTTGTGATGAGGGCAAGAACGTAAGAGTTCTTTAAACTGTTCCCATGTATCGTAAAGTGTTTCCCCATCTTGCATTGTGAAATTAGTTATTGACTTTCTAATCTGATTCGTTCTAGTGATCGGGAAATTTTTTTGTAGGAACACAGTCTGCAACTCATCCCATGTTCTTATCGAATTTGGCTCCAAAGATTGGAGCCAGTACTTCGCTTTGTCTTTAAGTGAAAACGGGAAAGACGCATTTTTAACTCATCATCTGTTAAGTTCTGAATCTTTAAAGTCGCACAGATACCCTGAAATTTGCCTAGATGATTATAAGGGCCTTCCTTAACACGCCCGTGAAATGACGGAAGGAGCGCAATAGTTGATGATTTGATTTCAAAGTGGGCTGCCGTCACTTCCGGTAATGCAGTACACGACGGTGGTGGTGTAGGCAGTAGGAGTAAAATAGTCCTTTAACGGTGTCGGTGGGGGTATGTTAAGATTATTCCCATTATTCTGATTGTTTCCATTATTCCTGTTATGTCCAAAATCAGCCATTGGAATAGGTTCGATTTTTATCGTTTTAGTTTTTCTTAAACGGTTAAGGGTACTACGGATTTCCGATTCAAACAAAGATGGCAGTTCCGGTGTGGACTCGTCGTCTAACATCAACCGAGCTCTCGAAGCTTGGGTTGATGACCTAAGGCCTCTAAGTGTGCATTCAAGTTCGAGATTAAGCGGATTTAATTTAGGTTTAGTTGAACGAGTTCCAAACATAAACTAAGGACTGACTCAATTAAAATAAAAATAAGCTGCGCTAATAACCAAGCATACAAGCACACAAGACTAATATGATGCATGAAATTATCCTGTAATGCAATGACCGCGTCAAGCCCAGCGCCCCGGGTTTCCTAGCTAATGCAATGCTCACTCCACACCTACCCTAATGCAAGTATTGCGTCTCAGCGCCCTGACTTACAGTGGTTTGATGCGAAATTTAAATAACGGATTTACTTGGTGATTTTAAATTGATTGCAATTTTTTTTCAGGTCCGTGTAGGCTCCGTTGACGTGCACAGCTGCTTCACTTGATTGTGCTAGAATTGATACTTTTAAAGTCTGCAAACAAGGATAATTTTAGCGACTCGATAATGAAATTAAAGATAAAAAAGGTAGAATAGGCACTAATATTTACTAAGTAGATTATAATTCTCATAATTAACGACAAAAATTATTTCAATCCCCGGCAACGGTGCCAAAAATTGACCTTGTCAAAATCAAGATATGAAAAGTGTACTTTACTTTTCTAAAGATTTGCAGTAGGGAAAGTAAAGGTCGAACCCACAGAGATTGATGAATTTTTATCCTTTAATACTAAAATCTAATCTATTTACTTAATAAGAAAATCAGAAGTTTGATTGGTTTAGAATTTGATTGTTACTACTAATTTAAACTATAAATTAAACTATGGAATTATGGAAGTAAAATCTAGAATTAAATCTAAGTAAATTTTATATACTAAATTGAAAATTGATTTAACTATGAATAGATGAGATCTAGGATTACAAATCCACCACTAACTATGCATCGGGGGTCTATACTTCCTATTCTAAGTTCTATGTTTGGATAGTTATGATCTATCGTAGCTACAAGCCCAATAGTATCGTCAAGAAGATATTGTTAATTCAATCTAAGCATAACCCATCTATGGTTCACATGAATTATCTACCTATAACTAGGGTGTAGCATAACTCACCCTAGTATGGTTCAGAATCATAATGTAGGAAGGCATACTGTAGGAAGGCATACGATTGTGTTACTCTTTGATATATGCTATTGATTCTGCTATTGATTGTGATGTTTACATCTTTTATAATTCATGCTTAGGAAAGATGAGTTATGCTACACCCTAGTTATAGGTAGATAATTCATGTGAACCATAGATGGGTTATGCTTAGATTGAACTAACAATATCTTCTTGACGATACTATTGGGCTTGTAGCTACGATAGATCATAACTATCCAAACATAGAACTTAGAATAGGAAGTATAGACCCCTGATGCATAGTTAGTGGTGGATTTGTAATCCTAGATCTCATCTATTCATAGTTAAATCAATTTTCAATTTAGTATACAAAATTTACTTAGATTCAATTCTAGATTTTACTTCCATAATTCCATAGTTTAATTTATAGTTTAAATTAGTAGTAACAATCAAATTCTAAACCAATCAAACTTCCGATTTTCTTATTAAGTAAATAGATTAGATTTTAGTAATTAAAGGATAAAAATTCATCAATCTCTGTGGGTTCGACCTTTACTTTCCCTACTACAAATCTTTAGAAAAGTAAAGTACACTTTTCATATCTTGATTTTGACAACCAGATGACCTACCGGCCAATTGAGAAGGAACATGTGAGAATGCTAATCCGAAATCTGCAACCACTCTACCATGAGAAGTTATTCTATCAATCCATCTCCACCTTTGAGGAGTTGTTTGAAGTTGAAACGCAAATTGAAGACGCTATCAGAGAAGTAAAGATTAAGAAGGAAGAGCCTCCGAGTCAGTCAAAAAGGCCCAACTAGTCCCGTAACACTCTGGATGTCAATGCCCTTAGCAGTCAACCCATGGCGTACCCTCCTATGCCGTACCAACCCCCAAACAAGCAGTTTTGCCAAGCTAGAGATCTCCCTCTCCTCAGCCTTAGATCGTCTCCTCAAAAAGGGCCACCTCTAACTGCTCCAACTTCAAAATATCCCACCACCACCAATCTATGATATGTCCAAACATTGTACCTACCACCAAGCCCCTGGCCACAACACCGATGATTCCATGCACCTCCGCCATGATATCTAAGACCTCATTGACCAGAATATCATTGAGCCACCACCAAAGCAGCCCCATGTTACCCAAAATCCCCTTCTAAATCACAAAAATATCAACCTCATCGAATTTGACCCTATATCCTTCAACCCTATCGCCCATATCACCCTCTTAGGACATCCCTTATCCCTCATTGACATCCTAAAGTTTTGGGGAATTCACCTGATTGAAGGAGAGGATGATGAACAAGACTTGTTCTTTCTGGAAGAACATGATCTAGGGGCGGTAGACCTAAAATGGTACAATCCCAACAAAAAAAGTGAAGCCTCCATCTGGAACGAGCCAGAGAAACCATTCGTGGGGACAGATTATGATTGGTTCAAAGAAAATGGGACTGTATAAGGACCTACTTCTGCCGAGATTGATCATCTGACTAGGTCGAGTCATCATTATCAGCCTCCACAGTCTGCCACAGAAACCATCGAGAAAGGGCCAGTCAAAGATAAGGGAAAAGGGAAAAATGGATGCGGTCATCGAAGAGGACAATGAGTTGATAAAGCAATTGAAGAAAACTCAAGCACACCTCTCAATGTGGGACATCATGGTGACATCCTACAAGCATAGGTAGGCCATGTTGAACGCTTTAGCTGGAATCGAGGTCCCCATTGATGCTGCACTGGAAGATATGGGGGCTTTCTTAAGCACACTCACCCCTGATCCAATCATTACCCTCTCTAATGAGGATTTGCTGTCGGAAGGATCTGCACATAACAAAGCTTTATACATCACTGTTGGGTGCAAGGGGCATCAAGTGCCATTTTGTCTGGTCGATATAGGTTTTGCCTTAAATGTCTGTGGTCTAAGAATCACCGCCGCCTTGGGGGTCAACATCCTAGACATCAGTCCATCTGTATAATCCGCGAGGGCTTACAATAACACTAAGAGAATTGTGATGGGGACTATTTCTCTCCAAATCCAAGTAGGTTCTTTGGTTTGCACTCAACTCTTCCAAGTCATGGATATACCTGCCTCATTCAATTTGTTGATTGGGAGGCCCTTGCTGCATATCAATAAAGCGGTATCATCCATTGTGCACCAGATGATCAAGTATATTGATGAGAAAAAGGTAAAAATCATCTTTGGCAACAGTAAGGGAAATAAAGCCTTCCCAAGCTACGCTCCTGTCTTTGAAATCCAAATACCCGAACTGGAATAAGGGAAAATTAGAGGAATCTTCATGGAAAAGGTCCACATGATCGATGATAAAGATAGGTTCCCTGAGATCCACTCTGCGGTCCTCAATATCGTCTATAAAATGAACTAATTCCCTGGAATGGGATTGGGCCAACGTCAATAAGGGATTCGCGAGTTCCCTCAGATCAAAGGATAAAAAGGCACTTTCGGATTGGGGTACAAGCCTACGGAGGAAGACCACGAGCTACAAAAGCCATGTAAGAAGAGATTGAGGAGCCTCTAGCCGTACTGCAAGACCTTGAACGATCAATTCATCAAATAAGGGGATGACTTCCCCTATTTTGGGTTTCCTGAACCTTGGACCCAGTAGACCACTGGAAAAAGGCACCCTGGACTTGAAATCTTTGCTGACTGTGAAAGGCCCCCCGTATCAAGATCCGCTCTATCCGGAAGAAGTTGTGAAAAACCCAAAGGAAGACTGGTTGAAGTATCTGGACACTGAAGATATCAGGAAGGTGTGGGAAGAATCTGCTGAAGAAAAGGAAGGAAACAGGGTCAAGAGCCAAGATGATCAGATTATACCAGCCGAGGAGGGTCTGAGCAACCAGGCTGTAGAGTCATCTGTCTATGTCTCCCTATCCCCTGTTCCCCCGGAGTCTGTATTTCCAATTATCGAGTCTGTACCAAAGTCGGCCACTGTAGGTCTACCACTGTCTGATGTAATCACTCTACCTGTTATGAATGTAATGAAGGACGGTTCTGCTTATTCCTCTATGTCTAATACTTGTGAATGCACAGATCCCTCCGAGGATCTCCCAATCGAACTTAAGCAACTAATTGGAAAACCACATATATATGAAATAATCGAAGATACTTTATCGATTAACCTAGGTGAAAAAGATAATCCACAAATTATGCAAATTGGTTCAACACTTAATAAAGAAGAAAAAGAAAAATTGACTATCTTGCTAAAAGAATTTAAAGATGCCTTGCCTTGGTCTTACGAAGACATGCCTAGGTTGATCCTAACATTTTCCAACAACATATCGCTCTTCTTCCCAATTTTAAACATGTCAAGCAGAAACTGAGGTGCATGAGGCCAGAATGGGCACTCAAGGTCAAAGAAGAAGTGGAGAAATAATTCAAGGTAGGGTTCATCATTGTTATAGGGTATTCAGAATGGGTTGCCACCATCATGCCGGTCCTCAAGAAGGATGGAAATGTTCGCGTGTCCGTCGACTTTCGTGATCTAAACAGAGCCAGTCCGAAGGATGACTTCCCGCTTTCGTATATTGATGTTTTAGTAGATAACACTGCAGGACATAAGCTACTGTCATTCATGGATGGTTTCTTAAGGTACAATCAGATTCTAATGGCGCCAGAAGATAGGGAAAAGATGACATTTACCATACCATGGGGGACCTACTGCTATAGAGTGATGCCTTTCGGACTCAAGAATGCTAGAGCAACCTACCAAAGTGTTGCCACCACCCTGTTGCATGACATGATTCACAAGGAAGTAGTAGTGTATGTAAATGACATGATCGTAAAATCTAAGGATAGAGAGGGACACTTGGTAGCATTGGAAAAGTTTTTTGAAAGGTTGCGCAAATACAAGATGAGGCTGAATCCAAAAAAGTGCACTTTTGGTGTGACCTCTGGGAAGCTCTTGGGTTTTCTCATCACACAGAGAGGGTTAGAGGTCGATCCTTCTAAAATTAAGGCAATTCTAGAAATGGCACCGCCGCAGAATAAAAAAGAAGTGAGAGGATTCCTCAGGAGGATCCAATTCATCAGCAGCTTTATCTCAAAACTCACGACTACATGTGATCCCTTGTTCCGATTATTGAGGAAAGGAGAGAAGTTCCAATGGGACGACCAATGCCAAGCCACCTTCGACAAAATAAAATCCTAGCTTTAAAATCCACCTGTCCTTTCGCCACCCACTCCTCACAAATCCTTATTTCTTTACCTATCTATCTCCGAAAATGCTATGGGTTGTGATCGGCGATGAATAATTGCCGTTTATAGTCCTAAAGATACACTTTGTTAGTCCATTTCATGTAGTCATTAGTTGTTTTTTAATAAGTATTCTATATTTTGTAGGTTTTGGAGCTTTAACTTGAAAATGCACAAAAATCCAATGATTAGTGGTTTTGGAAGTCATTCTGGGCTCAAAAGGTGATTTCGGTGAAAGTTGAATACATTAGCAGCCTCGGTAAATCGCATTTTTGACAAGGAATACTTTGGATTTGAGAAATTTCTCCAGAGATATAAAATGTAGATCTTCAAGTTACGGACGCATGGCCGTAAATGGCGAGTCAACCCGAGGTCCGAGCAAAAAGTTATCGTAATTCTACAATCGGTGCGCAGTGTAGTGAAAACAACCTCGCGCGAGCGACCTGGGAAAAAACCAAAAACGCGTATTTTGTCAAATTAGAGCGCCCAGCGATGGTGGTTTGTGCATATGACGTCCAGAAATGTAAATATAGCAGTTTTAGTATAATTTGGCGTAAGAAAGCTTCCTAATCCCTCCAAAATCTATATAAATCCTATTCTAAATCAATTTTTATGGTTACACATCATTACACAACATTATACACATCCATATACAACTAAAACTTTAGCCATTGAAGAGAGGAAAGCAAGGAGAAGAAAAAGAAGACCAAGTATTCCCATGGTCTCCTCCATCAACCTCTTGCCAATCCTTGATTCTATGGCTGCTTAAACCAAGATCTAGGGTTTCAATGAAACCCTAACCAAGTAACAGGGTGTATTTTATGTTTTCCTTTAGATTTATTATGTATGGATGATGATTACATGTTTAGAGGATTTTTTATAATAAAATTGAACTTCATTGAATTAAATCATTGCTTTCAAAATCTATTCTTGTCGTAGATCTATTTTGGAAGTGATGTGCTCAATAGTCTATATTTGCTGTGCTTGTATGGATTATTTACATGTAATAGTGCTTATTTCAATTATGATATCAAGTAGTCGAATAGTTCATGCCTAGGGAAGACGGAGTGTACCGCAACCCTAGTTTAGTGTGAGACACTTCGTGCCAACCGAAGATGAATTATGTTAATACTTGAATCGTAGTTATTTTCTTAACGGAGAAATTGGGCTTGTACCTACAATTCCCCCTTATCATCCAATGTAATAACCTAATTGAATGCATAAATACCCATATTATAAAGCTAGTGGTGGATTTGCAATCCTAGGTTCTATACACATATGTATTAAAACAACTTTTGAACGCTTTCATAGTTTAGATTTATTTTCACTGTTCTTCGTTTAATTAAAATCAAAATCCAAATTCTATTTTCTTAATTAACTAGGTTTAGGTTTTAAAATTAAAGTGCTTTAGTATTTCAATCTCTGTGGGTTCGACCTTTACTTTCACACTGCAAATCTTTTAAAATGGAGTATTTTTTTATATCTTGATTCTGACAAGATCAATTTTTGGCGCCATTGCCGACGATTGCAAATTACTACCTTTAGTTTTAGAATTTTAGCTTAGTTAATTCATAAATATTAGATTAGGTTTTCTTTTAATTCTTATTTTTCGTTTTTATTTTTAGTCACTAACTTTTTCTTTTGTTTGTAGTTTCTCAAGTTATCAAATTTGAGCGTTTCGAAGTGGAAGGGCTTTGCACATCAAAGGAGCTTACACGAATAAAAAAATAAATAAAAATAAAATTAAAAATAAAAAAACAAAAATTTAAGTAAATCGCTTCCTTTAAAATTCGCTTCAAACCACTGTAAGTTAGGGCGCTGAGACGCACTATTTGCATTAGTTTAGGGATGATTTGCACGTGAATTAGCTAGGAAACCCAGGGCGCTGGGCTTTGACGCGAATCACTCCATTACAGGATAACTTTCATACATCATAGTAGTTGTGTGCTTGTTGTCTTATTTGCATGATTGTCTTTTGTATTTGTTTGAGCCAGTGTTTATCTTAGTGTCATTTTTTTTAGTTTATGTTTGGTATGCGTTCAAGAAACTTGATGATCGGGCAACTACCACTGTAGTTGGATTGGTCGAGACTGTTAGAGACAGGAGGTCGGGCTGGGATCACCGGACTCCCGATTACTCTGAGCTGGATTCAAGGTCGGGATCACTGGATCCTGACTGCTGCGAACAAGAGGTTTGGTCGGGGCTGCCGGACTCAGACCGTTGTGAACTGGAGATCGGGTCGGGACTGCTGGACCCTACCTGCTATGAGCTGGAGGTCAGGTCGAGACTGCCGGACCCTGACTGCTGTGAACTGGAAGAACTATCAGAACTCCCGGGCTGATCTCACTTTCGCTTACTTCTGGAAGACTCGTTGCTTACGCGCCCGGAGTCTTTGGTCTTTAAAAATTCTTCGGTGCCAATGTATTCTCCAACCCTCTCAGTGAGTTCAACTAAGGTTTCCGATCGGTTTTTGTGAAACGACGCGGCGCACTTGGTGTGTTGAACTCCCGAGCAAGAGGCTATAATAGCAACAGTTTCATCAAGATCATAGATTCCGAGCTTCTATTGATTAAATCGGTCTGTGAATTCCTTGAGGGTCTCATTATTCCTTTGTATGATTGTTAGTACCTGCATGTCAAGCTTTGGCCATTTATGCATACCAATGAACTAGTTGATGAACTACTTGCTGAGTTGCTTGAAACTACGGACCGATCGGGGCTCCAAGGAGTAGAACCATTGCACGGCCGGGCCTTTAAAATGTAGTTCATCAGAGTTGGTGGCTAGGGCCATCTGAGCCTTGTAGGTCCGGACGTGGTCAATTGGGATTCCCGAGCTGTCATAAGGATCTAGACCAGGCTGCTTAAATTTGTGTGGGATGGAAAACCTTGTGATCTGGCTAGAGAATGGTGACTTTGTCTCGGTATTGGCGTGATTCTAAGTTGGGTTCTGGCCCAGCCTTTTGGCCACTCCATCAATCTGTTTCTACAAGTCCTTGATACGTGCCACTACACCTTCCTGATCGGTATCCGAGCTGTAGGTTGGGTTAGTGGAGGAGGCTTCCTTCTCATGGCGGTGTGTTGTCCCCTGAGATCGGGCTTGGCTTTGACTTCGGTTCATCGTATGCCTAGGGACACCTCGTCTCTTGACCGAGTGACCATGGACTAATTCCCGGGCCATATGCTCCTACCTTTCCTCTCGGGCAGCACGCCTACTGTTGATGTCTCTTGCATCCTCAACACGGGATAAGTTGGCTCGGGCACATTGTCTGGTCAAGATTAGTTCCCGACGGTATGCAAGATTTCCGGGTCATTTCTCGGGCACTGGAGGACTACTTTGCTGGGCCAGCAGGGCTTCGATCTGTTGCTGGATTTGACGCTGGCCCTCTATGAGGTGTGCGAGGGTCGCGGTGATCTGCTCAGATGTCATAACTGTTGTAATCGGCTCCGGGGCCGGCGGAACATCCTGATTGGCCTGTTGTGCAGTCTTCTCACCCTTCTTCGGAGGCATGGCTATCAGCCAAGAGATTTGTTGATGAAGAACTTGTCGTTCCTATAGATGGCGCCAAGCTGATGATGCCAAAATTTGGTTAAAGTAAATTAAAGCAATTTAAGGGGAGAGAGAGTAAGAGACTGGTTTTTTGTATATAGTTCGGCCCTGTTAATGAAGGAACCTACATCCACATGTGTGTCTGGGCACGTTCACTATACTATAAAAATTCAGGGACCCGTGGTGAACCAACAACAATTTGGAGCTACCGTAGGTCGGTCGGGCATGTTGGTGACTGCTATAGAGGTGCTGTAGAGACTGAAAAGTCGGTTCCTTTGAAAGGGGGTGAGTGGTCTCTTTTATAGATGCAAGAGACCTACTCATACATGGATAAGGAAATATAATCCAATTGAGATTAATTGGCATTAATTGTGGGGGTTTCCTAATTGGATTAGGAAACAATGTCCACTTTCCATAAGTGTTCTATCTTGAGTAGGAAACTACCTGGAATGATCTAGGGCATGTGTTGTGGGCCTAACTGGTCTGCGCCTGTACGAACCGTGCCATTGTGGTCTTCCCGACCTGTTAGTCTGGTCGTGAATGAACCGCTCGGGATGGTGAGTCTCAGGTAGACTAGACCGCTTGGGCAGATGCTTGTCCGAGGAGTTGTGCATGATTCAACCAGGATATGGACTGGCTGCTGAGTTGAACCGCTCTGTCATAGGATAGACCAATTTTGGGTGTATCAACCCATATCACCATTTAAGCGAATTTCAAGATATTTGTGCAACCCTTAAGTTTCAGAACTTCATGGATGAAGAACTAAAACTCAGATTATTCCCTTTTCTTGAAAAGATAAAGCTAAACATTGGCTTCAATCATTTGAACCTAATTCAATAAAATCTTGGGATACGTTGCACAAAGCCTTTTTACAAAAATTTTTCGCAATTACAAAAACTAATCAAATTAGGAGGTCTATCATGAATTTCGTAATGAAAGATGGTGACACACTGTATGACACTTGGGAACACTTCAAAGAAATATTGCGCACATGTCCTCATCATCAAATTCCAAAATGGCAATTAGTCCAAAGCTTTTATGAGGGACTTACCCCCTAAGTTAGAAATATCCGTTTATGCAGGCACTTTCCTCCATAAGAGTGCCGACGAGGCATGGACCATCTTTGAAACGTTAAGTGAGAACTCAATGAGCCATGCAGTGTCTAAATGGCTAGATGGAATTCATCCTAGTCCTTCTAAGTGGGGAGGAAAGTTAGAGTGGTCATTCAGTGGATATGTCTAATAAGATTGATGAGTGATCTAGGATGTTAGACCAATTAATTTCAATGGGTAAGGTGTCCAGTCTATCTCCTTCCGAAGTATGTGCATTGTGTTCTGAACCTTCTCATAATAACTTCGTATGACCTTCTACTTCTCAATTCCCAGAGTTTGTCGAGCAACACATTAACTCTATTCAACAATTCCCACGAAATGAGCACAACCCTTCGGGAAATAATTACGATGTGCCATGGAGAGGTCACCAAAGTTTGGGTGGCAACCTCAAAATAATGAGGAACCACATTCCTCCCAAAGACCTCAAATTAAAACTAACGTTCCAAATGCATAGCAACATCAGTCTCAACAATATCAATATATACAACCCAACCATCCTCCTCCTCCACCTCCGCGAATAATGCATTTGAGGAGAAAGTGTTGGCCTCACTTGAAAGTTTTGGTTCGGTGATCCAGTTAGTACACTCTCACACACAATCCATTGCAAAGCTGGAGTCCCAAGTGGGACAAATAGTTAATACACTAAACCGTTTGACCGAGAATAAGTTTCCAAGTCAACCTACTCAAAACCTAAGGGACAATACAAGGTGGGTGGTGCGAGTGAGCAAGTGAACGCTGTTTCAACTCGGACGACTACTCGAGAGGAAGAAGTTGTTGAGATTCCGAGGGAGAGTAGAAGAGATGCGAACATTAATTCAAATCAAGAGAAGGGTGAGGACACGAGTCAAATTAGGAAAGAGAATGTAACAGCCCCAACTATTATATTCTGAAACTGCCTTTCCCTCCAAACATTGAGGAACCGTCACATTTTTCAAAGAAAGGGTCAAAAACTGAAGATATACTCGAGGTATTTAAACAAGTTAAAATCAATATTCCGTTCCTTGACGCTATTAAAAAAATTCCTGCTTATGCTAAATGTCTTAAAGACCTATGCACGCAAAAGCGCAAGTTGAACAACCATGTTCCGAAAAAGGTCTTCCTCACTGAAAAAGTAAGTTTGATCTTCCAACACGCTCCTCCGAAGTATAAGGATCTTGGAATGCCTACCATTTCTTGTCATATAGGTGACACTTTAATCCATCGGGCTCTCCTTGACTTAGGGGCGAGCGTGAACCTTTTGCCATACATGACTTATAAACAATTAGGTCTAGGTGAACTTAAACCCACGACCGCTACCATACAATTAACGGATCGTTCCGTTAAAATCCCTAGAGGAATTGTCGAGGATGTTTTGGTAAAAGTTGATAAATGTTATCATCCTGTCGATTTCATAGTCCTTGATACTAAACCGGTGCTAGATGCGAGGAAACACACTCTTGTCGTTCTTGGTCGTCCATTCTTAGCCACGGCCAACGCTCGTGTCAACTGTCGAACGGGGGTGATGAAAGTATCGTTTGGGAATATGAACCTTAAATTAAATGTTTTTAATGTTGTTGATCAACCTCCAAATGACGGTGATTATCTATGTGTGGCGGATAGTGAGGTTAGACAAACTATTGAACCTAATAAAGAAATGAATACGAGTAAGGAAAACAATACAATGAGTACTGAGCAGATGAATTCAAATAATCTGGATCCTAATGAACAATTTACTCGGAATGTGAGAAATCGATTTGAACATAGTCAGGGAGAACCATTGATCGAGTTAAAAAATAATGACATTATTTCTGTTTTCCACTGGAGTCTCCCTAATGCCTTCAAGGGTACAAAGTCCGATTTACGGCCTCCATAAGTCTTGAGCTAGAACGGTCTAGCTGAAGACGTGAAAGACAACGCTTCTTGGGAGGCAACCCAAAATTTTTTTCGTTCATTTCTCTTATTTTAGCATTTTTGGGTCGTTTTGGTCAGTTTTTGAGGTTTCTGGATAGGTTTGGGGGTCGGAGTCAGTTTACTTTGAACTTATACACATAAAACAAGTAAAAAAAAGAGAAAAAAGACCAAGTTGCATGCGTAGCCCGCTCACGCTAGGTTTTACAGTAGGAATAATTTTTTAATTTTTTTTATATATAGCCTCAGATTCATGTCGTGCTTAAAATCGCGCGAGCGAGGTGTATTCGCTCACGTGAGCCTTTGACTTAGAAATTTTTTCTTTATGAAACATAAAAGAAGTCTCAGATCTACCTCGTAGAGGGACTCGTGCGCGCAAAGGTCGCTAGCACGAGGGTTTTTTTTTTCTCTGTTTCCTGCCTTCTTTCTCCCAAACCTAGTCAGTTGTGTTTGTTATTTCCGTTTGCTCTCTTAAGCCCTTTGAGATCAAGTCCTTCTTCGTTTTGATAGTTCTGGTTGATTTTATTTTCATTGAGTCTTTTGATTATAGTTTAATTTCTTGAATCATAATAATAAATAAATAAATACACCACGGTCTGTATTATATATATATATATATATGTTTCTATTAGCTATCATTGTTCTAGTGTTAGCTTATTTTCTTTTATCGAGTATTGACAGGTGAATTAGTGTCTCCATTTGGAGTATTGATCTTTATGCCATTTTTTTAAGAAACTAAACTATAATCAAAAGACTCAATGAAAATAAAAGCAAACATTACTATCAAATCGAAGGAGGACTTGATCTCAAAGGTCTTCTAAAAAAAAATAATAATAAATAAATAAATACACCACAGTCTGTATTACATATATATATATATTTCTAGCTATCATTATTCTTATGTTTGTTTATTTTCTTTTATAGAGTATTGACAGGTGAATTAGTGTCTCCATTTGGAGTATTGATCTTTATGCTATATTCATATACATTCACCCTGTTTATGATTGTTGAGATCGAGGTAATGTCGTTCCTTCCTTACGTACTCTCCTTTCTTTTATTTTATTGTTTCATTAGGCACAATGAAAGGTTTAGATTTGGGGGTTTGCACTCACATACACATTAGTATATCATTATGCACCAATTTTTCAAAAAATTTTGATACTTGTGCTTAAATAAACGAGATTACCTACGTTTTTGCAATCTCGAGTTGATACTTCTTGTTATGTAACTTGGATTGTTATAGAATGGTAAACATGAGAAGATGTGGTTAAATATTTGCTGAAGTCATGATGCGACATTTTAGGTTATGTATCGTTCGAATTGTAGTTTTATATCATAAATTTGCACACAAACCTGTACACTGCACGTAGTCGCTTGAATGCATGTTTGATGTGAATTGTAATATGTTTCAGATTTCTGGATAACACATAGTATGGAGACTAAACCTAGTGAGCTTTTGAGCTTATCTTTTCTTTTTAGAGGGTTATAAATACATTTTGTGTTTGTCGAATTTCATTTAAATAGCGCATATACTTGTTGTTTAGTCTCATTATTCTTGTTTTGGTTGATAGTCAAGTTAAAATATTTGCTATCATGCTAAATACTCTTCTGTCGTAAACGTTGAAGAACTATATCACCCTAGGATGTGATTTTAGGCCCTCTTTGTTTTTTTTTTTTACCCTTTTTACCATTTGACCTATCAAGACAAATGATAAATTTTCTTAATTCACTCCTTTGAGCTGTTAAAATGCACTTTTTCTTTAATCGCCAGTATCCTTTTTTTTGCTCCAAGTTGACCAACTTGGAGTTCACCATTGATAGATTTGTCAACTTTTAATGTTGATAAGGCGATGTATTGATTGAAAAGAAGAAGAAAACAAGATTATGTTTGGGGTAGTTGCCTTGCTATTCAATGAATATTCGTTTAAAAAAGCAATGAAAAGGAAAAGAAAAAGAAAAAGAAAATAGGTTGAAAGAAGGAAAAAAAAGAGAAATGAAATAAAAATATATGAAAAGAAGAGAATGAAAAGATGAAAGTTAGTAGAAGAATAAATGAAAGAAATTGAATATGCCTTACAATGCCATTCTGAAGATTACTTGATGAATCCGTTCTATTCTTTTTCATTGGATGAGCCACGTTACAACCTTCAAAAATTCCTATTTGATCCTAGAAAACATGGTTTGGATATGTAAACGATGGAAGGGGAATTGAAACATGGTAACGATTAATTTTTCTTGACTATTGGCATCCTATCCATGAGACTACTATTCTTTCGTGTCATGCGTCTTTTTCGAGTCATATGTGAGCGTTTCTCATTTTGAAAACATATTTCCTTTACTCCCATATATTAGAGAAATTACACCTGTTTTTGAGTGTTTCATTTTAGAGTGTAGTTAACATTGTGAGATTCGTAGTCGAAGCATAGTTGGATGGTTATCTGAGTTATATTTCAAACTCATGACATATGCATGTTCATTTGACTACCACATCACGCACGTGCAATTATATGAGAAACTATATTGATTTATACGATGCATATGCTTGGGATTATTTTTCATGACGTAGGTGGACATTTGATTCCGTTTCTTCTTGTTCGTTATTCTATTTCAAATCGTTGTTTTATAATAAGGAGTATTGAATGATTGTTTTTCTTTTTAATAAAACTTTTTAAACGTATAATGAAATGAAGATGATTGTGGGTGTCTTATTCGACGAGAACCCTCACGAGACTTCACTCGTCCTACTACGGATGCCTAGGGGTTTAAAAGGCTTATTGCATATGCTAAATGTAATCGCGTTGCCTGCGACAGTGAGTTAGGATATTTTAATTTCACTTTAGTTTTATTTATATGTTTTTCTTTGCTCGAGGACTAGCAAAGTGTAGGTTTAGGGGTGTGATCGGCGACAAATAGTTGCCGTTTATAGTCCTATAGATACGCTTTGTTAGCCCATTTCATGTAGTTATTAGTTATTTTTTTAATAAGTATTCTATATTTTGTAGGTTTTGGAGCTTTAACTTGAAAATGCACAAAAAACCAATGATTAGTGGCTTTGGAAGTCATTCTGGGCTCAAAAGGTGATTTCGATGAAAGCTGAATGCAGTAGCTGCCTCGGTAAATCGCATTTTTGACAAGGAATACTTTGAATTTGAGAAATTTCTCTAGAGATACAAAATGTAGATCTTCGAGTTGCGGACGTGTGGCCACAAACGGTGAGTTAATCCGAGGTTTGAGCAAAGAGTTATTGGAATTCTACGATCGGTGCGCAGTGCAGTAAAAACTACCTCGCCCGAGCGACTTGTGAAAAAACCAAAAATGCGTATTTTGTCAAATTAGAGCGCCCAGCGAAGGTGGTTTGTGCGTATGATGCCTAGAAATGTAAATATAGCCGTTTTAGTGCAATTTGGCGTAGGAAAGCTTCCTAATCCCTCCAAAATCTATATAAATCCTATTCTAAATCAATTTTTGTGGTTACACATCATTACACAATATTATAAACATCCAATATACAACTAAAACCTAAGCCATTGAAGAGAGGAAAGCAAGGAGAAGAAGAAGAAGACCAAGGATTCCCATGGCCTCTTCCATCAACTTATTGTCAATCCTTGATTCTATGGCCGCTTAAACCAAGATCTAGGGTTTCAATGAAACTGTAGCCAAGTAATAGGGTGTGTTTTTACGCTTTTTTTTTTTTAGATTTATTATGTATGGATGATGATTACATGTTTAGAGGATTTTTTATAATAAAATTGAACTTCAATGAATTAAATCATTACTTTCAAAATCTATTCTTGTCGTAGATCTATTTTGGATGTGATGTGCTCAATAGTGTATATTTGCTGTGCTTGTATGAATTATTTACATGTAATAGTGCTTATTTCAATTATGATATCAATTAGTCGAATAGTTCATGCCTAGGCAAGACGGAGTGTACCACAACCCTTGTTTAGTGTGAGACACTTCGTGCCAACCGAAGATGAATTATGTTGATGCTTGAATCGTAGTTATTTTCTTGACGGATGAATTGGGCTTATAGCTACAATTCTCCATTATCATCCAATGTAATAAGCTAATTGAATGCATAAATACCTATATTATGAAGCTAGTGGTGGATTTGCAATCCTAGGTTCCATACACATCTTTATTAAAACAATTTTTAACGCTTTCATAGTTTAGATTTATTTTCATTGTTCTTTGTTTAATTAAAATCAAAATCCAAATTCTATTTTCTTAATTAACTAGGTTTAGGTTTTAAAATTAAAGTGCTTTAGTATTTCAATTTCTGTGGGTTCGACCTTTGCTTCCACACTGCAAATCTTTTAAAGTAGAGTATTCTTTTATATCTTGATTCTGACAAGATCAATTTTTGGGTTGCATGCTAGCCCAAGAAGGAGAAGAGAGCCACTCTAAAAAAGCCATATATTACCTTAGCAAGAGGAAGACTGGGTATGAGCTCAATTACTCTACCCTCAAAAAAACGTGTTGGGCCTTAGTTTGGTGCACCCGCCGATTAAGGCACTACATGCTAGCCTTTCCGATTGTGCTCATATCCTGCATGGATCCTCTAAAATACCTCCTCGAAAAACCCGCCCTGACCGGTAGTGTATCCTGTTGGGTACTTCTACTATCCGAATTCAATATCAAATATGTAACAAGCAAATCGGTAAAAGGGAGAACTATATCAGAACATCTTGCAGAACACGCTGTTGACTCCAAAGAAAATGGAGATTACCCATTCCTGGACAAAAATATTATGGAAATCAAAGAAGAGCAGTGGAAGTTGTACTTTGATGGGGTAGCCAACATGAAAGGCTACGGAGTAGGAATGATTCTAGTATCACCAAATGGGGACCACACCTCACTGACAGTCAAGCTCAATTATAACTCCACCAACTTTACTGCTGAATACGAGGTATGCATTTTGGGAATGGAAGCGGCCATAGAATTAAAAGTTCAGAAATTATATGTCTTCGGAGATTCAAACCTCATCATATCGCATGCTAGAGGAGAATGGAAGGTGAAAGAAGAAAGGTTGAAGCCCTATCAAGACCATCTTGATAGACTCAAGAAACAGTTCAAGAATGTGACATTCTTTTACTTGCCCAGGGAGGAGAACCAGTTAGTAGATTCATTGGCTACCCTAGCCTCCATGATCAAAATCCCCGTGGGAGTCAAGATGATGCCTTTGGTAATTGAGCAAAGATACGACTCTTCATTCAGCATGATCGCTGCAATCGAAGAAGAAAAGGAAACACTGTAGTACCAAGATGTCTGGGACTTTATAGAAAGGGGAACGTACCCCCAAGAGTCTACTGAGAAAGACAAAAGAGCAATTCGAAGGTTTGCAGCACAATTCATCATTTGCGGCAAAAAAATGTTAAAGAAAGGGTACAATGGCCACAACCTGACTTGCTTTTTCGAAAAGAGAGCCAGAAGGAAGGTGGAAGAAATACACGAGGGGGTATGCGGTCCACACATGAACGGTCATATGCTAGCCAAGAAGATTGTAAGATAAGGGTACTACTGGACAACATTGGAAAAAGATTGTTGTGAATACGTGAGAAGATGCCACAAGTGGCAGATCCATGCAAACATGATGCATGTACCACCATCTCTGCTCTATAGTATGACCTCGAATGGGAATATTCGATACATTTTAGTGGCCATCGACTACTTCACAAAGTGGGCAGAGGCTGAATTCTACACCAAGTTGAGGGCCAAGGAAGTGGCCAAGTTCATCAAGAGAGATCTCATATGCCGCTATGGAGTCCCCCATGAGATTATTTAAGAAGACGGAAGTCATTTCAAAGCAGAAGTCAGGGATTTGTTTGAGGAATACAAAATCACTTATCATAAGTCGTCACCATACAGGCCGCAAACCAATGGGGCAGTCGAAGCTACAAACAAGAATGTCAAGGCCATACTACAGAAGTCAGCCGATACTTACAAAGACTGGCAAGAGAAATTACCATTTGCGCTTTGGGGATACAGAACCTCGATAAGGACGTCTACAGGAGCGACTACTTATTCACTGGTATCTGGTATGTAAGCCGTACTTCCGGTCGAGATAGAGTTACCATCTCTGTGAGTGATGATAGAATGCAAAATTTCATAATCTCATTGGTTAAGAGAAAGACAAGAAGAATTGGCTCTCATAGATGAAAAGTGCCTAGCAGCAGTCGACCATGTTTTAATCTATCAAAAGAGGATAGCCCGTACTTTTAACAAGAAGGTTCGTCCAAGGAAAATTGTCAAGGGCGACCTTGTTCTTAAGGAACTGAAAGCCTCGATCTTTGATCCACGTGGGTAGTTCAAACCGAAATGGGTTAGCCCTTATATCATTAAAACTGTACTTTCTGGAGGAGCAACCTGCCGCATGGACCTCGATGGTGTCGAATTCAAAGAACCAATCAACAAGGATCACCTCAAAAAGTACTGTGCTTGACTTTTCGCCCATCTCCTTCAAGCCTTGCCCTGAACTACGCTCGACCCGATTCCCACTCGGGGATACGTAGGCAACTGCATCGGTTCGGTCGCTCCACCCACAAAATAGCCCATCTTCTTCAAGCCTTGCCTTGAACTACGCTCGACATGAGTCCCACTCGGGGATATGTAGGCAACCACATTGGTTTAGTCGACACCAATATCAACCCACTTCTTTCCTACCATGGCCCGAACTACGTTGGACCTGATCCCCGCTCAGGGGGTACATAGGCAGACTTTCAAAAAGAAAAGACGGATGACTCGCTAGGTCAAAAATTTGAAAGGACGCCTAGGCAAAAATTAGAGTTAAATTCAAAGTGAGCAATAACGAAAGAGAGAAAAGAGACAGCTAGGTCACCTCACTGGTGCCTAGGCAAAAATTATGAGCATATGAGAGAAATAAAGTTGCGGTCTTTACCATAACCCAGAAACCACCCTTCACACTAGGGGAAAACTTCGGCTACCCACCTCGTTTACCTAAATCTCTTCTAAAGTAGAGGCAAACTTCGGTCACCTACCTCGTTTGCCTCACAACCACCCATATCCCAAACTAGGGGCAAACTTCGGCTACCCGCCTCGTTCGCCTCTAATCACCCCAGCATGCCCAAGTAAGTATCAAAAGCAACATTTGATCAAAATGTTACTTCAAAATGTTTTTAGAAAACCAAATTCATAAAATAAGGTCTCAAAGTTGTCACGCCCCGACGTAGCATAAATACGAAAAGCGTTTAATTTCCTTTATAGACCCGTAGGTCGCGACAGTTTGAAGGATTGATTCCGTCCCAAACGTCAAATAACATAAAACCATAAATCAGAGTAGAGTAGTCAAGGCTTACAAAACTTTTCTAAATTAGTAAATATTACAGCACGGGTTCATCTAAAGGCACAAAGCGCCTTGAAACCAAAAATAATAACCATCATCTATTACAGTCATCCTTATTACAAATCCAGTTCATAACTTAATACGTAAGATAATGATAAACAGTTTCTCTTCAGAGGCAGCCTTTCTTAAATAGCATAGTTATAAGGTCCCTCCTGATTATAACCTGAAAAGCCTAGACACAAATGTCCAGGATGCATCAACGTTGTCAACTTATTGAAACTGGTGAGTATTAAAAACATATGCTCGGAGATAAAACATACTCATTTACTATTTTCCATTTTCTATTATTCAACAGCTTAATATCATACAAGTGAGTCCGCATGATGAACTAACAAAAATAATATTAGTAAAACTTTCTTTCATGTTACATGTGATCGTGTATGAAAACAATGCACCAACTCATCTTACCGACTCTTTTCTCTCGACAAACCCTTAACCCACTCTCTCACACCAGTATCTTTGAAACACTAAGATGACCACACTTTAGTAACAGGGTACCAGGGAGTGTCCAATTTGCCTCACACTTTAGTACGGGGTACCAGGGAGTGTCCAATGCCTCACACATTAGTACCTAATCCGCCTCACAAATACCGGAGAAATCTCACGCAGTATCCAGACTCGGGTACCAGGGAGTGTCCGTAGGCCACACTTTAGTACTACCATGGGTACCAGGGAATGTCCAAGTTCGGCGTCACACATTTAGCGCTACCATGGGCGCCAGGGAGTGTCCAGTTTTGTCACCGTCACACTTCAAAGATACTCTCATCGCAACCTCAAACATCACACTTTGGTACACAATTACCAGGGAGTGTCCACAACACAATCTCAACCACATACTTTTTTTACACATACCACTCACATACCATGCATGTACACTTGACCCCATATGTATGCCATATGATTTTGTACCGAAGTGTAAATCATTAGAAATATAAGAACAACTCGCGTACAAGGATAATTAAGTCGTAGTTTATCGCTTTAATAATCCAAACATACTAAACAGTATTCTGATTTAGTAAAATTCCCAAACATAACCTTAACAGCCTTTAAAGGTCGCGCGAGAGGAGGTCGCGCGCGCGGGCCGCTCGCGCGATTACCCCATTTTTAAAATTTTCTTTATAAAACATTTTCTATCTGTCAGGATCACACACCTTGCGCACCCAGGCCGCTCGCATGAGGGGTTGCTCGTGCTGGCCACTCGTGCAATTACCCCATTTTTTCAATTTTCTTTATAAAACTTTTCTATCTGCCCGAAAAGACACAGCTCGCGCGCGTGGGTTGCTCGCGCGACCCTCACTCGCGCGATGGCGCGCGCGAGGAGAAGCTGAGGCTTCTTCTTCTTCGCAAAACTTCCCCTGTTTCAGAATTTAAGGGTCTTTTTGACCCAATTTGCAAAACATAAGCAAACATGACATGTAATATACGAAACTCTTCATTTTTCTTCAAGGATTACGAATCTACGATCAATTTGACATGAATCAATCCGTAGCTCTCGAATTTTATGAAAAACTAAATATGACAAAATAATTCCTAATATACTTTCTCGTGTGAACAAATTGGGCTCTAATACTGAATATATAACATCTAGGATAAGTAATCTTTCATATTTATCTCTCAACACAGATTTTGATTGAGTTTGGAAATTCATGATTTTTTTTTTCAAGCTACGGTTATGAAAGTAATATTTTCAATGGAGTTTCACATACAAAACTATACACTCAGAAAATAGGTATGAAATTACATTCATAGTGAGTGTAGAGCACTTACTGAGATTAAGAGTGAAGAGTTGTTGAGAAAGAATCCAAGAAATAAGAAATCCAATAACAAGCTTGGCTATGGTGGGAAGCCTTCTCTCACTAACTCTCTTTTTTTCTCTCTGTGAAACTTGTCAATGTGTTGAATTAAGGGTGTATGGTGTATGTATAGCTTCCTAGAACTTGGGGGCCAAGCATAATCTTGTTTACTCAACAAATTAAATTCTCTTTCTATTTAACATATAAACATGATATACACAGCTCACAATTTACATACGTATATACACATCTTCAGGTTTTGAAGGGGTGGTTATAGACTATTAGGGGGCAATCTCAAAAGTGTTTGGGAAAGTTAGCTTCTAGGCATAAAACAAGACACTTAACTACCATTCCCAAACAAAGCCTCAACAAATGATTAGTTTCCATAATTGGAAATAAAGCAAAAGTCTAATCAAACTTTATGTCACTTCCAAAATTTGTGAAAATTCATCGCAGCGCGGACAATTTTGAACATAGACTGGTATTTTCGCAGAGCGGTGATCACCACAAAAATACAAAAAATTCATTTTAGCGTAAGAAATGATTTTTCGATTTTATAAAAATACAGTTTGAGTCAAGAGAAATTATTTTCTCCGTTTTGAAAAACAGTTTTGAAATTTCACACAGGTATCACTAAAGTTTATAAGATTGTAGTTTGACCCCAAAAGAAATTTTAATATACAATAAAACAAGAAATAAGATTTAAAACATGAGAATTGTAAATTAAAATAACACCAGGAAATATAGATTAATTATAGAAATGTCAAATTAAAATTAAATAAAAATGTAGGTTGTTACATCCTTCCTCCCTTAAATAGGATTTTGTCCCCGAAATCAAGACTAACAAGTCTTGAAACAACTCCGGGTACTTCTTCCTCATATCAGCTTCAACTTCCCACGAGGCTTCATTCTTGTCATGGTGATTCCATTGAACCTTCACCAATGGAATGGCCTTATTCCTCAGTTTCTTGATACTCTGATCCAGAATCTTTACAGGTCTCTCCTTATAAGAAATGTTGTGACTCATCTCAATATCATCATAACTAACCACATGTGAGGGATCTCGTATGTATTTCCTCAGCATACTCACATGGAATACATTGTGAACCCCAGACATCTTTGGTGGCAGTGCGAGTCGATAGGCTACTTTTCCGACACGATCCAAAATCTCGATTGGTCCAATGAAACGCGAGGCTAACTTTCCTCTCTTGAGACCAAAACGTACCACTCCTAGAGTCGGTGAGACCTTAAGAAGTGCGTGATCTCCAACACTGAACTCCAAATCTTTCCGATGTCGATCAACATAACTCTTATACCTGCTTTGTGCGATTCTCATCCTTTCCTTAACTAGAGAAATTTTCTCGTTGGTTTTTCTAACCAAATCTGGTCCCAACCACTCCGTATCTCCAACCTCTGCCCAACATAATGGAGAACGACATGGTCGTCCATACAATGCTTGAACGGAGCCATCCCGATACTCGTGTGATAACTATTGTTATAGGCAAATTCAACCAAAGGCAAGTGTGTCTCCCAAGATCCTTCAAAATCGATAACACAAGCCCTAAGCATATCGTCCATGATCTGATTAACACGCTCAGTTTGCCCGTCTGTCTGAGGATGAAAAGCAGTACTCAACTTGAGCGAGGTTCCCATAGCTTCTTGTAGACTTTCCCAAAATCCAGAAGTAAATCATGCATCATGATATGACACAATTGACACAGGTGCACCGTGAAGTCGCACAACTTGCTATATGTACATTCGGCTCATCTTTTCTACCGGGTATGTCATACTATAAGCAATGAAATGTGCCGACTTAGTCAGTCGATCCATGATTACCCAAATGGCATCATGGTTTTGTTGAGATTGAGGCAATCCCACAACAAAATTCATGGTTATGTGTTCCCACTTCCAACCAGGAACAAGCAGTGGTTGCAACAACCCTGACGGTCTCTGATGTTCGGTTTTGACTTGCTGACAAGTCAAACACTTAGATATAAATTCGGCTACATTCTTCTTCATACCTTCTACCAGAAATTTCTCTTCAAATCTTTATACATTTTTGTTCCTCCCGGGTGAACTGTATATCTGGACATGTGTGCTTCCTCCAGAATATCATTCCTCAAATTATCCTAGTCAGGCACACATAATCTTTCACTGCATCTGTATCCTCCATCACTTCCCACCTTCCATTCTGTCGGATCCTTTTCTGACATCTTCACAACCCATGTTCAAAATTTCTCGTCTTCTTTCTGAGCTTCAATAATGCAGTCAATAAGAGTGGGCTGTAGGGCAAGACACCTAAAAAGTCACCCTTCTCTTTCCTTAGTATTCTATACCTCGAATTCCGCCAATGTCTCTAATGCTTACCATTCTCTAATCATTAAGGAGGCAGTCGTCTCACGAGTTTACCGACTCAAAGCATCAGTGACCAACGCTAGCTTTACCAGGGTGGTATTCTAAAGTGAATTCGTAATCTTTGATCAACTCCATCCACCTGCGCTGTCTCATGTTAAACTCTTTCTGTGTGGACAAGTATTTCAGACTCTTGTGATCAGAGAACATATCAAACTTCTCACCATAGAGATAATGTCTCCAAATTTTGAGTGCAAACACCACTGCTGCCAATTCCAAATCATGGATGGGGTAGTTCAACTTGTTCGGCTTCAGCTGTCTAGATCCATAAGCGATAACTCTACCATCTTGCATAAGTACACATCCTAATCCTTGATATGACGCGTCACTGAAGATAGTGAACTTCTCATAAGGCTTGGGTATAGCTTGTACCGGTGCGGTAGTGAGTCTCTCTTTCAACTCAAGAAAGGCGCTCTCGTGCTTCTCTATCCACTTAAACTTTAAATTCTTCTTCATCAGTCCAGTCAAAGGTGCGGCTATTTTAGAGAATCCCTCAACAAATCTCTGATAATAGCTTGCGAGTCCAAGGAAACTCCTAACTTCTGTAGGGTTGCTTGGTCTAACCCAATTTGACACAGCATCTGTCTTCGATGAATCCACAGAAATTCCTTGAGACGATACCTTGTGTCCCAAAAATTTCACTTCTTGTAACCAGAACTCACACTTACTGAATTTGGCATGCAGTTGGTGATCCTTGAGTGTCTGCATTGCTATCCGTAGATGTTGCTTGTGTTCTTCTTTTGTCTTAGAATAGATGAAGATATCATCTATAAAGACGATGACAAACTGATCCAGATAAGGTTTGAACACTCTGTTCATTAAATCCATAAACAATGCCAGGGCATTCGTCATTCCAAACGGCATCACCAAAAATTCATAGTGACCATATCGGGTTGTGAAAGTAGTTTTAGGTATATCTTCCTTTCGTATCCTCAACTAATGATATCCTGACCGTAGGTCTATCTTGGAGAAGGTTGTAGCTCCCTGTAGTTGATCAAACAAATCGTCAATCCGGGGTAAGGGATACTTATTCTTGATAGTTACTCAGTTCAATTCTCTGTAGTCGATACACAATCGAAGCGTCCCATCCTTCTTCTTTACAAATAACACTGGTGCTCCCCAAGGTGATGTACTTGGATGTACAAAACCCAGATTCTCGAGCTCTTGAACTTGTTCCTTCAGCTCTGATAGTTCAGCTGGGGCCATTCTGTAGGGGACTTTCGTGATCGGTGTGGTGCCTGGTATAAGCTCGATTCAGAACTCTATACTTCTCTTGGGCAGCAAAGCCGAAATGTCTTGAATACTTCTTCGAAGTCCTTGACTACAGGTATAGACAGCATTGTCGCTTCTGTACTGTCGACTTCAATATTAGCCAAATATCTCGTGAGGAACATATCTCCTAAAGGGTTACATTGGAAATCAAAGGATTGATTCCCGTTGTTGGAGAATGTAATTCTCTTCCTTGCACAATTCAAAGTTGCTTGATTCTGAGTGAGCCAATCCATTCCTAAGATAATGTCAAACTCCTTCATCGATAGGACAATCAATCTAGATGGGATCTCATGATCTCCTATCCGTAGAGGACAGTCCTTGCACACATGTCCTAACTTAACTATGGCTCCCAATGGTGAGGTAGCTCTCAAATCTTTCTCTAAATGGTGTGATAGAATACCCAATCTTTGAATAGTATTAACAGATATGAAGGATAGCGTAGCACCCGTATCAAATAAAACTTTAACATGGGAGTAAACAATGTTAATGTACCTTCCACAGCTTGCTGATCGGGCTGAGCTTCTCCATAATCTCCTTCTTCATAAATAGTTCCATCATATCCCGCGGCATCAAGAATAATAGCATTCAAGCACGTCTGACCTTGTTGACCATAAGTCACCTGCTTAGGAACAGTACAGAATTTGCTGATATGACCTGGTTCACCACAGTTGTACCAGATAATCCCTGGCTGTGTAGAACGCCTCGGTGCCTTGCAATCTCGAGCCAGATGACCAGGGTTGCCACAGTTGAAGCACTTCCCAGCACTACATCCTTCACCAACTCGAGGTTGAGTCGGATAGCTGATAGCTTGGGGTTTCTTGCTACCATCGAAGTTCCTCTTATGCCCTTGTGTACGATATGTCAGTGGCTTATTCCCAAAATTACTCCTCTGAGGTGGCCAGAATTCAAATTACTTGCGGTCACTCGAGCATCTTCTTCCAAATTAGTGGCCAAGCCAACGAGTCCCTCAAAAGACTTATCTAGGTGATCGAGAGTCAGGCGGCAAATTTGCGGTGTCAGCCTTTGGTTATACTTACGAATCCTCTTTTCCTCAGTATCAACCATATGATGGGCAAACTGAGACAGTCTCTTGAATTGAGTGGTGTATTCTTGGACCTATTTAGTTCCCTGAGTCAAATCCATGAATTCCTTCTACCTCATGTGTCTCTCTATAGCCGAAAAATACTTTTCCAAAAATCTCCCCTTAAACGCAGTCTAGGTCATTCCCATGGCAGTTGTGTTTCCAATGGTGGCTATCACCGAGTCCCACCAATCTGCGACGACATCGATTAATTGGAAGGTAGCTAACCTCCTCTTATCGACTTCACTGCACTGAATAGCCTCAAACATACGGTCTATTTGCCTTAACCATTGTTCGGCTTTCTAAGGTTCTGTAGTACCCGCAAACTGTTCGGGCCTTAGTGCACAGAATCTCTCCAACAAATTATCCCCAGTTTGAGGGACTCATTGGTTCTCATTTGTATTACTAATCCTCTCGATGCGTCTGACAAAAGCCTCAAACATTCCCGTGGGATTAGTAGTCACAGGTGCTTCCTCAATCAAACTCCTGTTTCTCCTTTGTCATCCAGCCATTCTAAATGCATGTCAATGATGCAAGAATGAGAAACATAAATGAAACAGATATATGAAGCAGTTATATCTATTAGTTTAAATGACAACAATATTCAAAAGAGTATTTATATATCTATGTATAAATTTTTGTCAAGTTGATACAAAAAGCGTGTATGATCAGGTCAATGCCTACCCTATCTATATGGGTTAGGACGTACTTCGTCCATGCAAGAGCTAAGTGTCACAAAAATGGGGTCATTGCCCTACACTCCAATGCATGTAAATACATCTTGAAAAAAGAGATAGAGCTACTAGTCAAAAGTAGTTAATATGTACAAGGTCATATCTAAAACATCAATCATCTCCGTAGGTGGTGTAGACACCCAATTTTGACCACACTGATAGGATTTAGGGTGGACAACGTCTTGGAGGATTCGATGATGAAAAGTACCCCGTGGAAGGTACTGGATTCCACACAATCAGAAGATCGGACTTCGGAAAGTGACTTCAAGCTCAGAAAAGCCCTTTTCCATGGATAAATCCCGGTTTTGTCAAAATCATCTCTCAGAATTCATATTCTCTCAGGGTTATATGAACATTAAGTGTTCTAAACGCAGTATTCTAGGTATCCAGAGATTCAATTTTAAAGAAAAGTTCGAAATCGACGCACATTTGAAAGCAATTTTGGAAAAGACGTCATTTGATTTCAAAAAGACGACGAAAGTTCCGGAGGACTTCCGGACTTCAATTGGACTTCAATTCTCATTATAAAACCTCTGGAAATATTTTTATACTGAAATTCAACCTGACAGCTTTCCAACGGTACGTAAACGGACGATTTCGGACACCAAAAAGCATTTTTACAAAAATCTGGAAAAGCAGTGCACGTGATTTTTGAAACAGGGTTTGTGGGTGACCAGAGGAGCAAGAATAGTAAGTGGCGGTTTTGGGTATGGGGGTGGCGGGTCCCACCATAACCGCCACTTCCATTTGTGTCCTCCACGGAGCTTTTTGAGTTCCAGACCCTTCTAGAAGCTTCCCACTGCGAGGAAATTGCCTGGAAATTGCGTTTAGGCTCCGAAATGGCCATTTTAACCCTCTTTTAAGCTCTAAAAATCCTGTTTTAACCCTGAAACTTAAGAGCTAAGTCTTCAAAACTCTATATAAGATCTCATACATCTCATATGAGATCACATCTTAACACACTAGACACTTGGAAGAGATACACTTGAATATACTTGGAGATACAAACACACATAGAAGCACATACAAGAGAGAGAAGTATACTTTGAATATACTTTCAATTTAGGTGAATTCTAGAGAGAGAAAATTATGAATTGAATTTAGATTAACTTAGGCTAATTAGACCACAATTTGAACATCAATTGCCTCCCTCAACTTCCATGGATGAGTGCTTGAAGAACACTTGAATAACACTTGAAGAAGAAGATCTTCAAATCAATTTTGGTCTTGTAATTGAGAATCCTCCAAGAGGTAAACACTATAGTTCATCTCTAATTCCTACTTTGTATATATAGATCTATAAGATTTGGATCTAACTTAGTTCTATTTCTACTTATTAGAACACTCATCTTCTTCCTCTCATGTTCTTCACACACTCACATAGTTAGATCCAAATCTCTTTGATTTTTATTGATAATTTACAATTAGAGATTGTTTTTCACTTTGATTTTCAATTTTGGTTTCATTCTTCAATTTTAGTTTAGATTCATGCATACATGATTATATATATATACATATACCTATTTTGAATTCCATGATGGTTTGGAAATATGATCTATGAGAAGGATGATTTCTATGTTCATACCTATCTCTTGATTATTCCTATTACCTAGGATTCCTATTGAATTTCATCTCCAACATGATATTTATAAGTCCCTTTGATCCTTGATCTAAAAGTTCTTCATAGAACTTGAGGGCTAAATTGATTGGGAATCATGATAATTAAGTTGATCTATGAGTTTGATCTCTCTAATAAGCTTCAACTATCACTAAAATGTTTTCCTCACACTTTAAAATGAACTAGATAAAAATTCAGCAAAGCAGATTGGTTTTGTCCATTAGATTTGGTCCATCAAAACCCATAGTTTGATGGATTTCAAATTTTCTGGGTAAACTTTGATGAATTAGCTTTCATCCGGTCCGTTTTGAGAGCTTTTAGGATTCATATACTATTTTTAGAAATTGTTGAGAAATCGGTTGACAGATTTGAACATCGTCTCTTTGTGCTTGAATTTCAGAAAATCTATAATAGTTATCGACGTTCCGCTTTTTGGGGATGATTCCTAACTCATATATCTATATGCCGATGTAAAATCGTGAGCATACGATCGAGTTAGGATCGTTTTCTAAGCGTTTAAAGTTGATACAACTATTCTGGAATTTTCTAAGTTTAATTACAAATATGATTATGTATACAAAATGGTCATACCTTGATCACTCAACAACAATTGATGAATAAAACTTGGTTTAGAAATCACCTAGGATAAATGGATGAGAGATCAAAAGCTTAAATCAACTTGGTTAACATGATTCATGAACTTCTATTATACTTCTATTATGTTTTGCATTCATTTGTCAAATGATACCAAATTTCCAGAATAACAGAGTCTGTTTAAAACACTTTTTCAGAAACCTTGTGATTACAGAATGTCCATGGGTTTATTTTTATCATATACTACAATGAAATAGCTTTCTTTTGACACCAAATAGAGCTTCATATGATTTTTGTAGATTTAATTATGATTTTTACAAGAACAGTGGACAGTCCTGATCCACTATTCCCAAAACATTTATTTCTCAAACAATAAAATTGATATTGAGGTCCCACTTTTTGGAGAAGTTCCCTAAGACATGTATCTAACTTTCTGTAAAAGGGTTTTTATCCAGCTCATGTTTAAGACCACTTTTGATAGGATTCATTAGAGGTTGCTGAATCTGGAAATTTGATTGATGACATGTTTTCTTTGTTTATCATGCATATCATTTGTTTGCTTGTATTTTTGCAATGCTTGGGTATTCTTTGGTGTATTAGTGCAGAGAATTAAGTGCCTCGGACCCGGACTTCGATTTGTGGTTTGCCTCGTCTACATGTGGCTTAGTGCCCATGTATCGTGTACTATCTCTATCCTTTCTCTTAGAATTTTTCTAGGTTTACAACTTTGATTTCAACGACACAATTCCTTTAGGATAGTCTCCGTTTATATGATTATTTGTTAGAGACATCTTATCTAGGATTGTTGCATGATTGCATTGCACGTTTCCATTCTTTTTGCTTTCGCAACTCCGCTTGAGTCAACCAATGTAAGTCTTCTCGTTCCCTTTGCATATCATGACATGTTTACTTTATTTGCATCGGTCCCGGGCGGGACTAGCCACTGTGAGTATACTTCTCCCTTGTATTACATGAGCATCCGCTTTCTACTTGATTTAGTCTCTTGAAATGATTTTCATTAGATGTTTCTTTTTGCCATGTATATACCTATCTAGTATGTTTGAGGAAACAACATCTATTATGAATTAATAACAAGGATATTTGAATCAAGGCCTACCATTCGGTAGGGCGAGGAGGGGGTGCTTTAGTCCTGCTTGGGCTCCTTCCCCTCTCGTACCAAGACCCCCGAACCTTGTTTCTGGTAATGAAGGGCGAGTAACCTTATTCAATTTTGGGCGAGTCAAACTTGGGTTTCCTAATTCCCGATAAAAATTAGGTGGCGACTCTTTGTCTCTAGGATCGCGTGAGGAAGTCCTAGTTTTCCCTGAAGTGTGCTCCTTGGGATCCGTCCCGGGACACTATCGAGGGAGAGCGTCAGGACCTCCTCATTCGCAGTGGTCCACAATCTGGCGACTCTGCTGGGGATTTGAACATGAAACCGATGGTTTCTTGTTCTTCGAGGGTTTGACTTGAACCAATGAATATCCTTGTTATTAATTCAATAATCATGTTGTTTCTGCCTGCATTTGCACTTGCATTGTTCTTTCACCGCGACTGCTTGAGATCATTGCCTTGAAGATAGAGGGTCCTCTTTCCTCTATTTGTCAAGAGTTTTGGTAGCATGTAGTCACCGTTAGCCTTGTACCGCGTGCGGTATATAGAGCCTATGTGTGAACGGCACGCCCTCGGGGAGGCGGTCAACCACACCGCTGAGCTTGCTAATGGACCCTTTATGAGACTAAAACCCGGCCTTTGCATATAGTTTCTATAGAACCCTTCAATTAGGATCTTGATTATCATCTTTGATTAGGACAATGTGATGAATTATTTGCGCTTGCCCGTAAGGGATTATGTGGATGATGAAGACGTGTATGCGAAGGCATCATCAAACCTTGTATGGTGGATTCCTCTAGGATAGTATGGTCTTTATCCGAACATCCAATCATTATTTGAGGACAATTTTGAAAATTTTTGAAACTATAAGCACTTCTTTGAAAAACCCCAAGTCTTTTGAAAATTCCAAGAATATCCCTTTTGAAAATTTGCTTTGAGATTCACTTTCACAAAATCTTTCCAAAATTCTCCTTAGATTTTAGAGAATTTCAAAATTCCTATTTCCAGAAATCATGATCACACTTTGATGATTCAATTTCAAATTCTCCTAGATTTTAGAGAATTTAAAAAAAAAAAAATTTTACTTTGGTCTTCAAGAAATCATGATGATTCAATTTCAAAATCTTCCTCTCAGATCTTAGAATTTCAAAATTCCCACCTCAATTTTTAAGAATCATGATTTCTCACCACAAGCATTGATGGTTCAAAAATTCTTTTGAAAATTACAAATCTCCCCATCTCTTTCAAAGATTTTCATGAAAAATTTCAATTTTGAAAACATGAACCATCAAGAATTTCAAAACTCAAAATCCTTGGATAATGATTGGATTAGTAGGGTGATTAGCATACTCAAGGAATCTTATGTGCTTATGTGCTGATGTGCTAGGTCTAAGCTAGATTAAGGTGCATTGCATTTAGATTAGATTGCATTTCATCTGCATTTGCATGCACTACACGAGCATTGCATATACGACTCACGAGTGCGACGCCTCTAATATACTTTCAAAAGAAAAGATTTGTTTTCCTCGGAATTTTGAAAGCTTGAAAAGATTTCTTTGATTTTAAGAAAAATGTTTTTGAAAAAGGAAATGATTTTCCATATATGATTTCCATCTTTGTAAATCCACCTTCTTATATCATTCTTTGAAAAATTCTTTTGCAATAAAGATACCTGATTATTTGAAAATCCCTAAATAAACCAGATAAGAAAAGATAGGACCGAAAAGTTGTACTCCTTTCTGGGTCAGAGCTCCGAACAGCCGTTTGATCAGATCAGGGTTAGAAGAAGGAACAGCCGAGTCGACTAGGGTTGAAGATATGACATACGAAGCGGATATGGAAGCCAGATTGGCCGCAATGCAAGCTGCCTTGGATCAGAGCAGGGAGCAGAATCGAGAACAACTTGCCACTATGATGAGAATGATTGAGCAGCTAACTAATCCACCACCACCACCTCCAGAGCATCATGAAGAAGAAGATTTTGGGGAGACAGTTCAACCAAAGGTTCAGCTAGATCAGGAAATTCAGGACAAGTTGGCCAAGATCGACAAACTAGAGAGTGTGATCAGAAAGAGCAAAGGGGTGGATGAGTATTTGTTCGATGTTGAAGGGTTGTGTGACGCTCCAAAAGCCAAACTCCCAGAGAAGTTTAAAATGCCGCATATTGAATTTTTCAATGGAACCGGAAATCCAAAGAGCTATCTGAGGCTTTATGTAGGAACTTTGCAGCCCATGGGCATTGGATCTGACCTCTTCGCTCTATTGTTTCCAAGAGTTTTGAGTGGAGCAGCACTTTCATGGTACTTGACGTTGGAACCAGCCATAACCAGAGATTGGGAGGCATTGGCCAAAGCTTTCGTGGCTCAATATTCATATAACCAGTTGTTTGATGTAACTGCAAGAGATCTAGAAACCACCCGACAAGAGTACAGGGAATCCTTCGCAGGTTTCCTTACTCGTTGGAGAGCTAAAGCTGCTCAAATGACTAGCAGGCCAGCGGAAAAAGATCAGGTCCGAATGATCATCAAGAATCTACAGCCCGAATACTTGGAAAGGCTAGAATTTCAGTCCATTGTGAGTTTCGAACAGCTGTTTGATGTGGGAACTTTGATAGAAGATGCCATTAGAGATGGAAAGATCAAGAAAGAAAGCACGAGCAATCGATACAGAAAGACAGAAAGGCCAGTCTATCATCAGTCTGCTGACGTCAACACACTATCTCCTCAGCCTTTTCAGAAAGAGCGTCGAAGTATGGCTAATGCAAGAGGAAGTCAAAATCAGAAACAGTCGAGAGAGAAAAGAGAATTTTCCGACTTGGGGATGCCACTAAGCACCGCACTTGAAAGAATGATAGAAAAAGGGTACTTGCAGAAATTGGAACCTAAACCAGAGCCAAATCCACTTCCACCGGGTTTCAAAACAGAGTTCTTTTGTGACTTTCATCAAGGCCGTGGACATAGCACAGATAGATGCTGGAGACTTCGCCATGAAATTGAAGACTTGATTGAAAAAGGGGTCATCTCCCCTCCTCCCTCTCAGCCAAATGTTTAGAAGAATCCTCTCCCTAATCATAAGGGGAACATGCCAAATGTTAACTTTGTAGAAGAAGGATCTCAGATTTATAACCCAAAGATCTACATCACATCCTCGAATCAACCAGCTATGGATGTTCAACTTCCGGAAGACGCTGCAATTTGCATCTTGAGGAATATGGAAGAGGAAGAATGGGTCGAAGAAGCACTGGCTTTTGAAGAAGAAATAGCCAACGGAAATCTTACAATTGAATGGTGGGATCCCAATGCCATCACCGACGACTCGATCTGGTATGAGGAAGAAAAGCCCATAGAAGCAGTCACCGAGAAACAAAGCACTGAGCCGATAGAAGAATTGCTAAAGCCTGTCGAGAACCTTGAAATCAAAGATGACGATCTTATTGCAATGATGGAAGAAGAAGAAGATTGGTGGAATGATGATGAGGATGATTCCGTTAATAATACCATAATCCCCGATGATTCTGTTTGGAAAATCACTGTTGGCACCGAAAAGTTAGCCAAAGAACTTGAGTCTATCTGGATCACCAATGAAGCAAACCACTTGACCCGTTCCGGACGTCATTTCAAGCCTCATGAGTTAGAAAATCGTGGAAAAGAAACATGGAATGAGAAAGAAGTCGTCAAAGCAAAAGAGGCTGGTAAAGGAGCCGTGAGCGAAGAAGAAGATGAAATCCTAAAGCAATTGAAGAAAACACAAGCTTGGATCTCAGTATGGGGATTACTTATGACCTCTCACAAACACAGGCAGGCCATGCTCGATACTCTCAATCGTTTGGATGTTTCTGTCAATACTACTCCCGAAGATCTAGTAAACATGATCTCTTCAAAGCCTTGTAAGCCTGTAATCACATTCACAGATGAAGATTTACCGCCGGAAGGGGCACACCACAACAGAGCTCTCTACATCACTGTACATTGCCTGGGGAATAGAGTACCGGTCTGCTTGGTAGATAATGGGTCAGCCTTGAATGTATGTCCTCTCCAAACAGCTCTCAGAATGGGGTTGTCTATTTCAGAACTCTTGCCATCAACACAAACTGTGAGGGCCTATGATAACACCAAAAGGGCCATTGTGGGAATGATTAAGTTGAAAATTGAAGTCGGGCCATTAAACAAAGAAGCTGATTTCCAAGTGATTGATATTCCGGCTAGCTTTAATCTGCTATTGGGACGTCCGTGGTTACATGTGAATGATGCAGTCGCCTCCACTCTCCACCAGAAAGTCAAGTTCATCTGGAAAGAGGATGTGGTAACAATCTTTGGGGATAGCTGGATCAAAGAAGAAGGGACAAGCCATGGTCCTGTGCTAGAAGTCCAAACACCAGAAGAAGAAAATGAATTAGGAGGATTCAACTTTGTGGGAATGATAAATGAAGGAGCTAAGAAAAAGAAATCCGTTTGGGATCGACTCAGCTATGAGAAGAAACTTCCTGATGCATCTGTCTGGGGCGAAGAAATCACTCCGATCAAGAAAAAGAAGCCGTTCATCACCGGACGCGAATATAGAAAGATGTTCGAGAAGGGAAACCCGGTTGCCAAAGATCTACAAGAAGAAGTGGGACAGAATTGGATCCCTGAAGTCATGCCATTGTACTTTGACCAGTATGCCAATCCTAAAGTGGCTCATATGGTGCGGAAGATGAACTATTTTCCTGGAATGGGACTAGGTCGTCGTCAACAAGGAATAACTGAACCACCGAACTTCCACGAACAGAAAGATAAATCTGGGCTTGGGTATCAATTGACTGAAGAAGATAAGAAGAAGATGACAAAAGGAAAAGGGCCGATGGTTGTTTCTGGGCCAAGAATCCTGAATGGATACTTCGTGAAAAAAGGCGATGACTTTCCCTTCTGTGGGTTCCCTGAACCATGGTATGATCCGGCTACCAAGAACATTAAGCCTGGATTTGAGATTTTCTTCAAACATGAGTTCTCCGACTATGAGGATCCGTTCTTGTATACTCCGCCTATCAAGAAAGAAAGGAAGGACTGGGCTGAGCTGATGACAAGTGATGATTTGAACATGCTAATGGATGAAGAGCTGAACATGCTGATGGATGCCGAAGAAGCACTGGGAAATGTGAAAGAAATCAAGCCAATAGAGGGAGCTCTGAACAATTGGGTGATAGAATCGGAAGTCAACAAATCCCCTCCCCCATTTCCCCGGAAGTCTGTAAAGGCCAATATGAGCCATGATGTTGAGTCTGCTTTTGCTTTTGATGTACCCAAAAATGTTAATGAAATGAACGAGGATTTTGCTTACTCTTCTGTGTCTGATGATCTTGATTTTGAAATTTTTGAGGATTTGCAAAGATTAATTGAAAATGAAAATGAATCTGCATGCAAGATTATTGAAGAAACTTTGCTAATAAACTTGGATAATGAAGATAATCCACAAAATGTTCATATTGGCACCACGCTCACTTCACAAGAAAGCAATGAACTAATCAACTTATTAAAAGAATTTAAAGATGTTTTCGCTTGGTCCTACCAAGACATGCCAGGCATCGATCCAGAGATTGTCCAACACCACATCCCTCTCTTTCTAAATTCAAAACCTGTTAAGCAAAAGTTGAGACGCATGAGACCCGAATGGACTTTGAAGATCAAAGAAGAAGTTGAGAAACAATTGAAAGCTGGATTCCTGATGGTAACCCAATATCCGGAATGGATAGCCAATATAGTTCCTGTGCCAAAGAAGGATGGAAGGATCCGTGTATGTGTTGACTTCAGAGATCTAAACAAGGCTAGTCCTAAGGATGATTTTCCGCTTCCACACATAGATGTTCTGGTAGATAGCACCGCGGGGCATGAGTTGTTATCATTCATGGATGGTTTCTCAGGGTACAATCAGATTTTAATGGCACCCGAAGACAGAGAAAAGACTACATTCACAACTCACTGGGGGACGTATTGCTACCGAGTAATGCCATTTGGGTTAAAGAATGCCGGAGCGACCTATCAGAGAGCTGCTACTACTTTGTTACATGACATGATCCATAAAGAGGTAGAAGTTTATGTGGATGATATGATTGTTAAGTCCAAAGAAAGAAGTGGGCATTTAACAGCACTCGCCAAGTTCTTTGAAAGATTAAGGAAATACAGAATGAGATTGAATCCACAGAAATGTACTTTTGGAGTTACCACCGGAAAGCTGCTAGGATTTCTCATCACACAGAGAGGAATTGAGGTTGACCCCACAAAGATCAAGGCTATTATGGATATGCCGCCTCCGACAAATGAAAAGGAAGTAAGAGGATTTCTGGGAAGAATCCAATTCATCAGCCGCTTCATATCTAAGCTCACTGCTACTTGCGATCCGCTTTTCAGCTTGTTGAGAAAAGGGAAGAAATTCGAATGGGACAATCAATGTCAAGAAGCTTTTGACAAGATCAAGGCTTATTTATCAAACCCACCGGTTCTTTCACCCCGAAGTCAGGGAAGCCTTTGCTGTTGTACTTATCCGTGTCAGAGAATGCTATGGGATGCATGTTAGCCCAAGAAGGAGATGAAGGGCGTACAGAGAAAGCCATTTACTACTTAAGTAAAAGGATGACTGGATACGAATTGAAGTATTCTCCGTTAGAAAAGACATGTTGGGCTTTGGTTTGGGCCACTCGTCGTCTGAGGCATTATATGTTGGCCTTCCCTGTTGTTTTAATCTCCCGAATGGATCCTTTGAAGTACCTATTTGAAAAACCAGCATTGACCGGAAGAATCTCCCGATGGACATTGATGCTATCTGAGTTTGACTTGATACATGCTACGAGTAAATCTGTTAAAGGAAGGGCTGTCGCAGAACATTTAGCAGAACATCCGATAAATCTGGAAAACGAAGGAGAGTTCATGTTCCCTGACGAAGGATTGATGGAATTAAAAGAAGATGTGTGGAAAATGTATTTTGATGGAGCTGCAAACCAGAAAGGATATGGAGTGGGGATCATCCTTGTATCCCCTGAAGGAGCACATACCCCGTTCTCTATTAAGCTGAAGTACACTTCCACCAACAACACTGCTGAGTATGAAGCTTGTATCTTGGGGCTAGAAGCCGCATTGACTTTGGAGGTAAGGAAACTTGATGTATTCGGGGATTCCAATTTGATCATATCCCAAGTTCGAGGAGATTGGAAAGTCAAGGAAGAGAAGTTAAAACCCTATCATGAGTATCTTGATTCTTTACGAACTCGTTTCTTGCATATCACGTTCTTCTACCTGCCTCGAGAAGAAAATCAGCTAGCAGACTCTTTGGCTACTTTAGCGTCAATGATTGAGATTCCTGTGGGGATAAAGCTAACTCCTTTGATGATTCAACAAAGGGAAAAGCCGTCTTATGAGATGATTGGGGAAATAGAAGAAGCAGAAGAACTTCCGTGGTACACCGACGTGTGGAACTTCATTGAAAATGGGGAATATCCGGAAGGCGCCTCTGAGAAAGACAAGAGAGCCATAAGAAGATTCTCGGCTCAATTCATGATTTGTGGCGGAAATCTATTGAAGAGATCTCACAATGGATTCAACTTGACATGTCTGTATGGAAACAGTGCGAGAAAGATGATGGAGCAAATTCACGAAGGGGTGTGTGGTCCTCATATGAGTGGACACATGTTAGCTAAGAAGATCATCCGACAAGGATATTATTGGACTACTATGGACAAGGACTGCTATGAATATGTCAGAAAATGTCACAAATGTCAGATCCATGCCAATATGAAGCATGTGCCGCCGTCACTGCTATACAACATGACTACCCCTTGGCCATTCTCAGTTTGGGGAATAGATGTTATTGGAGAAGTAACCCCGAAGGCGTCTAATGGGCATCAATACATCCTGGTAGCAATTGATTATTTCACAAAATGGGTGGAAGCAGAGTCTTATGCGACATTGAAGGCTAAAGATGTGGCCAGATTTATCAGAAGAAATATAATCTGCCGATACGGGGTCCCTCATGAGTTGATATCCGATCATGGCAGTCACTTCCAGAAAGAGGTTTTGGATCTACTAGAAGAATACAAGATCATGCACCACATGTCAGCGCCGTATAGGCCACAAACAAATGGGGCAGTTGAAGCAGCTAATAAGAATTTGAAGACGATCCTAAGAAAGATGACTGATACATACCGAGATTGGCATGAGAAGTTACCGTATGCACTGTGGGGATACAGAACATCTATCCGAACATCTACAGGAGCCACTCCTTATTCATTGGCTTACGGAATGGAAGCAATACTCCCAGTTGAAATAGAACTACCATCTTTGAGAGTTGTGGCAGAATCCGAGATTTCAGAATTTGATTGGCTAAGAGATAGATATGAGGAGCTAATGTTACTTGATGAGAAAAGGTTGGCCGCAATTGATCATGTGCATGTGTATCAGAGAAGAATAGCTCGAGCATTCAACAAGAAGGTCCGTCCAAGAAAACTTGAGGAAGGCGACCTTGTGCTTAAAGCCTTAAAAGCACCCGTTTTCGATCCTAGAGGGAAATTCAAGCCAAATTGGGTTGGCCCATACGTCATCAAGAAGCTTCTCTCTGGAGGAGCGGCATACCTGATGGATCTTGATGGAGTTGAGTTCAATCAGCCAATCAACATTGACCGTCTCAAGAGATACTATGCTTAAAAGCCTTTTTCTTTCAAAACCTGTTCTTTCAAAACCTCCAGCATTCGAGGAACTACACTTGACCTGATTCCCACTTGGGGATATGTAGGCAACCTACTCGGTTCGGTCACTGCTCCTGAAACCCTCAACCATACTTTCTTTCAAGACCTGGCCGAACTACTTTGGATCTGATTCCCACTTGGGGATAAGTAGGCGAGCTTTCCTGGCTCTCGATCCCTGAACCTTGCAAACTAGGGGCAAACTTTCAAGTTTGCCCAAAGCCTCAAGATATCACTACCACACTAGGGGCAAACTGCGTTTGCCCAAACTTCCATTTATCTCTATCAACTAGGGGCAAACTGTCGTTTGCCCATACCTCGCTACCTGTCCTCTCTGGATCACTTGGCTATCAGAATTAAAGCACCTAAGTGAAAAATCTGGTAATTCTGGATATTAAGTTGAAAAGTTTTTTAGCAATCTAAAGATGTGAATCTAATGTCAAGACTGAAACATTATGTGGAAAATTTTCAAAAGCTTCAAGATTACATGCAAAGCCAACACAATATCCTGCTACAAGATAAAATCTCATTTTCAAAACATGCAAATCCTTAGAAAATTCAAATATCCAAGTCAAAAGACATTGTCGAGAAAGAGGAATCGTCAGAAATTTCCTTTCCCTGTAAAAATCGAGTCCTGTGTGTCAGTGTGCAAAGTGTCAATCAAATCAGTCTCGTGACAAGGGATGCAAAGCGAAACAGAAGGATAGCATAAAGCAGCATCAAGCAAAGTCAAGAGTACAAGCCCATCAAGTCTCAGACAGAATACATCAACATCAGTCTCAGCACAGAAAGCAAGAAAAACAGAAAGATAGTCATGGGTGCATATGATCATCATCAGCGACGACGAGTAGCCCGTGGGTACCGAGCAGGCATATCTGAGGCCGTAGAGCTATCATCGTCTTCAATTTGGCGCCTTCGCCTAGACCCACCAGCCCCACCAGAAGGGCCTGCATTCATCCGCTCCAACTGTGATTGAAGCTGCCTAACTTGAGCCACCTGTGGAAGAAAAGAATCAGTATAGGGGTTTGAAAAAGCAATGAGATAAGAAGAAAAGGTCAAGAAATTTACCAGGGCCGCATCACGGTCTATGTAAGTCTGGCACATGCCATCCCACTGCAAAGAGAAGAAAGATATGGTCAGAAAGATCAGAAGAATCAGAGGTAATGAGTTCAGAAATTACTTACATGTCCCTCACGAGCAAGGCTCCAAGCCCTCAGATTCTGTGCATAAGCTCGCTCTTCATTGAAAACGGCTCGGGGAACGGACTCATGTTGTTCTGAAACTAGCTGAGGCTCTACAAGATCACGGGGGATCTCTACAGAAGATATAACTCCGCGCAGCATGGTCGAGGCTCGCCAATCACAAGGAGGAATGAGAGGTAGAGGTCGACCAGGGCCATCCACAAGAGAACTCCCCTGCAAATGATGATGAGAAATAAGATAAAGCAAGCATTCGATCAGAAATGAAGAAGTTGTGAAATACCTGCGGGTCATCCGAGAGCGGGAAATTAGGCATCAGATGAGTAACCCTGAAGACGTCATAGTTCTCCTCAAACAGAGTAAAAGAGGCTGAAGGAATTCCGTTCAAAGCATTAATAAGATCTTCATCTTCCAAATTCTGCGCCGACCTCACATAAGAAGGCGGATCCTGTGGCACTAAGAGACGATCCTCCAAATCAGTCTGAGGAGCTACTCTCTCTCCAAGATACCACTCAAGAACAGAGGGACCCTCAAGAAGAATCCTCTCTCCAGTCATCTGTCTAGCTAAGCCAATCTCAGTCACATCTCCATTTGTCACCCAAGGATGCCAGTTAACTTGGGTGAATCTGAGACGGGTAAGAAAATCCCGGCAAGAAATAACATTATGAGCATCATTCTTGGTACCTACGGCTTGGCGACGCCACTTCAGAGCCCGTGGAAAAATATGAATCTCTTCCTCCCGGAATGATGGAGCCGTCATGGAGAAATACTCAAAGGCCCACACCTACAAGAGAAAATAAAGCGGTGGTCAAAACAGCAGAACATCAAATGATAAAAACTGGAAATGAAAATATTTTCAGTACCTCCCAAGCTCTCCAGAATCCGCCGAATCCAGGGGATTTGCCTCGAGAATGCTCCCCCATATGACTATACAGAATGGCTAAACCAGCAGAGCCCCAATCAAAATCTGCAATCTCCTCAAGATTTCGAAGACTATCAAGCATATTCAATGTAATCCGCTCAGCTCGAGTAGAAAGAAGAGAGCAACCAAGCAAATACAAGATGAAAGCACAGGTAAGCTGCATATCGGTAAATTGAGCCGCTCTTTCAGAAGGCCTGAAGTTGTTGATGAACCATGTGATGCCTACGCTCGATCCGTGAAGATCTCTCTGGGATGGGATGATGCCTAGGAGACGCTTAATGATAGTAGGATGTCTATGGATGTTCTTTGCAAAGGCAAGACGATGCCCGCCAAATGAGATGCCGGTTATCATTGCAAAATCAAGAGGGGTCATGGTTATCTCCCCAAAAGGCATGTGAAAAGTATTTGTGGAATCCCACCACCTTTCAGCAAGAGCTTGAATCATGGCCAAATCATTAGTCGATCTCTCCAATAAGGTTACAAACGACCCAAAGCCCGCTTGCTTGATATTGGCTACTACTTGGGGACGCGACTCCGACAATTCATTAAACCATTCAAGGCATTTTCCATGGCTACCATGACCTCTAAGATGACCAACCACATTCTAAGAAGAAAAAGGATGATTTCTAAGGAATCGCAAGAATAAAGAGACACGTATGAAGATGTGAAACAAAGGAGTAATTAAAGAATGGGTTACCTCTTGACGAAAGGCCCTCCTAGAGATATGATTTAGTGGATTTTTCATGGTTGCATACTCCATGGTTTGAGTTGATGAAGCTCCACTAGCTTGAAATTGGCTTCTACGTGTTCTAGAACTTTCACCTTGTCCATGGGAACTCATGGTTGTTGATGCTTGAAGCTTGAAGATAAGAGGTTGAAGATGATGAATAGTAAAAACCTTGGTACTTGAATCCCCTAGAATAGGGAGGAGTTGATGAAATCAACAAAGTTTTTGGAGGTTTTAATGCAAGAAATCACTCAAAACATCAAGAAATTGCAAGATTTGAGCACCTTAGAAGGAAGAGGTGATGCATTGAAGAAGAAATGAATGAAGAACAAAGAAGAAAATGGGTTTAAAACCCCAAAGTTGCGGCTGGCGGTTCCCAAGGGGGTGTGGGGAACCGCCATTTACTATTCACTTCCTGCCATTTCCCCATTTTGCTCTATATTCGCGTTTTGACCCCCGGAACTCTTGATTTGATCCCGGATTGGTCCATTTTTGATATATAAGCCTTGAGAGTGCTTAAAACTTGTTGGAATTGGTCTAGAGGACCTCTGGAGATTTGAATCTTGGTAAAAATCCATTCAAGAATTGAAAAAAGTCCCCCAGATGAGAAGAATCAAAGGCACCGCAGCCTGAAAGTGGCCGAGAAACGGCAAACTCCCGTCGTTTTGGGATTGATTATGAGTTGTCTTAGAAAATGGACATTTGAGTCTACTGTCGCTTGAGAATTACATCCAGAAAGGACTTTCAGAAGATGGGTCAGAATGCGAGATGTTCAGAAAGGGTTAGAGTAAGCCTGACGTGTTGCAAGAATGATTGCGTTGGTCGAAGCACCAATATGAGTCTCAGAAAGAATCAGCAGGGCCTCCAGAATATGTGCTCGCGTCCCAGAAACCTCAGATATCTCCTCAAGCAGAGAATTTCCAGATATTGTCAAGGTATACAGAATTCGTGCATCTCTCAGAATCATAGGATCTCCCCAGTAGAGAACTTTCAGAATTAAGTTTCTCGCCAGCATCATGTATCCACGGGTTGCCTCCAGATAAAGGGTATCTCTCAGAATTTGAGCATCAAAATTGCCTCCAGAATACAAGGTTTATGCCAAGCATCATGTATCCAGGGTTGCCTCCAGAATGTAGGGTTTCTCTCAGAATCGTGGGTTGCCTCCAGAATGTAGGGTTTCTCTCAGAATTTGAGCATCAAAATCGCCTCCAGAATACAAGGTTTATGCCAAGCATCATGTATCCAGGGTTGCCTCCAGAATGTAGGGTTTCTCTCAGAATCGTGGGTTGCCTCCAGAATGTAGGGTTTCTCTCAGAATCAGAATCGTGGGTCGCCTCCAGAATACAAGGTTTATGCCAAGAATCGTGTATCCGTGGGTTGCTCTCAGAATGTAGGGTTTCTCTCAGAATCGTGGGTTGCCTCCAGAATGTAGGGTTTCTCTCAGAATCAGAATCGTGTATCCAGGGTTGCCTCCAGAATGTAGGGTTTCTCTCAGAATCATGTATTTCTCAGCATCGCATATCAGGGTTGCCTCCAGAATGTAGGGTTTCTCTCAAAATCAGAATCGTGTATCCGTGGGTTGCTCTCAGAAGAAGGGTCATCTCTCAGAATTTGTGTATCTCTCAGAATCCGTGCATCAGAACAGAAGATTTGTCCTCAGAAGAAGGGCCTGTTTCAGAAGAACAGAGGATTTGTCTCCGGCAGAGAGACCTGTTTCAGAAGATTTGTTTCTAGACCTGCCACAGAAGATTTGTCCCCAGAAGAAGGGCCTGTTTCAGAAGAACAGAGGATTTGTCTCCGGCAGAGAGACCTGTTTCAGAAGATTTGTTTCTAGACCTGCCACAGAAGATTTGTCCTCGGAAAAAGGGCCTGTTTCAGAAGAACAGAAGATTTGTCTCCGGCAGAGAGACCTGTTTCAGAAGACTTGTTTCCAGACCTGTTACAGAAGATTTGTCTAGAAGAAGGACCTGTTTCAGAAGAGCAGAAGATTTGTCTCCGGCAGAGAGACCTGTTTCAGAAGATTTGTCCCCAGCAAAAGGACTCTACATCAGCAATCGTCCCCAGCAAAAGGACTCTACATCAGCAATCGTCCCCAGCAGAAGGACTCTACATCAGCAATCGTCCCCAGCAGAAGGACTCTACATCAGCAATCGTCCCCAGCAAAAGGACTCTACATCAGCAATCGTCCACAGAAGAAGGACCTGTTTCAGCAATCGTCCCCAGCAGAAGGACTCTACATCAGCAATCGTCCCCAGCAGAAGGACTCTACACCAGCAATCGTCCCCAGCAAAAGGACTCTACATCAGCAATCGTCCCCAGCAGAAGGACTCTACATCAGCAATCGTCCACAGAAGAAGGACCTATTTCAGCAATCGTCCCCAGCAGAAGGACTCTACATCAACAATCGTCCCCAGCAGAAGGACTCTACATCAGTAATCGTCCCCAGCAGAAGGACTCTACACCAGCAATCATCCAGTTGTTTGACATGACTCAGAATTCATCCAAGATACTTCGCTATTTCAAGAGTCGTCCAGGATACAGATGACGCCTACGAGCCTTAAGATCAGAAGAATAACTTTGACAAAAACCTCGAGAATCATCCAAGATACCTTTAGCATATTCGACTGTGAGAGAGAGAGTCATTACATCCCTTGCATTAGATTTTGCATCCAGGGAACCCTTGAGGATGATTCCTCCAGCACTTGCACATTCACATACTGCACCAGCATCCTAGGATAGGAGCATTTCATCCGCATTGTTGTTGTTTGTTTTCCGTTTTCCCGCGCGCTTGAACTACGCCCTGGTCTGATTCCTGGAAAGGATACGTAGGCAGCTCCAGCGGAGCACGACCAGCATCAGCTTCAACTTAGCCGCCTCTACCCAGCATTGCATTGCATTCTTGCATTCGTAATTTCTTGATTTTCTCTGATTTTGAATTTCTTGATTTTGCGAATTTTTTGTTTTTCCTAAAACCTCTCAGTATGGTTATTTGGGTGCCTTCAAGGCTTTGGCACTCACTTGCAGTTCACGTTGTTCACAACAAGCTCTGCCAAAGAGGGGCAAACTGTAGACACCCAATTTTGACCACACTGATAGGATTTAGGGTGGACAACGTCTTGGAGGATTCGATGATGAAAAGTACCCCGTGGAAGGTACTGGATTCCACACAATCAGAAGATCGGACTTCGGAAAGTGACTTCAAGCTCAGAAAAGCCCTTTTCCATGGATAAATCCCGGTTTTGTCAAAATCATCTCTCAGAATTCATATTCTCTCAGGGTTATATGAACATTAAGTGTTCTAAACGCAGTATTCTAGGTATCCAGAGATTCAATTTTAAAGAAAAGTTCGAAATCGACGCACATTTGAAAGCAATTTTGGAAAAGACGTCATTTGATTTCAAAAAGACGACGAAAGTTCCGGAGGACTTCCGGACTTCAATTGGACTTCAATTCTCATTATAAAACCTCTGGAAATATTTTTATACTGAAATTCAACCTGACAGCTTTCCAACGGTACGTAAACGGACGATTTCGGACACCAAAAAGCATTTTTACAAAAATCTGGAAAAGCAGTGCACGTGATTTTTGAAACAGGGTTTGTGGGTGACCAGAGGAGCAAGAATAGTAAGTGGCGGTTTTGGGTATGGGGGTGGCGGGTCCCACCATAACCGCCACTTCCATTTGTGTCCTCCACAGAGCTTTTTGAGTTCCAGACCCTTCTAGAAGCTTCCCACTGCGAGGAAATTGCCTGGAAATTGCGTTTAGGCTCCGAAATGGCCATTTTAACCCTCTTTTAAGCTCTAAAAATCCTGTTTTAACCCTGAAACTTAAGAGCTAAGTCTTCAAAACTCTATATAAGATCTCATACATCTCATATGAGATCACATCTTAACACACTAGACACTTGGAAGAGATACACTTGAATATACTTGGAGATACAAACACACATAGAAGCACATACAAGAGAGAGAAGTATACTTTGAATATACTTTCAATTTAGGTGAATTCTAGAGAGAGAAAATTATGAATTGAATTTAGATTAACTTAGGCTAATTAGACCACAATTTGAACATCAATTGCCTCCCTCAATTTCCATGGATGAGTGCTTGAAGAACACTTGAATAACACTTGAAGAAGAAGATCTTCAAATCAATTTTGGTCTTGTAATTGAGAATCCTCCAAGAGGTAAACACTATAGTTCATCTCTAATTCCTACTTTGTATATATAGATCTATAAGATTTGGATCTAACTTAGTTCTATTTCTACTTATTAGAACACTCATCTTCTTCCTCTCATGTTCTTCACACACTCACATAGTTAGATCCAAATCTCTTTGATTTTTATTGATAATTTACAATTAGAGATTGTTTTTCACTTTGATTTTCAATTTTGGTTTCATTCTTCAATTTTAGTTTAGATTCATGCATACATGATTATATATATATACATATACCTATTTTGAATTCCATGATGGTTTGGAAATATGATCTATGAGAAGGATGATTTCTATGTTCATACCTATCTCTTGATTATTCCTATTACCTAGGATTCCTATTGAATTTCATCTCCAACATGATATTTATAAGTCCCTTTGATCCTTGATCTAAAAGTTCTTCATAGAACTTGAGGGCTAAATTGATTGGGAATCATGATAATTAAGTTGATCTATGAGTTTGATCTCTCTAATAAGCTTCAACTATCACTAAAATGTTTTCCTCACACTTTAAAATGAACTAGATAAAAATTCAGCAAAGCAGATTGGTTTTGTCCATTAGATTTGGTCCATCAAAACCCATAGTTTGATGGATTTCAAATTTTCTGGGTAAACTTTGATGAATTAGCTTTCATCCGGTCCGTTTTGAGAGCTTTTAGGATTCATATACTATTTTTAGAAATTGTTGAGAAATCGGTTGACAGATTTGAACATCGTCTCTTTGTGCTTGAATTTCAGAAAATCTATAATAGTTATCGACGTTCCGCTTTTTGGGGATGATTCCTAACTCATATATCTATATGCCGATGTAAAATCGTGAGCATACGATCGAGTTAGGATCGTTTTCTAAGCGTTTAAAGTTGATACAACTATTCTGGAATTTTCTAAGTTTAATTACAAATATGATTATGTATACAAAATGGTCATACCTTGATCACTCAACAACAATTGATGAATAAAACTTGGTTTAGAAATCACCTAGGATAAATGGATGAGAGATCAAAAGCTTAAATCAACTTGGTTAACATGATTCATGAACTTCTATTATACTTCTATTATGTTTTGCATTCATTTGTCAAATGATACCAAATTTCCAGAATAACAGAGTCTGTTTAAAACACTTTTTCAGAAACCTTGTGATTACAGAATGTCCATGGGTTTATTTGTATCATATACTACAATGAAATAGCTTTCTTTTGACACCAAATAGAGCTTCATATGATTTTTGTAGATTTAATTATGATTTTTACAAGAACAGTGGACAGTCCTGATCCACTATTCCCAAAACATTTATTTCTCAAACAATAAAATTGATATTGAGGTCCCACTTTTTGGAGAAGTTCCCTAAGACATGTATCTAACTTTCTGTAAAAGGGTTTTTATCCAGCTCATGTTTAAGACCACTTTTGATAGGATTCATTAGAGGTTGCTGAATCTGGAAATTTGATTGATGACATGTTTTCTTTGTTTATCATGCATATCATTTGTTTGCTTGTATTTTTGCAATGCTTGGGTATTCTTTGGTGTATTAGTGCAGAGAATTAAGTGCCTCGGACCCGGACTTCGATTTGTGGTTTGCCTCGTCTACATGTGGCTTAGTGCCCATGTATCGTGTACTATCTCTATCCTTTCTCTTAGAATTTTTCTAGGTTTACAACTTTGATTTCAACGACACAATTCCTTTAGGATAGTCTCCGTTTATATGATTATTTGTTAGAGACATCTTATCTAGGATTGTTGCATGATTGCATTGCACGTTTCCATTCTTTTTGCTTTCGCAACTCCGCTTGAGTCAACCAATGTAAGTCTTCTCGTTCCCTTTGCATATCATGACATGTTTACTTTATTTGCATCGGTCCCGGGCGGGACTAGCCACTGTGAGTATACTTCTCCCTTGTATTACATGAGCATCCGCTTTCTACTTGATTTAGTCTCTTGAAATGATTTTCATTAGATGTTTCTTTTTGCCATGTATATACCTATCTAGTATGTTTGAGGAAACAACATCTATTATGAATTAATAACAAGGATATTTGAATCAAGGCCTACCATTCGGTAGGGCGAGGAGGGGGTGCTTTAGTCCTGCTTGGGCTCCTTCCCCTCTCGTACCAAGACCCCCGAACCTTGTTTCTGGTAATGAAGGGCGAGTAACCTTATTCAATTTTGGGCGAGTCAAACTTGGGTTTCCTAATTCCCGATAAAAATTAGGTGGCGACTCTTTGTCTCTAGGATCGCGTGAGGAAGTCCTAGTTTTCCCTGAAGTGTGCTCCTTGGGATCCGTCCCGGGACACTATCGAGGGAGAGCGTCAGGACCTCCTCATTCGCAGTGGTCCACAGGTGGCTACGAGCAAATCCAACGAATCGACTGGAAAAAATCGCTGAACATGAAAGGGGCCCACAAGATCATAATCACCGCTCTGAGAGGCTGGTGATAGATCAGGTCCTGGGGCATCTGCCTCAACTAACACCTCCTCGGGCAGAACTAGCTCAAGGGCTAGCTCTTCCTCAAGGTCGGAAGCAAAGTCATCTAGACCTATGCCGCCCTTCCCTACAACCTGCTCGGCAACAAGAATAACCATGACATCATCGTCATCATCCTCAACCACGGGAACTACTGGCGGGGGCATCTCCAGCTATGCGAGATGAGCTTGCACAACCTGGATCTCAAAGGGAAGATAGAAAGCATCACTATTAACAAGCCTCAAAATCTCGACTAGCACTAATCGCTGGGCCTCTGCAAAGTAATGAAGCTCAAGACGAATACGGGTCAAGTTAACAATACCCACAACATGGACCTGGTGCCACAGATCCGATACTATAGTCGTAGTGGCCAGCTGCTCAATGGCGGTGTGATATTAGTCAAGGAAAGCTGGGACTACAGCCCCAGGGGTCACAAAATGTCCTACATTAAAAGGAGAAAATCTACCTTTATTTTTATTTTACTTCATTTTTACATTAAATTTTTTTTTGAATTTTGTGGGTATATTCACTGTAAACCCTCACGAGACAACACTCGTCAACTAAGGGTAATCTAGGGGTTTAATGTCTTGTTGTATATGCTAAATGCAATCGCAATTCCTGCGACAGTGAGTTAGATTTTATTTTTCTTAGTTTATTCCTACTTTTTAATAAAATTTTTAGAACAATTTATCTTTTCACTTCATTTTAAGGGACTAGCAATAAGCTAGTTGAGAGGTGTGACAAACACTGAATTTTGCACATTAATGTGCCAATATAATAGATATATTGCTCATTTAATCCCCCAAATCCCTAGTTTTACATGCATATTTGAATTAATATAATTTAATGATAATGTTACTCAAATGCATGTAATTATGTGCTTTTACATATTTATATGTTTAGGTGAAAATGAAGTGAAATAAAGAGAAGGAAAGAAGTAGCAATTACACCATAATATATCCCATATGTTAATTAAAAAAATGAATAGTAAGAAACAGTAAAATTCTCTGTAAAATAGAAAGATTCCAAAAGAAAGAAAAAAAAAATCAATCCAAAAGAATTAAAAAAAAAAACCAACAACCAAAAAAATCAACCATTCAGTGAATGGTTGATTGTGACGTTTAGTTGATACAATTTTTTTTCTCTCTTTTTGTGTCCTTTTCTCTCTCCCCCCTCTCTCTCTCTTTGTAGGTTGTTTGCACCCAAAAACCGTCAATAGTTTTTAAGCCCGAGTCGTGTGAAACTGAATAAAGGTAAGGCCGGGCTAAGAGATATATGACTCATCGGACTTGAGCGTAGAAGTAAGACCGATGATAGGTACGAGGCTGTTGGGTGTTGAGAGGAGAGCCCGATGGGAAAGACGAACATATGGGAGGATTATCGGACTGTGGAAAATAATAACCCAATGCGCTGTTAGCCCGATGGTGGATTGAAGCAACACGAAGCCCAATCGGACACCGTGTAATGAAAGATGGGAGTTACAGTCCGATTGGCCATGGGCATTTGAAGAAAGGTAATCGGGCATGAGGAAAAGCGTGACAATGGGTAGAGCCCGATTCATCCAGAAGAATAATGGGCGAGGCCGATGGACTGAAGGAGAAGGCGGTGCTATCCATAGCTGTCAGGATGACGTCATCTCAGATTTTGGGGGAACAAGAGTCCATTCAGGAAATAAAATCTGATCATGTCCAGCTGGATTTAGGCGTTTGATCCCTAAATTAAAGGGATTGATTCAATCAGAATCCGGATAGGGAAGGAATTAGAGATAAGGAAGGTCTCTGCCACCATCAGCCAATCAGTCAAGCAGCTTGTGGCGCAAGCTAAGGAGCTCTTGTCCAATTAGGAATCATCTAAGGCCGCTATAAATATTCAGGCAGGCCAACCAAGCAGAGGACTCCGCGTCATCTCGAAACAGCATACACACTGCATTCGAAGCATTCAAAGCATTCAAAGCACTCTTTTAAGTCTTTATGTTTTCCATCCTTTATAGCAAATAGGTCTACCTTTTTTGTTATTTCTCTTTGTTCTTTTGGATAATCAGCCTGTTCTGGTTTGTTCTTTAGATCTGTTTATTTTTTCCAAGCACTTAATAAAATCTTCGTTTTATCAAACCGTTTGTGATTGTTTACCTGTTAAACTCGGCACTATTTAGCTTGTGCGCTTCAGTACTGCTAAAGAATTTACGGGGAGGGTACTTTCCTACTCACTATACACAATCACTCTGTTTAGAAGTCAGATTCATAAAGCCTTGTGTATCACTCACACAAGCGATTAGGAAATTAGTTTGCACGCGCGCACACACACACACACACACACCGAACCACTATTGGTTCTGGCACGCCCGCGCAAATTACAGCAAACATTTTTGGCACGCCCAGTGGGACACACTGTGTCAAGCCATGCCTCCGAAGAAGGACAAACAGACAACGAAGAACGGCCAAGACGATCCTCCCATGGACCCACCTGTGGAGGAAAGTACCAGCCATTCTCCACAAGATGATAGTATCACGCTTGAGGCAATCTCAGAAGCCGTGAGAACAAACGTTGAGCTCATGTGGCAGGAATACAATGCGCTCATAGGATCAATGGGCAATCTCAAATCGGTCATCAACCAAACGACCAATGTTCATAAAAGTCAAGCTGATCTGGGCTTAGAAACAAGGACCACCCACATAAAGTTGGACCGCGTGACGAAAACAATTAGAAGGCTGATAGAGACCTATAAGGCCGGGGGCACCAAAGAGCAAGTCAACGGATCGGGCTCGGACACATTGCTCGAATCCGACAAGCCGAAAGACCCACCCTACATATGTCCGAACCTTAGGGAGAGTAATGGCTCAGGCAAGCAATCTGAGTCACAGACCAGAATGGCTAGCAGAGTGATAGTCACCGATCCCAACGGATAGGCCACGCAAACAGGGGGCAAAGGAACAACGGTGGATTTTGGCCCCATCAGGCCAATAACAATCAACAGCAGGGACCGCCGCCGTTGGTACCCCCGTTGAGGAATGTTCAGCCCACAGCTTCACAACCCATCAATAGGGAGGAATTGGTGGCGGCCATACACGAAGAGTATGGCCAGTTTTTGAGAAGACTGGAGAGGCCGACGCACAAACGGCCATATCCCCCTAAAATTGACCAAGTCACGTTTCCTCAGGGGTACAAAGTACCTAATTTCACTCTGTTTTCCAGAGAGAGTGAACAGTCTTCAGTTGAGCATATTGGCCATTTTATTGTTCAATGCAGCCATGTGGATAGTAGCGACCCATTCAAGTTAAGACTATTCCCAAACTCGCTAATGGGCATGACATTTTTGTGGTATGTTAATCTCCCTGCCAATTCGGTGTTAACTTGGCAAGGTATGGAAGAGCTATTTCATGGCCAGTTCTATAGGACTGAGCCCGAAACATCACTGGCAGACCTGTCCAGGATGATGCAACTAGTAGGAGAGACCGTAGAAGCCGACATAGCCCATTTCCGTAAGGCAAAGTATCGGTGTAAGACAATTTTGCCCGAGGAAGAGTATGCTAAAATGGCCATGGGGGGCATGTCCTTTGAACTTCACAAGAGATTTGAGGGAACGGACTTCCGTGACTTATTCGAGCTGGCCACACGGGCCGGTCATTACGAGCGTATCCTTTTGGACGAGCAGGAGAAGAAGAACTCCTCCAAAGGGACATATTATAAGGATCCTAATTACGAGGTCTACTTAGCAGAGTGTGACCTTGAAACAGAGAGCGATATGGCCGAGTTGATCTGTAAACGGCCAATTGTATGCAACGCCTTGAACAAGCATGTTAATAACAACGCCGCTGCGAAGAAAATGGCGTTCGAGGCGGGAAAAAATTATACTTTTGATATAACCATGGCTGATCAAATATTCGATGCCTTTTTGGCCGATAAAGTGATCAAGCTGAGTGAAGGTCATCGGATCCCCAAGGCCGATGACCTAAAAAATAAAGAATACTATAAATGGCACAATTCCTAGAAGCACTCTACTAATAATTACGTTGTTTTCATAATTTTATACAGGAAAACGTGGAGAAAGGAGTTTTCAAGTTCTCGAATAAGGTTATGGGGATTGATACAAATCCGTTCCCTCAAATTTCCAGCACCAATATGGTTATGCCCGATTTAACCAAGCTTTCAAGGCCGAGGACGAAGATAGACTTAACCGATAGAGAGCTGGTGCCAAAACAGAGGGAAGGGAAATAAATCGCTATTTCGGCCACTGATGGGCCGAAAGTGACGATACATAACCTCCAGAGGTGCTATCAAGAGCGTAAAGAGGAAGCTCACAAGGCCGAGGAAGAAACGGCTAGATCCAGTACCGACAATTTGATAGATGATCTACGACGACAGCTGGAGTTCATCGAACAAGGCCTTTGCCCGAGGTGCAAGGCTGATGTCAAGAAAGAAGTCTCGAGCCCGAGTAAGAGGCCGAGAAGCCATGAACATCGGGAACCAAGCCCGAGAAGGTCTGTATACGAGAGATTTTTACTACTATGGCAAGGCCAGGCGAAGCCCGAGTGGCGGGCAAAACCTTCGTTGGTTCAGCAAATCGGCCAAGGTGAATCCGGCCGATTGGGGGCAAGAAATTCCTAAACGATTCCAAGGCCTCAAATGCAAGCATCAACCTCTAATAGGAGCCCACGGATGGTGTTACCACGCCGGGTAGAAGATCATAAGTGGCATAGAACTGAACATTCTAAATTCCCAGCACGGCCATAGTATAGCAAGTCTCAAAAGAGGAGATATCAACGAATGAGACAGGCCGAGTGAGAATGCCAGTACTGGAAGAACCGGGCTCGAAACCCTCCTACACCCACAGAGCATAACGTGCCTGATGACCAAGGATTCTCACCTAGGGCGATGCATATTGCCACTGAGCACCCAAAGGAGAGATTCAGATGAGAAAAATCACAGGAGGGATGTAGGGCAACATCGCACAAGACGAGCATGTAGTCCAATGGAGACCTGTCGGACTCAAGCACCTCGCCAATTCAATTCGGGACTATTCCGGTAGGCCTGTCATCTAACATGGTGTTTACACTACCTATGTCTTTCATGGCCAAACCAGATCAGCCAGCGGCCATGGAGGGGGATGTAGTGGAGGGCCTGACCAAGGATTCAGCCGTAATAGAAAATGTTTTTTGGAACGGGGGAGAGACCGTCAAACCTAAAGTGGTGGAAGCCACGAGCAAAAATGTGGACGCCACCGATGGGCAGATCGATCGGCCCAAGATCACTATCTTGAGGCCGGAAGGACATCAGACTAAGGAAGGATTGAAGACCGGACAAGTCAAAGTTGTGTTTGAAAAACCAACATACTAGATGTCCCAGCATTTGAAGCCCTTGTACGTGAAAGGGCATATTGAGGGAGTCCCGATAAACAGAATCCTGGTTGATGGTGGGTCGACCATCAACATTATGCCTCAAATAATGTTGAGGATCCTTTAGAAGTCCGAGTCGGAGCTAATTCCGACCGAAATGAATGTCCAAAGCTTCACGGGGGCACCTTCAAGAACCAAGGGTATCCTACCCCTTGAACTGACCGTTGGCAGTAAAACGGCCATGACTGCTTTTTTCATTATAGAAACCTCGGCAGCCTATAACGCATTACTCGGCCAAGATTGGATACACCCAAATTACTGCATTCCCTCCATACTCCATCAGTTGCTGATTTTCTAGAGAGGTGATGAGGTAGAAGTGGTTGGGGAAGATACGAAGCCATTTGTAGCTAGGGTGCAAACGGCCGATGCAGTCTTATATGAAGATGACATCGGGCCAGTCAAGTTGCTGGGAAATGGGAAGACCGAATACAGCGACCTTCCTTAAAGGAAATTCGACGGACATTAAAGCGTATTACCATAATCTCAGTCGGATAGAAGAATCAAGACCGATTGAGATCATCGAACAGAAAGATGTCCATGGAGACTCCGATAATTGAAGAACAGAGGCTACTGGCCCTCAAGGACAGCATGGCCAGATGGTGTGCATACTTGGCCGATAAAAGATTGGAAATCGGCCCTGTTGACGGAATGATTAATCTGGTCGATTGTATCTACGAAGAGGAAACGCCAAGGGAGGAAGAGATTCAAATAGACGAATTGGAGACGGCCACGGCGAAGCTTGATGATATAAAGGCCGATGTCCAAGACCCTCTCTTGGAAGTCAACCTAGGCAAAGAAGGAGAGCACAAACCTACTTATGTAAGTCAGATGCTAGACCCGTAGTGTCAGGCCGAGTTGATTGCACTCCTGCACAAGTACAAAGATTATTTTGCCTGGTGTAGACACCCCATTTTTTCGGCTATCAAATTTAGGAGACCCATAGCTTGGTGGTTTACAATGATCGAAAAAGACTTAAAAGGACTCCTAGAAGTCAGTTCTATCTCTCAGAATGCTCAGAATGACCAAAATGCCCCTGAAAGCTCGAAAACTCCCAAATTCGGTCCCAAAGTTTTGGAAACATGCTATGTCATAAGAAAAGTAAAAAAATGAGTTTTTAGGTAAAATCGAATGAAATCATCAGCTCCCAGAGACCCCCGGAAGTCCCGGAAGTCCCGGAAGTTCCCGGAAGTCCTCGTTGACCGGTTTGACCAAGGTTTGACCAAGTTTGACCAAAATTGTCCGAATTCGCCAGAATCATTCTAGATCACAAGAAAAGCGTTAAAATTAGTTCTAAAAGAAACTCGAGCGAAAACGTCAGCTCCTGGGAACTCCCGGAGATTTCCAGGACTTCCCGGGAATCCCAGGTTTGACCAGTTTGACCAGAATTTGACTTTAAAATCAGGACACCGTAACAATTTTCAAATATTTTTCATGGATACTAGAGGTCAATAGCTTTCCAATGGTATATCGCACATAATTTTTGGATTTAAAACGAGTCTATTATGAATTTCCGAAGGCGAAAAAGGCGATCAAATCGGCTTTTATCACAAATACCGCAAAACGTTTTGAAGTGACCTATCCCTGAACTATTTTTTATGTAAAGTAGACTCCATTACCTTTCCAACGGTATATCACAACCTCAGTTTGGAGTTCATACGCATTTTCTGTGAATTTCGGATGAAATAGGACCTTTTTGCGAATACTGGAACCTCAGGGGGCCTAAACAGCATTATCTGGACAACGGAGGAGCAGTGCCGCCACGGCACTCTCCTCCAGAACAGTGTATTTTTGTAATTTTCTTGGGGGTTCATTTTGATTAATTGAAAACCAAAACGACGTAGTTTTATGATTTCAGATGTTTGGAGCCAATGGGAGTACTTCTAAAACCCCAAAACCACCCCAAATTAGCCTATATAAACCCCCATTTCTCTTCATTTTGGGGGGGCCAAGTGCAAAGCTTGAAAAGTTGTAGAGAAGAAGAGAGATAAGATAGAGATAGATTTAGAAGTGAGAAAGGAGCTTCCTCCTACTATTTTTCTATAGAAAGTGAGTTCCAACCTTGTTTTCCTCCATCATTCTTCTATATACTTCATCATCAATACACCCAATCACTATTTCTCTAAGCATTTTTGAGTTAGGAACCTACTTCCATGTCCAAATGTCTATATCTATGAGTGAAACACCAAGCTACAAGTCCAATATCACATTGATTATCTTCTATTGATTTGTTCATTTACTTGCTTGTTCATATTATGTTTATCTCTTCCTAACCTCATTTCTTTTTTATTTTTCTTTATTTACTTACTTGTTCATCATCATCTAGATGATGACATGAAGTTTGAGGTGAGTGAATCCTTATGGATAGTAGCTTTTGACCTCAAAAACATGTTTGATAGATGATGATTATAACTTCAATACCTCCAAGGTATCCTTGAAGTTATGTTCAAATAAAAATGAATCTTTCCAACAATCTTGGAGGTTCTTGATGATGAGTTTGATGTTGATATTCCAAGAGGTTATAATCTCTATTTGATGTTGAAAATATACTTTCAAAACCTCTATTTCAAAACCATTCTTGAAAGCCCTCATTTTGATCTCAAGAAAGAAAACTCTAGTTTTTCCCAAAATCTTTAAAACAGTGAGTCAAAACAGTGAGTGATCTGAGTTCAAAGATTTCTCTAGAACTCAATACTCAATTTATGGATGCAAGACCACTTGGAAAGTCTTCCTAACTCATTAGAGAACACTCATGATATTTGGTTTGACTTGAAAATACTTGAAAATAGTCCATTTGGACCCAAACATTCCCTGAAAATAGTCCATTTGGACCCAAACATTCCCTCCAGATATTCTGTTTTTACTGTCACAGCAGCTTGGTCTACTTTTAACTTGTTTTTACAGAAAACCTTTCCAAAAGGAGTGGCACTAACTTATTTCTTCCTTGAACTTCAATGTCTGAGGGAACATTCTAGGATTTTCTAACATTTCAGTCGACAGTACGAACTCTGTTTCTAAATAACCTCTGTTGTTTATATGATTTCTCTCAATCTGTGATAGTTATTAGAGATTGGCTTTATGGGTTGTGTTCTAGACACAATAAGGAAGATCTCCATAAAAAATCATGTCTTGAAAGCATCCCTAACCCCTCTTTTCAAATTTCAAAAGATCATGTTACTGTTCTGTCCACTATCACAGCAAGCATACTTTTACTTCCATCCTTTGATTTGATGCATACATGCACTCCAAATTAACTTATGTCTTAGGAAGTAGTTCATAATACATTTGTACATATCCCATAATGATTCCATTCATCCATTCATACACATTCTTGACTTCTAAGTCATTCTAGGAATCCATGAACACAAGGCACACTACAACCTAGAAGATTATAAGGAATGATCATGATCACACGTTAATGCTTCCCCTCGATCTAATCCTCCTTTCTCATCCATCCCGGGGATTGAGAGATCTTCTTTTCTCAAAGAATAACATGCATCATACTAGCTTGCTAAGCATATTTTGATTTCTTTGATTATTTGTTTCAAGAACAATTCATGTCCCCTTTAGATTAGGAAAACTTGATTACTTGATACATGATTAGACGATTTTTCCTAGGTTTATTCGTGTGATCTTTCACTTTGCATTGTGTGATACTTGGCTTAGATCTTATGAATGATATTTTATCTTTAGATCTTCCATTTTCAAGATTCTTATGTGATGTAATATACTATCATAGTATTAATTGTCGAACCAAACATAGTAAAAGATGATTATTTGGATGCTAATTGAGGCACGTCGAGAAACGGGGCGAGTTGAGGGTGTTTTAGTCGTGGCAAAGGCTCCTTCCTCTCTCGTACCAAAACCCCGAGCCCAGTTCTTTGGTTATGAAGGGCCGGTGCCCTTTATCCGTTTGGGTGAGTCAAATTAGGTTTCTTGGTTCCTTAAAGACCAAGTGGCGACTCTGTATCTGTTTTTAAAAAACCTTTTCTTCAAAACAAACCTCTTGTTTTCTTTCAAATCAATTTTCAAAACAAAGGAAAATCAATTCCGAAACCACGGAAACAAGGAAATCGGGAGTGGACGATGAATTCCACGTGTCCACAATCTGGCGACTCTACTGGGGATATTTTTTTTAAAAACAAAATAATACAGAGGTTTGACTCATAAGAAGCATCCTTAAAATCATCTTTTTACTGTGCCTGGTTTACCGCATTGCACTTCTGCATCTCCCCCCTCCGACTGTGTCTGAAACGCGGCGCTGACATTGTTCAGGTCTTACCGTGCCAGGGCATAAGTCACCGTTGATACTGTACCTTCCAAGGTATATCAAAAAGAGTAAAAACCTCTGTACTGTCTCTCTGACGGTATATCAGAACTCTCATCAACGGACCCTCTTTGACTAAACCCAGCCTTTGCATATAGATTCCTATAGAACCTTTCATAGGACTGTTCATTTATCTTTTCAGATAGGATAATGTGATATAACTGCTGTATGCCCTGACGGGATTACCTGCGCAGTGTAGACGCTTATCCACATAGAACAGAACCTCTTTCTTATGATTCCTAAGGCAATCACTCACATGTGATCACATTGAGTTGACCTGCCTAGGCACCATGATAAGGATGTCTACTCCGTGCTCACAAAGATATACATCGCAAACCTTGTTTGTTGGTCCAGAGACATAGGAGTTTGAAAACCTACTAGACAGTATGATCACCATCATCACCTGCTCCTGTCATACATCCTAATGTCCCTCGGAAACTTCGTCCAATTTACCCAGATCTCCCAGAAGTCCCTGTTTCTCCCCAGATTACCCAGAAATCTCAGTTCCTCCTAGGAACTCCGATATACCTATTTCTCATGAAAATTCTGTCTAACACACCCATACATGCCAGTTTCGCTCGTAAACTCTGTCCGATTTAACCAGATATTCCTATTTCCCAGAAACTCTACCAAAATCCATCTAAACTTCCTAAAAATTCCTGTTTCCCAAAAACTCTACTAGAAATCTCTGCTCCCCGAAAACTCTGCCAAAATCCACCAGATTTTCTAGAAATCCCTTTTCTCCTAGAAACCCTAACAAGATCTCCCAGATTTCCCCGAAAATACTTGTCCGAACCACCCAGATATTCCCGCTTTTCCCAGAAGTCCTATTCGAACTCCCTAGGTATCTTTGTTTCACCTAAAATTCCAAAAAATCCATATTTCTCCGGAACCTCTACCCAAGCTTCCCATAAATTCTAATTTCTCAGAAACTCACCCAAATAAACTTGTTTTCACAGAAACTCTGTTTAATCAGCCTAGATTTCCCAGAAATCCATGTTTCTCTCAAAAACCTTGAAATTCCTGCTTTCCCCATAAGCTTCTCCCATAAACTCTGATTTTCCAATCTTCCCCCAAAAACTCTGTCCAACTCGCCCGAATATACTTGTTTCTTCCAGAAACTCAAAATTCCCAGAAGTCCTTGTTTCTCCTATCTCCCGAGTATCCCAGAAATCCATATTTCTTCCAGAAAATTCTAATTCTCTCCTGTCAGTGATCATACTAGAAAGAAAGGTTGGCACACTCTGTATGACTAGGACCTTACTTGTTTAACTGCTATATGTTAGAAGTAGGGGGGTCATATAGATTAGGGCCTGCATCCGCATGCTTGTCTCATGCGCATACACAATTCATGTTAGTTCGCTTGCACGCACGTCTTGTCAGTCTCACACGTGTCAGTCTCTACACATCAAATGCATACGTATCATCATCCCCACCCATCTCAATCATTGTACATAAGTCGTATACTTACTATAACCCTCCTCGGTTTGCATTGTTAAATCCTTCAAAACTCTGATCATCTCTTCCTGATACGAATCCATAAGAAGTGTTTCGCGCCTCTGCTAATTTGGACTTTTACATCTATTTGCAGAAAACTGTAGCCTCGGGTAAAGACACTGGTGTACCTCCCCAAATTCATTATCGTGATCACGGGCTAGCACAGACCATCATCGATCCACCAATGGCCTACAAAGCTCTGGAAGAGAAAGTGAACAAGCTACAAACCACTGTTGAGCAATTGAGTTTAAGGGTTAGTCGATTTGATAAAATGGCATGGAACATTAGCAAAGAACTGCTTGAAATGGGGACCAGAATGGAGGATGCCATCATAGAAGAAAAGTTCAAGAAGGATGAACCCCAACACCAGTCCAAGAGGCCTAAATACTCCCGACACTCCCCGGATGTCAACGTTCTGTGCGGCCAACCCATGGCATACCCTCATCGGCCATACCAATCCTCCAACCAAACCACTAGTTGCCCTTACCAGAAAAAGCAACCCCGTACCTTTGCCAAACTAGATATCTCCCCCTCCATAGCATTAGGCCGTTTGCTAAAAAAGGGACACCTCCAACTCCTTCAGCCTCAGGCCAATCCCCCACCACCTAACTGTGACCTGTCCAAACAATGTGCCTACCACCAAGGCCCAGGCCATGACACCGACCAGTGCATACGTCTCTGCTATGATATCCAGGACCTCATCGACCAAAACATCATTGAGCCACCATCCATTCAACCCCATATCACCTAAGCCCCTGGCTTACCTATTCGAATGATCCCCTTCGCTGAGGCCCATGAATGTTGAACCTGTGCCGGTGAAGTGATGGTGTTTGGGACTCTTGCTAGAAAACTAAATGAAGATGCTCTTAGAAAAAAAAAGAAATAAAAAGAATAAGTGAGTTACTGTGACATTCCATTTGAGACCGGGTCGAGTCCAGTCGAGTCTGTTGTGTGTTTTGTCTATTTCAAGTTTAGTCTTGTGGTCGAGTCCGTTTGTCATCGAGTTGTTAATGAGTCTGTAATCCTTCTCTACTGATGGAATGAAGTCTCATTTTGCCTAATCTGATGTGCCTAGTCATAGATGCATGAATCGCTGAACTGAAGTGTCATGGATATTACTGTGCTAAAAAAAAGGTTACTCAAACAAAAAAAAATCCTGAAAGGTCAAAGTCAATTTTGCGCTGACACCGATGAAGAGCCGAGAATTGAATAGTCTTACTTTAAGAATTTAAAGATGTTTTTGCTCAAATCTTGAAAAGACATACTTGAGACTGATTTGGGGCTTGCCCAACACCCTTTCCACTATTTCTACCATTTCATAGCCTTGGGCCCAACCCAATTGATAGCCATGCGAACCTATGCGGACTTGGTCCTTGATGGTAGCCAAACATTTCAGTGAGTTTCATCTCTACTTTCAAAAAAAAAAAAAAAAAAAAAAGCTCACTAGGTTGAAAACCCGAAAGGGCACCTAGGCAAAAGTTAGAGCTGAAAAAGGTGTTGATTTCAAAGATCTGACCTTAGCCAGTCAAAATGACGGGGAAAATGAAAGGAAGAAAATTTTGGTGATACAGAGAATTATACACTTTAAGGTACGTCATGAGAACATGCCTAGATCACATTTCAAAAGGCTCGGAACGACCACAAATAAATTCTGAGAACTGATATGCACATTCTGGAATTCTGAAATTGTAATCAAAAGATCTCATAAGAATCAACTATGTGAAAATGAAAATTGACTGGCTAGGCGAAAGTGAAAAGGATCAATCCTCAAAACAAAAGAAAAAGAAAAAGAAAAGAAAAGAAACGAAAGGGAGATGGAAACTGAAACCTCCTCTTCAAGGCTACCATAAGTAACCCAAGTTTGAACTTCTTTGACGATTAGTTTGAAAAACCCTCATGCCCAATTTCTTTCAAGCCCGGCCTTGAACTACGCTTGACCTAATTCCCCCTCGAGAATACGTAGGCAACCGCATCGGTTCGGTCGACACCATCATAATCACCCCCCTTTTCTTTCAAAACTTTGGCCCAAACTACGTTGGACCTGATCCCCGCTCGGGGGTACGTAGGCAGACTTTCAAAAAGAAAAGAAGGATGGCTCGCTAGGTCAAAAATCCAACAGGACGCCTAGGCAAGAATTAGAGCTAAATCCAAGGTGAGCAATAACAAAAGAGGTGGAACCCCGGTATCCACAATCTGGCGACTCTGTTGGGGAACAGGGGATTGGGAGACACAGACAGATGACTCTACAACATGGTTACTCAGACCCTCCTCAGTTGGCTTGATCTGATCATCTTGGCTCTTGGCCCTCTTTTCTTCCTTCTTCTTAGCGGATTCCTCCCACATTTTCTCGATGGCTTCAGTGTCCAGGTATTTCAACCAGTCTTCCTCCGGGGTCTTCTCAACTTCTTCTGGATAGAATGGATCTTATTATGGGGGCCTTTCGCAGTCAGCGAAGATTTCAAGCCCGGGGTGCCTTTTTCCAGTGGTTTGATGGATCCAAGGTTCGGGGAATCCGAAGTAGGGGAAATTATCCCCTTCTTTGATGAATTGTCCATTCAAGGTTTTGCAGTATGGCGGGAGACCCTTTACCCTTTTCTTCCATGGTCTCTGTAGCTTGACGTCGTCTTCAGTGGGCTTGTATCCTAACCCAAAAGTGCCTTGTTGCCCTTTGATCTGAGGGAACTCACGAATCCCTTGCTGGCGTCGGCCCAATCCCATTCCGGGGAAGTAGTTCATCTTGCGGACAATGTTGACAACTGCGGAGTGGACCTCGGGGAACCTGTCTTCGTCATTGATCATGTGGACTTCTTCCATGAAGAATCCCCCAATTTCTCCTTCTTCTAGCTTAGGTATTTGGATTTCGAAAATGGGAGCGTAGTTCGGGAAAGTTTCATTACCCCAACTATTACCGAGAATGATTTTCACCTCCTTCTCATGAATGTACTTGATCATTTGGTAAACAGTGGATGATATAGCTTTGTTGACATACAGCCAAGGCCTTCCGATCAACAAGTTGAACGAGGTAGGTATGTCTATGACTTGAAAGATTTCAGTGCTTACCAAAGATCCTACCCGGATTTGTAGAGACACAGTTCCCATCACATTCCTCTTGGTGTTATCGTAAACCCTCACGGATTGCACAGATGGCGTGATGTCAAGGACATCGACCCCCAAGGCGGTGGCAGTCCTTCGGGCACAAACATTTAAGGCAAAACCCGTATCGACCAGACAAAATGGCACCTGTTGTCCTTTATACCTAATAGTGATGTACAGTGCTTTGTTATGCGCAGATCCTTCTGGTTGCAGGTCTTCATCAGAAAATGTAATGATTGGGTCAGGGGTAACTGCGCCCAAGAAAGCCACCATGTCCTCCGGTGCGGCGTCTATAGGGACTTCAATTCCAGCCAAGGCATTTAACACGGCTTGCCTATGTTTGTAGGATGTTACCATGATATCCCACATTGAGAGATGTACTTGGGTTTTCTTTAGCTATTTTATCAACTCATTATCTTTTTCAATGATCTCATCCATCTTACCCTTCCTCTTGTCTTTGACCGGACCTTTCTCAGTTGCTTCGGTGGTAGGCTGTGGAGGCTGATAATGACGTCCTGAACTGGTTAAATGATCAATCTCGACGGGAGTAGGCCCTTCTGCAGTCCCATCTTCTTTGAACCAGTCACAATCCGCCCTCATAAATGGTTTGTCGGGCTCTTCCCAGATAGAAGCATCACTTTTTTTGTTGGGATCATACCATTTGAGGTCTACCACCCCCAGATCATGCTCTTCCAAAAAGAATAAGTCTTGCTCATCGTCTAGCTGTTGCTGCCACTCGTCATTCTCCCCTTCAATCAGATGAATTCCCGTTGAGTTTGGGAGGTCAACGAGGGGTAAGGGTTGTCCTAAAAGGGTGATATAGGTAGCAGGGTTGGAGGATACAGGGTTCGACTCGATGAGGCTGACATTTTGGTGGTTTGGTGGAGGATTTTGAGTGATATGGGGCTGCTACGGAGGCAGTAGAGACGTTGATTGGGGCTGTTCCCCCTAACCTGGAGAGGTACTGGTTTCCTTATGGCTGGCTTTACCGGGCCTATGGCAGAGGGAATCATAACCTGAATAATTCCCAGCTTTTGAGGGTGTATCTTCTGTATGTCCTTGGTTGCTCGATCTTTGCGACGCGGAATGACCGGGTGAGCTTGAGACTCCTTTCTTACCTGGCGACCATCGATGAGATCCCCTCCTATGATTGGGGCGGTGCTACCTTGGCCCATCTTTATAAGCACATAGGTGAGGTCTCTCGGGGCGATGTTAAATCGATAGGGGGATTTTGGCGAGCTTGGGAGGTATGTACTGCATCTTCTCTCATCTGTTGGCTTTTCGATTTCTGTACTCTTTCTGACTTTCTCCTTTGTCTGTACAGCTTTGGAGCTTTGAGTATCTGAAGATGTTAGATCCCTCCCCTGCGGATGAATCAGGTGAAGATGAGGATGGCATAGCTCCTGTGCCTCTGTTCCCACGAGGCTTGAGATGGCGGAGGGATGTTGTCGGGGTGAAGAGCAGGGCCCACCGGATTGTTTTGCTCAGAAACTTCTTAACCAAGCTGACAGCTGCTAGTGTTGATTGGACGCCTTGGGATCGCGTCGCTTATGCTGCTGCCCCAGAGGAGATTCAAGCGGTCAAACCCCTTTCCTCTTGCCGACTCCTGATGGAGGGTACCGAGTACAGGTAGTGGTTCCTCGGCGAGCGGGTGTCCCGGCAGGTGGTTGGTGGTTCCAGGTATCGCATCCCTCATGATCCCCCTGCGATGGATGCTAGTGACCTTTCTAGTGATGCTTTGCTGGCGGCCTTAGCTGGCACCGACGTTTGGGATCATTTCCTCTCTGAGACCGGCTATGAGGCTTACCGTGGCTGCTTTTTGATGCCCAACTTCCTACTCCTGGAGGTGAGTTTGCTTTATGTTTTTGTCTCTATCCGTTGCCTATGTTTTTGACTCATCATTTTCCTAACTTGTTTTGTGCCTACAGCTTCGCGAGATGAACAGGAGACAGGCTCCTTCGGCTTCCGATCCTATCCCTCCTTGGGATTGGACCATCAACGTTCTAGGCGCTGATGGCACTCCCCAAGTGATGGAGGTGCCACGAGTCACATGTGGGTACCCTACTCAGCCAGTGGGCGTCCTCAATGTTCCTTGGAGTTACGCTGAGGAGGGTCACGCCTTGGCGGCTAGCTTACGGTCCTTGGTCCTTACGCGAGACCATCGGGTATGTCTATAATTTTGCACTTTCTTAAGGTTATGAGGTTCTAACCCTGGATTTTACCCTTTGACAGATGGATGGCGTGCGGCAATTCGCCACTAGCCAGATGGCGTCCTTGGTAAGTTTCTGCCTCAACACTGCTTTGCACTTTCATTATTTACCTACTGACTGTTTCCATTTTATTTGTGTGTGCAGTACCGTGGAGGCGGGGCTGGCTCATCGAGGACTAGCCCGAGGTGCAAAGGTGGTAGGAGGAGGCCGTCGCCGACATACACTCCGGGTGGTCCGACAGAGGACGAAGAAGAGGAGGACTGAGGCCTCCTAAGCGGGAATTTTGTTTTATCTCTTTTTTTTATGTTTTCAATTGGGTTGTACCGGTGATGTGACTATTTTGAAAGTGTGGGATGATGTGTGGAACAGTTTATGACCTTTGACAGAGTATTATGATGTTTTGCCTTTTAGGCCTGATAGCTTCCGGTTTGGAGGCGCATTTGTGTGCTTGTTTTAGTTGAAGAGCGTGTGATGATACATGTGTACTGTGATTGTTGGGTGTTACTGCGATAGGCAATTTTGTGATAGTGAGTGTTTTTGCCTTGCAGGTGGGATAGTCCGTGAAACGGAGAGGTGCTGCTGAAATTTCAAATTTTTCTAGAGCCACGACCGAAAATATGGCTTTGTATGATCCCGCTCAACTCACAACTTGGTTGAACATCACGGATGGTGTGGAACGGATCAACCTCTTTAGCTACGGCTTGACTGAGCTATTCTCTCTTCGCCAGATGACCCTGAACACTGAGTTCTTGCGTGCTGCTATTGCCCACTGGGACCCGGTGAACCATGTCTTCAATTTCAATGGCCTGGAGATATGCCCCCTGTTTGAGGAGTTCTGTGCTATTCTTGGCCACGATTCTGACTCCGACCTGATTCTCCCTTTTGCTGATACCCTCAGTCCTACGCGAGGCTTGGCTGAATATCTGAATTGTTCCTTTACTATTTCCCGCCGGCTGATTCAAGGTAAGGTTCTTGACATTGCTTCAATCATTGCCCGATATGCCAGTCCTGAGAATCCCAGCGTGTATGATGCCACTCGTGGGGGTGCTCTAATTCTGTGCATGACTTCACACTTCTTGTTCTCGAGTACTTCTAGAGATTTAGTGCATGTGTGTCTCGGACTGAAGGCAGGTAAGAATCCCATGGTTATGGTTCTAGCTGAAACCTTGAATGGCTTGGATAATGCTTTCAACCAAGGGACTCATCTTCTTTCCGGGGCGCCTTTGGTGTTACAGGCCTGGTTATACGAGCGCCTCCAACTGTGGACGGGCCGCATACCACCGGTTTACTTTCGTCGAGCCGCATATCATCCCCCGAGGGTTAAAATTCGATCAACCCTCGTAGTTCACTATCGACTCGTCTTCTCGATTAGTACATCGTTAATCCAGTCCATGATAGTCACAGTAGTTCACTATTGACTCATCATCTCGATTCGTGCATCGACACTTCTTCCGGTCACTGTTAGCCCAACTATTGATCCGATCCATGATAGTCACAGTAGTCCATTGTCGACTCATCATCTCGATTCGTACATCATCAGTTCATTAATCATCATTAGTTTACCATCGCTCTCATTCAAAATATGCCGTGTTTATTCAAAATCTTAGGCTTCTATGTCCATTAATGGGGCTTCCATGTTCATCGCTTGACATCTCGGGATTTCATGTCCATCACTTGACGTCTCGGGACTTCTGTGCCCGTCTCTTAATTTCCAGGGCTTCCGTGTCCGTCGGTTATCTGTCAAACGGCATCTCCGATCATAGTCCTCTGGGGAACCCACATCCAAGTACGTTTGCTTGCGAAGCACACTTTCCAAAATTCAGAAGTTTGCCCCTAGACCCAGAGCCTTCTAAACCTTGGTGTCCTCATCTGAGTCATCCACATCACAGTCACTAGCACAACACCAACCCACTCGGAGTAGCACACCCCACAGCACCTGATCACACTAGGATCATAACAATAGACATAATAGGACTCAGGACACAATTCATATCACATCCATGCATTGCACATCATCCTTGTAGCATAGCATCCGCTTGATTGTTGTATGTAATTTATTCCTTTGTGCCCTGAACTACGCCCTAGTCTGATTCCCCTTGGGATACGTAGGCAGCTCACGCAGAGCACAACCAGCACTAACCTCAGCATCTTTTTTTCATCATTGCATCTTTTGCAACGTTTTTACCCTAAATCTATAGCCTCCAAAAAGTCCTGTCTCTTCAAAAGCTTTGGCACTGGCTTGCGATATGCGTTGCCTCGCAAGTTCATGCCAAAGAGGGGCAAACTCTAGACACCCCATTTTTTCGGCTATCATATTTAGGAGACCCATAGCTTAGTGGTTCACAATGATCAAAAAAGACTTAAAAGGACTCCTGGAAGTCAGTTCTATCTCTCAGAATGCTCAGAATGACCAAAATGCCCCTGAAAGCCCGAAAACTCCCAGATTCTGTCCCAAAGTTTTGGAAACATGCTATGTCATAATAAAAGTAAAAGAATGAGTTTTTAAGTAAAATCGAATGAAATCGTCAGCTCCCAGAGACCCCCGGAAGTTCCAAGAAAGTCCCCGTTGACCGGTTTGACCAAGGTTTGACCAGGTTTGACCAAGGTTTGACCAAGTTTGACCGAAATCGTCCAAATTCTCCGGAATCATTCTAGATCACAATAAAAGTATGAAAATGAGTTCTAAAAGAAAATCGAGCGAAAACGTCAGCTCCTGGGAACTCCCGGAGATTTCCAGGACTTCCCGGGAATCCCAAGTTTGACCAGTTTGACCAGAATTTGACTTTAAAACTGGGGTACCGTAACAATTTTCAAATATTTTTCATGGATATTAGAGGTCAATAGCTTTCCAATGGTATATCGCACATAATTTTCGGATTTAAAACGAGTCTGTTATGAATTTCCGAAGGCGAAAAAGGCGATCAAATCGGCTTTTATCGCAAATATCGCAAAACGTTTTGAAGTGACCTATCCCTGAACTATTTTTTATGTAAAGTAGACTCCATTACCTTTCCAACGGTATATTACAACCTCAGTTTGGAGTTCATACGCATTTTCTGTGAATTTCGGACAAAATAGGACCTTTTCGCGAATACCGAAACCTCAGGGGGCCTAAACAGCATTATCTGGACGAAGGAGGAGCAGTGCCGCCGCGGCACTGGCCCACTGCCGCCTCGGCACTCCCCTCCAGAACAGTGTATTTTTGTAATTTTTTTTGGGAGTTCATTTTGATTAATTGAAAACCAAAACGACGTAGTTTTATGATTTCAGATGTTTGGAGCCAATGGGAGTACTTCTAAAACCCCAAAACCAACCCAAATTAGCCTATATAAACCCCCCATTGCTCTTTTTTTTGGGGGGGCCAAGTGCAAATCTTGAAAAGTTGTAGAGAAGAAGAGAGATAGAGATAGATTTAGAAGTGAGAAAGGAGGTTCGTCCTACTATTTTTCTACAGAAAGTGAGTTCCAACCTTGTTTTTCTCCATCATTCTTCTATATACTTCATCATCAATACACCCAATCACCATTTCTCTAAGCATTTTTGAGTTCGGAAGCTACTTCCATGTCCAAATGTCTATATCTATGAGTGAAACACCAAGCTACAAGTCCAATATCACATTGATTATCATCTATTGATTTGTTCATTTACTTGCTTGTTCATATTATGTTTATCTCTTCCTAACCTCATTTCTTTTTTATTTTTCTTTATTTACTTACTTGTTCATCATCATCTAGATGATGACATGAAGTTTGAGGTGAGTGAATCCTTATGGATAGTATCTTTTGACCTCAAAAACATGTTTGATAGATGATGATTATAACTTCAATACCTCCAAGGTATCTTTGAAGTTATGTTCAAATAAAAATGAATCTTTCCAACAATCTTGGAGGTTCTTGATGATGCGTTTGATGTTGATGTTCCAAGAGGTTATAATCTCTATTTGATGTTGAAAATATACTTTCAAAATCTCTATTTCAAAACCCCTCTTGAAACCCCTTATTTTGATCTCAAGAAAGAAAACTCTAGTTTTCCCCCAAATCTTCAAAACAGTGAGTCAAAACAGTGAGTGATCTGAGTTCAAAGATTTCTCTAGAACTAAATGCTCAATTTATGGATTCAAGACCACTTGGAAAGTCTTCCTAACTCATTAGAGAACACCCATGATTTTTGGTTTGACTTGAAAATACTTGAAAATGGTCCATTTGGACCCAAACATTCCCTCCAGATATTTTGTTTTTACTGTCACAGCAGCTTGGTCTACTTTTAACCTGTTTTACAGAAAACTTTTCCAAAAGGAGTGGTACTAACTTATTTTTCCCTTGAACTTTTATGTCCTAGGGAACGTTATGTATAAAATGGGCCTCTAGATCATTTGTTTCATTTTCTAGGATTTTCTAACATTTCAGTCGATAGTATGAACTCTGTTGTTTATATGATTTCTCTCAATCTGTGATAGTTATTAGAGATTGGCTCTTTAGGTTGTGTTCTAGACACAATAAGGAAGATCTCCATAAAAAATCATGTCTTGAAAGCATCTCTAACGCCTCTTTTCAAATTTCAAAAGATCATGTTTCTGTTCTGTCCACTACTCACAACAAGCATACGTTTACTTCCATCCTTTGATTTGATGCATACATGCACTCCAAATTAACTTATGTCTTAGGAAGTAGTTCATACTACATTTGTACATATCCCATAATGATTCCATTCATCCATTCATACACATTCTAGACTTCTAAGTCATTCTAGCAATCCATGAACACAAGGCACACTACAACCTAGAAGATTATAAGGAATGATCATGATCACACGTTCATGCTTCCCCTCGATCTAATCCTCCTTTCTCATCCATCCCGGGGATTGAGAGATCTTCTTTTCTCAAAGAATAACATGCATCATACTAGCTTGCTAAGCATATTTTGATTTCTTTGATTATTTGTTTCAAGAACAATTCATATCCCCTTTAGATTAGGGAAACTTAATTACTTGATACATGATTAGATGATTTTTCCTAGGTTTATTCATGTGATTTTTCACTTTGCATTGTGTGATACTTGGCTTAGATCTTATGAATGATATTTTATCTTTAGATCTTCCATTATCAAGATTCTTATGTGATGTAATATACTATCATAGTATTAATTGTCGAACCAAACATAGTAAAAGATTATTATTTGGATGCTAATTGAGGCCCGTCGAGAGACAGGGCGAGTTGAGGGTGTTTTAGTCGTGACAAAGACTCCTTCCTCTCTCGTGCCAAAACCCCGAGCCAAGTTCTTTGGTTATGAAGGGCCGGTGTCCTTTATCCGTTTGGGTGAGTCAAATTAGGTTTCTTGGTTCCTTAAAGACCAAGTGGCGACTCTGTATCTATTTTCAAAAGACCTTCTTTTCTTCAAAACAAACCTCTTGTTTTCTTTCAAATCAATTTTCAAAATAAAGGAAAATCAATTCCGAAACCCCGAAAATAAAGAAATCGGGAGTGGATGATGGATTCCGCGTGTCCACACCTGGGAATGTGACGAAATGCCTGGTTTATCTAGAGAATTAGTGGAACACCGATTGCCAATCAAATCGGGGATCAGGTCATTCAAGCAGCTACCTCGGCGCATGTCACAAGAGGTAACACTGAAGGTGAAAGAAGAAATTGAAAGACTACTGGACGCTGGCTTCATTCGGATAGCCCGATATGTTGAATGGGTCTCGAATGTGGTCCCGATGGTGAAGAAGAATGGGAAGCTGAGGGTATGCATTGACTTCAGAAATTTAAACTTAGCTACTCCAAAAGATGAGTATCCCATGCCCATAGCCGATCAGTTAATCGATTCGGCCGCTAAACATAAAATTTTGTCATTCATGGACGGGCACTCAGGATATAACCAGATCTACATCACCGAAGAGGATGTCCCGAAGACTGCTTTTCGGTGCCCGGGGGCAATTAGAACCTTTGAATGGGTAGTCATGCCTTTCGGGCTGAAGAACGCTGGAGCTACCTATCAACGGGCAATGAATTCAATCTTCCATGATATGATCGGACAATTCATGGAGGTTTACATAGATGATGTGGTGGTAAAGTCAGGAGGAAATGCTGATCATTTGAGGGATTTGGAAAAAGCATTTGAAAGAATGCAGGCTCACAGACTAAAGATGAATCCTCTTAAATGTGCATTTGGCGTCACAGCAGGGAATTTCCTAGGTTTCCTAGTACATAAAAGATGGATAGAGATTAACAAAAATAAGGCTCGGACTATCCAGGCAGTAAAGCCACCAACTAATAAGAAAGAGCTTCAGAGATTGCTCGGATAGATCAATTTCCTAAGAAGATTTATATCAAATTGTGCAGAAAAGACCCAAGTATGGACCCCACTATTGAAGATCAAGACCGATGAAGATTTCAAATGGGAAGACAGCCATCAACAAGCCTTCGAGGGAATTAAACAATATTTGTCAACACCCACAGTATTAATGCCACCCAAGAAGGGTAGGTACCTGAAATTGTATATATCGCCCTCTGACTACTCTATAGGAAGTATGTTAGATCAAGATAATGAGCAAGGCAATGAGCAGGCCGTTTATTATTTAAGTAGAATTTTAACTCCAATCGAGCAGCGCTATACACCGATTGAGAAGTTATGCTTGGCATTGTATTTTTCCTCACAAAAGTTAAGAACATATATGTTGCCCGTTTCCACTTACATAATATGTCAAACTGATGTGATAAAATATATGTTGTCAAGACCAATCATGAGAGGCCGAATTTGAAAATGGACCCTGGCTTTGATGGAATTTGCCATCCAATACCGATCGCAGCAATCGATTAAAGGTCAGGCCATTGCCAATTTCTTGGCCGATCACCCAGATCCTACTGATTTGGGGGAACTGCCTCCAACTCCCAAAGTCCTGAGCACGTCCTTAGTCCCATGGACGTTAATCTTTGACGGTTCCAAAAACGCAGAGGGTGGTGGGGCAGGGGTGGTGATTGTATCACCCAAGTACAAGAAGACAAAAATGTCATTTCGGCTCAATTTCAAATGCACTAATAATCAGGCCGAATATGAAGTGCTTATCATCGGACTAGAGATACTCCTTGAAATGGGGGCATTGTCCGTGCACATAAAGGGAGACTCGGGGCTGGTGATCGGACAGATAGCTGGAGAATTTCAGATACAAAGTTGGGAGCTCTGCCCGTTCCACACGGTGGCCACTCAACTCATGGAGGCATTTGATGATATTAACGTGAGTTATATTCCAAGAACCACAAATACCAGGCCGATAAGCTGGCAAAATAGGATCAGCCTCATCTTCTCAGGAGAACTTAGAAGACCAATTCATCATTGTTCATGTCCGATCATTACCATCCGTTGCAAAGAGAGGCTGGTATACTACCACCAATTCGGTCTTGATGGAGGATGACGATTGGAGAATCCCCATTATTGAATACCCAAATCATCCATATGTCAGGGTAGACCGAAGCATTAGATTATTTGCTATCCGATTTGTGGTGCTCGATGGAGAATTATTCAAGAAACCAATCGGTGACGTTGTGATCTTGAGGTGTCTGGGGAAGAAACAGGCCATGCAGGTTATGGCTGAGGTGCACGAAGGGATTTGTGGGGCAAATCAGGCCGACACAAAGATGAAGTGGTTGCTGAGAAGGTACAATTATTATTGGCCCGACATGTTGAAAGATTGTATCAGTTATGCTAAGGGATGTCAAGCTTGCCAGAAGCATGGTCCGATCCAGCATCTGCCAGCTAAAGAGCTACAACCCGTAATCAAACCATGGCCGTTTAGAGGATGGGCGATGGATTTAATTGGCAAAGTCCTACCGCTATCATCGGGCCAGCACTGTTTCATCATAGTGGCTACGGACTACTTTACCAAGTAGGCTGAGGCCATACCTTATAGAACGGTGACTCAGGCCACCGTAATAAAATTCATTGAAGAACACATTATCCATAGGTTCGGCCTTCTAGAAACAATCACGGCCGACCAAGGATCCGTATTTACAGGAACGGAAGCATCGGCTTTTGTAGAAAGTAGGGTGATCAAAATTCTTAATTCTACGCCCTATTATGCACAGGCTAACGGACAGACCGAGTCCACCAACAAGATCCTCAAGGGGATCATTAAGAAAATGATTGTTGAAAATCCTAGGGAATGGGACAAGCTCTTGTCCGAAGCGTTATGGTCCTATCGGACGTCTAAAAGGTCAAGTACTGGGGTCACACCGTTCATGCTGACTTACGGGCATGACGCTATGTTACCCATGGAAGTTACAGTCCGATCGGCCAAAAGAGCTTTACAGAATCAGCTAGAGCCTGCTGTGTACACAGAGGCTATGATAGCTGAATTAAAAGGGCTTGATGAAATGAGGCTCGCGGCCTTAGATTCACTAAAAGTGCAAAAGCAACGGGCAGCCCGAGCTTATAATAAAAGGGTGAAGGAGAAGTCTTTTTTCATAGAGGATTTGGTATGGAAGGCCATGCTACCTATTGGAGATAAGGATAACCGTTACGGTAAATGGTCGGTCAACTGGGAAGGCCCGTTCATCATCCATCAAGTCAAGAGAGGTGGTGCCTACAGGCCACGAGATCTAGATGGAATGGTTCATGTCTGATTAATCAATGGTCAGTATTTAAAGTGCTATTATCCTACGTTGTGGGAGACCATTGACCTTGACTATAAACCAAATCTTGGGTTGGAATATGATCAATTGATCAATTATGAACCTGAGCCCGAATGATTTAAAGAAAACACTGTTTTGTATTAATAGGCTGAGCACAGCTTACTTACAAAAATGATGAAAAAGGAAAAAAAAATTTATACAGAGTACAAAATAAGAGTCGGCCTCTAGGCCGACCCAAAATTCCTAAGTTTAGCCTTCAAGTCTTCCCAGGTCTTGATAGCTCCAAACCGATCCCGCTTTGCTTTTTTCCAGTTTTTGGGCCCATGCTCGGGATATCGGGACACTGGCTTGCAGTTGATCACTGCACTTTTGGGCATCGCCACCAAGTAAGGATAGTGCTTCATCAATTTTTCCAAAGGAGGCATTGTTGGTGACGACCTCGGCCTCACATTGGGCGAGCTGAGCTTTTAGTGCATTAATACGGTTCTGCAGCCAGGAGTCCCTTGCTAGCACCTGAGCCCGAGAGGCCTTCCCCGCTTCAAACTTAGCCTTGGCCCCTTCCAGAAACTTCATTGCCTTCTACCGTGAACCCAAGTGAAGCTCTGCATCAGCCTGAATCTTTATGACCGATCGATCCACAAGACGGCAGCTGGGGAGTCTTTCTTGTATCTCGTGAAGTAAGGATAGTTGCCCGTCAGAAAGAGAAGGATCGGCCATGATTGTGTTCAAGGCTGCTTTGACGTCAGCAGCAGTAGGAAGGCTAGAGAGGTCCTGATCAGCAAGCCCAAAGAGTAGGTCCTTGGCTTGTTGGAGACGTGAAGGTGAGACGGCTTCGGGCTCCAGAGGGCCAAGGTCAAAAACTCCTAGGTCTAGGCCAGAGAAGAAGTCATTGAAGGGAATGTATGGCTCTGGACCCATGGGATCGGCCTATTTAAAAGAATAAGCAGTCAGAAGTGGTCTCTAAAATTTTATGAATGAAGTAAAGTAGACACTTCAATACCTGGGCATGAGAACCAAGCGAGACCGAGATCTCTTCACGAACATCGGCGTCACTGGGTTGAGAAGTTATTGGTTGAGAGGAAGATTGAGCAAGCGCAAAAGAAGAAGGAGCGTGGCCGATTTCTACCCCTGGATTGGTTGAGGCCGCCCTAGCCTGTAAAACTTCAGCCTCTGGCACTAAGCCCGAATCGTCAATACCGGCCTCGACCCATAGAGTTGCAGAATCTTCATGAGGGTTAGCCTCGGCCACAACCGGTTCCACTGTTACAAGAACAGAAGATCCGGTGGCTACAGTAGGTTCCCCTTGCCCGGAGGGAGCTCTAACTTCAGGAGGGACAGCCTGGTCTACTCCCAGCTGCCCCAGTATCAGCCCCAGCATCGGCCACGCCCTCACTGTTGGAAGAGAGGAAGACTTGCTCGGGAACGTGGCCGGAAGGAACAATGTCTTCATCGCCACTTGAAGGAGTTAGCGGGGGCATGATGTGAAGCGGCATTACTCTCACGGTGACCCGTTCCAAGTAGGCCGCCGCGGACGCCGGAGATGCAGGAAGAGTTGGAGAAAGAGGTTGAGTTTGAAGTAATGGGTCCTCTCCAGAGTCCTCATCAACAAGCTGAAAAACAGAGGAAAAGGATTAGTACTGAACGGGAAAAATCGGGCTTAACAGCTAAAAAATGTTGTAAATCTACCTAAGTTGAGGCCAGTGTTGTTTTCTGTTTCTTTTGAGCAGGCCCCTTGCCCGGAGCTGGCTTGCAGGCCGATCTCTTGGCCACTTGTTTGCGCCGGACTAGAGGTGCTGCTGGGACAGGAGCATCAGCCTCAACGGCCGATGATAGAGTAAAAGGTACAAGGGCCTCGGAAGCAGTACCTTTGAATAGCTGGCCTGCCCGATCACCCCACCATTGGATAAATTCTTCTGATACTACAGGTCGGGCGGAGAAGGGCGTGAAGTTGAATGCAGCCTTGAGCTTGTCTGACCATTCTTTTATTTTCTTTACTTACCCATCAATGACGATAAGGCCGTGTTCAACCTAGTCTACGTTGACAGTGATGCCAGGGGGAACGGGCACGAGTTGGGTAAGCCCGAATTGACGGGCATAGAGGGGAGCAAAGTAATATTCTGCCCCACACTTATTGTTTGTCGAGGGTATGCTTGGGCTAAAAATTATATCTCTAGCTACTAAGTAGCTAGAGAAGATTTCGTTGTAGGTGGATTGGGTGCCCGAGCCCCAATTAGAAGGGTTGTTTGAGAGTTGAAGAAATGAAGAAAATTGAAGTGAGAAGAAAGGGGTGAAGAGGTTTATATCCCAAGGGGAGCAATCTTGATAGAATAAAGTAAAACACTCCTTAAAGGAGTGTGAAGAAGGGGCTACGTCCATAAATTGGACGGCAGAAATAGGAACATCGGCCATTTGGCGAATGGCTGGTTGAAACTCTGGGAAGTAAGAGTACAGCCACAGTTAAAGTACCCATATCGGGCTCCCACCGGCGCCAAAGCCCGAATGGACGAAATCTCTTATGCCTCTGACTAAGTGCGCCCAGACAAGTGTAGCCATGGCCAGGGGCTTCCCTGATGCGAGGGCCAAAGCCAAGGTGGTATATTCTTTGGTAATGGCTTGGCTGGCCGAGAAGAAGAGGTACTTGTTGAGCCAGTAAATGAGGAAGGCGGTATGTTCAGCATCGGACACCTCCGTCTCATATGCACTGATGTAGGCAATCAAAAAGCCTCCATAGGCTGTAATCGGCTTGTGTGAAACAGCCCCATCCCTGATAATTTCTTACTGAGGATAGGCAAAGCTGGCCGTTCTGATATCAAGCTCGGGAATAATTTCTTGCCCGTGAGGGCGAAGACCGAGCAAATAGGTGATGTCCTTGATGGTAGGAGCCATTGGGCCGCAGCGGAAAAGGAAGCCGTTGCAGGATGAGGACCAGAATAACAAGGCAGAGAGAAGAAGAGGTCGGTCTATCTCCAATCTAGACCGGCTGAGCATTATGGCATCGTGAATGCCTGTTTGTCTCTAGACAGTGGCCTTAGAGGCCGATACCCTAGCCACCCACTTATCCCAGTCTGTAGCAGGGGTCAGCCAGCCCCTAATAGGCTGGGTAGCAGTCTGAACCTTGTTCCAGTGGGCAGGGCTCTGCAGGAGTGCTTCGTTTTCAACCGGCAAAAACAGAGGAAGGAAAGCCATCGGAGGATGGCCAAGAAACGCCGCTCCTAGGCGTGGTGCTACTAGAGAACCGTCAGAAGAGAGGTAGGGGGCCAAGTAGTCAATAGAGATCTCAGCGGCGTGGGCTTTGGCTAGAGTCCTAACCTCCTTGCAACGGTTTTGCGGTGGTGGAACGTCAACAAAGGTCTTCTTTCCTTTAGAAGTGGTGGGTGGAGCAGTCTTAAGAGCCATGTCTGCTGGGGAAAGTAGTTCATCAAAAAAAATGGAGGGTTCAGAGAGAGAGTCTCTGGTTGCTTGAGTTGTTTAGAGAGAGAGAGAGAGAGAGTAAGAATGCAAATGAAGGAGGTAAGGACTTTAGAAAATCTTGCTGCTTAAATACCACGACGCTATAATCATGATGCATTAAATGTGGAGTGACTGGTGGGATTCTCCATGATTTGACATTTGCTGCATGCTTGAGGAGTGGCAATTTTAAAATTTAAAATGTCACATCAATCGAGGCAGGACGTTTGATATGACCTTTTGTGGGGCAATTGTTTGCACCCAAAAATCGTCAATGGTTTTTGAGCCCGAGTCGTGTGAAACTGAATAAAGGTAAGGTTGGGCTAAGAGATATATGACTCATCGGACTTGAGCGTAGAAGTAAGACCGATGATAGGTACGAGGCTGCTGGGTGTTGAGAGGAGAGCCCGATGGGAAAGACGAACATATGGGAGGATTATCGGACTGTGGAAAAATATAACCCAATGCCCTGTTAGCCCGATGGTGGATTGAAGCAACACGAAGCCCAATCGGACACCGTGTAATGAAATATAGGAGTTACAGTCCGATTGGCCATGGGCATTTGAAGAAAGGTAATCGGGCATGAGGAAAAGCATGATAATGGGTAGAGCCCGATTCATCCAGAAGAATAATGGACGAGGCCGATGGACTGAAGGAGAAGGCGGTGCTATCCACAGCTGTCAGGATGACGTCATCTCAGATTTCGGGGAAACAAGAGTCCATTCAGGAAATTAAATCTGATCATGTCCAGCTGGATTTAGGCGTTTGATCCCTAAATTAAAGGGATTGATTCAATCAGAATCCGGATAGGGAAGGAATTAGAGATAAGGAAGGTCTCTGCCACCATCAGCCAATCAGTCAAGCAGCTTGGGGCCCAAGCTAAGGAGCTCTTGTCCAATTAGGAATCATCTAATGCCGCTATAAATATTCAGGCAGGCCAACCAAGCAGAGGACTCCACGTCATCTCGAAACAGCATACACACTGCATTCGAAGCATTCAAAACATTCAAAGCATTCTTTTAAGTCTTTATGTTTTCCAGCCTTCATAGCAAATAGGTCTGTCTTTTTTGTTATTTCTCTTTGTTCTTTTGGATAATCAGCATGTTCTGGTTTGTTCTTTAGATCTGTTTATTTTTTCCAAACACTTAATAAAATCTTCGTTTTATTAAACCGTTTGTGATTGTTTACCTGTTAAACTCGGCACTATTTAGCTTGTGCGCTTCAGTACTGCTAAAGAATTTACGGTGAGGGTACTTTCCTACTCACTATACACAATCACTCTGTTTAGAAGTCAGATTCATAAAACCTTGTGTATCACTCACACAAGCGATTAGGAAATTAGTTTGCACGAACACACACACACCGAACCACTATTGGTTCTGGCACGCCCGCGCAAATTACAGCAAACATAGGTACACTGACACAGGTTTGAAATACTGTCCAAAGGAAAGAAAAAAAAGGGACGAAGAAAAAGAAAACTGCCAATCTCGTGCCAAAGTGACGAACGAAGTGACGAATTTCGTCAAAAACTTCGTCTATAAAAAGAGGCAAGTAACAGCTTCAAAAGACACCAAACAACGAAGCAGCAGCTTCACTACACTGTCAAATAGGGAGAATAGTTTAGGGAGGTTATCATGTGAGCACTTCATATTGTCCCTAGAAGTAGGAAATTTTAGTTTTTCTTTGCTTTTTCTAGTTCTAGTAGTTGTAAAAATTTACTTTTATGTAATTGATGATTTCATGTTCCAAATATATGTAGCAAAACTTTGTGTACTGTATTTCTTAAATTAAAATATTTATTTTCTCGTAGGACCTTTGCCAATTTGTAGTAGTAAAATATTCTTATTAAAATTTAGATTTAATATTTTTAGTCTAGTTAGTACTTGTAGTTGTCCCCTAAAATAGTTTGAAACCCCAAATTTCTAATTTTTATAACAATGTTCCATTCACTAGAAGATAAATTTTGCAAGTAAATGCCAGATTTCTTAACCACGTAATTGTTATAATCACTTACTAAAGTCCCAAGCACACCATACCCATATCTCACTCCCAAAGTAGATTAGGATTTGGTTTGGCCTTGCTTGTGTTCTTGAAGTTCAACCACTGTGACCCCACAAGAATCCAAAGTCAAAGGTTTGGTATTTTATTATTGATTCAGTATTTCCATTTATTTATATTGAATTAGCCTAGTTGTACTAAACTTTATTATTTTGCAGATTTCATAAATTCAACCACAACTCATGTTAACTGAAGAAAAAAATATATTAATATTATATTTCACCCTTGCTTTAGTTTTATAACTTAAATTTTAATTGGGCAATCACTGTGTACATCTATTTAATCTTTCTTTAAAAGGTTATTTGGTAGATAGTTTCAATTCCAAAATGGTAGGCTAAAACTTAATGCAATATGTAGATAATATGCACACAAGCATACTAGTCGGGTATAGGTTCGTTACCTAGCGGAATAGCCCGACGGATCGCTGAATGGTGTTGTTACGAGCCCGGCGTCTTCACCCACGAACTGCTACTCCATGCTGTCTCCGTGTACTCTCTTATGCATCGCCTAGGTCATAGAGGACGCTTCTTGAGCCATCCCCATGACAATCACGCGCTAAATCCCAAGCTCCTTGGTGATTAGCTAGAGAGAGAAACCGTAAATGAGTGAGAGAGAGAGAGAGACTAACGTGAGGGAGAGAGAGGCTGCTGAGATTATTATGTCTCTTAGGTTTTCTATGTGATATATATATGCATATATATATAGGCACATGAAAACCTATAAGGATTGGGACTCCAAAAGCCCGTTATTTGGCGTCCTAATTAGGCCTCTTTGGACCCAGTCCAATATCATGTGGGTGCCCGTATGGCCCGACCACAATATTTGTTACACCTCCCACTCACCCACATAGGGTTGGTACTAAAAACCAATCTCTCAACACAACAGAACTTCTCAACTCTTCATATATGAAAATAGAATGTACGACCTTACAAAAAGAAAGTACAGCGATAGGAGTTTAATGCCAAATCATCACCATAACCAGCAAGACACATCACTCGGAAGCTTATCGTGTATGCCTTAGACGATTTAACCACACCGAACACAGCATTCTCAATCCCTCGGTGAAAAGAATTATTGTACCACCTCAATGTAATGTACTCATGACATATCATTAACAAATTACGATTGTCACAGGCATGCTAATGAGTCACAATAACATGGTGTGTTATTGAATGGTCTTCCCTAAGCCCACATGTTAATCCAACTAATTTGACCGCTTGCCTAGACACGCCCCATAGAACGGAATTATCTCGTCGTCCTAGGATAGCATGCTAAAGTAGCTGTCATCAAGCGTCATCTTCATGACAAGTAGTGAAGGCAACCAGTTTGTAGGATAACTAATGTCTTGGATATGCTACATGGCTCACACAGCAATGAAGAGGAATCCATTCACTACTCCACAATCGATCGCAAAAGCACATATAGTATAAAATGTATGCTATGGCGCTCTTCCATAAAAATGGGCATGTCACTCTGTGCTCGGAAAAACAAGTAATGTCATACGAATCTTAGTCTAGATGTTACACAAAATGTCTAACCTGAGTCTCCAGCACAGTCGCTCCTCTTAGCGCCCGTCTAAAAACTCACATTCAGTTGTAAACAGGCTACATAGAGTCGTGGGATATCTCTATGTTTGACCAAATATAAAGGTCTCATCTTAAATCCATCTAAGGCGACATATAAAAATAATAGGGTTTATATCTAGCTCGCTGTTCTTATACTGCGTAGATATAAGTGTTCAAGCTCGCTTTCTAAGCGCTATGGACACACATGTCCTAGCTAGCTATATAAGCGCCATGAACACATATGTCTCATCTTGCTCGCCATCTAAGCGCCATGGACACACATGTCCTAGTTTGCTATCTCAGCGCCAAGGTGAATCACCCGTATAAGCAAGTCGATTCAAGCCCGGTGACATATAAAAAATGTGCATTCATTCCATTTATAACAAATATATACATGGAAACCAACTAGTTTATAAAAACTTGAATAATAATGTCAATTCCACAATAAAATGTCTAAGCACATCAAATCCCCCAATGGAGATGTGCCTTAAGACAACCTCCCTTTGCGCAACCACATCTCAAATGTGACGCTAGAATGGTTTTTGAAATCTTTCGCATATGCTCAGACTTACGTGCTATTACCGTAGATGAGCACAACCTCATCACTATGAGGTGAAGAGCCTACCCAATGCAAAAACTCTTCAATCAAAACAGCTCCTCAAACCGCTATAGAGCACACCACATATTATGCTTCCATTGCAGACAGCATAAGGCAAGGTCCACAGTCATGCGAATATATGCAAGATACTCTTCACTACTCTATAGTGGTAGGACCAGGGTTGTTACGGCAACGACTAATTAAACCAACCGCATAACAGACATCTGATCGAGTACACACATTAGCATACTTCAGATTCCCTATTGCGGACGCATATGGCAAACTGGACATTTGTTTTCTCTTCTCATTATTCTTAAGACATTGATTTAAGGTCAAGGTGAGTCCCCAAAAAATGGGATGTCTATGGGTTTATAGCTTTTCATGTGAAAAATATTCAAGAAACCTCGAGAGAAGCTTCAGAGAACGATCTCTCACAATCTAAACTCCCAACACGTGGTTGGCATCACCGATATCCTCAATCTCAAACAGAGAGGACTACCACTCTCAAGCGGCGACAATGGAACTCATCTCGCTCCCAGCTATCAACATACAAAGAATTAGAACACTTTTCTTGGACCATTTAATGTACACACATTGTACCACAGCTTAGCCGATTACTAGCTTGAGTTGATAAACAGATCATTTGAGACGGCATACTTTTGCGTTCATTCCCTTTGGTCACTAAACTAATGGGTTGATCCATATTTATCTCGTCGTCTTGTTCTCGATTGAGAAAAGAACAGTTCAAATGTCCAACTAAAAAGGTTCCAAAACTAAATATGTGACAATTACTAGGGTGAGGCGAATGGAGTCAGATCTCACCCTTTGGGAGAACATGTTTCCATGGTCTATACCCTCTCTGGGTACAAAATATTGCCACAAGGCGCGCCTAATACTTGTCAATTAAACCATCTGCCTTGCGTTAGATTTTGAAAACACACTTGTCTCCAATAGTCCTACGCACAAGCGGAATGTCAACTAACTCCCAGACCTTATTCACGTCAATAGAGCTCATCTCATCTAGCATAGCAACTATCCACTCAGCTTCAACAGATAAAGAAAAATGCTTCACCAAAAGAAGCAGGCCCATCCTCATCCACTTGTGCACACATTTGCACATATGAAAAATATCTTCCTCAATTTCAAAACAGTGATAGGGAACTTTTTCCTCATCACCATATAGTGTACTACCTGAGAATCTTGAGTGCCTAGTGGTGCACTCCCACTATCTGGTACACTCCCACTAGCGTCTAGCGATGTACTCCCACTCGGGTGGAGACTAGTCCCATTTTACAGCAATTATTGGATGTGGATTCTCAATCCCCACCCTCGCTTAAAGATGGTATGTTGTCTTCAACATCCTCCAACTCATAGAGGTCAAGATATCTCTTAGTAATACAGATTTGTGGAAGTCATTCTCAATATCATGTGGCACCATTTCTGTCATTCCTATACCCATTTGTTCATTATACGTAACATGGCTGTCGAGCTATTAGAATACCTTATAAAGGTACACTTTATAGCTCTCGAGCGTAGATTCTTGCATTTATGCGAGGTATAGTGAACATAACCTCCTAAGCTCCATGGGCGCAAATGCTCAAAAATGAGCTTTTCGCCTTTCCATAGCTCATAAGGGGTTAGAGGGAATTGACTGAGAAGAGGCACTCCAATATGTAGGCAGCAATCAAGAGTACATCCCCCCAAAACAACTTTGGGAGGTTGACTTGTGCTATCATAGTCCTAGCCATATCTAGGAATGTCTTATTCCTTCTTTCTGCAACACCATATTGTTGTAGAGTTTTCGGAGCAGAAAGTTGTCTGCAGTTTCCCTTTTTCCTCACATAGTTACCAGAACTGATTAGATAAATACTCACGATCCTCACATCGCGTGAAATCCTCTATAAAAGTGAGAAAATAAGAGTCGTCATGACGTGCCTTTACAACCATAGGTCCATAGATATTTGAGTGAACTAGCTCTAATGCATGAGTAGCTCTAATAGCCTCTCTAAAAGGCTTTCGGCATGCTTTGCCGACTAGGCAAGATTCACACATAGGTAGGCCAACCTTAGCGAGTGGGCCCAAAAGGACTTCTCGAGCTAATCAAGTCATCCTATCACATCCTATGCGTTTAAGTCTAGCATGCTTTATCTTAGAATAAATGAATGACAGAGGAAACCAGAATTTATGAAAACAATTCTTAAGCAGTTATCCTTAGATAACCATGTCCTAGTAACACTACTACCCAAAAATGTCCATCCTATTACCACCGAACTAGAAAACGCCCTCGATTGTGCTCTTCCACCTTGTTAGCCTTGGGTGCAAACTTGCTGACCCTACCCTGCCTCTAGGCGAGTTTACCCTTACCATTGTGTTTAGGCCCACTGGCCTTGCGCTTACTTCCACTTATGGAAGTAGTAGTCAAGAGTGTAGCTATACGGTTTGCCTCACCTTTTTGGCACTCCGTATTCAGCTCAACATGTCAGAAAATGTCAAAAACAAAATTTAACATTTCCATTGTGGATCATGATTTGTTTTCTATGGACCCGCGAATCAGGCAAAGAACTAATCATAGCCTGAAACTGTAGTTCGCCAGTAAAGATGTTCCGAGTATTCTGAAATCACAAATCATACCTGTCATCGACCTTAGATGTCCAGTCATCGTGTACTTCGAATGTTTCCTTTACTTTCCCAAACTTCATAACTAGATGCTTAATCTAGTAGTGAATGTGCCATCGAAAACAAATTTGAGCTGATCTCATAATATATACTTTGGCTATTGGGTAGTACATATACTTCCCAGCAAGATCATGGTGCATGCTGCTTGTCACAAAGCGCGTGTTATGATCCTTCTCCAGCCAAGTATTATAGGTTATTAAGGTTATAATGATATTGGGCCGGAGGCCCATTATTCGGTTTAATGGGTTGGATCATAGAATAAGCATAAAGCCCATAAGCTCTTACTCATTCTATCGGTGTGTTACTTTGCAGTGCTATTTTACAAAAAATTAGTCCCTTTTAAACTTGTTACTTTTATAAAGATCGACAAAGTGTGATTTGGAAAATATTTGTTTTTGTGAATCCAAAAAAATTTAAAGAATAATATTTGAGAATATGCGCAAGGGATTGACATTATTATTTGCACATTTCATAAGGTTTGTTTTAAAATCCAATGACAAATGAGTTTTCCCCTTTCTACAATTTAAGACCAAAAAATTCGTTATTGTTCATTAATCAAATCTTAATTTTGTAAATCAAGAAAAACATTTTGTAATTGATTTTTCTAAACAAACATCAATTAGATGGTACAAATACCTATCTAAGATCATCCACAAGATATAAAGTGCGCCATACACAAAAGTGCGCATGGACCCCCACGTGTGTCCGAATTGATAACTTAGAGATCATGTTAAGGTAATTCAAGTGTATGATTTATGAACAAAGAAAACCATCCCTTTACAAGTAGGCTTTTCCAATACAAGAAATAAAACCCTCGTCCTCACATTACATTTATAGCCCATAAAAAATAGGGATGCTTTGTTCAAAAACATATACAAGAACAACCTTAAACATACATCGTGAGGACAGAAGCTTTATAAATTGTCAATTATTGTCCATTCATTTAAGCCAGATTAAAATGCATTAATCACACACATCAAGCACTCATGTGGTCTTATTATAAAATGAATGGACTCATCCGTCACTCCACTTAAGGAGGAGGAATTAGAGGTCATAGGGTCAACCAATCACAAACAACACTAATTAAATGTGACCAATAATGCAATGAGCCTCTAAAAATAATAAAATGTGCAATAAAATGATTATTGCACAGCCCGGATAGCTCCCATAACCTAAGTAAAATCAATGAAAAAATCCTAAATTTTTCATTAATTTTAACCTAATTTTTAGGTCTTAAAACATAATTTAAAACCAATTGATTAAGGGCCCTTTAAATTAACAATTAATTTAAAACCTTATGAAAATTTTAATTAATTGAAAAAAAAAATTTTCATTATAAATAAAAATTTCCGAAATTTCACCAAGGCCCAAAAACATTTTTGAATCAATTTAACATAATAAATTAATCTAATTAAACGAAATTAACTATAAGCAACAAAAATTCCCCAAAAATACAAAATTTCAAGAAATTTGCTCTCCAAAGATTTTCAATGGTCTAATATGGTGTTCTAAACACCCCATATTAATTTCAAAATTAATAATTTATTTTGGCTATTTTAAGCAATTAAATAAATGCCCATATGCATAAATTTTATGCTCTAAAATACTAAATAAAAATGAGATAATTTATAAAATTTTCTCAAGTCTCCAATCAGTGTACAAAAATACTAGACATTAAATTCAAGAATTAACAACTTTAATTGGTTATATTTTAAGCAATTAATATTGTCTACTCAACACAATATATATGCTCTAAAATATGTCCCAAAGAGCGAGAAAATACACTAAAATAATTTTCTGAAGCTACCACTAGTGTTCTAAACATATTGTGTTAATTCCCTGAACTAATAATCAATAAAAATATTTTAAGCAATTTTATATGTGTACAAAAAACACACAATTGTATGCTCTAAAATATTAATATGATTGAGATAATTTATCAAAAATTATCTATGAGTCCCACAAAATTTTACATGGTCTTAAAACAGTGTTCCTTATGTCCCATATTAATTACAAAATTTAATAATGTATTATGGCTATTTTAAGCAATTAAATAAACGTCCATAAACATTAATTATATGCTCTAAAATAACATAAATATATGATAATTCACACAAAAATTATTTTAGAGTCTCTTACAGTGTACTACACACTATATATTAATTTCAAAAATTAATATGCATTTTTTGATATTTTAAGCAATTAAAAACATATTTAAAACATATCTTTTATGCTCTAAAATACCAAAAACAATGAAATAATTTACCATAAAATTACTTCTGGTCCCACTCAGTGCCCTTAACCAAGGAAAAATTAAAAATAAATTTTCCACATTTTTTCAGAATATTAAAACAATTAAAACAGATTTATCAATTAAAAACACAATTTTTTCAGAAACTTTTTTAATTAGAAAATAATTAAATAATATTCTGGAATATTTTAATAAAAAATATAATAAAAACTAAGCCTAGAGGGGGACCCACACGCGCCAGAGCGACGGCCAGCCGGGCACCGGCGCCGCCGCACGTGCCAAACGCGCCGCCAGTGCGCGTGGGCTTGGGCCGCGGGGTCTTCTTCAACCTCTTGAAACCCTAAAAACCTAGCAGCCATGGCTGCGCGCCGCAGCCACTTTGCGAGGCTATTCCGGCCTGGTTTCTCAACAAAAATTGACAAATCTTATACCGTTGTAAAGCCTACATGGTGTAGATGAGATTTAAGCCAAAAAAACATGATGATTGGAGGAGTAAATCATTCAAAAAATGAGGCCAAAGTTGCTGAAAAAATTCAAATTTTTATACCTAGAAATTTAGGGTTTCAGATTTCTCCCTCACCGGAGATAATCAAGCCTTGAGACTTTGTGGGGGGGACTCTAGGGACCATATGGGACTTAACCATATAAAAAATTCGGACCCACATTGGAGTTTGGTACTAGACCCACTTGAAAATCAAAATTTTTAAAGTTTTGATAAAAGCTTGCTTGAAGCTTTAATGGCAGAACTGATTCGGGTGATCTACGGGCGAATCAACAACCTACAGGCTCTGATACCAATGTAGATAATATGCACACAAGCATATGAGTCGGGTATAGGTTCGTTACCTAGCGGAATAGCCCGACGGATCACCGAACGGTGTTGTTACGAGCCCGGCGTCTTGACCCACGAACTGCTACTCCATGTTGCCTCTGTGTACTCTCTTATGCATCGCCTAGGTTGTATAGGATGCTTCTTGAGCCATCCCCATGACAGTCACGCGCTAAATACCAAGCTCCTTGGTGATTAGCTAGAGAGAGAAACAATGAATGAGAGAGAGAGAGAGACTAACGTGAGGGAGAGAGAGGCTGCTGAGATTATAATGTCTCTTAGGTTTTCCATGTGATATATATGCATATATATATATGGGCACATAAAAACCTATAAGGATTGGGACTCCAAAAGCCCGTTATTTGGCGTCCTAATTAGGCCTCTTTGGACCCAGTCCAATATCATGTGGGTGCTCGTATGGCCCGACCACAATATTTGTTACACAATAAAAACTTATAAACCACAGCTTCTGTGCACTAATCTTAAATGGGCAAATTTATCTAGATGGGTTGTTTTTCCATTTATGGCCAAAAATATCTATATATCTATAGTTTATGACCATTTAACATGTTTATAGACTATGGCTATATTGGGCTCAAAAGATTACATATTTCAAATAAGAATATAATTATGTGGATTGTCGAACTATGCCTTTTGTCATAAAAAAAACACTTAGCATACTCAAACAATTCATATGATAATGTTCATATTTCAAATATGTATATATATTTATATCCATTAATGGACAGGCAATTGTGTAGTGGCAGAGTGGTGGGGACTGGGCGCCGAATAACCCACGTTCGCGGTGGGTCATGGTTCGAACCTGGCTACTGCCCAATTGCCTCATTATTTTTCTTTAAACAAAACGACGTCGTTTCATATCAAACCTGACACACTTGATATGACCTCAACTAGTGTAAGTTTATTTTTAAATAAAGATTCACTCTATTTCGAAATGCCAAATCTTTGTCAAATGCACAAAAATTGTGGGATCTAGTGTTGGTTTTGCATATTCCCAATTCCTTTAAATCAATTCTCTCAAGTTAATTAATATTTCTTGTTTTTAATAGCTTTGCTTAAATATTTGTATTATTTCCATCTTTCGCTATAATAATATTCATAAAGTCATTTGATGTAAATTTTATATTTAATTTCTTTTTCTTCCTTTTCTTACTAGTATCTTAGTTAATTTATTTTGCACTGTTAAAATCTTTACCATAAACTGTTATTAAAAAGATAGCTTTTAATTAGTTTTATTGCAAAAATATAAAAACTAGTAGTTTAGTAAAAGCCCAAAAATCCATCATCTTTTATTTTCTGTTTTGGGACAAAATAGTTACTGCCTATCTTTATAAAATTATTTCCCGTTCCCTGTGGGTTTGACCTGGTCTTCCAGAATTGTATTACTTGTACGATCACTTACACTTGGGTGTTGATAAGAAAACCCGTCAATAGGATGTCGTCAGGAAGATTTTGGACATTTCCTACATAAACATAATTAGAACCGTGGTATTTCTCATAGATAGAGAGGTTGTTCAGATCAGAGATAATATGATTTGTTGCTCTAGAGTCTGAAATCCAAGTATCGGTGGTTGAAGAAGGGATATAGGAGGCTGAAGTAGTCATAGCTGTGAGCTGTGCTGGAGGAAACTTGCCTTGATAGGCATAGTTCATGCGGTTGTAACAGTCGATGGCTAAATGATTAAACTTGTTGCAGATTTGAAAATGATTTGAGGCCTCTGAAATTTGTTAGAGCGTGGTTGGTAAAAGAATTGTTGCTGAGATTGAACCCTCCTGGAAATAATTGATTTCTTCCTCTAAAATTGCCATTATGACCTCTAGATCTTCCTTGTCCTCTTATTCTCCCATATGACTGAAAATTATGATGTCGTGGTTGGAAATTGGTGGAAACATTTTTTGTTATGTACTGAATTCATAGCAGAGAATTGAGAATCATCAGTGGCTGTGATGTTGTTGGCTTCAATTGTTTGTTCTTTGGCTCGAAGAAGTGCATGAAGTTCTTCAAAGGGTAATTGATCAAATCCCGTGCGAATCGCAGTCTTGAAGCCATTATATTTCCAAAGGTAGACCATTAATAGCATATAGCAACATAACTTCACCATCAGCAAGTTTGTCTCGTAACTTCTTGTTTTTTTTGACGTAGAGATCAATCGAATCAGCTTTTTTGGTGAATGTTTGTAGATCTGACTTCAACTACAGTATGTTTGAGCGTGAAAGAGATGAATACTATCTTTCTAGGGCAAGCCATACCCTCGCGAGAGGAGGATTATCCAATAACATGAGATAAGCTATTCTCGGTTAGTGTTGCGTTAATCAATGTAATTAGGGCTTGATCTTGAACAATCCATGAATGAAACTCTGGATTTGGTGTTGTTGATTGATTGGCATGATTAGAAACTGTGGTGGACAGGGAAGAGTTCCATTGAGAAATCTGAAGAGAGAATGAGTTCGAAAGATCGAAGATATATGATATTTACAAAGAATATAGTTTGAGTGATCGAGCTTGAAAGGAACCAAATTGGTGATATTTGAGAGAAGATAGTGATGATTTATATGTGGATATGAATTGCTGTGGAAGACGAATTAGTAGTTACAGAAGAAAAGGAAGGAGAAGTCGAATTCGCCATTGATGAACGTTTGTTCAGAATGGCTTTGATAACAAGTTTAGAGAGAGAGAGAGAGAGAGAGAGAGAGGCCAAATGACACAAATGAATTCCATTCTCATTGATTGATCTTCCCAATACATCTACACTTACATATATATATATATATATATCAATACAAGTCTGTAAAGCAATTAAGAAACAATTGTAACCACCTGATCTGAGCTGTCAAGGAAGTGTTTGGATACACTTTCTATTATATGGCCCATCCCTCAAATGGGAAGGTTGTGGGTTGGAGCCTCCTTATGGGGATGATTAAGGGAGACATTTTCATTAAAGTGGGGTATAGCCCCCCTTGTTTGTGGATGTGGAACGAACTCTCTAACCCACTAACCTCATCCATGTTACAGAGGTGGTTAGATTTTGAGACACAGTCCAAAAAAAAAAGGGTTCCAAGGCAGACAAAATATATTTAGGTGTTAATTTTAGGAAAAATTAAAAATTAGTCAACGATATGTTTATAATTTAAAATTCAGTCATGTGCTTTTTAAAAAACGAAAGAAAGTCTATGTAAAGTATATAAATTAAAAACAATCAACTTTTTTTCTTAAATGTCTAAACTGCCCCTCTCTCTCTCTTTGGTCTCTTCTCTCTCATATGGCCACCAACACCACCACCACCACCTACCACCGCCACCACCACCACCACCTACTGTTACCACCACCACCTACTGCCACCACCACCACCCTCAAAGGGATACTACTACCACCACCACCTGCCACCGCCGCCGCCACTACCACCACCGCCACCACCACCACCACCACCACCACTACCTACCACTGCCACCAACACAACTACCTGCCACCGCCACCACCACCACCACCCTCAAAGGGTCACTACACCACCACCACTACCACCATCCCTATCACAACTTCTTTCTCTCTTTCTCACTCTTTATATATAAACATACATGAGTATAAATATCTAATATATGGCCACCACCATCCTAAATTCTCTCTATCTCTTTTCTCTCATCTCACCACCACCACCACTGGCCTCCTCCCTCATCCACCCCTGCCACTACAGATCGAAAAGCAAAAAAAAAAAGTCACAGGTTGGAGCAACTGTCCAAATGATAGGAACAACTCATCAAACGTATCGAAGCCACTCACCAAACATATCGGGAGCAACTCACCAAACGTAAGGAGCAACTCGCCAAATGGAAAGAGCAACATTGCTCCTTACGTTTGGTGAGTTGCTCCTGCCATTTAGACAGTTGCTCCAACCCACAACTTTTTTTTGTTGTTGTAGAGGTAATGGTGGATGAGGGAGGTGGCCCGTGGTGGTGGTGGTGGTGGTGGTGGTGGTGGTGGCAATAAGAGAGAGAGAGAGGTTGGGGTGGCGATAGGCATGTATTAGATGTATATATGTTGGTGTTTGGGTTTAGGTTAGTGTTGGTGGTGGTGGTGGCAATATCACCACCACCCCCCACCCCCACCCCAACCTCTCTATCTGTTTGATTTCTTCCTTCTCTCTTCTCGTAGCCACCACTACCATCGGTCACCTTGCTGATCCACCATCGCCTCTACAAAAAAAAAAAAGAAAAAGGTTGCAGCAACTCACCAAACGTAAGGAGTAACATTGATCTTTCCGTTTGGTGAGTTGCTCCTTAAGTTCGGTAAGTTGCTCCCGATAAGGTTGATGAGTTGCTCTTGCCATTTGGACAGTTGCTCCAACCTGCAGCTATTTTTTTTTCTTTTCAATCTGTTGTGGCAGGGGTGGATGAGGGAATAGGCCCGTGGTAGTGGTGGTGGTGGTGGTGGTGGTGGTGGTGGTGAGAAGAGAGAAGAGATAGAGGGAGTTTGGGTTGTTGTAGTGGTCATATATTAGATATATTTATACTCATGTATATATAGAGTGAGACAGAGAAGTTGTGGTAGGGATGGTGCTGTGGTGGTGGCCATATATTAGGTATTGATGATGCCAAAAATTGGTAAGAGTAAAAAGTAGAGCAGTTTAAGGAGAGAGAAAGTAAGAGACTGGTTTTTTGTATGTGGTTCGGCCCTGTTAATGAAGGTACCTACGTCCACGGGTGTGTCTGAGCACGTTCACTATACTGTAAAAGAGCCGGGGGCTTGTGGTGAACCAATAAGTCTAGAGCTACCGTAGGCCGACCGAGCATGTAGATGAATGCTATAGGGGTGCTGTGTAGACTGAAAAGTCGGCCCCCTCAATGGGGGGTGAGAGGTCTCTTTTATAGATGTAAGAGAACTACTCGTACATAGATAAGGAAATATAATCCATTTAGAATGTGATTGATACCAATCAAGTAAGTTTCCTAATTGTATTATGATTGATTGACATTAATTGTGGGGGTTTCCTAATTGGATTAGGAAATAATTTGCACTTTCCATTAGTCTCCTAGCTTGAGTAGAAAACTGCCCGTAATGCTCAGGATCATGCCTGTGGGACCGGATGAGCTGTTCCCGTGGTGGGATGTGCCTGTGCTGTCTTCCCGACCTGTTGGCCGAGTCGTGGATGAACCGTTCGGGAGGTATCAGGTGGACCAAACCGCTTGGGATGATGCTTATAAGTAGTTGCAGAATAGAACCTCTTGGGCATGGGTTGATTTTGGGTGTATCAGTTGCCCCCCATTTCCAAGGTTGGTTGGATGTTATATCGGAGCAAGTTTGGAAATTAGTTTGATGTTACTTGCCACTGTCTGAGTGCTTGGGAAAGCTGCCTCGGGGCTTCTGAGCCTGGTGAGTCCTCAGGAACTGGCTGAGAGTTGAGACCCAGCCTAGCTCGGGACCGTTAAGTGCTCGGGAACTGACCGGGAGTTGAGACCCGGTCTAATTTGGAGTCTTTGAATGCTTAGGAAGTGACCGAGAGTTGAGACTCGGCCTACTTCAGAGTCTTTTTGCTTGAGTTAGCCTCCATGATGGTTATCTTCTGCCCGTGAACCTTCGTCAAGGTTGTGGGTAAAAGAGTTTTACCATGTTGGAAAAACCGACCTAAAGTGTATTGCTTTAGGATCCTTTCATGTTAACTCTCCCTGATGGTTATCTTCCGCCCAGCCAGCCCTCGTCAAGACCGTTGGGAGAAGAGTTTGACCATGTTGGCGGAGCCGACCTAAATCACGTTGCTTTAGGGTCTTTTTGCTCCTCTATCGTCGGCCAACCTAAGAGATTTTAGTCACCTCTATCGTCTGTTTGGACCTAAGTGGAGTTAATGCCTCTAAGTACTGTAGGTGCTCGGGTTTTCCAAGATTTTGACTTGGTTATCCGCGAGGCCTGTAGATACCCGGTGTGATTACCTGTTTAGTTCACTACGGTCTTGCCCCCCAAGCTTTCGCTAAGACGAGGGTCTTACAGAGGCTATGATTGTAGGTAACCGACCTGGAACATGGTGGTTGTAGGGTCTTTTGAAGCTTGCCATCATCAGCCACCTAGGGGGTTTTTCCCCATCGTCGGTTAGACCTAAGCGAAGCCGGTGCCTCGGGCGTGATCCCGAGGTCTTTGTTGCCTGGGTTCGGAGCCCGAGGTCTTTTTAGTGCCTGGGTTCGGACCTGAGGTCTTTGTATGCCTCGGGGTTAGGCCCGAGGTCTTTATATGCCTCGGGGTTAGGCCCGAGGTCTTTGTATGCCTTGGGTTTAGGCCCGAGGTCTTTGTAAGAGCTCTCTGACAATCGGTGGAGCCTCATGTGGTGATCAGGTAAGTACCACTGTAGTCGGGGTCGAATCAGGATCGTAGGGCTCTTGACTTCTCTGTGCTGGAGGCAAAGTCGGAACTGTTTGATCCTGACCGATGTGAACTGGTGGTCGGGTCAAGGCTGCCAGACTCAGAACACTGTGAATTGGAGGTCGGGTCGGGGCTGCCGAACTTAGACCGCTGTGAATTGGAAGAACTGTCAGAACTCTCGGGTTGATCTCGCTTTTGCTTGCTTCTGGAAGACTTGTTGCTTTCTTGCCCGGGGTCTTTGATCTTTAGAAATTCTTCAGTGTCAATGTATTTTCCAACCCTCTCTGCGAGTTCAACCAAAGTTACCGGTCGGTTTCTATGAAATGATGTGGCGCACTTGGTGTGTTGAACTCCTGAGCAGAAGGCTATAATAGCGGCGGTTTCATCAAGATCATAGATACTGAGCTTCTCTTGATTTAACCGGTCGGTGAATTCCTTGAGGATGTCATTATCCCTTTGTCTGATTGTTAGTAGATGTATGTCAGGCTTTGGCCATTCATGCATGCTGGCGAACTGGTTGATGAACTGCTTGCTGAGTTGTTTGAAACTACAGACCGATCGGGGCTCCAAGGAATAGAACCATTGCACGGCCGGTCCTTTCAAAGTGCTGGGAAAGGCTAGGCAGTGTAGTTCATCGGAGTTGGTGGCTAGGGCCATCTGAGCCTTGTAGGTCCGGACGTGGTCGACCGGGCTCCCGAGCCGTTATAGGGATCTAGACGAGGCTGCTTAAATTTGCGCGGGATGGCAAACCTCATGATCTAGCTGGAGAATGGTGACTCTGTCTCGGTATTGGCTTAATTCTGAGCACGGTTTTGACCAAGCTTTTTGACCACTTTGTTAATTTGCTTCTGCAAGTCCTCGATTCGGGCTTCCACTCCTTCCCGACCGTTATTCGAGGGGCTGGTTGGGTCGGTGGAAGAGGCTTTTTCTTCATGGCGGGGTGCTGTCCTCTGGGATCGGGCTCGGCTATGACTCTGGGTAACCGTGTGCCCAGGGACGACTCGGCTCTTGACCGAGTGACCCTGGACTGATTCCCGGGCCATATGCTCCCGCCTTTCCTCTCGGGCAGTACGCCCACTGTTGATGTCTCTGGCATCCTCAACATGGGACAGGTTGGCTCGGGCACGTTGTCTGGTCAAGATCGGTTCCCGACCGTATGCAACGTTCCCGGGTAGTTTCCCGGCCCCTAGAGGACTGCTTTGCTGGGCTAGCAAGGCTTCGATCTGTTGCTGGATTTGACGCTGGCCCTCGAGGAGTTGTGTGAGGGTCACGGTGATCTGCTCAGATGTCATGACTGTCGCAACCGGTGCCGGGGCCGGAGGAACATCCCGGTCGGACTGCTGATCAGCCTTTTTATCCTTCTTCGGTGGCATGGCGATCAGTCAAGAGATTTGTTGATGAGAAGACTCGTTTCCCACAGACGGCGCTAAACTGATGATTCCAAAAATTGGTAAGAGTAAAAAGTAGAGCAGTTTAAGGAGAGAGAAAGTGAGAGACTGGTCTTTTTTATGTGGTTCGGCCCTGTTAATGAAGGTACCTACGTCCACGGGTGTGTCTGAGCACGTTCACTATACTGTAAAATAGCCGGGGGACCTGTGGTGAACCAACAAGTCTGGAGCTACCGTAGGCCGACCGGGCATGTAGATGAATGCTATAGGGGTGCTGTGTAAACTGAAAAGTCGGCCCCCTCAATGGGGGGTGAGAGGTCTCTTTTATAGATGTAAGAGACCTACTCGTACAAAGATAAGGAAATATAATCCATTTAGAATGTGATTGACACCAATCAAGTAAGTTTCCTAATTGTATTAGGATTGATTGACATTGATTGTGGGGGTTTCCTAATTGGATTAGGAAATAATTTGCACTTTTCATTAGTCTCCTAGCTTGAGTAGGAAAGTGCCCGTAATGCTCGGGATTATGCCTGTGGGCCCGGATGAGCTGTTCCCGCGGTGGGATGTGCCTGTGCGGTCTTTCCGACCTGTTGGCCCAATCGTGGATGAACCGTTTGAGAGGCATCAGGTGGACCAAACCGCTCGGGATGATGCTTGTCAGTAGTTGCAGAATAGAACCGCTCGGGCATGGGTTGATTTTGGGTGTATCAGGTATATATACTCATGTATATATATATACATATACATAGAGAGATAAGGTTTAGGGTTTGGGTTGGGTTTGGTGGTAGTAGTGGTGGTTGTGGTGGCCCTTTGAGGGTGATGGTGATGGCAGTGGCAGGTGGTTGTGGTGGCAGCAGCAGGTGATGGTGGTAGCTAGTGAGAAAAGAGAGAAAAAAACAAAAAAGAAAGAGACATTTTTGACATTTTACAAAAGAGTTGATGTATATTTAATTTCTATAGCACATGACTAATTTTTAAATGATCAATAAATTATTAACTAATTTTTAAATCTTTGTATGTTCCCATTCTGTCAAGTCTACATAGCCTCGAAGACTACTGACTAGCAGTCCCAATTTTGGGTTTTGCTAGTAGCCCCACTTGCTGGTAGCCCCCACTCTATTGTTCAAAGCCACTTAACCGAATAGGTGGCCCATTCCCATAAAACTGGAATATACGTATTATTATTTGACCAAATAAAGTTAGAAAAGTTTGATACTCCAGTAAAAAAAAAGTAAAAGCTAAAGAAAAAAGAAACCCATATTATCTCGTTTATAAATAACAAAAAATATATAGGATAATTCTTGGAACACATAAGAATCTCAGAAAAATAAAACGCACAAATTACAATGGGTCTATCTCTCTTAGTGAGGTTTATTGATAATGTTGAATCTACAGTATCTATGCGATCCACATAGAAAAAAGAAGACACACAAAAATTTATGTCTCTTATTCTTGTGAAATTCTTATATACCCTAAAATCTTATGTACCCTAAAAATTATCCATATATATATACACACCCAATAAGGATCATAAAGGGTACTTCTTTGGTCCTCCTTATGGCCTGGCCCACGACCTGCCCCCAAACTTTAATTAGCTGGCTGTGATATATGTATGTATATATATATATATATATGTGTGTGTGAGTGTTTTGAGTAGAGGAATTTTTGTCAATTTGATATTTAAATTCAAACTTTTTTTTATACATACAAAAAAAATCAGTTCTTTAGTCGACAATGAGCAATTGATTTTTAGAAGAAGAAAATGGAAAAAAAAAAAAAAAAAAAAAAATGACCTAATCTTGCATTTTACCAATAAAAAAAATTAGAAAGGGTCATTCTTTTATCAAACTCCTATTGTTGTCAACTGTTTGAACCTTTTGTTTTCTTTTTCTACTAACTAGGGGGTGAGCTCCTCAAATATTTATCCTTATTTTTCTAAGTTGGATGTGCTCATATGCCAATTGTTGAAGTCATTTTCTTGTTTCTAATTTAGATCTAAGAGTAATATTTGGGACACTAACAAATTCAACTAACACTCACACTCACACTCACACTCATACTCTATCTCTCTCTTAGTGGTATTGTGGGGTTCGCAATAGAACCAAAGTGCCACCAGGAGAGAGATATAGTGTAAGTGTTAGTGGAATTTGTTAGTGCCCCTAACATTGTTGTTTAAATCAATCCCCATTTGACTGTCATACTGTTTGACGGCACAACGAATTGAAAATCCAAATAAACTTCACAAAATACTCAAATAATAGTAGGCACTTCACACGATGGTGATAGTCACATGAGATAATTCTCAAGTATCGCGGACTCTAATATCCATTGTCCAATCCCAAATAAATGCAGAAGTTGTCATTTGCCTCGTATAATGTTGAATTATTAAAATTAACTTCTCATTGTCACCTGAATGGAGAAAAAATAAATCATTCGACTGTCATATTTGCGTTAATATGCTAACTATGACCTTAGTATTTTATAGACCTAATGGATAATCATGTGACGGTCACATAGGATAACTTCTCCCCAACAGGGGTGCAATCAAACTCAAGTTTTTTTTGGATAACTCAAGCTTTTCTTACTTATTTAAGTGCCTGTGTATCTCACACACCCCTTGGATTTCTAGTTGGTTAATTTGAAATCGTGATGGACACATAATATGAACATTTGTTTTAATCTATCTATATCTTACTAGCAGTCGGGCACACACGTTGTGTATGCAATATACTTTATATATGTTATAATTAATATTTATTAATTAATGTTAATAAATTAATTACGAAAAAATGCACAAACTTAAAGTCATTGCCGAAGACATAATAATTGTTGGGTGGAAAATGATGTAGGCACTAAGAAAAAGTATCATAACCTACAATTACTCAATAAAAAAACAAATAAATTATAAAAACACAAAGAAACTAAAGATTGACATCGACATTAACATTACAATTTACATACAAACTTTTTAGGCTGATTGGAAGAGCAAAATGTTATGTAAACATTTATCTTGAAAATTTGGAATACATGTAGGAACACTGATGAAATCTTGAAACCCAAGTCATGTGACTGTATTTTTCTTCTCTTTCCAAATGGTAGTTTTTCTTTTTCGAAAAAATGGGTTAATCAATAAAAAGAAAAGTCAAATGGTACATACAAAAGATCCCTAGGATATGCGAAAAGATCAGCATACACATGCTTAGTACAAGGGATGGAGACCAAATAAAGGAACTCTAAAAATTAGACCCCATCCCAAACAAGCAACCTAGACCATAGCAAAATGAACATGAAAATGGCCTAAATAGAAGAGTACCATCAAGGTCTATGGTGACCCTTTGGGCGGCTACCACTAAACTTTATTTTTGCTTTCCGCTTTCTTTGTCTAAAGAAGAGGGAGCTAGCAAGCTCCAGGGACCATTCCTCAAACCCATCCACACAATCTACATCCTCCCCTTCTAAGGGGAAACTAGGGAATCATGAGCATCAAAATCATCTTCAACCTTCCGATCAACTTGGTCCAGAACATCACCTTCTCGATCCATAACCACACGGACATTCTCAAAAAGAACCTAGAAAGAATTAGAGGGGCCTACAACATCTTTTGGAATTTTTCCCAAACAGGAGTTTGGAGAAGGGCTAATAATGATCCTGTCCACAATACTGTCAGAAGGGGAAACAACCTGGGTACCATAACTCTTAGCATCCTCTTTCCATCGATGGTTTGGCATTGGAACATGTTCTTCAATGGTATGTTTCCCTTTATCTTTCTTGGTAACAATTTTCCATGCTCGAACTTCCTCCTTTTTCTTATAGCGATTATGAGAGTTAGGAACAGGAAAAGGTTTCATAGCCCTAGAGCAATCATGACTGAATTTAATGCATTTTTCACATCTAACAGGGGTCCATTGGTATTCCAAGCTAATCTTCGTCAAGACAGATTTCCTAATTTTTTCATCAAAGGCTTCAATGTTGAATTCATTAATAAACTCGTACTCTGCACTAACCTCAATGCAAACCCTAGCAAAGGTGATGCGTCTTCGGCTTGCAGTCTTTCGGTTCACTCGAATCGGCTTCCCAATGTAGCTAGAGATAAAACTAATACCCTTAGAATTCCAATATTCTAGAGGGATACCATAGAAGTTTATCCATATGGGAACATATTGAACTTCCTCATTTGCATGCAAAGGAAAAATTCGATTTCCAAGGCCTCAAAAAATAGGTTACCCATCAATAAACCATGGGCCTCGGCATCCCTGAATCCTCGTTGGAAAAGGTAAAGAAATAGTATCCAGAATCAGTAGCCAATGTATCAATTAGGCCTTCCTTAGCTCAAAGCCTGTTAGTAGCATTAGAAATAAAGGACCGAGACCGAAACCGACCGACCAAACCGAGGGCTTTCGGTCGGTTTTCAAACTTATAGTCCAAGAAGAAAATCAAACCGAGCGACCGAAACACAAAACTCCGACTGAGCCGACCAAACTGAGCCTATTAGTCGGTTTTTTTATGTGGAAAAATCGACCGAATCCGACCGTGAACACCCCTAATATCAATCACTAGAGTATATCTCTTAGTTAATATGCTAGTGCTCATAGTGCATTGATGGACCTGAGCTTTCCTATTGACACTTAAGGCTGTCAACAATCGATAGGAACTCGTAACTTATATAAGGTATGTGTTCTCAATCTTGAGATGATTATGAACACATGCTATGCATATGACTGCTTTGACTTACCAATCAGTGCGGTCTATAAAAGATCAACACCAGGATATCTTGGGTATATCATGTTCATAGGGTTGTGAACATACATTGTCAAGATAGAATCTACCCTCTGATAAAGAATAAGCATTCCCTTGAGAATGTCACCAAGTTGATTACTGAAAATTACAGTCTTGTTGATAAGCAGTTATCAACATGTTTAGTAATCATGAGAGGTGAATTGGACTCAAGGAATGGAAGATGTAATCATCATTCAGGTTGACAGTAACAATTATCCAACTACCAGAATATGATTATGAATGCTGACGGTAGACGAACATTAGTACACCATATAAGTCTAGTTATCGCTTCGGATATGTTCTTTTACGTTGGAGTTCAATTATCGTTTTATATTGGAGTAAACGTTAACTAATCAGTTGGTTAATTTGCTTATCAAAGAGTTTGATCATGAAAATTAATAACTGGTCTGAGCCAATAGTAAAGAACCTAGGAGGTCCCACTCTTAGCTCCGCTAGGATGCTTGGAAAGGCACAAGAGGATCTTGTCAAGATAGATTCGATCGATCAAAGGAGTCTTGATCGATTGAAGTCAAGGCAAGTTCGATCGATCGAACATTGTTCAATCGATCGAAGGTTCGATCGATCGAAGCTACTTTGATCGATTGAAGGTAAAGTCAGTTCTGGGAATCTAAAAATAGGACAGCTATGTCCCGAAATTAGTGTTCGTCATTTTTAACATCTCTAAGCTGCAGAAACTGTTTAGGGCTCCCAAACCTTCTCTATCCTCTCTATTAGAGATCCTACCATCTCTAGTCTCTCCGGGAAGAACTCACAGGAGACATAAGAGTGAAGATAACCTAGTGGAGGCTACTGCACCATCAAAAAAGAAGAGAATCGGAATTGGGTTCAAGACCTGAGGTATAATAACTATTCTCCCTCTTGTGTATATGCATCTATAGAATTAATAAGTAGTAGATCCGAGCTACCAATAAAGTTTTCGAACTTTGTTTTCCACTGCACGTTTAAATAAAATTTTAAACCTAATTTTCCTTCAGTTGGCATCAGAGCCTCGCTTATTTAGATCTATAGATGTGTTTTGGAATACTAGTTTGATTTGCATGTTAGTATTTAGTGCTATTTTGAAACTACATCATCACATATCTGTTTCTGCAGTAGTTTCACAATAAAAAACAAATCTATGATAGCATTGGTTGCATGGCAGTTTTGATCGATCGAACTTTTTTTGATCAATTGAAACTGTCTATGTTCAATCGATCGAAAGAGTTTAGATCGATCGAACCAATGCAGGTTTTGACCGATAGAACATACTTCGATCGATCAAAACTAGTTATCTGTCTAGGTGTCTTTTACACAGTTTAAAATTACTTACTTACTGTTCTAAAATTTTTTAATCAGTATATGACAGAAAACTAGAGATGCTGTTTTATAGTTCTAATTACTTCCATAAAGTGTTTATGGTGTATGCGAATAAATTTGTAGTTCCAATGGTTGTATATTTTGTTATATATATGTGTGTGTGGTTGTGTGCACAACTAACCCTCTTATAGTAAAATAAGTCAACTATCTCCCATGGCACCAAGTCCTTTTAAATTCTATATTTGAATGTTTGAGATTGGTGTGTATTGTATTTATTTTTGTTTGGTTTTAAGGCATATGTAAAGGATGCTGCGACTTCAATCCTGCGAATAGGAAAGTCGCACCGGTTTCCCTAGCCTTTTACTTTATTGTTGTTTTCTATTTTTAGATAAATTGTAAACTTCGAAAGAAGCATAGGACCAATGCAGTAGAATTAGAAAATCCTTAAAGATGGAGGAGCAAGCTGTTGTCCATGAAGATGGAGCTGGAGGTGATCGAACCAAGAAGAAGGTTCTATGGAGATAGAGCTATGGGAGATAGAGGCATTGTTTGGGTGTTTTTATTTCATTCTAGTTTTTTGTTTTATGTGCTTGGTTTATGATTGGCATTTTATACATTGTTGCTACTTCCATGCATGTAAAACACGTTTTCTAAAATAAAAATTCTAAAACCGTTTCAACGCATTAGTAAACATTGGATGCTTATGGGCAATGTGTACAAATAATTTTTTTTTCAAAAGCAAAATTCTTTACTATTAAATCTAGTGGGAGAGGGACTTACTATTATAACTCCCACGATATTCCATTAACGGTTCACTTTAAGATGAGTACTGTACTCTGTGTCACCTCACCAGGGGTGATCATTCTATACAGAGGGTATACTACTCATTGGTTACTAGATGTGAACTTCCTATGGATAGGATCAATCAGATGTGTTAGAGGGTGATCACCACATGGAGGCGCTACTTGAGGCAGTTGTGATTAGATCCTAGTTAATCGTACACACTAGCTAAGCTATGAATAAGGGATCCCATACAGAGGCGGTTGTGATTCCACCAGTCATTCTGGCCTCTATGACTGGTGTGTTGCAACACCAATTCCAATCGAATGATTCTGCTAGTGCCATTATCAAATCCCTGAAAGAATGTTTGGGGAGCATGGCAAGCCTGCTAGACAAGTTGCCATGCAGAAGATGATGAGTGCAAAAATGTCAGAAGGGACTCCAGTCAAAGAACATGTTTTAAAAATGATTGGTTATCAAAACGAACTGGAGACATTGGGAGCCAACATCGACGCACAGACCCAAGTTGATATGATCCTCAATTCGCTGTCACCATCATTCACTCAATTTACACTTAACTATAATATGAATCAAATGAATTTCTCAATGAGTGAGTTAATGAGTTCTTTACTGGCAGCGGAAGGGGTGATCAAACATGGGGGCAACGTTCTGAACGTTGAGAAAAGCTCTTCCTCTTCCCGATCTGCACCGAAAGGTAAGAAACTGGTGGTCCAAGTGTTGGACCGGTCCAGAAGATTGCAAAATCTAAAGGAAAAGGTATGAGTAAGGGGAAGGTGAGTGGCAAGATAAAGGAAAGTATTTCCAATGCCGTAATAAAGGCCATTGGAAGAGGAACTGTCCAAAATTCTTAGCTACAAGAGTTCAAGGTATGATTGAATCACATGTGATTGAAGTAAGTTTTATAATGGATACTTCAAACACTTGGTGTATTGATTCTGGTACGACTAACATATCTGTAATTCGTTGCAGGGGTTCAGATCAACTAGGAAATGCAGTGATGGAGAGATCGTGCTGACTCTAGGATCTAGCACAACCGTTTCCGCAGTTGCAATAGGAGTAGTAGTTTTAGAATTCTTAGATAGTAAAGCTTGGATTTTATCAGATGTACTTTACGTCCCTTCAATGAGACGTAATTTAATTTCAGTTTCAAATTTATCGAATAAAGGTTATTCTTTTAATTTCAGAACTAAAGTTGTGATCAAAAGAAATGGTTCTTTTGTGTGTTCTAGTGTCAAATCAAATGGTTTGTAAGTGATTACTCCAAACATTTCTAAAGACTCTTGTATGGAACTTAATAACTCAGTGGTAACTATACCATTTAAAAGAAAAGAACCTTCCACTAATCCAAAAAGGCTTTGGCATATAAGGCTTGGTCATATCAATCTAAATAGGATTGGCAGACTACTCAAAGAAGGGGTCTCAGGTGATTTGGTTCTCGAACCAATGGAAGTCTGCGAGTCTTGTTTAGAAGAAAAGATGACCAAAAGGCCCTTTCCCGTAAAGGGCAATAGGACCAATGCATTGTTGGAATTAGTCCATACTGATGTCTGTGGACCAATAAATATTAGAGCAAGGGGTGGTTATGAGTATTTTATAACATTATTGATGACCACTCTAGGTATGGATGTGTACCAAATGCAACACAAGTCTGAAGCCTTTGAAAAGTTCAAAGAGTTTAGGGTTGAAGTGGAGAAACAATTAGGCACACATATTAAGCCCATTTGATCTGATCGAGGTGGCGAGTACCTCTCAAATGAGTTTATTGATCACCTCGTACAGAATGAGATTCTGTCATAGTTGACTGCACCTGGTACGCCTCAGCAGAATGGTGTAGCGGAGAGAAGGAATCAGACTCTTTTAGACATGACTATCGATGATGAGTTATTATGAGTTACCATTATTCCTTTGGGGTTATGCTTTGGAAATCGCTGCATACATACTAAATCTAGTACCAAGCAAATCTATTCCCAGGACACCACGGGAGATGTGGATTGGGCACAAGCTTTCTTTGCAACATCTCCGGATATGGGGGTGTCCGACACATGTGCTAAAAGGAAAGATGAACAAATTGGATTCTAGATCAAAAGTATGTTACTTTGTAGGGTATCAAAAGGTTACTTATAGATGGTATTTTTATGATCTAAGAGAACAAAAAGTGTTTGTTAGTACAAATGCTATTTTCTTGGAGGATGATTATATCATGAACCATAAACCTAAGGGAAGGATAGATATGAGAGAAATAGATGGAGAGCCCTATATTCCTCCAACAGTTGATAACGATGTAAGACAAGAAAATACCACTTCTTTACCCATTTCCGCACCGGTACCTCGTCGTAGTGGGAGGATTATCAGCTAGCCTGATAGATACATATTCTTAGGAGAAGTTTTTGAAGCTGTCTCCATAGAATCTGAATCTGATCCTACCACGTATAAAGAGGCAATGGCTGATGTTGATTAAACGCATTGGGTTAAAGTTATGAAGGCTGAATTGGAATCTATGGATTCCAATCAGGTATGAGATCTTGTAGAACTTCTAGCCAATATTAAACCCATTGGTTGTAAGTGGGTCTACAAGAGTAAAAGAGGATCTGATGGAAAGGCAAGGCTTGTAGTGAAATGTTATACTCAGAGGAAAGGCATTGACTATAAGGAAACCTTTTTGCCAGTAGCCATGCTCAAGTCCTTCAGAATATTCTTATCCATTGCCGCATGCCTAGATTATGAGATCTGGAATATGGACGTCAAGACTGCATTCTTGAATGGAAATCTTGAAGAGGACATCTTGTTTACACCCTAATTTAATATTTCCCAGGGCCAATGGTAGTCACGTGGTTTAGTGACATCATCATAGGAGCAAGCAGAAAGATGGACAGAATAAAGCCCAAACACTAGGAGACCAATATTAATGCCACCTATCTTGAAGGATGATACATCTACCACATAAATATTGGTGTTGAGATCAAGAATAGGATGACACTAGACTATCTAAGAGAAATCTCAGCCCCCAGTAAGTAAGATCAAGGTTGTAAAGTAGGAGCAGGGGATGCCATGATATCGGTTAAAAGACACCTTGGCCTCAACATGTAAGGCCGATGACAACCCGTATTTGTTCTATAGTTGTATGACCAAAGGATGATGATCAACAGCAGGTAAGCGAGAAAATGTAATATCGGGCTTGAAGAATGATTAACAAAGAACCCTTGGGATGGTTGAGTCAAATGAAGACATCGGTCACCAAGACTGATGGACACTAGTAAACTTCCTATGAAGGATAAGAGTGAGATCTATCAGCCAACGAGAGTCAAGCTACTCAGAGAAGGATGTAATCGGTCAATTAGGGCATATTTACATGGTCTTTTAGGCAATTGAGCATGGATAAAGACGTGTATAGGTTATGCTGAGCTGGTAGAAAGGCAGTTGCATAAAGGGGTAATGTGGCAGAAATGGGATCACGGAGCAGACGATGGGAGTTAATCATGGGAAAAAGTGGGTGCAGTAACTTGTTCATGCCTAGAAATTAGGGGCCACCACCCACTAACATGAATGATTATTCACTCAAGGCCTATAAATAGGGCAGGGTGTATAACATTTGGGGGGGGGGGGCGGGGGGCTAACACACACGCCACTTCTGCTCTGGCAGATTTCGTTTTATTTTCCCCAAGCATTTCTATCATTGTCCTTGAGTGATTACGAGTATTTCCATTCTTTTGTGGAGTGATTATAAACAGTTTTTTATTCGATCACTGAAGAAGATGATGTTCTTGGAGGTGTTTTAAGTTTATACACTTGTTTGTTTCTTTTTTGTGCTCATTTATAATTTGCTTGCATCAGAGTAGTGTTAAGACCTATTCATCACTGTTAATAACCATCATTTGAATTAGAAGTCAGATTAGGATATCACAATCCCCTTTGAGTCCAAGTGGACTCTGGCACTCCCAGCACACGCACATCATAAATATTTTATTACAAACAATTTTTGGCACGCACCGTGGGACCAGTCAAATGGCTGGAAAGGGAACAAGATCTAGGGGACCATCCCAGGAGGTAGGCTCACTCAAGCCTACTGTGGAATCCCCAGACAGCTTAGTAGCTAATCAGGCTGATTTGTCTAATATGGGAAGTAGTATGTTAGACCATTTCAATCAACATTTTGCTAAAATGTCCGTTAGGCAAGACCAAGCATTCGTTCAAGTAAATGAAATGCTTCGTGAGTTCAAAGAGTGGAAAGAACATCAGGCGAGTGTCCCCTCATAGCCATCTATTCCACCAACCTTGCTGTCTCAGGTTGGATTTGGGGCAAATCAGAATGACCTTTCTTCCTCCCAGACCAAAAAATACGTTACTCCTTAGAAAAAGAATGGTAAAGAGGTGCTAGGGGAAACCATAAATCAAAAATAGACCTCAGTCCCAATAGAAATTACCTTTAAAGACCCAACGCTCAGCCAAAATGGGTTAGGGATGGATCAACAGTGGGCAAAGGTCAACCCGTTATTTGGAAACCATGAGATTGATAACAAACCATTAGGTTATGAAAGGCCTACCCTGGGACATGAAATGGGTCAACACATGGTATCACTTGCTCAGACGGTGAGGGTTGATCGAGAGCAGATCACCGAAGTCATTCACCAAGACTTCGGTGGCCTACTCCGCAGAACCTAGAGGCCTGTATATAGGAGGCTGCATAGCGATGCCATTGAGAGAGTGTCTCTTCCTCGGGGATATAAGGTACCCAATTTCACAACGTTCTCTGGTGAGAGTGACCAATCGACCGTGGAGCATATTGGTCGCTTTCTGCTTCAAATTGGAGAGGTAAGTCATCGAGGAGATACGCTATTAAAGATGTTCCCTAATTCCTTAACTGGGGTAGCTTTCAGTTGGTATATCAACTTACCTCCAAATTCTTTCCATACTTGGAACCAAGTGGAAGAAGTTTTTCACGCCCAATTCTATCGGATAGAGCTCGAAGTCTCTATGGCCAATTTAACAAGGCTACATCAGCTTCCAAGCAAATCGACAGAAGCCTATATCGCCAGGTTTAAATGGGCTAAAAACTGCTATACGGTTATGTTGCCCGAAGAAGAATTTGGCAACATAGCATTAGGTGAACTCACCTTCGAACTTAGGAAAAAGTTTGAAGGCATGGGTTTCGCGATCTCTTCGAACTGGAAACTCGAGCTGCTCGATATGAGCACGTGCTTGAGGAGGAACAAGAACGAAAAAATTCATCCAAGGGAACCTATTATAGGGATCCCAACTATGATATATATGCTACTGAATATGAGATCAACACCGAAGTGGATGTGGCCATGACGTGTCAAAACGACCATATTTATGTCAACTATTGCCAAAGCCGACTGATGCACAGCTATCATCGGTCAAGAAACAGCCTTTTGAGATCGACAAGCAGTACTCATTTAACATTGCAATGATTGATCGAATTTTTGACTTCATAATGGCCGATAGGCAAATTCGGCTACCATACGATGTAAAATTACCTTCGGCTAACGAGCGGAATGGAAAGAGTATTGTAAATGGCATAACTCTTGGCGTCATACCACTAACAATTGTCTGGTATTTCGAAATGTTTTGCAGGATATGATCGATAAAGGAAATTTAAAGTTTGCCGAGAAAGAAAAAGAAGTGATTGTAGTTGATAGCAATCCATTTCTAGAAGTGGTAGGGGTAAACATGGTAGCGCCCAACTTTACAATCCTGCGCAGGCCAAGAGAAAAGATCGACCTCAAAGGATCTGAAACTGCTGGAAAGAGCACGAAAGGTAACGAACAAAAGTCAAAGGCAAGATTGGCTTCTAAAGTTATGTTAGACAGTGCCAAAATAGATGATGGTAAGATCCCAACATTGCAATGGATGGTCGATTTGATCGAACAATGGATATATCCTAAGTGTAAGGCTGAGGTAATTAATCCTCCCGTGCCAAAGAAAGAAAGGGCGTATCGGCCAACTAGCCCAAGGAGCCTGATTCAGAGCCGTCTCACCTATCCAAACCAGGAGTACCGCAGGAAGCCCGAGCTCCAGAGTCGTGAGCATCGTTAAGATAAACCAAGGCAGGAGAATAGCGATGTAAGAAGGAAAACTTACCAATGCCGTGACCGGCCCCCATGGATGGTTTTTTCACCACAAGCAGAAGTGAACCGTTAGAAAAGGGTGGAGCACCCCAAGTTCCCAGAGCAAGCTTACTTCACCAAGACACAGAAAAGGAGAATGCAGAGGTTGAGGCAGTCAGGTTGGGACTGGGAAGCTAAATACCATTTAGAGAAAAGATAGGCGGACCAAAGAAATAATAAAAATAAAGACATGGAGCCTAGGGCGATCCTTAGCCAGAAAGGAAAGGAAAATGTTGAGACCGAATGTGTGGGAAATAAACTACGAAGGCTCAAAGCACCATCTGTTCTTGAGGTAAACGAATCGGATGTGGAAATGACCGATCTCGATTCAGAATGTGAAAAACCATGGGAAAAACGTATCCAGTTTGGAAGCATTCCAAAAGACTTCTCGGTAAATATGGTCTATATGATGCCGATGTCTTTTGGAGCAAGACCTGACCAGGGAAGTCAAATGCTGGGTGACGTACATGAGGACCACAAGTTCCCATCAACACCTGTGTTTGTACTAATGAAGTAAAGGCAGAAAAGCTGAGGGTATTTGTAATCAGACCAAAGATCGAAGACGAAACAGGGAACAAGCCAGCTAGAGTCGTCTTTCAAAAATTGACAGACAGAATGTCACAGTATTTGAAGCCATTATACATCAACGCGGCTATTGACAGAGTGCCGTACTTGAGGGTATTAGTCGATAATGGAGTTGCGATGAACATCTTACCATCAATCATGTTGTTGAAATTGCAATATGATGAGAGGGAGTTAATCCCAACCGAACTCACAGTATGTAGAATCACAGGGACACCTGCGAAGATAAATGGAATCCTCCCAGTAGAGCTCACTATGGGGAAAAAGACCACCATGACAGCCTTCTTTGTGGTGGACTCCAGAGCCTCATACAATGCACTTCTCGATTGAGACTGGATTCATACCAGTTAGTGTATCCCATCAACCTTGCACCAGTTCTTGATTTTTGGAATGGTGATGAGGTAGAGGTAGTTTGGGCTAATCACAAGCCTTTCGTCGCCAGAGTTCATTGCTCTGAGGTATGAGGACGATATTGGCCCTGTCAAATTTATTGGAACGAACAAGAATGGTAGACCAAAATTGGCCACTATGGTAAGGGAACCGAAGAATCAGTTGATTCAAGTGTATAAACAACTCGATCGGCCATCAATCGTGATTACGCCGATTGACGATGATGTAGAACTCAACATTCCCAATGGACCAGAACCCATCATTAGTGAAGCATAGAAGGGGCATTGGCCGTGCAGGCCAGTGTAGCCAGAATACAAGCTTTTCTAGTAGACAAGCGAGCACAAGTATCATCGGCTAACTTAGCCGATATCACAGAAGATTATCAAGAAGGAATTTCAGAAGACTGCATAAACCTAGACAAGTTAGCATCGGCTCCCGCGAAGTTTGATGATTTGAAAGTCGATGTAAAAGATCCTCTCCTTGAGGCGAATTTGGGGGCAAGCAAAGACTACCAACCCACTTTCATAAACAAGTTACTCGAGCCCGACTTCCAAGCATCACTAATTTCTCTCCTTAGGGAGTTTAAAGATTGTTTTGCCTGGAATTATCATGAAATGTCAGGGTTGTCAAAGGAGCTTGTGGAACACCAGTTACCTATCAAGGAAACATTCAGACCATTCAAGCAGTTACCCAGAAGAATGTCCCCTGAAGCCGTTCTAAAAGTCAAAGAAGAAATTGAATGACTACTGAAGGCCGGTTTCATAAGAATGGCCAGATATGTCGATTGGATCTCTAATATCGTACCAGTAGTAAAGAAAAATCGTAAAATAAGGGTCTATATAGACTTCAGGAATCTGAACATGGCAACGCCAAAAGATGAATACCCAATGCCAATGGCCGATTAGCTGATTGACGCTGCGGTGAAACACCAAATTTTGTCCTTTATGGACGGGCATTCAGGTTATAATCATATATGTAGCCAAAGCAGACGTTCCAAAAACTGCATTCAGATGTCCAGGAGCAATTGGAATGTTTGAATGGGTGGTGATGCCGTTCGGATTGAAAAACACTAGAGCAACGTATCAGTGAGCTATGAATGCATGCAATTTTCCACGACATGATAGGGAAAATCATGGAAGTTTACATCAATGACGTAGTAGTAAAATCGGCCACGCAGGAGAAGCATTTGGCCGATTTAAGAAGATCTTTTAAAAGAATGAGGGCCCATGGGTTGAAGATGAATCCCTTAAAGTGTGCTTTTGGGGTATCGACAAGAAACTTTCTTGGTTTCTTAATACACCAAAGAGGCATTGAAATCGATAAAAACAAATTCCAATCCATTCAATTAGCTAAGCCGCAATGGAACAAGAAGGAACTCCAAAGGCTCCTCGGGCAGATCAACTTTTTTACGGAGTTTATCTCAAATTGCACAGGACGAACACAGGTATGGTCCCCATTGCTCAAGCTCAAGTTCAAAGATGAATTCAATGGGAGACTCAGTACCAGCAAGCCTTCAAATCCATCAAGCAATATCTATCTGAACCACCAGTAATCATGCCTCTAAGAAAGAAAAGGCCGCTGAAATTGTATTTATCGGCCTCAGATGAATTAATCGCATGCATGCTAGTACAGAATAATGAGTGGGGAAAGGAACAAGCTGTGTATTACCTGAGTAGAGTCTTAACTTCTTTCAAGCATAGATATACGCCGATAGAAAAATTATTCTTAGCCTTGTACTTTGCCTCATAAAAATTAAGAGTATACATGCTTCATGTGTTGGTTTATTTGATTTGCCAAACTGACATCATTAAATACATGTTGTCAAGACCGATAATGCATGGGTGTATCGGAAAGTGGACTCTGGCTATGATGAAGTTCACATTTTAATTCGTTCCACAGAGATCGGTGAAGGGACAGGCTCTTGCTGATTTCTTGGCTGATCATCCCTGTTTGGATATCGACCCAAAATTAAATGAAGCAATCAATTCCACCCTATTATCAACAATTTCTCTAACCCCTTGAATGTTAATATTTAATGGATCAAGAAATGATGACGGGTCAGGGGCGAGGATAATTGTGGTTTCGTCGAGAAAGAGAAAGACGGTTTTCTCATTCAAACTTGAATTTGAGTGTTCTAGTAACCAAGCTGAATATGAAGCGTTAATCAACATCCTTGAAATCATGGCCGAATTAAATATATCAGCGATTCATATTATCGGTGATTCAAATCCAGTTATTAACCAACTTAGTGGGGAATTCAGGTACAAGAGTTGGGAATTGTTACCTTTCAACTCAATTGCCCTTCAACTATTACGAGAATTCGATGATGTCAGAGTACAGCATATTGCTCGAGCCTATAACTTCAAGACTGACAATTTAGCGCAGGTAACATCAGGGACTAAGTTAGAAGTGACTGATAATGAAAAGTTAATAAGAGTGCAAAGGAGGATTTTTTCCATCAGTAAAACAACGAGGAATGGCAACAGAAGTTTTCTCGATGATCATGGATGATCAGGACTGGAGAATCTCGATAATCAGGTGGCTCTTGTGTCCAAGCAGATAGACCAAAAGGAAAATAAAGTTGTCTTCGATCAACTATGTCTTACTAGATGGGGAATTGTTCAAGAAAAGCCTAAAGGAAGAAGTTTTTCTGAGATGCCTGGATAAGCCCGAGGCCATGAAAGTAATGGCTGAAGCACATAAAGGTATTTACGGAGCACACCAAGCAAGTACAAAGATGAAGTGGCTTCTTAGAAGATACAATTACTATTGGTCGAGCATGCTAAAAGACTGCATCAATTACGCAAAGGGATGACATGCTTGCCAAAGACATGGGCCAATACAACGAGTACCAGCTACCGAGATACAGGTGATCGTAAGACCATGGCCATTTCGAGGCTGGGCCATTGACCTGATTGGAAAAATATACCCACCATCATCAGGTCAACACTATTTCATTGTGGTGGCTATTGATTATTTCACAAAATTGGTGGAAGCTCTGCCAGCCAAATCGGTGAATCAAGCATATGTAATCAAGTTCATTAACGAGCACATAATTCACCGATTCGGGCCTCCAGAAATGATTATAGCAGATCAAGGATCGGTCTTCATGGGAGACAAAGTTAAAGCATTTGCTGAAAGCTGAGGTATCAAGATCCTAAATTCTACTCCATACTTCGCCCAAGGAAATGGACAAGTCGAATCCTCAAATAAAACAATCAAAGGAATTGTGGAGAAAATGGTGGAAGATAACCCTAGGGTATGGCATGACTTATTGTCTGAAGCATTATGGGCATATCAAACATCTAAGAGATCAGCCATAAATATTACCCCTTTATGTTAACCTATGGTCATGACGCAATGTTGCCTATGGAAGTTATTATCCGGTCTGTGAGACGAGCGTTTCAACTCGGACTTGAATCAGCAGAGTATACTGAGGCAATGTTAGCCGAGTTAAAAGAGCTCGATGATGTTCGTCTTAAAGCTTTGGACAACATTAAAGCATAAAAGAACCAAGTAACACGGGCATACAACAAGAGGGTCAAGCATAAGTCTTTCGGCGAATGAGACCTTGTTTGGAAAGCTATGTTACCGCTAGGTGAAAAAGATGGCTGATATGGAAAATGGTCCGCTAAGTAGGAAGGACCATATCAAGTAATGTCAGTCATTATGCGTGGAGCCTATTGGCTAATGGATTTAGATGGTGAAATGCATGCAAGACCGATAAATGGAAAATATTTAAAGCAATATGTGCCATCACTTTGGGAAACCGCAAAATTGGATTGAGTAAATAAAAATAATTTTCATTGATATTTTAGGGAGTTTACAAGGTATTGTCGTGGTTTGAACAAACGGCTGAAATATAAAAGTAAAATAAGAAATAAAAAATAAAAAGACACATCATCATTTATTTCTTCACAACCTTCAACCTTAGCTCCTCCCAGGCTTGATCCAGGTACTCCAGCTCCTTCTCAGCATTGACCTTATCGGCCTGCCATCTACTCTCATCAATCGCAGTGCTAGTCAGGGCCTCTACATATCCCAGGGCGGCTCGGCCAATCTCGAGAATGGCTTTTTCAGAAAGAGCCAGGCTAACATTAGTATTATCCAGCTCAGCCTGGATTTTGGCCAACTCGGTCTCGAGCCTCGACTTCTCCTGCAGAAGGCATTCCTTCAAGGCCTTGGAGGATTCATACTACTTCTTCCAAAGCCCTAGACTATCAACTTAGGCTTTGTGAACCCTTAATTTTTCTTCAATCTCTGATACACGCTTGGTGGCAGCTCGATGTCTGTTCAAATAGGCCGGTAGCCTCACTTGCAAGTCCCTGAGGTGGGCCTTCATTTCTTCAGTTATGTCCAAGCAAGAAAATAGAAGGCCCATGGCCGAGTAAAACTCCTCAAAGTCTGGGAGTTGAGAGAGTTTATGCTGGATCGTAGTCATAAGCCACTCCTTAGCCCTTTGATATTAATCAGCAAAAGGAGCTGCGCTGGCCTGAGCCACCATGGGTTTGGCTTGAAGGAGCTGCTCAGGGTTCAGAATAGCGAAGAAGGCCTTAACGGATGAGACCAAGCTAAAGTTAGGAATTGGGAAAGAACTGGAAACCTGCAAATAAAGGTTCGATAAGCATAAAGACAATAGAAAAAGTACTTTGAGGATAGCAAGGGAAGGAGCCATATTACCTGAACCGAAGGAGAATTGGTAGAAGAAATAGCCAGTGGTGGGGGTGGAACGACAGGTTCCTGCATTAGCACCGGAGGAGAGTTAATGTCTCCATGTGAGAGCAACTGGTAGATGGAGGTTGCTCAGTGACATCCTTCTCAATCATAATCTCAGCATCAAGAGGAGTCCCAACATCTCCAAGGTCAATGGGATCATTGTGATCTGACCCCAAGGGCCTCTCATCACCAGTTGTCTCTGATGTATCACCGATAATAGAACTATCAGTGTTGGAAGTCATGCCTTTACTAGCGCCCCTCAATACGGCCTGTCTGGCCTCGTCAAGTCCTCTTAACCGTTGAAGCTTGGTCATCAATTGCTCGTAGGTCATGGGAGGAGTGACTTCGGCAGGAGTGGCTGATAAGGTGGTTGAGACAGGACAGAGGGTTGACTTCGGAGGCGGTTGCATTTTAGCCCGAGATACTGGGGGCTTCATCTGAGCCTACCCTGTCTTCTTGGAAGGAAGGCCACTAACCCCCTGTGATCAAATAAGAGAGAGGTCAGTCTCATTTATGGATAAATAGTCTCATTTATGGATAAAAGAAAAATGAAAGCGTATGAAAGAACCTGTACCTTGCCCGACTTGAGGGTAGCTGCAGTCACATTCCGGCGTTGACGAGCAGATAGAAGGACATCTTCATCTGACTCAATATCAGTCACACCGAAGGGAATTTCTCATGGAAGGGACTCTGAACAGAATTAGAAACAAAATCAGTTAGAGAATTAGATAGCATAGGAAAACATAAAGAGGGAAATACCTAAAACTGGTTATCCAGTTTCTATAACCCAGATGGCCGATGAGTGATCGACCAGTCCTAAATCTTACAGCCTGTTATAAGTGACTCTTTCCCAAGGATCCGTTGTCGAGGACACCTGCTTCTTTGCCATTGGAATGGCAATGGCAAAATTGGCCTTGGGTAATGAAGGAGGCCGACATTCAAAAGGCTTGAGGGACTATTTATAAGGGATTACGGATGAATAATCAGCCGTTTGCAAGTATTTTTTGTATGCTCTTACTATTCTTTCTTTAAGTTCTTGCTTAAGCACTCTCAGACGCCACTTCACATTGGACCGCATGATCTCGGGCTGTTTGGGATTGAATTTGAATTTAAAAAACTTCTCAAAGCCAAGAACGGCTTGATAGGCGGTTTTACCTTTAGATGTTTGGGCTTTCCTCTTCTAACCTGCAGCCTGAACCAAAGAGGGGTTAGTGGAATGAGAAGACTTTTCAGAGAGGGAATGAGAAATACGTTTGAGTATGGAAGAAACGGGCTCAGAACGCAAGCCCAATATAATTTTCGACAACCAAGTGTCAAACTCGGTGGATGCTAAGGAATCTCTTGAAAAGAAAAAAACTCCAATCCAGCTCGGTCAGCTCTGTTGTTAGACCTCGGCCAATGCCATGATATCGGTTAAAAGACACCTCGACCTCAACATGTAAGGCCGATGACAACCCGTATTTATTCTATAGTTGCAAGACCAAAGGATGATGATCAACAGCAAGTAAGCGAGAAAATGTAATATCAGGCTTGAAGAATGATTAACAAAGAACCCTTGGGATGGTTGATTCAAATGAAGACATCGGTCACCAAGATCGATGGACACTAGTAGACTTCCTATGAAGGATAAGAGCGAGATCTATTAGCCAACGAGAGTCAAGCTGCTCAGAGAAGGATGTAATCGGTAAACTAGGGGATATTTACAGGGCCTTTTAGGCAGTTGAGCATGGATAAAGACGTTTATAGGTTATGCTAAGCTAGTAGAAAGGCAGTTGCATAAAGGGGTAATGTGGCAGAAATAGGATCACGGCAGATGATGAGAGTTAATCATAGGACAGAGTGGGTGTAGTAACTTGTTCATGCCTAGAAATTAGGGGCCACCATCCACTAACCCCACTAACATGAACGGTCATTCACTCAAGGCTTATAAATAGGGCAGGGTATGCAACATTTGGGGGGGGGGGGGGGGGGGGGGGGGGAGAGGGGGCTAACACAAACGCCACTTCTGCTCTGGTAGATTTTGTTTTATTTTCCTCAAGCATTTCAACCATTTTCCTTGCGTGATTGCGAGTATTCCCATTCTCTTGTGGAGTGATTGTAAACAGTTTTTAATTCGATCAATGAAGAAGATGATGTTCTTGGAGGTATTTTAAGTTTATACGCATGTTTATTTATTTTTTGTGCTCATTTATAATTTGCTTGCTTGCATCAGAGTAGAGTTAAGACCCATTCATCACTATTAATAACCATCGTTTGAATTAAAAGTCAGATTAGGAAATTGCAATCCCCTTCAAGTCCAAGTGGACTCTGGCACGCCCAATACACGTACATCAGAAATATTTTATTACAAACACATCTATATACAGTAACTAGAAGGGTTCATAGCTAGTGGGAAAGGTAACTTGGCATGCAAGTTACAAAAGTCCATTTATGGGCTTAAGCAGGCATCTAGAAGTTGGAACATTTGTTTTAACCAAGTGATCAAATCGTTTGGTTTCATACAAAATCTAGAAGAGCCTTGTGTATACAAGAAGTGTGAAGAAAAAGTGGTAGCTTTTCTTGTGCTTTATGTTGATGACATTCTACTCATTAGGAATGATATAGGGGTATTGTCATCAATTAAGGTTTGGCTAGCTAGTACTTTTGATAAGAAGGATCTAGGAGAGGCGAGCTATATCCTTGGGATAAAGCTCTTTCAAGATTGGAATCAAAAGATAATGGGATTGTCTCCAGCTGGTTATATCAATAAGGTGCTAGCTAGGTTTTCCATGGATAATTCGAAGAAAGGTTTATTACCTTTCAGGCATGGTATAGCGTTCTCCAAGGACCAGTGTCCAAAGACATAGGAGGAGAGGAATCGCATGGTAGGAATTCCCTATGCTTCGGCAGTGGGAAGTCTCATGTATGCGATATTATGAACTAGACCAGATATCTGCTTTGCCATTGGCATGGTTAGTAGGTATCAGTCGAATCCAGGTCTAGAACACTAGACAGCTACTAAGCACATACTTAAGTATTTGAGAAGAATTAAAGTTTGCATGCTTATGTACTACGGCAATGAGTTAATTCCAGTAGGATACACTGACTCGGACTTTATGTCAGATAAGGATTCGAGGAAGTCGACATCCGGACATCTCTTTACCCTGGAAGGTGGTGCTGTTAGTTAGAGGAGCAAAGGAAGTTGTGGCTGCTTGTGAAGCAACAAAGGAAGTTATTTGGCTGAAGAAGTTCCTTATGGAGCTCGAGGTAGTACCAGCGTCACTGTCACCTAGTACACTATACTATGATAATAGTGGGGCAGTGGTTCAGTCCAGATTCCAATGAACCACAGAAAGGGAAAGCACGTAGAGCAGAAATATCATCGAATTTGAGATATTGTTCATCGTGGAGATGTGACTGTCACCAAGATTTCCACCGTTGACAATCTTGCAGATCTGTTTACAAAGGCCTTGCCACAGAAGGTCTTTGGTCGTCATCTAGATAGTCTAGGTCTCAGATGTAGTCCTGAATGGTTATGAGTGCAAGTGGGATTTTGTTGGTTTTGTGCCCTCAAACCATTACTTTATGTATGAGACATTGACATTTTAATATATGGATATCGACTTTATATTTTATTATGTATGTTTCTTTCATGAGCTGATTGTTAATACTTAAGTATCACAGTAAGTAATTCGTCTATGTATGAGATGCATACAAGTGAGATACGAATTATTACTCCATAATTCTTAGAATTTGTCAGAGTGGATGATGAGACTGGATATCTCATCAGGTGTACATTGTAGCAGGACTAACTACCATTGAATACTGGGATGAATCACAATCACTGGAGTATATCTCTTAGTTAATATGCTAGTGCTCATAGTGCATTGGTGGATTTGAGCTTTCTTATTGACACCTAAGTTTGTTAACAGTCGATAGGAACTCATAACTTGTACAAGATACGTGTTCCCAATCTTGAGATGATTACGAACACAAAGTATGGATATGACTGCTTTGACTTACCAATCAGTGAGGTCTATAAAAGATCAACACCTGGGTATCTTGGGTATGTCATGTTCATAGGGTTGTGAAAATATATTGTCAAGATAGAATCTATCCTCTGATAAAGAGTAAGCATTCCCTTGAGAATGTCACCAAGTTGATTACTGAAAATTACAGTCTTGTTGATAAGCAGTTATCAACATGTTTAGTAATCTTGAGAGGTGAATGGGACTAAAGGTTTGGAAGATGTAATCATCATTCAGGTTGACAGTAACAATTATCCAACTACCAGAATATGATTATGAATGCTGACGGTAGACGAACATTAGTACACCATATAAGTCTAGTTATCGCTTCGGATATGTTCTTTTGCGTTGGAGTTCAATAATCATTTTATAGTGGAGTAAACGTTAACTGATCAGTTGGTTAGTTTTCTTATCAAAGAGTTTGATCATGAGAATTAATAACTGGTTTGAGCCAATAGTAAAGAACCTAGGAGGTCCCACTCTTAGCTCCGCTAGGATGCTTGGAAAGGCACAAGAGGATCTTGTCAAGATAGATTCGATCGATCAAAGGAGTCTCGGTCGATTGAAGTCAAGGCAAGTTTGATCGATAGAACGTTGTTCACTCGATCGAAGGTTCGATCGATCGAAGCCACTTCGATCGATTGAAGGTAAAGTCAGTTCTGGGAATCTATAAATAGGGCAGCTACGTCTAGAAATCAGTGTTCATCATTTTTAACATCTCTAAGCTGCAGAAATTGTTTAGGGCTCCCAAACCTTCTATATCCTCTCTATTAGAGATCCCACCATCTCTAGCCTCTCCGGGAAGCACTCACAAGAGACATAAGAGTGAAGACAACCTAGTAGAGGCTACTGCACCATCAAGGAAGAAGAGAATCAAAAATGGGTTCAAGACCTGAGGTATAAACTCGTCTGCCTCTTATGTATATGCATCTATAGAGTTAATAAGTAGTAGATCTAGGCTACCAATAAAGTTTTCGAACTTTGTTTTCTAATGCGCGTTTGAATAAATTTTTAAACATAATTTTCCTTCAAGGGAAACTCCGAATCATGTCCAGTACTAGCCTCTCTGTGGACTCTAGACATAAGTTGTTGAGTACCATAGTAGGCAGAAGAAACGTTATCAGTATCACTCAGATCCAGTGTAGCCCCACGGCCATGTATCTGTTCTTGTATTGGCTTGAACAACTCAACAAAGGTCTTTTAAGGTTGACAAGTGAGAAGTCAAGTCATGTGGAAAGGCAGTTTCCCCAGAAGTGGTCACGTGATGTTTGTAACTAATAGGAGCAGCTTGCATGTTAGACAAGTTAATAGGCTCATGAATGCCACCCTTGCATTTATTGATTAAACAATATCCATCTTAAGAAGAGGAAGGGGTTAGCGTGCCACCCATGTCACCAATTATGGGGCCCCAAAAGTCAATGAGATATCAGGATTCATGGAAGCATTAAAGGACCACACGTGAGACAATCATACTTTACTTAGGAATTTCGGCTTTTCAAAAAATGTCACATGTTCCTTTTGACCATTACATGAGCTGGTGTCCAGAGGGATATGTGTGTGTGTGTGTGTGTGTGTGTGTGTGTGTGCGTGTGTGTGTGTGTGTAGGCATGTGTGCTTCACATGCAACAAACTCCTTGGGGCTTGGGATATTATCAACTATTAGATTAAAGCATGAGCCATTAGGCCCATCATCAACAATAATTTGATGAGTATGAACACTAACTCCAGTGATAACCTTATCATCACACACGTTATCCGCAAACGAGACATCAGAAACAATAAAGGAATTTGATCAGTCTCGTTTTAAATCTGATCCAGATTTATGAGCATCAATATTAGGATCAGATTGTAAGACATCTACAAGAAATCTTTCAAACTTACTGGGTTCACGATTAGTAATCAAAGAATGGCCAAGGGTTTGAGCATCATTATCTTTTAGGGCTGCTTCCATTCGTCCTTGAAGACCAGCAATCTTAAGTTGCAGCTCATGATTTTTAGCTAAAATGGTAGAAATCTTCAACGGGTCCAAGATTGAATCATCAAGAACCACAAGATTAGAACCATCAGTGTTCTTAGCCGAAAAAGCAGAGACTTCTATGGGAGGGTCACAAGAAGGGATCTGTACTTGAGCATCAAGTGAAAGTCCTTCAAGTACAACAACTAGCTCACAAGATTCTTGGATAGAGCCAAAGGGAAGACCCACATCTAGATCTTCCTCTTCATCTTGAGCTTTAGAAGTTGCTTGGTTCAGCTCCAAAGCATCCACATCTTCAAGCTTAGATGCTTTAGTTGCTGCAACAACCTTTGATTGATCGAGAGAATGAGCCTTCGAACCATGAATATGCGTCCATATGTCACCAACAAACTCATTCGCATATGGATCTTTAGGCAGTCCCCGACATCTTAAGGATCGTGTAAGATCCCCCTAATTAGTGGTATCCAAATCCTCAGCATCACAATCCACATTTGTTGCTGTAGCAAAATGTTGGAGTTCTCTTAAGGATAGTCTGATCTTTGATGAAAAGGCTGAAGATGGTGACCTTTTAAGCCTACCTTTCTTTCCCATGAAGGATAAGAATTTAAGTTTCTAGAGAGAAGGGGGAGCCTCTCTCTCTCTAACCTACTTTCCAATTCATGCCCCAAGATCATATTCTAGTTTTGTAAGTAGGTCATTAAATGGTAGTTTTAGTCTGTGTATATATTATTCGTAGAGATTGGGGAAGCAGTGGTTATGGTTAGTTGTAGAGAGAGAGAGCTGGGCAAGAGGGAGACGTGGGTAACGATTTAGGGTAGTTTTTCTTTATATACATATATATATATATATATTTGATATGGGGGAGGAGGTGAGATTCGAACCCTGAACCTATGTATTGGAGGGAACTTATATATGCCAAGCTCTTTTACCACTTGTGCTATGCCAACCTTTGCTTTTCTAGTCCTCTACTAGGTGTGTAGTTTATCAATTGTTTTTTACCTTTGACAATTTTCTACCAGTTTATTTGTATTTTTTTGTAGGTTCCTGTACATTTCACTTTAAAAAATAATATAGATTTATCTTCTTTATCTATCTCTCTATCCACCCTTCGATCTTCTATACTAATAGAAAAGGAACGAAATGGGTATCAAAATTATGTTATATATAACCATTATTTATTACTAATCTGTTAAAGTTAATTACAAAACCATTACAAGAGTAACTAAATGGGTAATGTTATGTGCACATAAAATAAAGTGTGCACATAAAGATTTAGGTCATTCTACTGAAATGAATGGCCCAAATCTTTATGTGCACACTTTAAGTGCATATTTTATATGCACCAATCCTTACTCTAACTAAATATAATTTTGAGTACTAACTCTAATTAATGGGAAATTAAAACAAAAATTGACTACCCACTAACCCATGCGCATTTCTCCACATTTGTCTCTCTCCTACTTGCATTCACAAAGTGCGTGTCACCCAATGGTAGCAAAAAAAAAATCCCAACAACGATATTTACAAGCAAATGATCATATTTTTTTGGTACAATTATGAGGGAAACTAGTGTAATTACCTGAATAAAATTAAGGGTTAATTAGAGAAACGCCCTATGTGGTTAGGCCTTTTATCAGTTACTTCCTTGTACTTTAAATTTTATCACTAATACCCCATGTAGTCTGAACTAAAGTGAAACAGTCACTTTTTCTATTAAAGTTAACAGAAAATGGATAAAAGTATAAAATTACCCCTATTACATGTCAATGAGAAAACCCTTATATGCTTAAATGTTTATTTAGGCATATGTAGTACATTATTATACTATTTTTATACTATATTTATTGCTAGAGAACATTCTGTGACCACTTTAGGGTACCTTTGCGAGAGTGAATTTGAGGCACACACACACATACACACACTCTCACTACACTGGATTTCACTGTGTATATCCAATGGATCAAAAAAAAAAAAAAAAGGCTTATATATCACCAAGATTGTGTGTGTGTGTGTGTCCAAGAGTAGATAAATAAAATAAAATAAAATAAAAAATATATAACCAAGATTGTGTGGACTCTGTATGAGTGTGTGTCCGTGTGTGTGTGTGCCCAATAGTAGATCAAAAATAAAAATAAAAATAAAAATAAATTCGTTTTCACGAAGGTACCTCAAAGTGACCACAGAATGGTCTCTAGCAAAGGGTAATTTCATACTTTTACCCATATTCCGTTAACTTTAATGGAAAAAGTGACTTTTTCACTGTAGTCCAGACCACAGAAGGTATTAGTGATATAATTTAAAGTATGAGGGGTTAACTGATAAAAAACCTAACCATAGGGGGTGTTTTTATAATTAACCCTAAAATTAATCCACTTAACCGGCTAAATATTGAATGCAACTGATGCATAATCCTACATGATATCACAAACCAATAAAAAGTATACATTAATTCATATGACCCGCTAATTCCATAATCTATGTTAGTAACTGAAAAATCTCACATGGTCTACCGTCTTACCCAATATTTACTACACCTAGACCACTTCTATCAATTTCTATCCATTTCTCTTCTCTCTCTCTCTCCAACTCAAGATTCAAAGTGGCCCACACGAATCATACAAAGAAGTGCCAAAATTTTGTGTCAGAATTTTAGACACTTGAAACCAGAGGGGAACACAACTTGCACAAAAGTGTTGTCTCATATACTAAAGCTTATTCTTCTTACCTTCAAACAAGACCCCACAAATTTAGAACACAGACATGTTTGTCCAATTGTTTTTGAAGAGTACACACTAGAAAAAAAACAAAAGTAGACAAAAGTGGGTTAAGTAAAGTGGTCACAAGATCTAAGGCGGGCCTTTCTTTTGAAAAAAACAGTTTTAAGTCCCAAAACTCAAATATATGATGAAACCCACGTTCCCAATAATCATTCCTAACTGTCTCTTAACTGCTTCCACATCCATCTCTCTCCATTACTCATTTCCACTTCTCCCCCGTATCTTCTAATCTCCTCTCTCTCTACGATTCCAAACACACTAAGGAAAAGAATTTTTTTTTTATTTTGTAAATTTTTTTTAAGTGGTTACTTGTGATGATGAAGTGGGGAAGAAGAAAAGCTGCTTCTTCTGCATCTAAACACTCTTTCTGTCCCATTTCTTGGCTCTCAAAGCTGAAGCGAAAGGATGGCGATACGAAGAGAAAACCCGCGAAGGGAAAGGGAAAAGGGGAGAGGAATTCGGATTCTCCGAGTTTTTCATGGGCCGAGAGCTGGAATGATGGTAGATTTTGTGGTGGAGATGATGATCGTTTTTGGAGGATTTCATTTGGTGAGGACAGATTTGAAGGTGAGAAAAGTAGAGTTGGTTTGAGGTCTGTTTGGTATTGTTCAGACGATGAACTCGAAGTTCCAGTGTTTGGTAACAAGAACTGTAAATTGAAAGAGACTCCGAAGTTCAATGAAATGGTTTCGGATATCAGAAAGATGAGGGAATTGAATCGGAAGGTGGACAATTCAGCGGAAATTGGTACATTTGAAGGAGAAGAGGGAAAGAAATTCAAAGTGCCGAGGAGAAAAGCTGCGAAAGTTCAAAAATCGAAACGCAGAGATTTGAAAGGAAAGCGGAGAGAAATGGAAAGGGAATCAGATAGAGCAGAAGAGAATTTGATGGTAGCAGAGGAAAAAGACATATTTGAACTAGAACCCACAGCAAAAATTCAAACAACTGAGGGGAATCTTCTGAGAACAATTGAAGAAGATTGTGTATTTGAAGCTTTGAACTTGGAAAAAAATGATGGGTTTTCTAAAGAAGGTATGAAAATCAAAGAAGTGATGTCTAAGATTGAAAAAAAGAGAAAATCTGTTTACGTAACCAGGGAATTACAGAGGAGAAAACAGAGTGGGAAAGTCAGAGTTTCAACTTCAAGAACAGCCACCAAAATTGAATGCAAAATCAAAGCTCTTGAAGACATGAAGAGAGCAAAGTTGAAGAAGAAGAAGGAGAAAAATGTGAGAGATGTTGAAGAGAGAACAACATTTGATGACTTTGCTATGGTGAAATGCTCGTATAACCCAGAACAGGACTTCAGAGATTCGATGGTTGAGATGATCAGAGAGAAAAGGATCAGACGGCCAGAAGAGCTCGAAGAATTCCTGGCGTGTTATCTGACTTTGAATTCTGATGAATATCATGATCTCATCATCAAGGTCTTCCGGCAGGTATGGTTTGATCTGGATGAGGCCTGTTTTGAACCTGAATTGTAGGATGGCAATTGCTCTGTGATCAACTTTATATTTAGCAAGTTTTGATGAATATTTTGAAAGAAAAGTGTAAAGAAGTTATATTAAATGTGCAATGCAGCTTATTTATATGATGTATAGCTTTATGTTTTGGATTTAGGGCAGAAGAAGAATCAAATAGAGCTCTAGTGCTAAGTCCCAATGCAATCCCATAATGCTTTTTTTGGATCTAATTCACCCTCACTCTAATTTTCTATCTGTATCATGAAGAACTTGTTTTAAGATTGAGCACTTATCACTAATCAATCAAATATGCGATCGATCAAAATGATTTTTTCTATAGTGCCTCGAAATCAGTTATGAACCACAAAATCAGTTTTTAGTCTCCCAAAACAAACCCAAAGTATCTCATCAAAATCATTGTTTTATAATGCATCGGGCTCCATTCAGTTCGCCAATGTGGAGAAAGAAAACGATAGAAAGACTATTTCCTTTGTAATTTTCTCCGTTGCACAAATAAACATGAGAAATTTCAAATATGGAAAATATAATACAAACTCAAGAAAAGAGGAAATGAAGTGGCCCACCAAATTCAAGATTCTTCATCTAGTTTTCACCTTGTTTTTTTCTTCCTATTTTATCAATGTCTTTCTTATTAACCATACACAATGAAGTTTTTCTCCAAAATGTTTCTTCCTTTTTACCTAGTTAAATCCATAAACCGCGCAAAATATAACACTTCAATTATGAACTTATTCAGTCTTTGAGATTTGGAAGTTGAAATTATTTTGTCCATTTTAAGTGGAGCTTATAAAATATGATATAATACAGCAAGTTCTTCAAATATATTCGACTGTTCTGGAAGCTACAATTAGTAGTTCTAGTTCTATAGTCGGTGCGTTGCACCTGAATAGTGCACAAACTAAACCAGTTATACAACACGAACTGAATTTTATTGTTCTCCAACTTAGTATCAACACTTCTCTATAAATGTCCCCCCAACAGAAGCCCTGTCTCGTAACGTCAATTATAGTTTAGAAACATGTCTGCTGCTCATAATAAAAGGCTAACAAATATTAAATATCAAGTTAATTTTAAGATCATTTGACAGTAAGGATATTCCCTTCATTATTAAGTTAAAACCTTCTTTTGGAGTTTATCTTGTCATAAAACTTGCATAGCATTTAGTTGAACTGCATAGTTATTTCGTATGACCTACAAATACATCATTGTTTATGTCAGCATTTTACAAGATAAATATATGTGATATATGACCCTAGAGAAGTTGTGATACATAAATTCTTTATCTCATTTAACTTCTATGGTGGGTCTTTTTCTCTTTTTCTTTTCTAGAGTAGAGCAAGAATTCTAAAATATCATCTGCAAACCAATCCCAATACACAAAAAGCTGGAAAAGAGACCAAGTAAATCAAAAACCCACACCAAATTTCGCCCAAATACATCCTGACACTTGATTCATGCGGGTCCCGTGTAAAACCTATATGGGACTCACATGGGGTTCACTGGAATCAAGAGCCCACTGGAACAGACATGGCAGGAATGAGGCAAGCAATGCCACTGATCCACACATTTTTCTCAGGAGGGAACATTCCCATGGCTACTATATTAATCGCCGACGAGGCAGCAATGACTCCAATTTTTTTTTCTGAGATGCGAGCGGCCATGCGCTTTCTTTTCCCTGACTGATATATCGCTCAGCAGAAGTACTAGTAGTTGAGTGAATCACAACCACCGATGTCAATACGTATATTTTCCATCAGAGGTGACTCATGTGATCTCAACTCCACCGCATCATCTTCGATCCGATTATGTACATTAGCAGACATATATATATATATATATATATAGCTTGAGCATATTTAATATGATGAGCAACAACAACGTATAATATCATCACAATTCATGACACACAGATTGAGCTGGAGTAGTACTGTACTATTAAATCCTCTTTTGCAAACAGTAGTGGACGTGAAGAGACGACAACGATGACATGGAAAGCCACCACCTAGGAACCACTGCTACTACAACAGGTAGAATTCGATAGAGCTTTTAATGCTTTGCTGATTTTGGTTAAGAGCTTGAGGACATCAGGTTTTGAATTATACCTCCAAGGGACGGAAATTACTCTTAAGACAGTATTCTCCAACACGACTCAGTCAGTCTCTTTGACCCGTTTGGTAAGTATTTTCTTTCATAACAGTGTCTATACATTATTATTTACTAACAATGATTGTGCCCATGCATTAATGAAATCAAACGACAGGTCGGAATCGGATTGCTCACTTACGTATATGACCAATTGGCTCTCTAGTCTAGTTTCTAGTGATTCGGTACTCATGCACATGCACCACCAAAGCTTCAAATCAATCATGGGGGGAAATGGGCGCCTAGTTTTTCCCATGATTAATTTGGAGATCTCTGGACCGCGGGGGGTTGTGATTGTGATTGAGTACACTCATCAACCACGTTAAAAGTGGAAGAAAGAAAAAGAAGTTTGGTTACACCAGTGTTCTCTTTGAATTAATTACCAACTCTTTTCTTTGTTTGTTTTTTTTTTTTTTTTTTTTTTGAGAGAATCTTTTCTTTGTTTATTACTAGTACTAAAATAGGAATATTTTTTGAGTGGATTAGGCCAAAAGATGAATGGACTTGGGAACATGAAAGGGATTGGATTTAGCCCCTTCCAAACTAAAGATTAGTCCGAAGCTGAAAGATGGACCGATGTCAACAATGTAGGAATGGGATCAGCCCATGAGAAATCGAGTAATACTTGGGGCACAACTAAAGCCACAACCTTTTTTGCACAATCTTCATTTTGTGTCTATCTCTCTCTTGATGGGGCCCACAGTGCCAGTGACCCCACAATATCCACTAGGAGAGAGATAGACACAAAATGGAAGTTGTGTAAAAAAAGTTGTAACTTTGGTTGTGCCCCAAGTATTACCCTGAGAAATCAAACCGAGGTGGAAAGTGTCCAATATCAATGCATGGCTAATCAGTGAAGGGATCTCCTTTTGCTCGGTCCGAACAAAGGACAAGCCAAAAGTGAAGACAGTGACCACACGTCTGTCCAATTGAAGGATGGATTAAATCGGACCAATGCGACCAATAGATGACAATTGTTGGTTACATAGCCCTAGACGTGGACAATGAGGTTGAAAATTACAAAAGCACGTCCAGAACAGTTGAAGACAGATTTAACACTATAAATACAAAGAACAGCCAAACAGGGTATCAGAAGGGTCTCTCGCACAACTTACACTCGAAACCAGCATTCAATGCATTCATACAATCATCCAATAGTTTAGATTTTCTTCCATTGTTTTCAATTTCACGATTTCTTAGTCTTTGTACTTTTCAATCCTTCAAGCATTTGTAATTCTGTTCCATCAATGAGAATGTTCAATGCCATGTTTGAGGTATTTATTAGATTTTAGCATTTACCAAACTTGTATGCTTTAATACTGTTTGAGAATTTTTAATAAATTTAATTCTTGTTTATTATACACAATTGTTTGATTCAGAGTTAAGTCTCACTCACCACTTAAAGAATTTTAAACTCACAATGACACACATCGATTCCTAGTGGATTCTGGGCACGCCCAAGCACCAAACACAATTTGCTGTGAACAAATATACTAGGATGTGAAGGTTCTAAATTCTAATTTACATGTATAGATCATTTCAGCGAAACTCCAAATAAATTGACGTGCTATTGCTGATTTTAGATACCACTAATAAACTCCACTCGGTTAATTTGTTTAATTTTAGAGACATATTAAGAATTACTCCAGAAAATTGGGTTAATTACATTATTCTCCCATATGTTTAAGCCCATTGTCACTTTACCCCATGTGTGCATCAGAAATGGACACTTAACCCCCATGTAGTTTCGGAATAAAGTAAAACTAATAAGATTTTTCTCAAAATAGCCTCATATGAGGATTAAGTGTTTAAATTAGCCCCACATATGAGTGTTTAAGTGTCAAAATTAACCCCACGTAGGCACTTAACAGAGAAATCTTTCACATATGGTAGAACATTATTTACTGTTATTTTTAGGCATAATTATACTTTACACCCTAATACTATACATGTGTTTTCAATTGGATAAATATCTTTTTTTTTTCTTCTCAATGGGGAGTAAGAGGGTTCAAATAGTTGCTTGCCTCCAGTTAATTTTCAGTCGAAATGAGTAACCCTTTGCTTTTGGGGGGTGGGGGGGTTGTACCTAGTTCAGATCTAGCTAAGTATCAAAAAAAAAAAAAGATAACAATTTGCTGTGAACAAATATATAGGATGTGAAGGTTCTAAATTCTAATTTACATGTATAAATCATTTCAACGAAACTCCGAATAGAGTAATTCTTTGGTGACAACTTTCGTATAACTTTTACACAACCTTTAAAAGATGTGTCTATCTCTCTCTTGTGTCACTGTGGGGTCCAATGACATCACAGGAGAGAGATAGACACATCTCTTTTAAAAGGTTGTATGAAAGTTGTATGAAAGTTGTCACCAAAGAATTACTCCTCCGAATAAATTGACGTGCTATTGCTGATTTTAGTACCACTAATAAACTCCACTCAGTTAATTTGTTTAATTTTAGAGATATATTAAGAATTACTCCAGAAAAATTGGGTTAATTACATTATTCTCCCATATATTTAAGCCCATTGTCACTTTACCCCATGTGTGCATCAGAAATGGACACTTAACCCATATAGTTTCGGAATAAAGTAAAACTAATAAAATTTTTCTCAAAATAGTCTCATATGAGGATTAAGTGTTTAAATTAGCCCCACATATGAGTGTTTAAGTATCAAAATTAACCTCACGTAGGCACTTAACAGAAAAATCTTTCACATATGGTAGAACATTAGTTTACTGTTATTTTTAGGCATAATTATACTTTACACTCTAATACTATACATGTGTTTTCAATTGGATAAATATTTTTTTTTCCTTCTCAGTGGGGAGGAAGAGGGTTCGAATGGTTGCTTGTCCCCAGTTATTTTTCAGTCGGAATGAGTGAGCCTTGTTGGGCTTTGCTGTGGGCCAGTGTAAAGCTTTGAAGTGGAGGGGGGGAAGATAAGAGTCAAAAATAAGAAGGAAAATGGGAAATAATGGTTCATACTCTAGAGTATTGGGTATTAACTTCCTTTTTGTATTCAATACCAATTTATCAGCACAATTTGAACTGGAAAAATTGTTAGGACAAAGTTGAACAGAGAAATCTCACGTATGGTAGAACATTATTTTACTGTTATTTGTAGGCCTAATTATAATTTAGACCCTAATACTATACCCATGTTTTTAATTGGATACATTTTTTTTTCCATTCAATTGAACTCTTGAATTTCAAAATTTTATTTAATCAGATTCAAAACCTGATGTCGCTGGCTTAAACTAACAGAAATTATGGTGTAAGTTGCGTATGATACTTACCTGTCATAGAATTGGTTAAGACAAACGAAGAAGATTGTGAATTGTGCGAAAAATCGCATTTGATTATACTCAAAATCGCATGCAATCAAATCCAAATTCGCATTCAATCATACTCAAGATCGTATCATTTTCATGCCACTTACAATCTCCTTTGTTTGTCTTAAACTAATCTATGATAGGTAAGTATTACGCGCACCTTACATGACAATTTCTATTAGTTTAAATCAATGGTGTTAGGTTTTTGGTCTGATTGAATAAATTTTTAAAGTTTAAGGGTTCAATTGAACCAAAAATCAAACAAAAAAATACATGTATGCAATTGAAAACACATGTATAATACAAGGGTATAAAGTGTAATTAGGCCTTATTATTATTATTATTATTATTTTGTTTTTTTTTGTCAACCGGCCGCAGGGGCGGACCCTTGTGGAGACCAAAGGGGCTATCATCCCCCCAAATTTGTTGAAAATTTGTAGGACATATATATATATGTAATTTTAACATTTGGAGTTTAATTTAGAAATTGGTCCTTCTAAATTTTTATCATTTACATCATAAAACTATCTATAAAAAGTCAATTTAAAAATCAAAAGAGGCCACAGTTTGTTTTGCAGAACTATCTAAGGGCACAAGAAATGAAACTAATAATCATCCATAATAGTGAAAGGAATATTTTCCATAAGAAGGAATATTTACTCTGGGGGTGTGACATCAGCTATCACCCATAATAGTGGAAGGCAAGTGTAATACTCCTTTACCCAGCTCGTGAGACAAAAATACATATATCTAATCAACAAAACTACTCTTTTGTCTCCCTATAGACCAAAAAAATCGCCTTGGCGCTGCACCTGAACCCCGCATAATGGACCCAAGTCTATTTAACTTGGCCCCCTTAACATATAATCCTGAATCTGCCACTGATCGGCCAGATTCGTTGGACGCACAATCAAACGGTTGATATCGTCGTCCTATATAATGCCAATTCTTTCTGAACGTTGTGATCAATATGGTTATGTACATTGATTATATTAAGTTACATTCAAGGGCAATGCTATACGTACTCCATTGATTATTAAATGCATTCTATGGACTACATTGACTACATGGTAAGACATATTGTCAAAGTGGCACTATAAAGTGCATTAGTTCATTTTTGGAGTGCTAATAGTAATTCCCTTATATAATTTGCTACAAGTCTACAACCCCATTGTTAGCTCTAGAAGTCAATTTTTTGAGGGGTGGAAGCAAAAAGCTACTGTTGTAAATTCATAAACCGGTCCTGTGAAATTAAGTGTCCTCTAAGTGCAAATTTCATGCATCGGAGATCGTACCTAACCAGTCTAATAATTTTCTTAGAAGTGGTTATTTGTCAAATTAGCATTACCTTAATTTTTCGAATCAATAGTGAGACCTAAACTAAACATGGTCTAATTTTAAATCCCAAACAGATCTTTAAAGTTGAATTTTTTGGATGCTTATTTTCCACAATGGGTGATCGGGCTCATCTTTTAAGCTTGGAAGAATGATGGTGGGACTCCACAAGTACTTTCCATCTACCTTTCGGGGAGATGACAATTACTTAGAAGGATTTTAGTACTATTATCAGTCTCTAAGTTGGAGGAGAAGTCCTTGTTGTTAACCCCAATCTAGTAGTAGACTGAGAGCAAGTCATCAAGCTATTAGGGCTATATCCACCCAATGTAGTGAGCGAAGCTGTCCTCTACACATGGTTTTGTGAGGCATTCAACGACACAATCGATTCACCACGGATATATATATATATACAGTGCATCTCAGGGGAGGGCGACCTTCGGTTATTAAAAAGCGGACCAAATTTTCACACGTGAATAGGTGGGGCCCCAAATGACTTTAAACATCTTGGAACTTACAGCTCACTTGAAACTTCTTGCAATATAGAGCTTTGATATACAGAGAGAGAGAGAGAGAGAGTAAAGTACAGAACAAAGGGGCCACGGCGGGAAGGAGGGAAAAAGGGGCGGCGGCAACTTCCCCACTCCGGCGGTGACTTCCCCACTCTGGCGAGACTAAGTCCGGTCTGGTATTCTTCTCTTCTCTCTCTTCTCTCTCAGTCAGTCCTGATCACACTCACACACTTGCATTTCTAGGGCTAGGTTTACAAATTTGGGAAGTCTCTCTAAAATCTCTATATTATCGTCACTCTCTCAATCTCACTCTCACTGTCACTCACAAATGGGGGAGATATTTTAATTTGTGTGGTTAAAAGAGACCACTTGTTCACACTCACACTCTTACTCACAAATGGGGGAGCTATTTTAATTTGTGTGGTTAAAAGAGACCACTTGTTCACACTCTCACTCTCACTCACAAATGGGGGAACTATTTTAATTTTTGTGGTTAAAAGAGACCACTTCTTCACACTCTCACTCTCACTCACAATCACAAATGGGGGAGCTATTTTAATTTTTGTAGTTAAAAGAGACCACTTGTTCATCAAGGAGAGATAGCTCCCAAAAATTTGTAAACCTGCTTCTTGTAATTGTTCAATAAAGGAGAGATAGCTCCCAAATATAGACTAATTGTTCATCAAGGTCTTTAGATGAGACCACTTGTTGTAATTTTTTAGTGAATGAGTATAGCTCCCAAAAATAGACCATTTTGTTGTAAAATTTTTTATTTTTTTTAAAAGAGACCACTTGTTGATTGTCCCAAAAATAGCTCCCAAAAATATGAAACTTGCTTGTTGTAATATTTTTTTTAATGAGTTGATAACAAGAGATAGTTCCTTTTCATTAGTTTCTAGTAATTCACTAATAGGATTTGAATCTTTGGTTTATAACAATTGAAAATCTATAATTTTCACCAGGGTCACGTACTATTGTCAAATAGGGCCACAAATGGAAGTTGAGGGTGGGGACGACAATGTGGACATGGGTGTCCTAGGGGATGAAGGTGGGGACGGCAATGTGGACATGGGTGTCCTAGGGGATGAAGGTAGGGACGACAATGTAGGCATGAGTGTTCTAGGGGATGAAGATGAGGATGATATTTACACCCCTCAAGTAGGTGATGATAAGAAGCCTAGAAAAAGTCAACAATTTGAGACACTTGATGATGTCTTTAATTTTTACAATGCGTATGCAAAAGAAGCTGGGTTCAGTGTCAGAAGTTACTCTCTTAGGAAGAAGGGTGATGAAATAATATGAAAAGAATATGTTTGTTTCAAGCAAGGGAAAAGTTGTAGAATAGCGGACAGTGAGAGACAAAGGCGTCGGGGCACTATAAAAGAGGGGTGTAATGCAAAGCTTGCAGTGGTGAAGTCCAAATCTGGCATGTATGTTGTCACTGTGTTTGTTGAGGGTCACAGTCACTCATTGTCAGCCCCACGAAGAACATATTTATTGAGGTCTCACCGTAGTTTTTCGAGTGCACAAAAAGATTTAACCCAACAGTTGGCCATGGCGAATATACCACAATACCAACAATTCAATTTCCTTGGAGTACAGGCTGGAGGCATAGAAAATGTTGGATGCACTCGGAAAGATTTTTATAACAGTGGCAGGGATAGGCGTCAAGAGTTAGTAGGTCATGACGGCAATATGTTATTTGACTTTTTTAAATTGGAACAAGAAAAGAATCCTGCATTCACATTCAAAATTGAGAAAGATGACCCAGATAGGATAACACGTTGTTTTTGGTCCGATGCAACTTCTAGAAGAGCTTATAATTCTTTTGGTGATGTGGTAGTATTCGATACTACATACAATACCAACCGATATTCGATGATTTTTGCACCGTTGGTGGGTGTTAATAATCATGGTCAAACAACTTTTTTTGCGGGTGCATTATTAAATGATGAAACTACCGAATCGTTTGTATGGCTATTCAATCAATTTTTAGAAGCTATGCTTGGTGATACCCCTAGGATGATTATTACAGATCAAGATCTTGCGATGACAAAGGCTATTTCTGAAGCTCTCCCTAGTACTTTTCATAGGTACTGAAAAATTAGATTCAATTAAATATAGTGCACACTATAAAGAGTTTTCAGATTGCATATGGAAATCAGAGGGTACAGCAGAATTTGACTCTAAGTGGATGGAGAATGACAATAAATGGCTTCACGATATGTATGAAATTCGTTCAAAATGGGTACCTGCGCATGTGAATCATGTTTTCTCGGCCGGTATGTCAAGCAGTCAACGAGCAGAAAGTTCTCATGCATTTTTCAAGCGTTTTGTTCATAAAAGCAATTCTTTATCGGATTTTATGATTCAGTTTGGACTTGGTCTTGCACGCCAACGTCAAGAAGAATTGATGGCCGACATCAAAGATTTGGTTGAGAAGCCCAAGTTGAAAATGCCTCATTACTTCCTAGAGCAAATGGTTGATACATATACACATGAAATGTTTTATGAGTTCCAAGAACAGTTGTGGGAGAGTTGGAATTATAGATTTGAGCTTGTCATCGATGGGGAACTTCAACAACTCTATAATGTTTCAAGAAAAAATGTTGACAAAAGTAAAGTCCGACAACTCACTTATGACAAGAATTCGAGTGTAACTGCATGCAGTTGCAAAAAATTTGAGAGTTCGGGTATCCCTTGCAGACACATTTTGGCACATTTGACCATGATGCATCATTTGGAAAAAATACCCGATCACTATATCTTGAAAAGATGGACTAAATCTGCCAGAGCTGCGCCAGTTGTGGATGGTATTCGTACGCAAATTAATGATGAAAGTTCAAGGTTGTTGAGACGTAGTCAATTGATCAAATTATCTTTGGATGCAATTGATAAGGCTCTTGAAAGTGAAGAAACAATCAAGGTTTACACCGATAGTATTGATCAAGCAGTGGAAAAAATTAATGTAATAATTGGGTGTGGTACAACTGTTTGGATTGGAACAAGTACAAAATTCTCCCAAAGTATTTGAATTGGCAAAAGTGCACGGCGCTCCCAAAGTGTTGAGCAAAGTTACCATGAACCTATTCAAGTAAGGGCTAAAGGGTGTGGTACAAGATTAAAGGGAGGAAAAGAGAAGGCACTAAGGAGGGCCAAAAAATATAAAGCGAGGAAATGCAATGGATGTGGTGAAGTTGGTGTTTCCCATGATAAAAGAAATTGCCCAAATCGGTTGCAACTGTAAGAATCATTAATTACAAGTTAAATTATTATATTTTTCCTAATAAGTGTATCAATGACTAATTTGTTTTAATTATTTGTTTCATGCAGACCTATTGCGGCAGATGAAGATTCAAGTCCAGATGATGCAACTCAAGATTTGGTAGGGCATGACTGGTTGTTGATTTGAAATATGTAATAGTAATAGGCCAACTGTGTTGTGGATGTTATTTTAATGGTGGAGTAAGCAAACTATGTTGTGTTTACTAGTATTATTATTGACTTGATCAAACTATGTTGTGGTTACAAGTATTATTATTGGCTAGAGAAGGCACTGTGTTGTGGATGTTATTTTAATGGTGGTGTAAGCAAACTATGTTGTGTTTACTAGTATTATTATTGGCTAGAGAAGGCACTGTGTTGTGGATGTTTATTGTTTTAATGGTGGTGTAGGCAAACTATGTTGTGGTTACAAGTATTATTATTGGCATAGGCCAAATGTAGTAGTAAGAGAGGTGTATTTCAGCTCAGCATGCATTTACAAAAAGTACACAATTGTAATAGAAAATGTTAAACTTAGTGCAAAATACCCAATTACATTATAGTGGATGAAATTGTTCACCATACCAAAATACCCAATTACATTTTTCACCATACCAAAATACCTAATTCATAGCAAACAGCAACTACATAACTATTCATTAGACTCGGTTATAAAGCTATTACAATGGCAAAGATGGACAACACAATGCTTGCAATTAACAGACATTTGATCACGCCTTGCTTTGCTTCCATCACTTTTAATTCACCATAAATTTCTCTGTCGCGGTTCTTCAACTCAAAAACTTCATCATATAGCCAGTTTCTCTCAACTTCATCCCCATTTTGCTGAATACTTGGGCTTGTGGACGTTGGAGGTAGAGTTGGGGATATAGGCCTACACCAATTCCACATTTTGCATGTGCCATTAGGACAAACATAATACAATTTCCCTTTGTTGTTTTTCTCATTAGATTCGGTTATTTTAATTGCACACCTTTGGCCGCATTGACAAAGCTTATTTCGGTATCTTAGATCCATTGCATCACCGAAGTTAATACCATCTACACTTGATGAAGACATTTCTATCTGCATTTGACAAATCAAAGGAAAAATGGTAGAGTCGTTTTCAGTTCCCTTAAAATGTATAGTATTCCTATCAAGGGTATTGACAATGTTGCAAAAGTGACATGATTGGGCTTTGACAATTTTGCAAAAGTGAGAACAATGGGCTTTTAACAATATTGTAAGTTTGTATTCCATACTATTGATATCTAAGTTAGTATACTATTGCTATCTAGAACAAATAATGCTGAAATGGGGTTTGGGTGAAGTTTTCATCAAAATTGTACATTTCATTTGCTAATATACATGGTTTACTTTATCCTTGCAGATTGCTAGACCTACGGTGTTCCACGTCGTTTCATCTTTGCACTAACTACGCTATGAGCCGTTACCACCATCATTGTAATTATGTTCTAAATGCACACCATGCCCACTTTCCTCGTATTCGGATAAGCTTATTTGGCAAAATTTTAATGTACGATTTCACTACTTGACAGATAGCCAATTGCCTCACATAATTTGTTCCATTCCCTATAGTATGGTATATTCCTCAAGTTTTGCATGCTCATCCTGGTTGGGAATTGAGATGCAAATCAATGATTTCGGCTTAATGTTCTACATGAAAGATTGAGTGCAGTTGTGGGTAAATCTAGAAGTGGAAATAGTTTCTAATAGGTCTGTGGCTTTGTGTCCATAATGATGTGCAATTGCTAGCTATATTGGGTTCTTACATGGAAAAAAAATATTTACGAAAACAAGAGAAGTTGGTCATAAAAATTTAACAGTTTTGTTAGATTAAAGAATAGTATTTGAAATTTTGCTTCTGCTTCATTTTGGTTTAGCTTCTGAGGATTATATGTTGGTCTGTCAATGCCACAGGTAAGGTTTATAAAAATTCATTTTACTTTATTTTCTCAATTCAAATTCTTTTTACTTTATTTCATAACAATTCAAATTGAGCCCTTCATGTTGCTTTATGTAAGTTGAGATAATGGTGAGGTTGAGACATCCCCAAATCGTTCTTTTCATGGGAGCAGTTACACATCCCCAAATTTTTTAGAGTGATTAGGACTGAGAGAGAAGAGTTTTGTGCCCCAAATGATTTATGTCTCAAAACCCCAAATTTTTCCAACCCCAAATTGTAAACCTAGCCCTAGAAATGGAAGTGTGTGAGTGTGATCAGGACTGACTGAGAGAGGAGAGAGAGAAGAGAAGAATACCGGACCGGACTTAGTCTCGCCGGAGTGGGGAAGTTGCCGCCGCCCCTTTTTCCCTCCTTCCCGCCGTGGCCCCTTTGTTCTGTACTTTACTCTCTGTATATCAAAGCTCTATATTGCAAGAAGTTTCAAGTGAGCTGTAAGTTCCAAGATGTTTAAAGTCATTTGGGGCCCCACCTACTCACGTGTGAAAATTTGGTCCGCTTTTTAATAACCGAAGGTCGCCCTCCCCAGAGACGCACTGTCTATATATATATATATAATTTTTTTTTTTTTTTTTTTGGGGGGGGGGGGGGGTTGTGTGTGTGTGGTGGGCTTGTCAATGAGTTAGCTAGAGTCAGCCATTCCTTTTTTGATTGAGAGGTGCATGGGATTTACCCACAAGCTAACTTGGTCATGTGACATAGATAGCAATTTTACTCGTCTAAAAATGGTAACTCATTGCTCACTCAGGCCTCAAATAAAGTTATGGATGAGTAATGTGTGACCATTTTTGGGTGAGCAAAATGCTCTCTGTGACATAATGCATAGTTTTTGCCAAGGGACTACATCCAACTCATAGAAATATATAAATATACGGACAATGTTTGGGGTACAACTATTTTTTACAACTCATTTACAAACCATCTCTATCTCTCTCCCAAATGTATATTCAGTACTTGGTTGATCATCATCTTGATCTTCACTGAAACTAAGGTAGTCCCATTTCTTGTTCCAAAACAAAATGGCTACAAACGCAAAGCCATTAACAGTTCTTTTTCTTGATCAAACTCAATTCACTCCATACAAGCTTTCAAAATTAAGAATTGAAAACTCTGCAGCAGCAGCAGCAGCAGCGATTTTGAACATCAGTTCAGCAACAGTGGCGGTTCTACCGTTAATTCCATACGAGTACATAAATGGAAATTGAATTCCAACGGTCATCTTCAAGGGCATGCCATTTACTTTTCATGGGTTCATCATATCAATCATGTTTGCTTTCTCAGGGGCATTCAGCGCCTTGTTCCTCCGCGCCGAAGATTTCAAGGGTATTCCAGTACTTTTCCAAAGCTTTCATGGTTTCAGCCATTGGGTTTCTCGTATTTGCCTTCATCACCACCAGTTGTAGATGAACATGACACCCATAAGATGAAGAACAGTATTGCGATGCTTCCCAAATTTGAATCCCAAATTTGGTTCCCAACTGCTTTAACAATTGTACCACATGCAGGTTATCTGGTATCAACAGGCACTGCCACAGCATATGGCACAACTATTAAAGCATTAGGGACCAAATCTGGGCTTCAAATTCTGAGAAGCATAGCATTGTTCATTGAAGAATTAGCTGATTGCTATTAAGGCTTTGTTTGGAAGACCCTCTTATTATGAGTTCTCTGTTTTTTGGTTTTATGGACCCTTACTAATAATAGGGCAGTGTACAAAATTCAATCTCCATCATATGAATTTTTACTTCTCTTCTTGCATTTGGCTTCTGCTTGCGTAGAAATTCATTCACTAGAATTCCAACTAATAGTGAGTGTTTGTGGACAAAAATGATGCATTCAGCATATTCGCAACGGGTTCACCAACTAGATCTCATTTTGGAGAATGCTTGTTTAGTTTGCCAGAAGTTGTGAGAGGGAAGACATTTAAGATTTTTATGTAGATGAGTTTAATTATTTGGGTTTGGGGTTTAATTAATTTTGTTTTGTTTAGAACGTTGGCTAGCTTTGTGAAATGTGAGTTTGATTTAGAATTGTTGACTGTTCAATCAGAATGTTTTTCGGCATTTAATTGTAGGCTGTTGGAAAATACGAACTTCGGGAAAATGTAATTGTTGAAATATAATCTTAAGTAATATTTTGAGCTTAAAAAAATAAGAAAAAGAATTCAAAGTTCGCTTGAAAAGTATGGTTGGAGTAGGTACTTGAAAAGTGATTAGTTAAAACATATTCAATTTTGCTACCGAAATGGCTAGATTTGTTGTTGCTTTTGAAATCTCGATTGGCACATTTATCAAGGGAGTTAAAAAATAATAAAGTAAAACAGCTAGATAAAATGAAAATTAGTATTGGCAATGAATCCCAAAGCTAGCTAGCTAAAATAAAGGAGTAGAATTTTTAGTTAAAATTAGTTAGTAGATTGGAAACGCTCAGTTGCCATTTGTTAGCCAACAAATGCCCAAAAAGGTGCGATCAATCACCTTGGGTGAAGCAACTCTTCAGTAGCTAGTAATTTCTACATGTCATACCTCGCTTAGGAATTCATTCCTTCACCAGCTAGGAACTCATGAACAATCCCATCTATTTCAATCATACTACAACCAGGCTCTTTAAATACTCCTCGTGCCTTCATTTTCCTCCTCACCTCCATAACATCGTCCCATCTTCCCATAGATGCATGAATATTTGACAGTTGAACATAACCAGCACTATCCCGAGGATCCAACTTTAATAGCTTCCGAGCAACACGCTCTGCCACTTCAACATTTCCGTGATTTCTACAAGCACCCAAAAGAGATTCCCAAACCAAAGGAGCTTCTTTCACCGGCATTGTTCTCAAAAGCTCCTCGGCTTCCTTTAATAATCCAAATCTACCGAGCAAATCCACCATACAACCATAGTGCTCAATGGTTGGTTCAATCTTATGAACACGAGTCATGAGATCAAACATTTCACGTCCCTCCTTCAATAAACCAGCCCGGCTGCAACCTGACAGAACACTTATAAATGTCACCTGATTTGGCTTAAAACCATGAACTAGCATATTGGAGAACACCCGTAAGGCATGTTCTCCGTATCCATGGATACTTAGTCCTGAAATTATTGAATTCCATGTACTAATATCTTTCCCAAGTGTTTTATCAAAGACTTCCAAAGCCTTTTCAATGCACCCACATTTTGAATACATGTCTACAAGCGCAGTAGCTAGAAAACCACTAACATCAATCCCATTTCTATTGATATACGTGTGAACCCACTGGCCTTCGCTCAAAGCTCCAACACGCGCACACGCAGATAACACATTCACAAGCGTGTAATTATCCGGTTTCACCTTTTCCCTTTGCATTTCTTCAAAGAGCACCAAAACATTTTCGAAATGACTAGCATGAGCATAACCGGTGATCATTGCGTTCCATGAAACCACATCTTTCACTGGCATTTCAACAAAAAAGCTACTTGCTTCTTCAAGTAGGCCAACACCAACATACCCAGAAATCATGAAATTCCAAGATTCCAAATTCCTTTCAGGCATTTCATCGAACAACCCGCGCGCTAAATCCACCAAACCCATCTCCGAATACACACTCAACAACGCATTCCAAGATATAACATCCCTTTTAGGCATTTTATCAAGCATTAGGCGCGCAATTTCAAAACACCCACAATTAGCATACATATGAATCAATGTATTATATATATAAACATCGGAACCAACTCCAGTCCTGATCACCTGACTATGAACTTGTTTTCCTTCTTTAGCCGCACGAAGATTGGCACAAGCCTTCAAAACAAAAGTGAAAGTGTACTTGTCCGGAACAACACGGTGATGAAGCATTTGGAGGAAGACAATGAGGGCGTGTTGTGGGGTGGGACTATTAGCGTAGGCTCGTATAATGGTGTTATAGGTATAGGAGTTAGGATATTGTATATGAGTGAATACGGAATGAGCATACTCGAGGGCTTGAGAGCTGGTGGTGGTGGTGGTGGCGGAGGTGATGAGTCGGCTTGCGGCGAAGGGGTCGTGGATGAGGCCAGTTTTGAGCATGTGGGCGTGAGCTTGGTGGAGTTCGGAAATGGAGGTGGCCATCTCTGTGAATGAGAGGATTGGCGGTGAAGAGAAGGATATTGACATTGTAGTCCGACAATAGGCTCTTTGTTTGTTTTGTGTTACTTTGATTGTTCATTTCATAGTAGTGTAGACTAGTTGTAGTAATAGGAGGAGGAGGGGGAGGAAATACCAAGAATTCAAGATTATGTTATGTTTTCTTGGAAAAATGAAAGTGGTAGGAATGGGCTGATGCAGAAAGTTGCGAGTATTTTGACATAGAGAAAACTAAGAAGTTTGAGAGTTTGGGAGCAGTGTTTGAGATAATTTTTTTTTTTTGGTTATATTTTCACATATTTTTTTTTTGTGTAAATGATATAAGTAAATGCTATAAAATTCAACACAAAATTTTAATTATTAAGGCCCTGTTTGATAACTATTTCATTTTTTGTTTTTATTTTTTAGTTTTTGTATTAAAAATTTTTGTTTTCATTTTAAAAAAGAAAATAAAAAATGGATTTAGTAACTTTGTTTTGTTTTTTTAAAAAAGAGAGAACAAAAAAATACATTTGGTAAACTATTTTTTATATCAAAATTTTATAACTATTTAGTAAAATGGCTCTTTTGTCCTTATAATTTCAAAATGTAATAAAATATTTTTTTTTAAAAAAAATTGAATTTAATGTCGTCAAAGTCGATAAGCTCATATTATTATGAAAATCATTTTGGAACCTAAAAAATATATACGATATAAAATGACCAAGTTGCTCTTGGGACTTATATGTAAGAAGTTAACATTGTTAAAATTTTCAAATAACACAAGATGTCCTACCCAAAAGTTAATCGAGGTTCTGGATTTAATGGCGGGGTCTATTTGGTTTGAATTTATTTGTAAAATGACTATTTTGCCCTTCATACTTCAAAATGCCATAACTTGTTAAGACTAAATTAGAATTGAACACCATCAGAGCCTGTGAGCTCATATTTAAGATAAAGAACATTTGGGACCTAGAAAGTACATACATGGTAAAATGACCAAATTGCCCTTAGGGTTTGCATATACGAAGTTAACATTGTCAAAGTCTTCAAATAATACGAAATGACCTACCCTTAGGTTTTTCAACGTTTTGGATCCAATGGTAGGCTCCACTTGGCCTAAATATATTTGTAAAATGACTATTTTGCCCTTAAAACTCTAAGATGCCATAACTTGTTACATTAAAATCCAAATTTAACGTCGTCAAAGCATGTGAACTCATATTATTAAGAAGAACATTATGGAACCTAAAAAGTATATAGATCGTAAAATGACCAAATTGCCCTTGGAGCTTACATATAAGAAGTTAGCATTGTTAAAGTCGTCAAATAATACGGAGTGACCTAACCCTAGATTTTTTTACGTTCTATATCCAATGGTAGAGTCCATTTGGTATGAATCTATTTGTAAAATGACTATTTTGCCCTTCAAACTTCAAAATGCGATAACGTATTAAGACTAAACCAGAATTAAATGTCGTCAGAACTTGTGAGCTCATATTAAGATGACAAAAATTTGGGAACGTACAAGTATGTCTATATATATATATGATACAATGACAAAATTACCCTTGGGGCTTACTTGTAATAAGTTAATATTTTTAACATATTAAAATAATACAGGGTGACTTACAATAAGGTTATTCGACATTCTAAATCCAATAGATGGGTGCATTTGACCTGAATACATTAGGGCAAAATGATTGTTTTACTCTTAAAAATTCAAATGCCATAACTTGTTAATAATAAATCAAAATGTCTAAAAAGTATATTGATCACAAAATCAATTCTGGTTAAATCTTAACAAGTTATGGATTTTTAAATATATGTAAAGGCAAAATAGTCATTTTATAAATATATTCACGACCCCGCCATTAGATTCAGAACGTTGAAAAATCTCGGGCTATGTCACTTTGTATTATTTAAAGACTTTAACAATGTTAACTTCTTATATTTTAGCCCCAAGGGCAATTTGGTCATTTTACGACTATGTACTTTTAAGGTCACAAATGTTCATCTTAAATATGAGCTCAAAGGCTCTTACGGTGTTTAATTACAGTTTAGTCTTAACAAGTTATGGTATGTTAAGTTTGAATGGCAAAATAGTCATTTTAAAAATATTTTCAGGCCAAATGAACCCTACCATTGGATCCAGAACGTCAAAAAACCTAAGGATAGGTCACTCTATATTATTTGATGACTTTAACAATGTTAACTTCTTATATGTAAGCCCCAAGGGCAATGTGGTCATTTTACGATCTATATACTTTTTAGGTTCCAAAATATTCTTCATATAATATGAGTTCACAGGCTATGATGACGCTAAATTCTGATTTATTTTAACAAGTTATGGCGTTTTAAAGTTTTAAGGGCAAAAAAGTTATTTTACAATTATATTTAGGCCAAATGGATCCTACCATTGGATCCAGAACATCGAAAAACCTTTGGTTAGGCTACTCTGTATTATTTGAAGACTTTAACAATATTAACTTCGTGTATGTAAACCTCAAGGGTAATTTGGTCATTTTACTATATATATATATATATATACATTTTAGGTCCTAAATGTTCTTTATCTTAAATATGAGCTCACAGGCTCTAACGACGTTCAATTCTAGTTTAGTCTTAACAAGTTATGGCATTTTAAAATTTGAAGGGCAAAATAGTTATTTTACAACTATATTCAGGCCAAATGGACCCTACCATTGGATTCAAAACGCAAAAAAAACTAGGGGTAGGTCACTCCGTATTATTTGAAGACTATAACAATGTTAACTTCGTATATGTAAACCCCAAGGGTAATTTGGTCATTTTACCATATAAGTACCTTTTAGGTCCCAAATGTTCTTTTTTTTAAATGTGAGCTCACAGGCTCTGACGGCGTTCAATTCTAGTTTAGTCTTAACAAGTTATAGCATTTTGAAGTATGAAAGGTGATAGGTCCGAAAATATCCTGTCAGAGTCAAATCGCCACATCAACACGGAGACGCCGAGTCATCCGGAAAAGGTGCCTAGAGTTCAGCCATCCCGGGTTCATCTATCGAAGACCGCCCGGTCTGGGCCCACAACTCGGGCTCATGAGGCAGATTCGTCCCCCAATGGGCGCCACCCAGGCCTGTCCCGTGGCTTGCTCTACAAGGTTGCTGGCAGTTTCCTAACTCAGTCAGGGAACTAATGAGAAGTACAAGATGTTTCTAAAACCACTTAGGCAACTCCCATGATTTATGTCAATCGCTTGTAATCAAATTAGCTTTTCCTAAATCAACTAGTTACCTTGTACAAGTGGTCTCTTGCATCTATAAAAGACACCACCCACCCCCACTAAGGGGGAAGGCTTTCTCATCTCACGAGGATAGCAATACATATATCGCTCATACGCACCCGGCCAGTTCTCTGGTAGTGCCACCCTCTTTGTCAGTTCCCTAAAGGCTACCGGTGATTTGTTAGTGAACGCGGCCCGACGCCCGTGGACGTAGATCACCTAGTTAACGGGGTCGAACCACATACAAACTTATCAAGTCTCTCTCTCTCTCTCTCTCTCTCTCTCTCTCTCTCTCTCTCTCTCTCTCTCTCTCTCTCCTTCTCCATAAATTACTCATCTAGCTCTTACCCAAATTTTGGATCATCAGTTTGGCGCCGTCTGTGGGAACGAGATAAACTCTCTCAGAAAAACAAATCTGCGACTGATAAACATGCCACCGAAGAAGGGTAAGAAGACTACTACTCAAACAGGTCAGGAGGACTCACAACTCAGGCAATCGGTCGCCTCCATGACCTCCGAGCAGATCATCGCGGCTCTTGCGCAACTCCTGGAGGGCTAGCGGCAAACTCAACTATAGATCAAAGCACTGCTGGCCCGACAGGAAAAGCACGGGAAGGGTGCGCGCGATCGGGAGCCCGTACGGGTTCGAAGACGTACCCACACTAAGCATGTATCCCCATCGGCTTTGGGGCAGTTTGGGAACGATGAGCATAACCAGGTTCCCGAGCGGACCCGGCAATGTACCCGGGCTAACCCGCACCGGGCGAGGGACGCCAGAGAGATCATCAACAACAGACGCGCTGGCAGAGGGGAGGGGCAAGGACAAATGGCCCGGGAATTGGCCAAAGACCCCCCGGCCAAGAGCCCTGGAGATCTTAGTGTTAGGTTTGTGCCCTCAAACCATTTCTTTATGTATAAGACATTGACATTTTAATAAATGGATATCAGCTTTATATTTCATTGTGTATGCTTGTTTCATGAGATGATTGTTAATCCTTAAGTATCATAGTAAGTAATTCGTGTGTGTATGAGATACATACAAGTGAGATACGAATTATTATTCTTTGATACTTAGAGCTTGTCACAATGGATGACGAGACTAGATATCTCATCATGTTTACACGGTAGCATGATTAACGACCATTGGAAGGAGTGATTAATCTCAATCACTAGAGTGTCACTCTTAGTTAGTATGTTAGTGCTTATAGTGCATTGACGGACCTGAGCTTTCCTATTGACACTCAAGGCTGTCAACAGTCTATAGGAACTCATAACTTGTATAAGGTACGTGTTTTCAATTTTTAGACGATTATGAACACAGGCTGTGGATATGGCTAATTTGACTTACCAAATAGTGAGGTCTATAGAAGATCAACACCTGGATATCTTGGGTATGTCATGTTCATAGCGTTGTGAACATATATTGTCAAGATAGAATCTACCCTATGATTCAGAGTAAGCATTCCCTTGAGAATGTCATCAAGTTGATTACTGAGAACTGCAGTCTTGTTGATAAGTAGTTATCAACATGTTTGGTAATCATGCGAGGAGAATGGGACTCAAGGAATACAAGAAGTAATCATGATTTAGGTTGACAATAACAGTTATCCGATAACCTATATATGATTACGAATGCTGAAGGTAGAGGGACATTAGTACACCAAACAAGTCTAGTTATCGCTTCAGGTATGTTCTTTTGCGTTGGAGTTCAGTTATCGTTTTATAGTAGAGTAAACGTTAACTGATCAGTTGTTTAGTTTCCTGATCAAAGAGTTTGATCATGGGAATTAACAACTAGTCTGTGCCAACGATAAAGAGCCTAGGAGGTCCCACTCTGAGCTCCGCTAGGATGCTTGGAAAGGCACATGAGGATCTTGTCAAGGCGGGTTCGATCGATTGAAGTCTTGGCGGTTCGATCGCTCGAAGGTGGTTCGATCGATCGATCAAAGCCACTTCGATCGCTCGAACATTAGGTCGGTTCTGGATATCTATATATAGGGCAGTTGCGTCCAAAAAAAGCGTTCGTCGTTTTAATACGTCTGAAGCTGCAGAAACTATTTTAGAGCTCCCAAACCTTCTCCTTCCTCTCTATTAGGGTTCCTACCAACCCTAGTCCTTCCGGCAAGCATCCGCAGGAATCATAAGAGTGAAGACAGCCTAGTGGAAGCTGTTGCACCATCTAGGAGAAAGAAATTTAGAATTGGGTTCAAGACCTAAGGTATAATTTCTTATCCCCTCTTGTTAGTACTCATCTATGGAATTGACGAGTAATAGATCCTGGGCTACCAATAAGTTTTGAAACTCAATCTTTCCGCTGCGCATTTAAAAATTTATTTTAAACCTGTTTTTCCTTCAATTGGTATCAGAGCCGCACTTGTTTGGATCTATAGATGCATTTTGGAACACTAGTTTTGATTTGCATGTTATTTTTTAGAGCTATTTTCGAAACTGCATCGTCAGAGATCTATTTCTGCAGTGTTATTGCAGCAAAATACAAATCTGTGATTGCAATAGATGCAAGATGGATTCGATCGATCGAAGTGTGTTCGATTGATCGAGACTATCCGATCTCAAGCGATCGAACTAGTTTCGATCGATCAAACTTTGGTTCTGTTCGATCGATCGAATGGTGTTCAATCAATCGAGAGAGATTCTCTGTCCAGGTGTTCAGTTTATAGTTTTTCAGTTTTTAAAATATATACTTTAATTTTTAATTTTTAATTATGCTGTAAAAAATTTTCAAACCTTTCTATGAAACTAAATGTTCAATCGATTGACCTATGTTCATGTTCAATCGATTGAACTATGTTCAAGTTCAATCGATCGAAACTGTGTCGATCAATCGAAGTGTGATAGAGAGCTGCATGTTGTTTTATGTTCTAAATCAGTGCATAAAGAGCTTATGTACTGTGTAAATCAATTGAGGGTTCTAATGGATTATATATTTGTTATATATGCGTGGATGTGCGTACAACTAACCCCTTTTGCAGCAAGATTAGTCCGATATCTCCCATGGCACGAAGACCTTTTAAATTATTGTATTTAATTGTTTGAGATTGGTATATGCTGTATTTAATTTTGGTTTGATTTTAAGGCATATGTAAAGGGCGCTGCGACTTCAATCCTATGAAAAGGAAAGTCGCACTGGTTTTCCTAACCTTCTTTATTTTCTTGTTGTTAATTTCTATTTCGAGATAAATTGTAAGTTTCGAAAGAAGCATAGGGGCAATGTAATAGAATTAGAATATACATGAAGATTGACGAACAAGCCAATGTCCATGAAGATGGAGCTGGAGGTGATCAAACCAAGTAGGAGGTTCTATGGAGATAGAGTCATGGGAGATAGAGGCATATGAATGCCTTTGTTTCAGTTTTAGTTTTTTTTGTTTTATGTGCTTGGTTGTGATTGGCATTTAATTATATTGTTACTACTTGCATACACGTAAAACAAGTTTTCTAAAATAAAATTCAAAAAGCATTTCAACACATTAGTAAACATTAGATGTTTATGGGTACTGTGTGGAAACAAATTTTCAAAAGCAAAATCCTTTACTACCAAATCTAGTGGGAGAGGGTCTTATTTATAACACCCACGATCTTCGATTAACGGTTCATTGTAAGATGAGTAGTGCATTCTGTGTCACCTCGACATGGGTGATCATTCCATACGGAGGGTACACTACTCATTGGGTACTAGACGTGAACTTCCTATGGATAGAATCAATCAGACGTGTTAGAGGGTGACCACCACACAGAGGCACTACTTGAGGCAGTTGTGATTGGATCCTACTTAACAGTACACACTAGCTAAGCTATGGATAAGGGATCCCACACAGGGCATTATTCAAAAACTTAGAGATCAAAAAGGTGCGGGGGTCATAACTTGTTTTGCAAGAGTTGCATAGAGGATAAGTCATGATTAATCGAAAGATCGAGTATTGACCGCCACACGGAGGCTTTACTCTTTCGTTTTGAGACGATTATGAACACATGCTGTGGATATGGCTAATTTGACTTACCAATCAGTGAGGTCTATAGAAGATCAACACCTGGATATCTTGGGTATGTCATGTTCACAGCGTTGTGAACATATATTGTCAAGATAGAATCTACACTATGAATCAGAGTAAGCATTCCCTTGAGAATGTCATCAAGTTGATTACTGAGAACTGCAGTCTTATTGATAAGTAGTTATCAACATGTTTGGTAATCATGCGAGGAGAATGGGACTCAAGGAATACAAGAAGTAATCATGATTTAGGTTGACAATAACAGTTATCCGACAACCTGTATATGATTACGAATGCTGAAGGTAGAGGGACATTAGTACACCAAACAAGTCTAGTTATCGCTTCAGGTATGTTCTTTTGCAGTGGAGTTCAGTTATCGTTTTATAGTGGAGTAAACATTAATTGATTAGTTGGTTAGTTTGCTGATTAAACAGTGTGATCATGGGAATTAACAACTGGTCTGAGCCAATGATAAAGAGCCTAGGAGGCCCCACCTGTAGCTCTGCTAGGATGCTTGGAAAGGCACATGAGGATCTTATCAAGGCGGGTTCGATCGATCGAAGGTATTTCGATCGATTGAAGTCTTGGCGGGTTCGATCGCTCAAAGGTCGATCGATCGAAGTCTCGATCGATCGAAGCCACTTCGATCGCTCAAACATTAGGTCGGCTCTGGGAATCTATAAATAGGGCAGCTGTGTCTAGAAAAAAGAGTTCATCGTTTTAATACGCCAGAAGCTGCAGAAACCATTTTTAGAGCTCCCAAACCTTCGTCTTCCTCTCTATTAGGGTTCCCACCAACCCTAGTCCTTCCGGCAGGTATCCCCAGGAGTCATAAGAGTGAAGACAGCCTAGTGGAAGTTGCTACACCATCCAGGAGAAAAAAATTCAGAATTGGGTTCAAGACCTGAGGTATAATTTCTTGTCCCCTCTTGTTAGTACGCATCTATGGAATTGATGAGTAGTAGATCCTGGGCTACCAATAAGTTTTGAAACTTAGTCTTTCTGCTACGCATTTAAAAATTTTTTAAAACCTATTTTTCCTTCACTTAGGCACACGATTACCCGGAGTCAGATCCTGGTCCTATCCCCGAGGACAACGCACTTCGAGGAAGATGCCTCGTCGTTTGACTCGACATACCGCTCAGATACGAAGCGGAAGACCTGTTAGAAAGATGTCAAGGCCCAGATCGAAGACCTGCAGAAGCAAATTGAGAAATTGAGTCATAAGCCGCGCCATGATTATACCAATACAGAAACCAAATCGCCTTTTACTGTCTGGGTCACAGGATTCCCCATCCCGCGGAAATTCAAACCACCACATCTCGATTCTTATGATGGTTCGGGAAGTCCAGTGGATCATGTCCGGACTTATAAGGCCCAGATGGCGCTGGTCACCACCATCGATGAACTGCTGTGCCTGGCCTTCCCCAGCACTCTCAAAGGGTCGGCCGCACAGTGGTTCCACGCTCTCAAACCCCGAATGGTCGACGATTTTAAGGCACTCGGCAAGCTCTTCCTCAGCCAGTTTGTGGGGATGCTCGACCGGTCACAACCTGACACACAATTGTTGGTCGTCAAGCAACGCAAGGGAGAATCCCTAAAAGATTACATCAAGAGTTTCAACTAGCAAAGGCTCTAGATTCGCCACCTGAACGAAACAGTCGCTATCACGGCCTTTTGCTTGGGAGTTCAGCACACCAAAGTTACCACATCATTCTACTTCCACCATGACCGATCGGCAACCCTGGTTGAGCTTTCTGAGAGAGTTGGGAAGTAAATTGACACAGAGGAGTTCCTAAAGTCCAAGCGCGCCAGCTTTGCGGGAGACGAGTCCCCAAAATCCAAGCACAAGCGCGAGGGTTCGAGAAGGGCTTGGGAAAGAAGCCAAAGTAGGATCAGTAGAGATGTAGTTAGGATCAGGCTCTGATCACCTTCACACCTCTTTCCCAGCCTATCCACGAGGTCATGACTGCCGCCGAGACTCAAAGGCTGCTCTAATAGCCGGCAAAGTTGAAAAGACCGCGAAAAGGGAAATCGGGATAAGTTTTGTCGGTAGCATAAAGACCATGGTCACGACACAGAGGACTGCTTCAAGTTCAAGATTGCCATCGAGAAGATGATTAAATAGGGTCACCTCGCCGAGTTTTTCGTGGATAATAGACAACCTCAGCCAGACACCCGAGCTCCCCAGCAGCCACAACCCCTCGGGCAAATCAATGTGATCTCCAGAGGAACTTCGGGCAGAGGGGATTCACAGTCGGCTAGGAAGAGGCATGCTCAGGCATCCCGATTAGATTTTTGGCATGTCCAATCTTCCAACTCTCCACCGACCGATGTGCTGATGTTCTCGTCTGACGATATAAAGGATCTGCATTACCCCCCATGACGACCCTCTGGTGGTGACACTCTTCATAGCAAATTATGTGGTCAGGAGGGTGTTAGTGGACATGGGCAGCTCCTCTGATATTTTGTTTGTCTCAGCTTTCGATTAGTTTGGTATATCAAGGGATAGACTTCGACCAGTAGCCACTCCCCTGTTAGGATTCAATAGATCTAGCACACAACCGCTCGGTACGGTTGAGCTCCCAGTTCTCATGGGGACCTACCCCCAGCAAGTCTCCATACTTGCAAACTTTGTGGTGATAGAAGCCCCGTCCGCCTACAATGTCATCCTAGGAAGGTCGACGCTCAACAAGGCCAAGGCGCTCGTGTCAACATATGGCCTAGTGATTAAGTTTCCAACCTCCCTAGGGTCCCGAGAGCTTGCGTGGAGACCAAGTAACTGCCCAGAGCTGTTATGTCAACTCATTGAGCAGAGAAGCAGTTACAGAAATGTTGAACGTTCAGGAGATGGACCCGAGAGACATAAGGGATGGAGTAAGCCCGATAGAAGAGTTGGAACAAGTGGTGCTAAACCACCAACTCCCTAACCGGTTTGTCAGTATCGGCACTCTCTTGGAGCCAGGTCTCAGGGAGAAGTTGATCCGGTTCCTGCGATAGAGCCAGGATGTTTTTGCCTGGTGTCATGAAGACATGCCTGGGATTTACCCCCGGGTTATGTCCCATCGTCTCAACATCGACACGGACTCCCGACCAATCAAGCAGATGAGGAGAGGCATGGCTCCTGAAAGGCAGGAAGCGGTACGCGAGGAAATTGCAAAACTTCTCAAAGCAAATTCCATTAGGGAAGTACAATACCCCAACTGGTTGGCCAACATGGTGTTGGTCAAAAAGAGCAACAGAAAGTGGAGGATGTGTGTAGACTTCACTGATCTAAACAAGGCATGTCCCAAGGATTGCTACCTGATCTCGTCAAAATCAAGATAAAAAGTATGCTTTACTTTCTAAAGATTTGTAGTGTGGAAGTAAAGGTCGAACCCACAGAGGTTGTTTATTTTTATCCTTTAATTTAGAAAACCTAAATCTATTTAGTTATATAAAAATGGAATTTTGATTGGTTGTCTTAAATCCTACTATTAATTAAACTATGAAATTAAACTACGAATTTATGGAAATAAGATGTCAAGATTAAATCTAAATAAACTAATGCAAAATTTAAGATTGTTTAAGTATGAGTGGATGAGATCTAGGATTGCAAATCCACCACTAACTATGCATCGAAGGTCTACACTTTCTATTTTAAGTTCTGTGATTGGATAGTCACGATCTATCATAACTACAAGCCCAATAGTATCAACAAGAAGATATCACTAGTTTAATCTAAGCATAACTCATCTTCGGTTCACATGAATTATCTACCTATAACTAGGGTGTAGCATAACTCATTTTTCCTAAGCATGAATTATAAAAGACATAAACATCGCAATCACATAAGCACTATTGTATGTAAATACTCCCATCAATCACAGAAATCAAGGACTATTGAGTTCAATAAGCATAAGGAAAAATGTAAGACAGGAATAAATCCAAAATACTCTTGATTGTTATCATTAAAAATCGATTACATGTAAATAATCCACCAACATTCAATTACTATCCAATACATAAAATCCTAAAATAAGAAAGCATAGAATTCCCCCTTTGCATAGCTAGGGTTTCATTGAAACACTAGAGTAGGTGTTTAGTTAGACATGGTTGATGAAAACATGAAGATTGAGTTGATGGTTGCCATTAGAGACCTTCAAGCTAGATCTTCTCATTCCTCTTGCCTTCAAAGTGATGTATGAATGAATGTGTGTAACCCCTCAATCTCTTTTTAATGAGATATATATAGTTGTAAAGAGATTAAGAAGGTTTTTGTAAACCTAATCGGACTGAAACTGCTATTATTTGCTTTCTGGATGTAATTAGGCAATTTTGTCCATACAGGGGTCTTCAGCACTAAAAAATATGCGTTTTATGTTCTTTGTACAGATTACGCGAGCGGGTCGCACGAGCGCGTAAATGGGAGGTCGCGTGAGCAGGCCACGCGAGCGAAGGGCTGGATTCTCGCGCGAGCGGGCCGCTCGCTCAAAGTGGCTTTTTCAGCTTCTTTCTTCTTGCTTTTTCACCCCATTTAACCTGGAATCCTTACTTTCTTCTAAAACCTAACAAAAAGTGGAAAACAAAGTAAAATTATACAAAAATAGGATAAAAAATGGCTAACAAATGTAAATTAAGGCGTATAATTAGGATTTGTTTTCTCGCGATCACACCCCCAAACCTACATTTTGCTAGTCCTCGAGCAAAAAGATTAGAAAATTAAACTACTAATAAAAAATTCCTAATCCATTTTCGCATGAATAACGATTGCACTTAGCCTGTGCAACAAGCCTTTTAAACCTCTAGGTGTCCCTTGTCAGACGAGTGAAGTCTCGTGAGGGTTCTCGTTAACAAGTCACCCATAACCATCTTTATTAATTTGTAAAAGAAAAATTTTATTTAAAATTTTATTATTTCAACGTGAACACCCTTCCTTGGAAAACTAATTTCAAATAAAACTTTAAATTATCAAAAGTAACATAATCGTACGTCTACCCAAATCATGAAAATAATCCGAAAACATATATCAACAAAAACCAGTAGAAGATATCGAAGACTCACATGTGTGTGAATAGTAATCAAGTGGATACACAGTGACTATGAACTTGAAATATAAATTGGATAACTATCTAGCGATGCCTCGACTACAAATCTCACGTTGTTAATTACACTCTAAAATAAAATCACTCGGAACTGGTGCAATCACTCGGATATATGCGAAGGAGATAATTGCATATAAAGCAAATAAATCTTGCATATGACACGGAACAACGTATGACACGACAGAGAAATAGTCTCATGAATAGATATCGATTGTCAAGTAAATATTACTACTACCATGCTTTTATTCCCTTTTCCTATCGGTTCCATATTCAACTCATGTTTCCCTAGAATCAACTAGGACTTTGCAAGGGTTGTAATGTCCGTCAAAGGTTATAGCTAAGAAAAGAAAGGTCGAAGGGATTCAAAAAGTCCTTGGGTAGATAGAAATAGCCGTAATTTTTGTAACACAAGGGCTTTACTACAATGACTATTTATTTTTTTTCCATTTTCACTTCATATTTTTTTTTCTTTTTTTTTTCAATCCTTTTTCCAATATCTATTTCTTTTTTTCTTTTTATATCCATCATTTTTTTCAGTACTCTTCTTTATATGAGTCGTTACTAGCCCAATTTCTTTATGAAAGATTATTCTTCAACTACTCTTGGACATGGGTTAGATTAACTTTTATAGTGGCGAACACTATATAGGCGAACAAAGAAAAGGCTTATTATAAGCTTCAAAGTGGTTAACAAAGGATATAAAAATACTTTATAAGGTAAGTCAAAGGCCAAAAAGGTTTATTAAGATAGATGACCTAATATCCTTTTCTAGAGTCACATGATTCTTCAATGTTACGACATAAAAGGAAATAGAGATTCTTCTCTCATTTTTATTATTAAATATGGTAATGACAATACTAACTCGACTTTCAATCAAAATAAATAATATTGAGACAAATCAACGAAATAATGCGCTATGTCAATGACATTCGATAAAAGTAAATTAAAAACCGTCAAAAAGGATGAAAGGCCCTAAAGCTCACCGGGTTTTAGTCTCCACAATATTGCTATCTAGAAATCCAAGTTATGTTATAATTCAATATCAACATGCATCCACATGACTACGTGCTGTGCAAAAGATATGCAAGTATAAGATATAAAGCAATGATTCTAATGATATATAGTTTTCAAGGCATACCTTCATAGCTTCAGTAGAAATGGACTACATACATTCTTAATCTCAAATTGCAATGAAATCTAGTTACAACAAGAAATAATGCAACACTTAAAGATATTAAGAACAATATAAAAGAAAAGAAAAACGTACTTTATTTATTTTTAAAACTACTAGAATGAGATGTTTGTTTTTTTCTCTTTATTACATTATTTGATTTTTTTTTTTACATTATCGAATGTAAAGAATAACAAATAAATGAAAGTAAAAGAAATAACGAATTCGAAAAATTCTTACGAAAAATTCTTAACTACTAAAACAAAATACTAAAACAAAATAACAACTAAAAATAAACGAAACAAAATAAAAAACTACAACGAAAATAAACAAATATCCATATACTCTCCCCCAAACCAAATCACTGCATGCCCCTATGCAGGTGGGAACATGACAATGGAACTGATGTAATCCGTATAGAAGATGACCAGAACGCCCACTCTGCGAAAATCATCTGAAGGTGGTGGTACGCCAGCTCTGAAATACCAATCAACCAGCTCCAACTCCGGATGCTCAGCAGGATCGAATGGCATCACAGTCTCCTCATCCTCTTCCTCTGCAAGAATCTCTTGAACCATATTTACCTTAGCCTCCTCAATGACACTCGGAGCCAAATCGACCATATCATCCTCAGGAATGGAATAAGGCACAAATATCGAGGCTATATCCTCAGGTGACCAGTCAGGGCGACCCGGATGTTGTCGAACAACGTCCAGCACATAATCAGGTAGGTCCCTATAGGGATAGGTAACCTCAGGTGTAGGTACATCAGTCGATATAGGATCACTCACAGAAATGGCAGCTAGACTCGAAATAACTTCCTCATCATCCGCAATCGCATCGTCATCGGTCAAATAATTGGCCGAATCCAAAGAAGAAGAAGACTCAGAGGATGTAGGTGGAGCGCCATAAGGCCATCAATAATTGTAGGGTCATCGCCAAACAAGTCATCCTCATCTGAAGAATCAGAACAACTAGTAATGGGGATACAAGGACGACGACGGCACCAACCGGGATGACCGAGTTGACCGTATGGTTTGGCAACCCTAGGACTCAACGAGGTGACAACGGAAGATGAACTAGAATCAGAAAAATAACTCGACACACTCGAAGACCAATCGGGTGAAGTAGGAGGGGAAATAGGATGGTCCATAGTAAGAGAATAAAAATGAGATACGAGGACCGAGGTACGCTATATGAATATGCGGGACTATAAAACTGAAACAAAAAAATAAGTCACAACTGAAACTTTATTAGTTTACGTTATTAGAATAAGAAACAAAATTAACGTTATTGGTTACGAGCATGTGTAGTAAGAATGATTTAAAATTTAACTTGTGCACCTTAATCTTTAGTTTTTAAGTCCAATGAGAATTTTGGCATTAATTCCCCCAAACTTGAACCTAAGAGATTCATGTTGTAGTGCAATGGGATTGGAAATGCTCTGTATTAATAATTTCTATGACAATTGCATAGGTGAACAATTTAAATCATTCTATGGCTAACTATGTATGTGGAAACATAACCAAACAAGTAGTAACGTGAACAGTGCGACGAATAACAAGTTCCAAAAATACAACAAACCACAAAAGAAAAGAAAACGTGCAGAAATAAATATATACAGACCCAAAATGAAAAGAACCACATAAAAGATAATAAATAATAAACCGGTCGCAGCCGGGTACATCAATATCCTAATAATAACCAAAAGAAAAGGAAATAGAAAAACAAAAACAATAAAATAATACACATGCCATATGTCTGAAAATGTCTAAACTACATCCCACCAAATACAATGAAAAATGAAAAATAATGCCCCCAAGCACTCCAAACCCACATCAATCATCCTCTCCGTCCACTAACACAATCTCCAACCCTATACTCCCCTGGCCAGTGTCACCAGCATCATCGCCATCTCCGTCACTCCCATAACCCCCATCGTCTCCATCGTCACCAGCCTACGGCTCCTCAGCCGGCTCCTCAGCCACCTACTACGTCGATCGTGGAAAAGTTGGCTAGTAAGCAGCCTCGCCCTGGGCTAATGTGAGACCCGAACCTGAAAAGAATATTAAAATAATAAATCATTTACTCTATTAAGCTGAATTGAGTTGTTTAAAATTTAAATTTCAGTGATTTAATTATTTAAGCTGAATTGTTATTAAATTTTTTTATGCTGAGCTGTTAATTATTAAATAATTATGCGTTGGGTTAGAACTGGGAAATTCTATTTTTTGGGATTTTGAGTTAGGAAATAACTCTTTTTGGGGGTACTAAGATGATATGGGAAAATTTGGGAACTCTGGGAACTCAAGTGCATGTTTTAAAGAAAGTTGGGAGGTGTTAAACATAATTTTTAAAAAAGTTGAAAATCAATTTTAAGGGAGATACGTTAGTCTCCTTTACTGTATAGTTTGAGAGGGTTTATGGTGAAGAGGAAGAGAAGAGAAAGAAAGAAAAAAGAGAAGAAGAAAAAGAAAAAGAAGAAGAGTAAAGGGAAGAAGACATAGAGATTGGGAAGAAATGGAGGAAACTTCATCTTCTACACCCTAGGTAAGTGAAATTGGTTGAAAGTGTGAATTGGGGTTTTTTAATTCTTTCCTTAAAATCTGAAATTAAGATATTAAAGTTGTAAATTTATGTTTTAGAACTTGCTTAAATGCTCTTTGATATGTATATATGGTGTGGTATGAAGTTTTTCATGTTAAACTTGAATTTTGAGCAAGTTTGTAAAATGTGTTTTTAGGGTTTGGTAGAAATCCTAAAATTGGGGATTTGTGGGGTTGATTTTGATAGTGAATATGTGTTTTAAATGCCTTGGTTGATATGTATACCATGTATGGCAAGTTTTGCTGAGTATTGTTGATTTTGCAATTGTTGGAGTGTTGAAATTTAAGGGTTTTTAATAAATCCGAAAATTGAGTTTTTTTTTAGGTTTTGATTTTGGAGTTTTGGTGTTGAGAGTATGTTATTAATGTCTTGAAACACTCCTAGTTCAAGTCTTGAAAGGATTGAGTTGGGTTTGAGGTGATAACCACCATGGATGAAATTTGAATCTTTTGGTTCTTATGGGTTCTTGAAAATCGTTGTTTCAAATCTATTTGTGGGTTGATTTTTGTTGTTATAATGATGTTTTTAATGCTTTGGATTACTCTTACAACAAGTTTTGAAAGAGTTGAGTTGGGAAGAGTTGGGAAGAGTAGTAGAGATTAGTGTGTGTTCTTGGTATAGTGTGTGTTCTTGGTGTAGTGTGTGTTTTTAAAACTCTAGCTTATGGGTCTTGCTTAGTTTGTAAAAATTGTTGATTCTGAGTTGATATTTAAATTTGCTAGATGCTAATAACATATTTGAGAAGCGTATAGAGAATGTTAGTTTTGGGTTTGGAAGAATTGGGTTATGATTTGGGTAAAACACCATTGAAGATGTTTTTGAGCTTTAGAAGCTAGAAATGGGTTCTTGATTTTTTATTTGATGGTTGTGGTGAACAATGTTAGATGTGGGTTTTTTTTTAATGCATTGTGAATATTATTTTGAGTTATATGTTATTGAAAACTTATGTCTCCAAGAGTTGGTAGAAATTGAAAGCCTCCATGGAAGAATTGTTTATATATATATATATATAAACTTCACTTGGGTAGAGAGAGAAAGTTAGAAATTAGGGGCTATTTGGGTGTTATTTTGGGAATTTGGATTGTTTCAATTACAACTTGAATTTCTTAAATTTTTACTTATTATGGAAGTTGTTTCTTTCTACATTTTTATTTATTATAGAAGTTGTTTATTTTTACTTACTAGTTATGAAGTTGAAGTTTGAGAAATATAGATTCTTTTTCAATTAGAAAGCCTACGTTGTTAATTTTTTTTGTTGTTATTATAAGATTTGTGAATTATTATCGAAATTGATATTATATTTGCTATGAAATCTAATTTTTAAGATTTCAGGGACTGAGGCTAGTAGTAGCGGACCCAAGGATTTGACCGAGGAGCAAGTAGAAAGGTGAATTTTACTCGCTTGTCGAATTTGAGGTGGGTCTTCTAGATATTGCTGTATTGCAATTTATGTTCATATACATAGCTGGCATGACATGAACTGTATGTTGTGCACTTGCATTGTTGAGCTGTTAAACCAAGTAGCTGAAAACTTGGTAATAAGCTGCGAAAGGCTAAAGCTGATGGGCCCCGGTGTGTGAGTCACGGCATGTATGAGTTGCATTTTAATATTGCATAAATGTTGTGTTTTTGTTCTGTTGGACTATTTATATGCTTAAACTTGCATATTTTTTTATCTAGTTGTCGTGAGTCGTGGTTTTGCTCATGCCCACACATATTTCCTGTGCAGGTACCCCTTTTATGAACCTGAATTAGGAATTGCACTGCCATAGGTCTGGGGTTGCTGTGGGTTGCTATGGGTTGACCACAAGAGTGGTATTTTATCAAAAAATTGTAAAATACAGTTTAGTTGTAACTTTTGTAAGATATTATAAACACTTAACTTTTAAGTTTGGTTGTGTTGGATTAGTTTAACGTATAATACTTGGGACGTGTGAATATTTTAAACTCTCTAATAAGGTGTTCTTGTATAAGTCTGTTAATCACAGGTTTAAATTAATGTTATTGATTAGTTGAGTTGTACAAGCAGGTACTTCGACCATGGCGGGTCGGGGTGCCACAGTTTGGTATCAAAGCTTAGGTTATAGGTTCTGTAAATGATATGGTTGGGTCTAGACCGTGGCAGTGCTTTAGGAGTTGAGTTGTGTGGGTATATTTATTGGTGGATTAATAAATATATTATTATTGTGTTTGTATTGCAAACGTGGTATGTTGCAGATATTATATATATGGATGGGGAAAGACGAACCGGACAAGAGGAAGGGGAGGGGACACACCAACCCCCGGGAAATCAAGAAGTTGAACAAGCACGGCCAGTGGAGCATGGGCAAACGTCTAGTCCTGAATAGATGTTTGAATCAATGGCCCGATTTTTTGATACGAAAATTGAGACAGCTATAGCCGGGTCAAGTAAAGCTAAGGAAAAAGATGAACCTGGGAAACTTTATGAAAAAATTTTAAAATATCATCCACCAGCATATTCGGGAATTGGAGCACCTTTTGGGCTGACTAATGCATCTGCTGTATTTATGGATTTGATGAACAGAGTCTTCAAACCATTTCTGGATGTGTTTGTTATTGTCTTCATCGACGACATACTCGTTTATTCACGTGGTATGGAAGAGCATGAAATTCACTTGAGACAGGTATTACAAAAACTGAGGGAGGGGCAATTATATGCAAAATTGAGCAAATGTGAATTTTGGCCAACAGAAGTTGCTTTTCTGGGGCATGTGATTACGGGAGAAGGAATTACCGTGGATCCAAAGAAAGTTGAAGCAGTGTCTCTATGGCCAAGGCTTATGAATGTGACAGAAATTTGAAGTTTTCTGGGGTTAGCTGGTTATTATCATCGCTTCTTTCAAAACTTTTCAAATATTGCTTTGCCATTAACCAAGCTGACTAGAAAGGGAGTGAAATTTGATTGGAATCTAGAGTGTGAAAACAGTTTTCAAGAATTGAAGAATTGCTTGACAAGAGCTCCAGTGCTTATTCTTCCGCCCTGATAATTTTATAGTTTATACTGATGCGTCACACCAAGGATTAGGTGGTGTTTTAATACAAAATGGAAAGGTTGTAGCTTATGCTTCGAGGCAGCTGAAACCACATGAGTTAAACTACCCAGTACATGATTTAGAGTTAGATGCAATTATTTTTGCACTAAAGCTATGGCGTCATTACTTGTATGGGGTGAGTTGTGAGATCTATACCGATCATCAGAGTCTGAAATATCTATTTACACAGAAAGGACAGCGACGATGGCTGAAATTAATCAAGGATTACGATTGCTCTATTCATTATCATCTGGGAAAAGCAAATGTGTAGTTGATGCTTTGAGCCAAAAATCGTTAGGAAAAATATTATGTATGTAGTGTAAAATGGTCAATTTTTTTCGGGACATGAAAACAGTTCGAGCAGAATTATCAATGTTAGAAACAGAAGCATTTGTGGCACGATTTGAAGTTAAGCCGATCTTGGTGGATCGAATTCAAGAATTACAGGCTGTAGATACGAGGCTATTACCGTATAGAGTTGATGTGATAAATGGAAAGACAAAGGACTTTATTATTCGATCTGATGGTGTCTTATGTTACGGGAAACGAATGTGTGTGGCTCGAGATCCAGTTCTTAGAAAAGAAATTATAGATGAAGCTCATAGTTCCGCTTATGCTATGCATCCGGGGAGCACAAAGCTGTATAAGATGATTAAAGAGTTTTATTGGTGGCCTTCAATGAAAAGAGCAGTAGCTGAATTTGTGAGCCGATGTTTGGTATGTCAACAAGTCAAGGCTGAACATCAACGGCCAGGAGGCTTATTGCAACCTTTACCGATTCCAGAGTGGAAGTGGGAACATGTAACGATGGATTTTGTGCGGGGATTACCTCAGTCACAGAGGGGTAATGACTCTATTTGGGTGATAGTTGATCGACTGATGAAATTAGCACATTTTTTATCGGTTAGAGCTACTATTACACTTGAGAAGTATGCAAGGTTGTATGTAAATGAGATTATGAGATTACATGGAGCACCGGTATCGATTGTATCAGATCGAGATCCAAACTTTACTTCACATTTGTGGGGACATGTGCAAGAGGCTCTAGGTACTAAACTGAAGTTTAGTACAACTTTTCACCCGCAGACAGACGGGCAATCGGAGAGAACTATTTAAACATTAGAAGATATGTTAAGAGCTTGTATGATAGAATTTACAGGTGGCTGGGAAAAATATTTGCCATCAATTGAATTTGCTTACAACAACAACTATCACAGCAGCATTGGGATGGCGCCTTTTGAGGCTCTTTATGGAAGAAAATGCAGAACGTCAGTATGCTGGGGTGAACTTGGAGAAAGTAAAGTAGAGAGTAGAGTTTTTGGACCGGAGATCATTCTAGAAACAGTAAGTAAGATTGAAGTCATTCGAGAGAAACTTAAGGTTTCACAAAGTTGCCAGAAGAGCTATACAGACACTCGCAGCAGAGAGTTAGAGTTTGCTATTGGTGATTTAGTTTTCTTAAAGGTTTCTCCGTGGAAAGGGGTAATGAGATTTGGTAAGAAAGGGAAGTTAGCGCCGAGGTATATCAGGCCTTATGAAATTCTAGAAAGAATTGGAGATGCTGCATATAAGTTGAAATTGCCTTAGGAGTTATTGCGACTACATGATGTTTTTCACGTGTCGATGTTAAGAACGTATGTGAAAGATCATTCACATGTTCTCCCAACACCACCGGTTGAGCTAGATGAAAATCTAACTTACGAGGAAAAGTTTGTGCAAATACTTGATCGACAGATAAAGCAACTGTGAAATAAATCGATTTCAATGGTGAAGGTACTATGGCGGAGTCAAGCTATAGAAGAAATGACTTGGGAAACAGAATAAAGTATGCAAAAGCAATATCCACATTTATTTGATCAAGGTACGTAAATTTCGGGGACAAATTCTTCAACGGGCAGAGGGCTGTGAGACCCGAACCTGAAAAGAATATTAAAATAATAAATCATTTACTCTATTAAGCTGAACTGAGTTGTTTAAAATTTAAATTTCAGTGATTTAATTATTTAAGCTAAAATTGTTATTAAATTTTTTTTATGCTGAGTTGTTAATTATTAAATAATTAAGCGTTGGGTTAGAACTGGGAAATTCTAATTTTGGGATTTTGAGTTAGGAAATAACTCTTTTTGGGGGTACTAAGATGATATGGGAAAATTTGGGAACTCTGGGAACTCAAGTGCCTGTTTTAAAGAAAGTTGGGAGGTGTTAAACATAATTTTTAAAAAAGTTGAAAATCAATTTTAAGGGAGATACGTTAGTCTCCTTTACTGTATAGTTTGAGAGGGTTTACAGTGAAGAGGAAGAGAAGAGAAAGAGAGGAAGAAGGGAAGAAGAAGAAGAAAAAGAAGAAGAGTAAAGGGAAGAAGACATAGAGATTGGGAAGAAATGGAGGAAACTTCATCTTCTACACCCTAGGTAAGTGAAATTGGTTGAAAGTGTGAATTGGGGTTTTATAATTCTTTCCTTAAAATCTGAAATTAAGAGATTAAAGTTGTAAATTTATGTTTTAGAACTTGCTTAAATACTCCTTGATATGTATATATGGTGTGGTATGAAGTTTTTCATGTTAAACTTGAATTTTGAGCAAGTTTGTAAAATGTGTTTTTAGGGTTTGGTAGAAATCCGAAAATTGGGGATTCGTGGGGTTGATTTTGATAGTGAATATATGTTTTATATGCCTTGGGTGATATGTATACCATGTATGGCATGTTTTGCTTGAGTATTGTTGATTTTGCAATTGTTGGGGTGTTGAAATTTAAGGGTTTTTAATAAATCCGAAAATTGAGTTTTTTTTTTGGGTTTTGATTTTGGTGTTTTTGGTGTTGAGAGTATGTTATTAATGTCTTGAAACACTCCTAGTTCAAGTCTTGAAAGGATTGAGTTGGGTTTGAGGTGATAACCACCATGGATGAAATTTGAAGCTTTTGGTTCTTAGGGGTTCTTGAAATTGTTGTTTCAAATCTATTTGTGAGTTGATTTTTGTTGTTATAATAATGTTTTTAATGCTTTGGATTACTCTTACAACAAGTTTTGAAAGAGTTGAGTTGGGAAGAGTTGGGAAGAGTAGTAGAGATTAGTGTGTGTTCTTGGTGTAGTGTGTGTTCTTGGTGTAGTTTGTGTTTTTAAAACTCTAGCTTATGGGTCTTGCTTGGTTTGTAAAAATTGTTGATTATGAGTTGATATTTAAATTTGCTAGATGCTAATAACATATTTGAGAAGCATATAGAGAATGTTAGTTTTGGGTTTGGAAGAATTGGGTTATGATTTGGGTAAAACATCATTGAAGATGTTTTTGAGCTTTAGAAGCTAGAAATGGGTTCTTGATTTTTTATTTGATGGTTGTGGTGAACAATGTTAGATGTGGGTTTTTTTTAATGCATTGTGAATATTATTTTGAGTTTTATGTTATTGAAAACTTATGTCTCCAAGAGTTGGTAGAACTTGAAAGCCTGCATGGAAGAGTTGTTTTTTTATAAATATATATATAAAAACCTTACTTGGGTAGAGAGAGAAAGTTAGAAATTAGGGGCTATTTGGGTGTGATTTTGGGAATTTGGATTATTTCAATTACAACTTAAACTTCTTAAATTTTTACTTATTATGGAAGTTGTTTCTTTCTACATTTTATTTATTATGGAAGTTGTTTATTTTTACTTACTAGTTATGAAGTTGAAGTTTGGGAAATATAGATTCTTTTTCAATTAGAAAGCCTAAGTTGTTAATTGTTTTGTTGTTATTATAAGATTTGTGAATTATTATATAAATTGATATTATATTTGTTATGAAATCTAATTTTTAAGATTTCAGGGACCGAGGCTAGTTGTAGCGGACCCAAGGAGTTGACCGATGAGCAATTAGAAAGGTGAATTTTACTCGCTTGTCGAATTTGAGGTGGGTCTTCTAGATATTGCTGTATTGCAATTTATGTTTATATACATAGCTGACATGACATGAACTGCATGCTGTGCACTTGCATTGCTGAGCTGTTAAACCAAGTAGCTGAAAACTTGGTAATAAGCCGGAAAGGCTAAAGCTGATGGGCCCCGGTGTGTGAGTCACGGCATGTATGAGTTGCCTTTTAATATTGCATAAATGCTGTGTTTGTGTTGTGTTGGGCTGTTTATATGGTTAAACTTGCATATTGTTTTATCTAGTTGTCATGAGCTATGGTTTTGCTCACGCCCACACAGATTTCCTATACAGGTACCCCTTTTATGAAGCTGAATTAGGAATTGCACTGCCATAGGTCTGGGGTTGCTGTGGGTTGCTGTGGGTTGACCACAAGAGTGGTATTTTTTCGAAAAATTGTAAAATACAGTTTAGTTGTAACTTTTGTAAGATATTGTAAACGCTTAACTTTTAAGTTTGGTAGTGTTGGATTAGTTTAACGTATAATACTTGGGACGTGTGAATATTTTAAATTGTCTAATAAGGTATTCTTGTATAAGTCTGTTAATCACAGGTTTAATTTAATGTTATTGATTAGTTGAGTTGTACAAGCAGGTAATTCGACCACTGCGGGTCGGGGTGTCACAGTTTGGTATCAAAGCTTAGGTTATAGGTTCTGTAAATGGTACGGTTGGGTCTAGACCATGGCAGTGCTTTAGGAGTTGAGTTGTGTGGGTATATTTATTGGTGGATTAATAAATATATTATTATTGTGTTTGCATTGCAAACGTGGTATGTTACAGATATTATATATATGGATGGGGAAAGACGAACCAGACAGGAGGAAGGGGAGGGGACACACCGACCCCCGGGAAATCAAGAAGTTTAACAAGCATGGCCAGTGGAGCATGGGCAAACGTCTCGTCCTGAACAGATGTTTGAATCAATGGCCCGATATTTTGATACGAAAATTGAGACAGCTGTAGCTGGGTCAAGTAAAGCTAAGGAAAAAGATGAACCTGGGAAACTTTATGAAAAAATTTTGAAATATCATCCACCAGCATATTCGGGAATTTGAGCACCATTAGAAGCCGAACAGTGGTTTAAAGGAATGGAAGATATATTTGAAGTAATGCAAATTGGGGGTGATCAATGGGTAATGTTGGCAGCCTTCAAATTTACTGATCGAGCTAAGGATTGGTGGAGGACACCAAAGCCCATCTAACAACGCCAGTTGTGGGGAACACAGAGCTAAATACGATTACATGGGAGAAGTTTAGAAATGTGTTTTATGAGAAGTATTTTACGGAAGCTTTACGAAACGAGAAACGACGAGAGTTCATACACTTAGAACAAGGAAGAAATACCGTGGAGGAATATGAGGTGCAATTCACTTCCTTATCCCGCTTTGCAGTAAAGCTTGTGGAGAATGAATACGACAATTGCAGAAAATTTCAAGATGGGTTACAATTTCCTATTCGATCGAAACTGTCCGCATTGAATGAGCCATACTAGGCGGGGGTATCTAATGAGGTCGGGATTACGGTAATAGAGTTGTGGGGCCAACTTTTAGGTAGTGAGGTTGTTGTGGCCCAATTTGGTATCTTTATCGGATGTGAATAATTCAGCGTCGATAGCGGCCTCGTAATTAAGACCTCTGTTGGCGTATTTAGGGGCGAGCTCGTTAGGGTTTGGATCAGGGTCAAGTGGAGGGTCGGTTAGGTTTGTTTCTCTTTGCCTTTGGATTTCTTTTGAGGGGGTTGTTAAATGGAGGGGGATTTCACTGTTCTTTTAGTCATGTTTTGGAAAAAGGTGTGTAAGAATTTTTTTAAAAAATTGAAAATGCGGGCTTTAAAATTGGATGTGCCCAGAAAAGCAAAATAAAAGAGGGATAAGGGAAGGGGTCACCTGCAAAGAAAATAATCCCGGTAAGGGACACAATCAATATAAATTCAGAAGTTGAAATTAAAATTGTGTTCACGGGGGAACACCCAGCAATTGTGAGAAGGGACTGCCCCCTTCCCACTCACTGTCCCGGCTAGGGCACACACATTACGGCAAGTCACGAGGTTCTTGCTGCATGTTAATGTTCATTAATGTTAAAAAAATGACATATATGTTCAATTTCTATCAAAGCTTTAGAAATGAAATTCATGACGTAATGTGGGTTTTAGATATGTTTCAATAGAAGCCCGATGAAAGGAAAAATTGAAAGTCCGTAACAATTGGAATCAAGTTTACAAGTATCTTCAGTATTCCAAAGATCCAGATTGAAATATCAATACACTAGGTGCTGATTATGAGAACTATGGTTCTTGATTTAATCGTAAAGTTTATTAGACAATCATGAATTAAAATTGACAATCGAAAGGATCTTAATTTCTGTGATCGAGCAATGATTGTCCCAATATGTACAATGGATTAAATCCAAATAAGTGTAGGGGTTTCAACAAATGTATTTGTGGCTTTGTGTATAGAAACCAAAGACCAAATTTAGTGTGCAAATGTAGCACTCCCTATTTTACAAACCTTAAATCCATCCACACATGGTTGGGGTTCAGGTCATGTGTGTGTTAATTGGATATATTCAAATAAATGTGTTCGTACTTACGTACCTCCATGAGTAAAGATTCACAGCCCCCAGTCAACAATTTAAAAGGATTCCTCAGTGCTTGTATAATTAAGAGACTAGGGTCTGTGTCTTCAAAATTCAGTGTGTGTAGTAGGCAGTTATAAACACATGATGACGTCTTAATCTAATCAAAGAAAATACTCCCAATCCAATTCAGGGTTTGTGTGTGAGTAGAGTTTCATTTAAGTTAATGTGTAAAGTCATATATATACGGATCCATAAATCTATTGTGCATATGTGGATATGTGTATTGGTATACCCATATCCGTGCAAACAAAAGTAGACATAAGAAAAATCTCAAATCACAAACCTTTAATAAAAATAGTGTGTGTATATGGATCAGAATATATACCTAATTGTGTATGTAACAGTCTATGTCTCCAAGTTCAGATTCGAGAGTACATCGACACATATATGACCCTAATTTAGATATAGTTAGCACCCAATTCAAGCCCCAAACAGTGTGTCGAATTCAGGGGTTAGGGTTTATGAGGATTTCAGGGTGTACATATGTAGAGAGCCAAGATGTATACATAAATCGATATGGGTTGAAATTTGGGGTTTAGGACTACTTGTATGTGTAAATAGATATCTATATATACATCTGTTGTATAGATCTGCATCATAGCCCTAATATGAGACCCCTAAATGAAATTTAGTGTTTGTCAACGTTGGGGGTGTATCAATCCATGTGTGTTTAACAGTATATACATATCCATATCAAAATCTGTATATATATATTTATGTATATATGTGGATTCAAAGAAATCCCCCCCCCCCCCCCCCCCCCCCCCACCACAAACCCTAAATCTACCCAATGTGTGCACATATATGTGTGTATATATAAAAATATGTGAGTGTGTGTATACATGAATATACAAATCTAGATATATGTATGTATCTATCTATGTATGTATATATATATATGTATAAGGGTATGTGGGTACCTGTGATTAGAAACTCAAGGTCAAGAAGGGGGTATTTTGGCCGCAATTTGTTGCTTGTTTAGCAGCGGCGGCGGCGGTTGGTTGTGGTGGTCCGACGGTGTCTCGAGGTTGTTTTTCAGTGGCGGATTTGTGGCGGCGGTTGTGGTGGCTTATGGTGGTCGTTAGGGGAGAACGAAGGGAGCAGAGAGTGAGATCGCTGAGAGAGAGAAGACAAAGAGAAAGAGAGAGTGAGTGAATCTGAAAAGAATTAGGGCACAACCCTATTTATAAAGGAAGGGGAACCTCGCGCGAGCCGACCGCGCGAGCGAGCTTCGTGAACGCGAGTCCCTCCGCGAGGAGAAGCTGAGGCCTATTTTTTTGGGTTTGAAAAAATTATTTTCTAAGCCAGACATTCGCGCGAGAGATCTGCTCGAGCGGGACCCTCGCTAGCACAATCTTAAGTGCGAGCAAAAATTGAGGCTTCTTATAATAAATTTTAGAAAACTTTTCTAAGGAACGAAACCGCGCGAGCAGGCTGCTCGAGCGGCATACTCGCATGAGCGATTTCAAGCGTGAGTTAATACTGAGGCATGTTGTCAAAAATCTTCAAAAAATTTGTCAAAGGGGCCATTTCGCGTGAGCGACACCTCGCACGAGCGGGCCGCGCACGCGAAAGGCTATTTTTCTCATTTTCTCTTCTGTTTTCTTGTATAAGGGTTGCAATAATTATTTGTTTTCTCTTTTTGGGTGTTCAAAACTCAGACACTAGCAGAAAAACTCCTAAAAAGGGAACAAAACTAAAGAAAATTCTAACAAAAGCTTGTTACCTCCCAAGAAGCGCCAAGTTTTACGTCACTAGCTCGACCGATGCTCATGCTCAGTTGAAATAGATTGGATCGACCAAATCTATTGATTCTATTTCTCTTTCATCTATCTCGTTAGATCGGCACAGCTTAAGTCCTTGGCCGTTTACTTTAAAAGGTGTTCCGCTGGTTGTATCTTGTATTTCTATCGCTCTATATGGAAACACCTGTGTTATTACGAACGGACCGTCCCACTGGGAATGTAGCTTACCTAGGAAAAACCTTAATTTCGAGTTAAATAATCATACACGTTGCCCAACTTCAAAATTTGTTCTTATGACCATCTTATCATGGAAAGCTTTAGATCGTTCTTTATAGATTTTGGCATTCTCATATGCCTCTTTCCTTAATTCCTCCAGTTCTTGTATTTGGAGTTTACGATGACACCCAGTCGTTCTTATATCTTGGTTAAGGGATTTTACATCCCAGTAAGATCTATCCGGTGGAACGCTTTTCCAAAGACTAGTCGGTAAGGGGACATTCCTATCAGAGTTTTATACGTTGTTCGATATGCCCAGAGCGCATCGCTTAGTTGTTGTGACCAATCCTTGCGGTCTGGATAAACTATTTTTTCCAGTATACTTTTTACTTCTCGATTTGAAACTTCAAATTGGCCTTGGGTTTACGGATGGTACGCAGTTCCTACTTTATGAGTGACGGAGTATTTTCGGACGAGCGCCTCAAAGTGACGATTACAAAAATGTTTTTCGCCGTCACTTATAATCGCTCGTGGTGTGCCAAAACGACAAAATATGTTATCTTTAATAATTGAACCACGAATTTGTGGTCGTTCGTTTTTGTCGCAAATGCCTCCACCCACTTAGAAACATAGTCGACCGCGACTAAAATGTATTCGAACCTAAAGGACAACGAAAACAGACCCATAAAGTCGATGCCCCACACATTAAATATTTCTATGATAAGGGTTAGGGTCAAGGGCATCGCATCACAATGTGACATGTTACCTATTTGTTGGCAACGTAAGCAGTTTTGGCAGAATTTGTGAGCATCTTTAAACAGGGTTGGCCAATATAAACCGCTTTGGAGGACTTTAGCAGCTGTACGACGGCCTCCAAAGTGACCTCCGCATTCTAAAGAGTGACAAAAGTTCAAATAGAATTGAACTCACTCTCCGGAACACGTCGTATAATTTTATCCGAATAATGTTTAAATAGAAACGGGTCATCCCAGTAATAATGTTTAATCTGAGAAAAGAAACGATCTTTATCTAGACTTGACCAGGTATGAGGGATATATCCTGTGGCCAAGAAATTTACAATGTCACTGAACCACGGACGATTTAAGGCAGATAATGCAAATAATTGTTCGTCCAGAAACGAAACCTTGAGAGGTGTGATATCGTTAGATTCAACAATAATTCGTGACAAGTGGTTGGCCACAACATTTTTAGAACCCTTTTATCTCATATTTCGTAATTAAACTCCTGGAGGAGTAAAATCCATTTGATTAATCGAGGTTTGGTTTCTTTCTTATTTAATAAATGATGTAATACGGCGTGATCGGTATAGAGTATAACTTTTGACCCTAATAAATATGAACGAAATTTGTCCAGGGCAAACACGACCATAAGTAATTCTTTTTCCGTAGTCGTATAATTCAATTGCGCGTCATTTAAGGTTTTACTAGCGTAATATATGACGTGAGGGATTTTATTCACTTTTTGTCCCAACACGGCTCCAACGGCATAATCGGATGCATCACACATTAGTTCAAACGACAATGACCAATCAGGGGATTGGATTACCGGAGCTGTGGATAGTAGAACTCTCAATGTTTCAAATGCCCTTAGGCATTCATTATCAAAAACAAAGGGGACGTCCTTGGCGAGTAGATTGCACAAGGGCCTTGAAATTTTAATAAAATCTTTGATAAATCTTCGGTAAAAATTGGCATGATCGAGGAAAGAACGGATTTGACGAATAGAGGATGGCGGTGGAAGTTTGTCAATTAATTCAATTTTTGCGTTATCTACCTCTATACCATGCTTGGATACAACGTGACCCAAGACTATTCCTTCTTGAACCATAAAATGGCTCTTCTCCTAACTCAAAACCAAATTCGCTTCCTCGCAACGTGCAAGGACTTTCGTAAGGTTTTGGAGACATTCATCAAATGTAGGACCAAAGACCGAGAAGTCATCCTTAAATACTTCTAGGAATTCGTCAACCATGTTCGAGAAGATCGCCATCATACACCGTTGAAAGGTGGCCAGTGCATTGCACAAACCAAACAGCATTCGATGATAGGCAAAGGTACCAAAGGGACATGTGAACGTCGTCTTTTCTTGGTCATCGGGGTAAACGGGCACTTGGTTATAACCAGAGTATCCATCTAAGAAATAATAGTAACTTTAACCAGACAGACGTTCTAGGATTTGATCAATGAATGGAAGAGGGAAATGATCCTTACTAGTCATCGTATTGAGTTTTCGATAATCAATGCATACCCGCCAACCAGTAGTTTGACGGGTGGGTATGAGAACTCCTTTTTCGTTTGGCACTACTGTAATACCCGATTTCTTTGGGACAACTTGCATGGGGCTGACCCAATTACTATCGGAGATCGAATAGATAATACCTGCATCTAAGAGTTTTATAACGTCTTTCATAACCACCTCCTTCATGTTAGGGTTGAGACGCCGTTGCATTTCTCTAGATGGTTTAGCATTTTCTTCTAAATTTATTCGATGCATGCAAACGGACGGATCAATTCCTTTTAAATCGGCGACAGTCCACCCAATTGCTTTCTTATGACTTCCTAGGACCTGTATCTGTTGTAATTCTTGAATTATAGTTAAATTTGATGCAATTATAACTAGAAGTGTAGTTTTAGGTCCCAGGAATGCGTATTTCAAAGAGTCGAGTAACGGTTTGAGTTTAAGTGTCGGAGGACACTCAATGGACGGTAATGCTGGTTCATGTGCAAGAGGTGGCAGGGCCTCTATTTTAGGTGTCCATAGAAGTACACTAGTCGTATTTACCGATTCCAATAAATTATTTAAATCTTTAATATTAGTATCAATGTTGAAATCGTTAAAATTGAAATGAGATGGACATGCTTCCAAGGCTTCTTTGGTCAACATAAAAGGCGTTGCCTCTTTGACTAATTCATCAATTAGGTTTATTGCATAACAATCTGCCTCCTCGTCATCTCTATATGGTTAATTAGATGCATTGAATACATTCAAACGAATGGTCATATTATCAAAAGTTATATCCATTACCCCAGTCCTGCAGTTAATAATAGAATTTGTCGTGGCTAGGAACGGTCTTCCTAGGATTACTGGGACATGTTTACTAGCGTCTAGAACTGGTTATATGTCTAGTACGATGAAATCAACTGGGTAATAGCATCTATCAACTTTTACCAACACGTCTTCTACTACTCCACGTGGCACCTTAATTAAACGATCCACTAGTTGTAACGTAGTCGTGGTCGGTTTTAATTCTCCTAAGCCCAAATGTTCGTATACTGAATAAGGTAATAGATTCACACTCGCTCCAAGGTCAAGAAGGGCCTGATGGATATATTTGTCACCAATGTGACAAGCGATAGTTGGAGTACCCGGATCCTTGTATTTTAGAGTGTTGTGGTGAAACATAGAGCTAACCTTCTCCGTTGGAAAGACTTTTTTAGACAAATGATATCTAGATTTCCTCTTTTCGGTGCATAAGTCTTTTAGGAATTTAGCATATGGAGGTATTTGCTTAATAGCATCGAGTAATGGAATCTTAATCTTTACTTCTTTAAACGTCTCTAGAATATCCTCCGGACGTGTTCCCTTCTTCAAGAAGTGAGATAGGCCATCTACGCTTAGAGGGAATGGCATCCTAGGTACATAATTTGATGGGTTTGTCTCCTTAGACGAATTAGGTACCAAAGGAGCAGGGTCCTTCGTGACTCTATTCGCATTTTCATCGTGTTCCTTAATGATTTCTTTACCCTAATCTTTTCGAGGTTCAAGAGGAGGTATAAACTCCTCAGGACGTTCAGTTGCTCTTGTCGATGCCGCGTTTACTTGGTCACTCACGGAACTTACCTCATATTATCCTTTAGGGTTTTGGACCGATTGACTCGGTAATTTCCCTGCATTACGACAATTTAATGTATTAGCAAGTTGTCCCATTTGGGATTCTAACTTAGCTATCGATTGCGTATGGGGAGTTAAGGAGTTGAGCCTGTGATTGAGAATGGGCTTCTAAGTTTTTTAACGATGTCAACACACTCTCTTCAAAATTTTTATCCCTTGGAGGATTAGCACAGAAGGGAGGTTGTTGGTATTGATTTGGTGGAGGCGTGTACACATTTGGAAAGTTTGTCGTCTCAGGTTTTGAAACGGTCCTTCACTATTAGATTTCCATGAGAGATTTGGGTGAGGATTCCATGTTGGGCCCGGTTTATAACCCGCGGGGTTATAGTTGGGTTTTTGAAACTGTTGAACAACATTAATATGTTGTTCTACAAATTCTGAAAACTGTGTTGCAGACGGGCATGCCAATGTAGAATGAGACGAATTAGAGCATAACTGACATATTTCAACAGGAGGAGGTGGGCCTTGCATGTGGCCCATCATCATAAGTTGGTCCATTTTCCTATTTAATTCTTGAATTTTGAATGAATGGCTTGACTCAACTTTTGCCTCTCTTTTTGGTTGTGGTGGAAGATAACCCTCAAGGCATACAGGCACAGCTTGGTGCATTGAAGTTTCGCTTAATGTTTCGAATATCTTTCAAGCTTCATCGGTGCTCTTGTGGAGGAATGTCCCCGCACAAATAGCATTGACTGTGTTACGTACAACGGGAATTAGTCCCTCGTAAAAGACCTGTACTAACTGCCATTTTGGTATCTGATGATGGGGGCAGGACCGTAAGAGTTCCTTAAACTGTTCCCACGCATCATAAAGAGTTTCACCATCTTGCATCTGAAAATTTGTTATAGATTTTCTAATCTGATTTGTTCGAGTGATGGGAAAAAATTTCTGTGGGAATGCCGTATGCAAGCCCTCCAATGTTCTAATAGAGTTTGGTTCCAAAGATTGGAGTTAATATTTCACTTTATTCTTAAGGGAAAACGGGAAAAGATGCAATTTTAACTCATCATCTGTTAAATTCTGAATTTTTAAAGTAGTAAAGATACCCTGAAATTCACCTAACTGATTATAAGGGCCTTCCTTAGCACGACCGTGAAAAGATGGCAGAAGTGCTATGATCGATGACTTGATTTCAAAGTGACCTGCAGTCACCTCTGGTAGTTCTATACACGACGGTGGCGCATAGGCAGTGGGAGTAAAATAGTATTTTAGTGGTGGAGGTGGAGGTATGTTTGGATTGCCTCCATTATTCCCATTATTTTCGATATTCCCGTTATTTCCAAAATCATCCATTGGAATAGGTTCGATTTTAATTATTCTAGTTTTTCTTAGACGTTTAAGAGTACTTCGAATTTTAGACTCAAACAAAGACGACGGTTCAGGTGTAGATTCGTCCTCTAGCATCGACTGGGCTCTAGAAGCTTGGGTTAAAGATTTAAGAGCTCTAAGGGTACGTTCAAGTTCAAGATTAAGTGAATTTAATTTTGGTTTACTCGAACGAGTACCAAACATAAACTAAAAGCTGACACTACTATAAAGACTGACTCAAACAACTAAGAAAATAAACTACACTAATAATCAAGCATGCAAGCACACAATACTATTATGATGCATGAAATTATCCTTATGCAGTGATTCGCGTCGAAGCCAAGCACCCCGGGTTTCCTAGCTAATGCAGTGCTCACTTCACACCTACCTAATGCAAGTAATGCATCTCAGCGCCCTGACTTATAGTGATTTGATGCAAAATTTAAACAACGGATTTACTTGGTTTTTTTAAATTGATTACAATTTATTTATTTTTTTCATATCTGCGTAAGCTCCGTTGACTTGCACAGCTGCTCCACTTGAACTTGCTGGAATTTGATGACTTGTAAACTGCAAAATACGGATAATTTTAGCGACTTGAAAATTAATCTAGAAATAAAGACAGTAAAATCTAAACTGATATTTATTAGTTAAAAATATTTAAGATTCTAAAAATTAATGGCAAAAATTGCCAATCCCCGGCAACGGCGCCAAAAATTAATCTCGTCAAAATCAAGATAAAAAGTATGCTTTACTTTCTAAAGATTTGTAGTGTGGAAGTAAAGGTCAAACCCACAGAGATTGTTTATTTTTGTCCTTTAATTTAGAAAACCTAAATCTATTTAGTTATATAAAAATGGAATTTTGATTGGTTGTTTTAAATCCTACTATTAATTAAACTATGAAATTAAACTACGAATTTATGGAAATAAGATATCAAGATTAAATCTAAATAAACTGATACAAAATTAAGATTGTTAAAGTATGAGTGGATGAGATCTAGGATTGCAAATCCACCACTAACTATGCATCGAAAGTCTATACATTCTATTTTAAGTTCTATGATTAGATAGTCACGATCTATTGTAGCTACAAGCCCAATAGTATCAACAAGAAGATATCACTAGTTTAATCTAAGCATAACTCATCTTCGGTTCACATAAATTATCTACCTATAACTATGGTGTAGCATAACTCATCTTTCCTAAGCATGAATTATAAAAGACATAAACATCGCAATCACATAAGCACTATTGTATGTAAATACTCCCATCAATCACAGAAATCAAGGACTATTGAGTTCAATAAGCATAAGGAAAAATCTAAGACAAGAATAGATCCAAAATACTCTTGATTATTATCATTAAAAATCGATTATATGTAAGAAAGCAACATACAATTACTATCCAATACATAAAATCCTAAAATAAGAAAGCATAGAATTCCCTCTTTACATAGCTAGGATTTCATCATATTTTTCGATCGTTTCCCACCGCCCAGAGTAGGTGTTTAGTTGGACATGGTTGATGAAAACATGAAGATTGAGTTGATGGTTGCCATTAAAGACTTGCAAGCTAGATCTTCTCCTTCCTCTTGCCTTCAAAGTGATGTATGAATGAATGTGTGTAACCCCTCAATCTCTTTTTAACGAGATATATATAGTTGTAAAGAGATTAAGAAGGTTTTTGTAAACCTAATCCATCTGAAACTGCTATAAGTTTCTTTCTGGACGTAATTAGGCAATTTCGTCCACACAGGGGTCTTCAGCACTAAAAAATACACATTTTATGTTTTTCGTACGGATCGCGCGAGCGAAGGTCTGGATTCTCGCGCGAGCGGGCTGCTCACGCAAAGTGGCTTTTTTAGTTTCCTTCTTCTTGATTTTTCACCCCATTTAACCTGGAATCCTTACTTTCTTCTAAAACCTGACAAAAAGTGGAAAACGAAGTAAAATTATACAAAAATAGGATAAAAACGGCTAACAAATGTGAATTAAGGCATATAATTAGGATTTGTTCTCTCCCGACCACTACCCACTACCTAGGATAGACCTTCTTGTGGTCTCCAAAGCCGGTCACTCGCTTCTCTCTTTTATGGATGCCTACTCGGGGTACAACCAGATCAGCATGTACCTCGGGGACGAAGAAAAGACGTCTTTCATCACCGACCAAGGGATGTACAACTACAAGGTCATGTCGTTCGGCCTCAAAAACACTAGGGCAGCTTATCAACACCTAGTCAACCACATGTTCAAAGATTTGATCGGAAGTCAATGGAGGTGTACATCAACGATCTATTATTTAAAAGCCGAGACGAGTCTGACCATCTCGAGCACTTGGTCGCGGCCTTCAGCATCTTAAGTAAATTTCGGATAAGGTTGAACCCGACCAAGTGCACATTTGGAGTCTCGTCCGGGAAGTTCTTGGGACATATGGCCAGCAGGCGGGGAATTAAAGCAAACCCCAAAAAAAATTAGGTTATTATCAACATGCGATCGCCTAGGTAAACCAAAGAAGTTCAGAGTCTGGCTGGACGGGTAGCTGCACTGAACAAGTTCATCTCCTGAGCCACCAACCGGTAATTATCATTCTTCAAAATCCTCCGTAAAGCGTTTCAATGGTCGGACGAGTGTGACGAGGCATTTCAGGATCTCAAGAAATACCTGACATCACTTCCCCTACTCTCAATGCCTGTACCAAAGGAGGAACTGTTTCTTTACTTGGCAGTGTCACCTTTAGCAGTGAGCTCGGCACTCATCCGAGAGGAGCACGGGATATAATTCCCGGTTTATTACACCAACCAAGCGCTTCAAGGCACAAAAAGCTGATATTCGCACATCGAGAAGCTCGCTTTTGCCCTTATCACTTTTGCCCAGAGATTGTGCCCATATTTTTAGGCCCACGTCATCGTAGTCCTCATAGATTAGCCCCTCCGTCAGATCTTAAGCAGGACTGAGACATCCGAAAGGCTTGTTAGGTGGGCGTTGGAGTTAGAAGAATTTTAAGTAGTCTATAGACCCCAGACGACAATTAAGGGACAAGCAGTGGCGGTTTTTCTCGTGGAATTCACGTATCCAGAAGATCCGGTAGAAGAGCTCGACCCACCGATTCTACTGCCCGGTCTACAGCCTGACACCCTGACCTGGGTACTCTATGTGGACGAATCCTCCAACAAACAAGGTTCGATTTCCATGCCACTAACAATGAGGCCGAGTACAAAGCCCTACTGGTTGGATTGTAGTTGGCTACTAATGAGAGCACAACAAGTCCAAGGGTACAGCGACTCCCAGTCGTGGTTAATCAAGTTAATCAGGAGTATGAATCCTGGAAAGACAACATGATAGCCTACCTGGCCCTCGTCCGAACAGTCTCAAAGAAGCTTAAGAGGTTATCCATCACACAGATCCTTAGGGAAGAGAACGTGAGGGCCTATCAGTTAACCCGCCTTACCTCATCCTCTGTGTTAGACCTACCCAAGATAAGGATAGAATACTTACCCGAGCCCAGTGTGGTCAACTTAGAAGGCATGGAGGTTGAACCGGTTGCTCTGGGGCTTAGTTGGATAGATTCGATCATGTTGTTCCTCAAGACTGGTACTTTACCAGACGGAAAAGAGGAAGCCCGGTGGGTAAAGTACCGGGCGGCCAGATACCACCTCATTGATGGCATCCTCTACAAAAGAGGGTTCTCTATCTCGTATCTCTGGTGCATCCACCCTGCATAGGTCCAAGGGATATTGCATGAAATCCACGAAAGAGTATGTGGAAGCCACGTGGGAGGTCGGGCACACTCCTAAAATGCCCTACTGCAGGGCTATTACTGGACAATGATGGCCCGGGATTCCCAAGAATATGTCAAGCGGTGTGATAAGTGTCAGAGACATTCACCTATGATCAACTGCCCGGGAGAGCTCCAGAAACCAATCCTCAGCCCCTGGCCATTCACTCAATGGGGTATTGATATTGTCGGTCCCCACCCGATGAGAAAAGGACAAGTCAAATTCGTGGTCATCGCTGTGAACTATTTCACCAAGTTAGCAAAAGTCAAGCCCTTGGCAAAGATCACCAATAAAAAGATGGAGAACTTCATTGAGAGAAACATTCTCAGCAGGTTCAGCATCCCCAGGGTCCTGCTCAGTGACAACGGCAGGCAGTTCGATACCCTAGTGTTCAAGCAATTTTGATCGGGTTATGGAATATCAAATCACTACTCTTCCCTCGAGCGCCATCGAGCCAATGGCCAAGCCGTGGTGACGAACTGGACCATTCTACAGTCAATTAAAACCAGACTTGAAAATGCCAAAGGACTTTGGGCAAAAGAACTACCGACCCTTCTGTGGGCATATCGCACTACTCCCCGAGCGGCTACCGGGGAAACCCCCTTCTCCCTCACCTACAGCTTCAAGGCAGTGGTCCCCACAGAACTCGAATTACCCACTTACTGAGTAGCAACTTTCAGTGAGCAGGGCAACGAAGAAGCCCTCAGAGGATAGCTCGACTTAATGAAGAGAAAAGGGACCAGGCATATCTGAAAGCGGCAGCCTATAAGCAGCGGGTGTCTCAGTATTTCAACAGCAAAGTCAAGAACCTCAGTTTCCAGGTGGGAGACCTGGTCCTTAAGGCGGTAAACCAGTCTACCAATCTTCCGAGCCACGAAAAATTAGGGTCAAACTGGGAAGGATCATATAGGGTTACCCGGGTCAATCGACCGGGCACCTACTAGTTACAGACTTTGGATGGGCATAATCTATCTCACCCTTAGAACATACAACATCTCTGTAGGTATTTTCAATGATGCTTGGATAAGAGCGGGACATCGTTGGTTAGGAAATTTGTAGCTCTCCTCGAGCGATTAGTATGATTTTCAAAGTAGAATAAAGATTTTTTATTTTTGCTGCAAGAAATGACCCATACTAGTGTTCCGTGCAAACAAATAAAAAGACCTCGGGATCACACCTGAGGCACAAAAAGACCTTGGGATAACACCTGAGGTAGAAAAGACCTCGGGGTCATACCCGAGGCAGAAGACCTCGGGCTCACATCTGAGGCACCGGCTTCGCTTAGGTCCATAATCGACAATGGGGGCAAATCCCCCTAGATGGCTAATGATTGTAAGCTCTAAAAGACCCTACAACCTCCCATGTTCTAAGTTGGTTCCTTACGGTCAATCCTTCTACCAACACCCGCCTTAGTAAAAGCTTGGGGGGCAGGGGGATACTGGACTAAACAGGAAATCACACCGGGCACTAACAGGGCTTGGAATCCTAGCACAGTACTAAGTACCTACAGTGCACAGAGAAACCGTTCGGATAGTAACAGGACCAAAATCCTACACTATACCAGATAGGGCCTTCAAAATAGGTCCCTAGAAGACCAAGTGTTCTCTACCGGTCACAGTCCTAAACCTTTTGCTAAGGCAGGGTTATAGTATAACAAACAACCGGTCGGGCACGGGCAATACAAACAGGCAAGTGCAAAAAAGAAACATAATGAAAAATGATTGATGCAAAAGGGCGGCCTCAGAGGACCTTTTCATAAAAACAAAAAAATATACAAAGCCTGGGGGCAGTTGTAGTAGCTTCCCAAAAAAAAAGACAAGTAGAGAGGCTAGGTGACGTCCACCACGACCACATCCTCGGTCTCACCAGCATCCCCGCCCAGAGCAGTGTCTTCACCAGGTCCGGCCCCAGTAGAAGAACCTTCGGCAGCGGCAGAACCCATGTCCCAGTAGTCTGAGTCTATCCCCTCATAGGACGAGATGTCCCACTCGGGGTGGTCTCGGGCTAGCCTTCTCTTCAGGTCTTCGTAGCCTTAGAAGAAGCCGTCGTCAAAGGCCTCCTCTGTAGACCCTGTCACCGCAGCCCTGGCCAGGGCCTTCTCTCGAGCCTCTACCACCGCCAGGTTGGCCCGAGCAGACTCCAGATCAGCCAAGGTGGCCGCCAACTCTGTCTGCGCAGCACCAAGGCCCCAGGGCCAAGCCCTTGACCTTGTCCTTCTCAAAGGTCAGGGCAGTCTCCTTGGCCTCAAAGGCTGCCCGCCCCTGTGACAAGGCAACTTTAGCATCGATGGCCTTCCCTGCCAGGGAGGGCAGGAAGGAAACAACTCCGGCAGCCATGTAGCCGACCTGCAAGAAGCATAAATCGGTCAGTCACCAAGTAAACAGAGTAAATAAAGGATAAAGAACAAAGTGGCAGAAGTACTTACGAAGTGGGAGAGGCTGTATAGCCACCGTTGGAAGGCTTGGGAAGACATGTTGGCATAAATCTCCGCCTAACTTGGGAGAAGGCCCGGCTTGACCCTCGATGATCTCTTCCGACTCCCCCAGCGGTGTCCCGGACGGTAAGTCCACCCGGGGAGCGGTCTCCTCCACTACCACCATGCGGGGAACCGACGTCCCCCCGGGTTCCTGGTGCACCACAATCACGTACCTTATCCGCCTAAGCGGATGATTGCTACCCGTAGCCTCAGCGGCTAGCCTCTTCCCTCTCTCCGTCATCCTGGCGGCGGCGGCAGGGGCGGCCTATCTGGCCCTTAGCTGCTCCAAATCCCTCCTAGGGCCCATTTCTGCAAAGAAAAAAAGATCATGCGGTCAGTAACGAGGAAAAGTAGTGAAGAAAGGCCAAGGCCAAATAGTTCGCCCCAAACACTTACCCGGGATGATTGGAGGAAAGACAAGAGCTTTGACGGGCTGGTCCGGATTGTAGGAGACCTTAAAATCTCCTATCTGGGTTAGCACATTCTAGATGTTGGTGGGCAGGTTTGTCAAGCGCCTAATCTTGGCTTGTCACTCCTCGGGAATGCTCGACGAGTCGGCTGACCCCCCTACAAAGCAAAACATAAAATGGTTAGCCATATGACTACACTCAAAGGCAAAGGAAAGCAAAAAGAGAAGTATCGGACGGGCTTACTCCTCAGCTCCCCTGCCCAGGAAGTCCTTAGATAAATTCCGGGGGCCTGCTCATAGAGCCCGAGGGTAGATACTTAGAAGAACTTATTCTTCCACCCCTTGTTGTTGCTCGGGCAGTTGACGATGATTTTTCTCCCCTACCGAGCCCCCAGAGAGAAGAAAACCGACCTCCCCATGAACAGGGAGCGGTCGGTGGGTCCACAAGAACTCTTGGAGGATGAATTCATACCCAAAGCCTCAAGGCTAGAGAGAAGTGGACCCCATCAAGAATCGCCAACCATTAGGGACTAACTACCCGGGAGCAACCCCAAGGTAGATCAGGACGTCCCGGGTGACCGAATGAAGGGGGATGCGGAACCCAGCCATGAGGGAATCTTCATACAAAGTGACAAACACGAATGATAGAGCTGGGCATCGCCGGCGTGTACGGCAAGGGAATAACTGTCGGGAATGGCATACATCTCCCTAATTCGGCTAAGGTCTTGGGTACGTAAGATGGAAGGAGTGAACTTACAGGCAAACGCAACCTTGGGGTCAGGGCCCCCCGGTATTTCATCACTTGAACCCTGCGAGACGGAGGCCACCGTGGCCCCTGGTCTGACTCCTCGTCCAACACCCAGATTGGGATCCTACCCTCGCTATGATGGTCTAACGGAGTGGCAAAGAGTGGATCCAGGCTTGTGTCCGGGGTCTTGAACTGCGATTGTTCATCCTCCGACCGGGAAGAGGAATCAAAACTGGAATGGCACATCTCTAAGGTTCCCAGGGATGGACAGGGTAAAAATTGGCGGCCTAAGTAGGGGTCGGGGACTCCAAGCCTAAGGTATAAGGGGGACAGGTCCAAAAGCCTATAGGACAAGGCGTACAAGGCTTTCAGGGCAATGCAACACTTGGTCAACACTACCATAGGATAACCCGGCCAGTTAACCGCTCTACCATGGAGGATGGGTTACCTGACCTAAGGAGGCAGATAAACCTGAGGAAGAAGAAATCCCACTCCTGTGCGAGCCTTAGTAGGTTCCTCCTCTCTAGCGTAACTCAGGAAAGAAAAAGAAATAGGACAAGGAATAGAACAGTGAATTGAAACTGGGAAAGTGAGGACTTACACGGATTAAACCAGGAAAAGAGCTTAGGAAGCTTGATCGAGGACTTTTTGCTCTCAAAACCACTCAGTAATCTCTATCTCAGGGTAGAAGGAATGAAAGAAATGGATAAGTGTCCCTTATATATAAAGTGTTAACGGTCCAGATCAGATTAGATCCAACGGCCAGGAAACTTTTCCGCCTAAACTGCCAGACAATTGTCCCTTCGGGTACATGAAGCGTCGCCTCAAAAGGCGCGTGCATTAAATGCGTAACATGATGGTCCGGTTACCATGCGACTGTTCAGTTACGCCCACACCGACCTCATTGGATCCTAACCAGACCAATCATTCCTTGACACGTGAAGGCCACCGACCCCGAATTCCCAACGGTACCCTCCGGTTCAACCCCCGGTCAGCTAAGGAGGCAGGTCCATTCCAGAGGGTTGCCCCGGGCTTCTCGTGCAGTTTACTGAATGTCGTAGATTTTCAAACCTCATCCGATAAAGCATCACATTAGTCTCAAAAATGGGGAGGGGGGGGGGGGGGGAGTTGATAGCTCTGAAAATATCCAGTCAAAGTCCAATCGCCACATCTGCACGGAGACGCCGAGTTATCCGAATAAGGTGCCTAGAGTTCAGCCATCCCGGGTTCATCTATCGAAGACTGCCCGGTCTGGGCCCACAGCTCAGGCTCACGAGGAAGACTCGTCCCCCAGTGGGCACGACCCACGCCTGTCCTGTGGCTTGCTCTACAAGGTTGCAGGCAGTTTCTAACTCAGTCAGGGAACTAATGGGAAGTACAAGATGCTTCCTAAACCACTTAGGGAACTCCCATGATTTATGCTAATTACTTGTAATCAAATTAGGTTTTCCTAAATTAGCTAGCTACCTTGTACAAGTGGTCTCTTGCATCTATAAAAGAGACCACCCACCCCCACTAAGGGGGAGGGTTTTCTCATCTCACGAGGATACCAATACATATATCACTCATGCGTATGCACCCAGCCGATTCTCTGGTAGTGTCGCCTCTTTGTCGGTTCCTCAAAGACTGCCGGTGATTTGTTAGTGAACACACCCCGACGTACCCGTGAACGTAGGTCACCTAGTTAACGGAGTCGAACCACATACAAACTTCTCCTGTCTCTCTCTCTCTCTCTCTCTCTCTCTCTCTCTCTCTCTCTCCTCTCTCTCTCTCTCTCTCTCTCTCTCTCTCTCTCTCTCCCCCCTTAAATTACTCATCTAGCTTTTACCCAAATTTTGGCATCATCAAAGGGAAAAATAGTCATTTTACAAATAGATTCAAAACAAATGGACCCAGCCATTAAATCCACAACCTCGAACAACTTTTGGGTATGACAATTTGTGTTATTTGAAGACTAAATTTTTTTAATTTATTAACTGAAAGATATAAGGGCAGTTTGATTATTTTGCGATTATATATTTTTTTGGTCCCAGTAAAAAAAATTATAAGAGTTCATAAGTTCTGACGACATTCAATTTTGGTTTAATCTTAAATAGTTATGGCTTTTAAAATTTGTAAGGGCAAAATAGTAATTTTGGATACCAAAATCGATTTTGCTTTTTTGAAAGCTACTTATTTTTGTTTTCATTTTTGGTCCCTTTTTTAAAATTGTTTTTGAAAAAAAAAAAAACAAAATTAAGTTTACCAAACGCTTTTTTTGTTGTCACTTTCAAAAAAATGAAAACAAAAACAAAAAAATAATCAAAACGAATTGGTTATCAAACAGACCCTAATGGAACAGGGGATTTATGAATTTTTGGGGGCTTAGGTTTAAATTTTTTGATTTTACCCCCCTACCCCTTCTTTAGATTCACCTGGGATGGAAGGGAATAGAAGAGGTATCTAAGGAGAAGTTATTGTGTGTGGCTATTATTATTCATGAGACTTTCACTGATTTGAGTAATATGTAGGTTTTGCATGGGTCGTATAGTAATAAAGAGGTCATTGCAACCGTCACACGACGTGACCGTTACATGGAACAATCTCTCATTATCTAAGGGTATTTCTTCCTTTGTGTTTGGTTAAACATGCGCAACTTGAGGAAACTCAAAAGAATGGAATACACATTTTAGGCTTTTTAGCTCCCTAGTCGCAGTGTGAAATCTTTAGTCAAAATGGTTAGTCAACTCCAACCATGTTAGGCAAAGTGACTATCTATTCTTTATTTTATGGGAGGTTTGGTCTAAGCTCCCTAAGATTGGTCTTTGCTGATTTAAAGTACAATCTATTAACAATAAATCCCATAAGGACAAAATCTCAAGCCCAATTTTTTACTCCAGTTCACAACACTAACAATTCACTCTTCAAATCCATTTCAAAATTTTCAACTGACCAAACTACCCCTCAACTTCATCTTCCCAAAAAAAAAATAGACTCTCTTTCTCTCAGATCTACTTTCTCTCTCTACAATCTTTCTCTCTCTAAGATCTCTCTCTCCTCACCACAACCACCACCGATCCACCATGGAACCGCTGCCGCTACCACCCCCCACAGATCCCTCCATAGCCATCACCACTACCACCTCTTTTCTCTCTCTCTCTTTCTCTCTCTCTCTCTCTCTCACTCTAACCTTCTCTTTCCTCTTCCATATCCACCACCACTATACCACCGTCGCCGCCACTACCACTACCACCGAAACCGTCGTCCCCACCACCACCATCTCTCTCTCTCTCTCTCTCTCTCTCTCTCTCTCTAACTTTCTCTATCCTTTTCCCTCCATAGCCACCATCACCGAACCATCGTCGTCGCCACCGCCAGTACCACCGGAACCGTCGCCCCCACCACCATCTCTCTTCTCCCTCTCTAACTTTTTCTTTCCTTATTTTGTCATAGCCACTACTACAAGCACCAAAACTTTTGATTGCTAACTTCAAGTATTGGCCTCAAAATGGAATTTATTTGGAACAAACTTTAAACCTAAATCACCGATTGCTATTGATCTTTATAAATAGAAATATAACTTGATTTCTATTGATATTTACAAGAACACATTTCATCACTTCTCATGAATTAAATAGAGCAGTATAAAATTGATCAACAAAACCTGTTGGTTCATAGGTGTCTATATGTCACGCCCCGAAGTACCAAAAATAGGGAAAAATAAATTTCCTTTATGGGTTCGTAGACACGTGACTGGTTGTGAGTGTCACCTGATTGTCCAAACATGCTTATAACAATAATGTGATATAGGAAAGTGACTAAGTTCAGCGGAAGCAGAAATTTAAAACATCCAAGTCTTACATCAGTAGTATATTACAGGCCAAAAAGATATCCAAAAGATACATATTACAAGACCAGCTAAACTATTACATTACTAACATAATAATAACAGAACTACAACAAAAGAAAATCTCCAAAGCCTTCAACTGGCAAAACTGTAGCCTTCCTCGTAGTAGTCTTCACCAGCATAGTCTTCAGTAGTAAAGTCAGCATCTTGATAGCAGTCGGCTCCGTCTGGACCTGCAAAGGCTGGACGTGGAAGGTCCAGCGGCATGAAAAGCCGTTAGCGGTTAAGCTAAGTGAGAGTCCCCTTAAGGTCACCACCACTTAAGGTACGTTATTCTTCATCTCTCTCATTTCTCAAAACCATATCTCATTCATCATTTCTTATTCTCGATACTATGCCTTGTTCGTCTTTTCTCATTCTCAAAACCATGTCTTATTTAAACCCAATCATTCCCTTTGAAACTTAACCCAGAACTGAACTGACCAATGACATTGACTGAAAGAAGACTTAACTCCAAACGCATTTATTGGACAAGAAAGAACAACACTCAACAATGAATAGTTAACTGTCGCCCAACTGGCACTCAAACTGTCGTCCAAATGGCATAAGTGTGCGGGACATTAACAATCTCTTGGTCGAACACGTCATGCCGATCCTCAGGTCGCCCGCACGTTACCGAACACGTCATGCCGATCCTCAGACCAAGGGTACGGTAAATTAATAATCACTTGGACGAACACGTCATGCCGATCCTCAGGTCACCCGTACATAACCGAACACTTCATGCCGATCCTCAGTCCAAGGGTGCGGAAAAATAATCAACCACTTGATCGAACACGTCACGACGATCCTCAGGTCATCCGCACTTGACCGAACACGTCATGCCGATCCTCAGATCAAGGAACAAAACATAACTCACCAATCGGCTCCATGGAATAATCGAGAGACCAACTTCGCAAGAATTATCCAAACACGACACAAAAGTTCACGAACCAACTTTGACCAGTACACACACGACTAGAAACGAGGCCCAATGTCCCTTATTGGCATTAAATCTGTTATTGAAGGTTTTATCGTTATTTTACGCGTTCGCACGTTTCGTAGTTTAGTTCATTAATATCATCCATTTATAACCGTTAATATTTCGCTATACGTCCGACATTCCGTTTTCTTCTCAATATACTTACGATGGAAACTTTCCCGATCACTTATCAACGCAATAATCGTTCCATACAATGTACTTATAGTTTGGGTATGAACTTCCAACGGTCATTAGACTATTTTCATAACAATAGAAAACATAGCACGTAGCTCATGGATTTGTAACGTGAATTTAATACCAATAAACACATAGACAAAACCCTTAACATACTCATCTACGCGATAGCAATACCATAGCATGAGATTTTCATAAAACACATGTACCGGAAAACTAGCATCAACAATCAACACCATGCATAAACAAAACATTATATAAAAAAGCTACACAATATGCCAGGATACCATTTCACTGTGTTGACTGAATTAACATGATTTATTTGGGCATGATAAATTGCTTTGTATATCAAACTCAAAACTAAAACATTATAGATAATAGGAATATCTTCATGTACAAAAAAATCTAGATTCAATTACATTTTTGAGCTACTCAAACTATTTATTTTACAAGACATTTTTTTATATCTCGGACTGTTCTGTCCCAGATTTATAGTACTGCATTCTACATGAATTTCACCTATGAAGGAGGGGTTTTTAGACTGAGCTATAAACGAGTTATTTGTAGATAAATGAGTTATCTTTCACCATAAAAAAACCTAGCTTAATTCTCATTTTTGAACTGCACAAAACATTCATTTTACTAAACTATGTTCTGCTGAGAGTTTCAGTTTCTCAGATTTATAACACTGCGTTGTACATGCATTTCACCCATGAAGGAGTGATTTCTAGACTGAGCTATAGAAGAGTGAGTTGTAGATATATGAGTTAGATTTTACCACAAAAAAACCTAGCTTAATTCGGATTTAGGAGCTCCTCAAAACATCCATTTTACTAAACTACATTCTGCTGGAAGTTTCTGTTTTCCCAGGTTTATAACACTGCGTTGTACATGCATTTCACCCATGAAGGAGTGATTTCTAGACTGAGCTATAGAAGAGGTATTTGTAGTTATACGAGTTAGCTTTTATCACAAAAAAAACCTAGCTTAATTCGAATTTTTGAGCTGTACAAAACATTCATTTTACTAAACTATGCTTTGCTGAAAGTTTCAGTTTCTCAGATTTATGAATTTGTTTTGCATGTCATGGAAACTTCAACACAACAACATCAAACTTCTACTAAACATTAGTACATATTATATGTGTTCTAAATTGAGTTAGATTACTCACAATTTACTCACCAAGTCTTGAAATTGAGCTTAGGCTTTGGATTTGAGCTTAGGATGTTTGAACTCAACTTCAATGGTGGATGTTCTTTGCTCTTCTCCTTCTTCTTTACTATTCTTCTTTCTTTTTCTCATGAACTACCCAAGTCCTAATTTTCTCTCCAAAAATTCAGATTGTGATCTAACTAAGAGAGTGTAGTGTGTGCATGTGCTTGTTTATATAGAAATTCCATGTTCTAGGTGTCATATTGCATGCTAGGACATGTGTCCATGTAGTGGACATGTGTCCAAGAGGGTGGCATGTGGTTGCCACATGGCCAGCCATGTGGGCCCACCTCAGGTTGTGTGCCACTTCCTCGATTTATGTGCAAAAGTTCCTCGGTATGCGTGTCGGTCTCGAAGTACGTGCAAACTGGTATTATTTCTAATGTCCAGGTCCGGGTACGGGACTAAGTTAAATCTTATTATGGTCGAGTCGGTATGGTTAATACAGGCTATATGGTAATAATACAACACGTCCATACCGTCACGTAATTAAAATAATAATATAATGGGTCCAATACAGAAAATTGCAGGTGTTACACTATATGAGAAGCAAAATCATATATCCTAACTGCCACCTCTCTTCTCTCTCTCCTTTTGATTGTTGTTGGTTCATATGTGTTTTTGTGAGAAGCAAAATCATATGTCCTAAGTGAAATTTTGCTTATAATGTCTGAAATCCTAAGTCAAATTTCACTTATGGTATATATCCTAAGTGAAATTCAATTAAGATTTCTAATTTCACTTAGCTAGTAGCATGTTCTTCTTCCATAGCACAAATCTACTCTGAATCAGAAGAGAAGTGGACACCACAATCTGAAATGAACATGTCTATTGCGTCGAGTAACAACTAGTGAAATTGAACGTATAGTCTTGTTGTGTTGCTTTGAAAAGACAATGGTGCATGAATATATGATATATATAGATATGTGTTATGAATATATATATGTGTATATATACTTCTATATATATAATATATATATATATATAGAGAGAGAGAGAGAAATAAGATAGTCAAGGATTGTGGTGGTCAAGAGGTAACGAGGTGGTGGTCGCCGGAGATGGTGAGGGTGGTGGCCATAGGTGGCAAGTTCTCTCTCTCTCCTTTTGATTGATGTTGGTTCATAGGTGTTTTGTGAGAAGCAAAATCATATATCCAAAGTGAAATTTAGCTTATAATGTCTGAAATCCTAAGTCAAATTTGACTTAGGATTTTTTTTTATTTCACTTAATAGCATGTTCTTCTTCCGTAGCCCAAATCTACTCCGAAATAGAAGAGGAGTGGACACCACAATCTAAAATGAACTGACTATTATTGACAATAGAAAAAACATGCCTATTGCGTTGAGTAACAACTGGTGAAATTGAAAGTATAGTCTTGTTGTGTTGCTTTGAAAAGATAATGGTGTATGAATATATGATATATTGATATGTGCTATGAATATATATATGTATATATATACTTATATATATATATATATATAGAGAGAGAGAGAGAGAGAGAGAGAGAATTAAGAGAGTTAAGCATTGTGGTGGTCAAGAGGTGACGAGGCCGGAGATGGCGAGGTGGTGGTTGCCGGGGATGGCGAAGGTAGTGGCCGGAGGTAGCAGGGGTGGTGTCGCCGAAGATGGCAAGGATGGTGCCCGGAGATGGCGAGGGTAGTGGCCGGAGGTAGCAGGGGTGGTGTCGCCGAAGATGGCAAGGATGGTGCCCGGAGGTGGCAGTGGTGGTCGTTGGAGGTGGTGTGGAGTAGTGGTAATGGTGGCTAGGGTTTGGTTAGAGTTAGAGGTTGAAGATGAGGGTATTTTGGTCTATGGATATTGGGATGACTTATCCCTAATGTGTATTTTAAGTTGTCTTTAGTCCCAATAAAGTTCTTCTTAATGACATTTTCACCAATTTTCCCTTGTTTTATTATAGTTTATGATATTTCATTTACTTCAACCATATCAATCTGTATATCAAATAGTGCAATGTCTTGTCTATTAAACTAATCTTCTCCAACCACACTAGCCAAATCCATTTGCCAGTTATTTTAATTTGTATTTTCTATTTCATTCAAATAAGGAACACTCATTATACATGAATAAAAAATTAAAAATAGTGATTGGAAGGGATGACTCTCTATTTGCCTATTAAATTTCTCACTCTCCATTTTGCCTAGCCATTTGACTCTCCATTGGACCATCTATTTTTTAATTTCACTAGACAAAATGGTGGTTGAAAGGGATGGCTCTCCATTTGCCTCTCCCATTGGAGATGCTCTCAAAACTTTTTTGCCGAGTCCAAAAAATAAGTTTGCATAGCAATCTCCTTGATTAGGCATTTTGCCTAGCTAAATGGCTAATCCCTTGGAGGTGAATTTTGAAACTTTCATTAGGCATTTTGGTGATGTCTAGTGTGATAGATAGTCCATTGGAGTTGCTATAAAATTAGCCCAAAATCCACTTGTTCAACTCGAGCAAGCTAGCTATTTCCATAGCTATTTCGGCTAGCTAGTCAAATGCTACAAATGACTAGCCAAACTTCTCTTTACAAATCTCAGCCATTGAATTTTGTAATTACAATGGGGCATTTACCAAAAAGGACCTCAGTACACCATTTATTAAGTTAAAGTACAAATTAGTAAGTGATTTATCAAAAAGGACAAAAAATTGACAGCTGGTGCTCGCACGGTATGAGTGCGCGTACCATAGAATCTTCCAAGCACAATTTCTCAACCGGCCACTGCTTCAACGCGCCACACACGCGCCCCACGCACGCCACGCGCGCGTCATCATTTGTAGGCTGCTCGCACCGTGCGAGCATTGTATTGTATTATTTTCAATTTCGAAAAATATTTTTAAACTTTAAACGTCCATAACTTTTGACCTACAGCTCCATTTTTCGCAAACTTTATACCGTTGGGATCGTGTCGACGAGAGCGACAAAACTAGTACCATTGTTGATATGTTTTGAGAAAAAAAAAATTCATGTGTTTTACATACATGAATAATAAGTGAAATTTCACTTGATATACATAAAATATTAAGTGAAATTTCACTAAAAATATCAAGTGAAATTTCACTGAATACATGAAAAATATTAAATGAAATTTCATGTTTTTACATACATGAATAATAAGTTAAATTTCACTTGATATACATAAAATCTTAAGTGAAATTTCACTGAATACATGAAAAATATTAAAGCTCTCTAAAAAAAAATCCTAAGTTCAATTTTTCCAAAGCTCATAAATTAGTTACCAAATGAATTAACATGAAATTGTGCTTTAAAAAAGGAGAAGTACCAAAATGGGGGCCAAACTAAGCCTTAATGCGGTAGCAGTGTCTTTATTGCTATTCGTCTTTTTTTAATTTTTTTTCTTCTCAAAACACATAAATTTGGCATACATAAATATTAAGTGAAAATTCTCTGAATACATGAAAAACATTGTTTAATTTTTTTAAACAATGCATATTTTGTTAAAATAAGCAAATTTCATAATCAATTATAAAAACTCAAATTTTCAACCAAAACAAATGCAGAAATTCTTGTTAAAATTCGTCTTTTTTTAACTTTATTGTTGATATGTTTTGAGAAAAAAGATTTTCATGTTTTTACATACATAAATAATAAGTGAAATTTCACTTAATATACATAAAATATTAAGTGAAATTTCACTTGATATACATAACATATTAAGTGAAATTTCACTTTATATACATAAAATATTAAGTGAAATTTCACTCAATTCTAGAGCTTTTAAAAACTCTCCCCAAAAAAGCTCTAAGTTCCATTTTTGCAAAGCTCATAAACTAGTTACCAAATGAATTAACATGAAATTGTGTTTTAAAAAAGGAAAAGCACCAAAATGGGGGCCAAACTAAGCCTTAATGAGGTAGCAATGGCTTTATTGCTATTCGTCTTTTTTTAAATTTTTTTTTCTCAAAACATATGAATTTGGCATACATAAATATTAAGTGAAAATTCACTGAACCTGTACATGCCTTCTTCCTGAAAAACTTGAAGTTAAACTTAACATTTGTGTACTCGTTCAGTGAGATTTCACTTAGTAGGTCAAGTGAAAATTCACTAACTATTCCAAAAGTTGCTAGAAGTAACTCTCTAGAGTTTAAGATCTAATTTGATACTTACTTTGTTAAAAAGTTGCTCAAGTGTCAATTTAAGTAAAATTTCACTTAATATTCATGCACAAGTTCAGTGAAATTTCACTTAATATTCATGTACAAGTTCAGTGAAATTTCACTTAATATTCATATATGCCAAAGTGAAATTTTACTTTTTTTTTTCTCTTTCATATTAAACAATGCATATTTCCTTTATAAAAAAAATCAAATTTCACAAATCAATTATAAAACATAGTTTTTCAATCCAAACAAATGCAAAATTCTTGTAAAAATTCACTAAAACTCTATTTAAGAACAAAGTGAACATTCGGTTTTTTTTTTCTCACATCATATGAGCTTGGCATACGTGAATATTACGTGAAAATTCAATAACGCATACACAAATATTATGTGAAAATTTTATTAGGTTCGTCTGGAGCATAACATGTAAAAATAAGAATTTTTTTTCTTTTGCTCAAAAGGTATCAACAATGGTACTAGTTTTGTAGCTCTCGTCGACACGGTTCCAACGGTATAAAATTTGTAAGAAACAAAGTTGTAGATCAAAAGTTATGGGGGTTTAAAGTTTAAAAAAACTTTTTCGAAATGGATATGATATGGTACAGCCACTCACACGGTGTGAGTGGCTGAAAACCATGAACGCGCGCGTGAAGGAGGGATGTTCACATGGGATTTTCTATGGTACGTGCACTTATACCGTGTGAGCACTGATAAGATTCCTTTTGACCTTTTTAGAAAATGGTCAAACCTTTTGGAGTTTTAAACTTATGAGGGTTACTTGTAGGGATTTTCCAACAATTTTCTAAATTACAATTGACGCGAAACTCAATCAGCTATAAAATATTATAATAAGTGTTCAACTAAAATAGAGAGCATTGTTGGAGTTTGTCGGTTAAAAAAAGTTACCAGCTAACAAAGTAAGAGTTTTTAGTTAAAATAGCTCTAATAAGGAAATGTAAAGGAAGGTAAGGGTGCGTTTGATAAAACTGAAAATTAAGTGCTAAAGATTAAGTGCTGAATTTTAAGTACTGAAAATTTTAAGTGATTGAATTTGTAATACTGAAAATAGTGCTTCAACTATTGAAATAGAATGCATTCAGTGATTATTTTCAGTAGAAAATTTTCACTTAAAGTTTTCAGTGATTTTTTGCTACTTTTTCAATTAAGTGGCATATTATCAAACGCACTGAAAAAGAATAAGTGCTGAATCTTTTCATTTTCAGCACTTTTTTGGTTTATCAAACATACCCTAAGAAATATTGTGAATTTTACTTTTGCACTCTTCGATAACAAAAGGAAGAATTTTGGACCCAAAAAAAAAAATAGATAATTGTTGGAAAATCCCTACCAGTAACCCTCCTAAGTTTTAAACTCCAATTGTTTTGACCATTTTCTAAAAAGGACAAAAGGAATCTAAGTTAGTGCTCATACGGTATAAGTGCACGCACCACAGAAAATCTCATATATTCCCCAGCCCTCACGCGCGCCTTTTGGTTTCAGCCACTCACACCGTGTGAGTGGCTGTACCATATAATGTCCATTTCGAAAATACATTTTTAAACTTTAAACCTCCATAACTTTTGATCTACAACTCTGTTTCTTACAAATTTTATACCGTTGAACCGTGTCGACGAGAGCTACAAAACTAATACCATTATTGATACCTTTTGAGCAAAAGAAAAAAATTCTTATTTTTACATATTATGCTCCAAACGAACCTAATAAAATTTTTACATAATATTTATGTATGAGTTATTGAATTTTCACGTTATAGTCACGTATGCCAAGTTGATATGATGTGAGGAAAAAAACACCGAATGTTCACTTTGTTCTTAAGGAGAGTTTTAGTGAATTTTTACAAGAATTTTGCATTTGTTTGAATTGAAAAACTATGTTTTATAATTGATTTGTGAAATTTAATTTTTTTTTATAAAGGAAATATGCATTGTTTAATATGAAAGAGAAAAAAAAAGAAGTAAAATTTCACTTGGCATATAAAAATATTAAGTGAAATTTCACTGAACTTGTATATGAATATTAAGTGAAATTTTACTTAAATTGACACTTGAGGACTTTTTAACAAAGTATCAAATTATACCTTAAACTCTAGAAGTTACTTCTATCGACCTTTGGGATAGTTAGTGAATTTTCACTTAACCTACTAAGTGAAATCTCACTAAACGAGTATACGAATGTTAAGTTTAACTTCAAGTTTTTCAGGAAAAAAGCATGTACGGGTTCATTGAATTTTCACTTAATGTTTATGTATGTCAAATTTATATGTTTTGAGAAAAAAATTTAAAAAAAGACGAATAGCAATAAAGCCATTGCTACCTCATTAAGGCTTCGTTTGGCCCCATTTTGGTGCTTCTCCTTTTTTAAAGCACAATTTCATGTTAATTCATTTGGTAACTAGTTTATGAGCTTTGCAAAAATGGAACTTAGGGCTTTTTTTAGGAGAGTTTTTGAAAGTTTTAGAATTGAGTGAAATTTCACTTAATATTTTATGTATATCAAGTGAAATTTCACTTAATATTTATGTATATCAAGTGAAATTTCACTTATTATTTATGTATGTAAAAACATGAAAAAAAATTTTCTCAAAACATATCAACAATAAATTTAAAAAAAGACGATTTTAAACAAGAATTCCTGCATTTGTTTTGGTTGAAAAATTGTGTTTTATAATTGATTATGAAATTTGCTTATATTAACAAAATATGCATTGTTTAAAAAACAAAAAACAAAAAAAAAAAAACAAATCGCTATGCCTATATGAATATTTAGTGAAATTTCACTTAACTCGTACATGAACATTAAGGCTTAGTTTGACCCCCATTTTGGTGCTCTTTTTTTAAAACACAATTTCTTGTTAATTCATTTGATAACTAGGTTATGAGCTTTGCAAAAATTGAACTTAGGGCTTTTTTAGGAGAGCTTTTAAAAGCTCTAGAATTAAGTGAAATTTCACTTAATATTTTATGTATAATCAAGTGAAATTTCACTTATTATTCATGTATGTAGAAACATGAATTTTTTTTTTTCTCAAAACATATCAACAATGGTACTAGTTTTGTAGCTCTCGTCGACACGATTCCAACGGTATAAAATTTGCGAAAAATGGAGTTGTAGGTCAAAAGTTATGGATGTTTAAAGTTTAAAAAACATTTTTCGAAATTAGAAATGATACGGTACGCTGCTCGCACGGTGCGAGCAGCCTCAGAAAGTGACGCGCGCGTGGGAGGCTTGGGGCGCGCGTGGGCTCGCGCGTGGAGGCGCGTGAGAAGACTTTGGTGTTCATTGGAGATTCTATGGTGCGCGCACTTATACCGTGCGAGCACCAGCTGTCAACCTTTTGTCCTTTTTGTTAAGTCACTATCTAATTTGTACTTTAACTTAATAAATGGTGTACTGAGGTCCTTTCTGGCAAATGCCCCAAAAAAAAAATAAGGGAAGCTTTTTCTCTCTTTTAGTCGGTCCATTTTCGTGGGATGAGAAGTAGTGGTTTCGGCATCCCTCTTCCCTTCTTCCTCTCGTCTCTCCCCTACCCTCTCACACTCCGAAACAAGAGATTTTATCCTCTTCCATCCACTCTTTCTTTTCTTTACCTCTTTCATAGTACCAAAAAAAAGTATAGTTTGCACTCTTTCTTATCTTTCACACCTTTCATACTAAACAAAGAGTAGTTTGGATAGTCATAAAATAGAATCTACTGTGCATAAGTAAATCATCTTTAGCATTGAATGTATGGAAAATGGTTAATGAAATCCATATTAAAAGTACTCATTTTTAGATAGATGAAAAGAATCTCTGTCATTTCATTAAAGTAAAGACACTAAAATCAAATTTTAAAATAACATAAAATAAATTACTTGATTGTTCTATTTAAAGAAAGGATAAATAATTTTCTTGTTCTTTTAAAACTGAACACAATATTATCCTATAACCTTGATAAATCAAGTTAGATAACAAGACCTTTTGTAGATATCTTTTTCCAAACTAGAGATCCACAAGTACTATTTAATGTGGTTCAAAACAGTCAACATAATGATGATTTTCATAAAAATCAAAAAATCAAATGAGAGTTGGGCAAAACCTAATGATATTTTGTACAACTGTTGTGTAAGAAAAAGAAAAAACTACTTTTGTGGTTTTTTTTTGCAACATTTGTGTGCATATTTGTGCATCATTTGTGAACTAAACATAAATAACCCTACCGTAGAGAAGAGTCCAAGAGGAAAAGCTTGTGCAAATAATATGAATGTAGCTGTTTTTGCATATCCAATGTGGCCAAAAAAAAAAAACATGTTAGAGCATGTTTTGTTGCTCGTTTAATTTGAATTAGCCAAATTCGTAACATACATATAATGCATTACATAAATTGGAGATTTCATCGTATTTTAACTTATACAATCATTTATATACTTTCTTTGGATTAGTTCATGAGATCATTAGTATTATTTTCTAAGTTATTATGTTAGTTTTAAAAAGAACTATTCAAGAACTTCTAGTTGGATAAACAAAAACTAACAATAATTGCACTGTAAAAGTATAAATGCATGGAGGCCCAAACAGGCCCTTGGAGTTTTGCATAATGAAAATTCATGATAGGAGACAATACCCATCAACTCAGCAACTAAATGTCATGTATGCACAGAGACTATAGAAACCAAAACATGTATGAATCAACAGCTTCCCTCCCAACCCAAATGAACCATGACTAAATGCAATAATATACAGCAAGCCTCTGAGGCATTAAAAGTAAAAATAGACATATACATGTACATATATACACATGTAGGAATATCCGAATATGTACAACAAACTATCTCCTAGTTCCCACTGCTGGCGTAAACTGCCCCAACTGTTCTGCACTGATAATTAAACTCCTCATATTCACCAAAACTTTCCGGGGTCTCCGAGTCTACCTTCGTTCTTTATAACATCAAGATATTTTCTTTCCGACTGCATATCCTACCTGAAAATTGAACCTCCGAGTCTACCTTCGTTCTTTATAACATCAAGATATTTTCTTTCCGACTGCATATCCTACCTAAAAATTGAACTGGGACTCTCAGTCAAAAACTCTTCCCAGAATACATCATTGACCCTAGCTGGTACAGTGCGGCCAGTGCCTACTTGTTCTTCTGAAGCAGCAACCTCAGAAACAGTTGCCCCATAAGGCTCAGAATTCATGTCAATCGCGGGGATGGATGCCGCAACATCTGTATCTAGTGGTGTGTCTATAGTCGGACTGAATGCACAAATAGTAGATTCATCCAACTCCGGGGATGGATAGTTTCGCATGTAAGCTTCACTAACACCATGAATTATATTTTCCCACAATATAAGCGAAGATTCTAACTGCTCAAACAATTGAATGGGATTTAAATTCTCTCTAGTCATGAGTTGGGAATTTTCAATCTGATTATCTTCAATAGTGGCTTCATTATCAAAGTGACTTCCTCTTGCCAATCGTCTCTTTCTTTCGCGCATCTCCGATTGTGACATAAAGTTCAACACTAGCTCCGGTCTCTCCAAGGTTCGAGATAACAAGGATAACATACTTTTTTGGCGTAGTTCCACATGTTGCAAATGCTCAATCAAAACCCGCATTTGCAAATCAAGTGTTTCATGTTCTTGATTGTGTCTCTGCAACTCCAAGTTTAGCGATTGTTTATCAAATTTCAGTCTTTCTATATAGTCCTTATAGCCCTGTCTTTCTGATTCAGTTAATGGGGATGAAGAAGTTCCTTGTGCCGCATTCTGAATGGAGTGGCTGTGGACTGGCTTGCGTCTGTAGATGTTCTTTAAAAGGTGTGGCTGCCCTCTAATAAAATCCTCATTTGCAAATTCCCATTGTTCTGGATCAATTTTACTAAAACCCTGATTCCAAAAAAAAAAAAAAAAGAAAAGAAAAAGAAAAAGAAAAACAAACAATAATAAACAATCAGAAAGAACACACTTTAGCCTTTACCTACCATATGTTTGGGATTTACCCTCCTGGACAGAGATACGAAAAGAATCACAGAAGATAAACCAGATTTACGTGGCTCTATGTAGCACGGACACGAACACAGCACGGTAAGGGAGACATGGAAAATCCTAAATACGGACAATAACATTTTTCAATTAACTAGACAATATACTAAACTGTGTCCACTCCATTTCCTAAAAATTCTCAAATAACCACCAGCTATTTATCTCCTATTCTATTATATTAAGGCTTAGTTTGGCCCCATTTTGGTGCTTCTCCTTTTTTAAAGCACAATTTCATGTAAATTCATTTGGTAACTAGTTTATGAGCTTTGCAAAAATTGAACTTAGGGCTTTTTTGGGGGAGCTTTTAAAAGCTCTAGAATGGAGCTTTTAAAAGCTCAAGGTTGTTTTTTGGTTTCATGATGTCTTTTTGAAGAGTAGTGTGTCACTTGTATAAGGTTATCATACAACTTAGTAATAAATTTCATAAGCTCCTTTTAAAAAGCCACGTGGGGGCCAAACTAAGCCTAAGACACTTACCTCAATTCTTTAAAATCCAATGAGAGGCCATTTTTCTGCCACTGTGTTCGGCTGCATCTCCCATGCTAATCCAACATGTGTCCAGAGTTTAAAAATAATAAAATAATAATAAGACACGATTTTTCACATGTCTAACTCGTGTCGGGATTCCAACATGAACATGGCACCAAAATTGAAGTGATTGTGCTACATAGACATGGTTCATCCAAAACTTGGGCTATGTTCACGGAGGTATTGATATTTTAACTAAGCTCAAAGGCAGAAGCAAAAGATCACAGATATTTTGCATCAGATTAAGTGCGCAAACTACCAAAATACGCCATGAAATAACTTGCGGCAGTCGAGCTATGGTCATAGTAAATTCAGACTCCACATAGGTAGACAAACACACAATAAATAAGCATATGTAAAACACGAAAGAGAGTGTTTCAGAAATAGTGATATAACAATTGGCTCACATATGTATTGAGCTGCCTGATAAAGCTGGAGAAGTTATTGTGCTTGAAGAATACAGGTAGCAGGTCCCTAGCAAACTCCAGTGGATTCCACACGACAAAACTGTCGTTACTCTGACTCCACGAGACAATCTGGTCTGTTGAAGGATCGTCCACCATTTCATACGTCTTAATCAGAAAAGGAGGCAGCACATTTGGTTGATTTTCATCCATCATCAATTAAAGTCCCCCGTAATATCACAACTCCCTCAAATCTTGAAAGTGAAAGGAAACCATTAACCACTAGTACAATACCCAAAATTGGCCACAACAAACAATGTTTCAGACTTCTTAAATCTAGTGAAGCCTTAAAATCCACTCCCTACTTGATTCATACAGTTTTACTTTTAGTTTAAGCCTTTTCACCCTCAAACAACCATGAATTATACATCATCAGCAACTTCCAAATAGCTTGCTAAGAATATGTAACCAAAACTTCCCCAAAAACCAATTTGTGAGACTCCTTTTCATTTCTTTTTTTGGTTAAAAAACTATATATATATTGACCAGGAATGTCAAAGTCTCAAGCTTATCATATATTTCAAAAGTCCAAAAGCCTTAACCCTCAAGCTATCCAAAAAATTCAACAACAGCAATAGTATCTAAACAATAGCAATCATACCCAAAAAAAAAAAAAAAGGAAAGAAAGAAAGAATTCCAAATCAATTTCAAAAAACCCAGAAACCACAAGTCCCCCAAACCTGAAGAAAAATCAATCAAGCTCGAGTCCAATATCCAAAAGTCCCCTGTTTCATACAGAAAAGCAAACAATTCATATATACATATGTGACTTACAAAAATCAAACATCAGAGTCGTTGGTAAAACAGTTATTATTGTCGGAAACTTGAAGCAAAAGCAATCACTTTAGTATCATCATACGTACGTGCTATGCATTTATCTCTGCACGTATATGTATGTGTGAATTTATATATAAATTATACATAGGTGATAGGACAGTGTAGTTCAGATGTTCGAGCTTTTACCTGAGTGAAAGAGGGCAGTCCTGTCCGGTCCCCCCCAATTTGAAGAGAAAGAAAGAGTCTGGAAGCTCCCTGTTTAATTCTTGGGTTATTTATTGGGATTCAATAATCCAATTCAAAGAACTTTCTCAAGTTCTACGCGTACCAAACCGATTTCTAGAAAAAGAACAAAAAAAAAAAAAAAAAAAAGGAAATACTGTATTTATAATAAAATAATAAAAAGTTTCAAGTTGTGGAGTTTCCTGAGAGTCCCATCATCAATGAGGTCTGTGATCACGTAATACAGATGTCAACTTGATACAAATCGTTGACCCTAACTAGGTCTTTGCTGCACCAGTTTGTAAAGATACCATTTTTTCTCATCCAGTTCACTCATTTTTGCTCGAGTAACTCTTTGGGCACATAAGAGTTACACATAAAGAGAATACATAAACCACAATGTGTCTCTCTCTCTCCTTTGTGGACCCTACTGTTTCAGTAGACCCCACAGTGTCAGTGGATCCCACCAGGAAAGAGATAGACACAAAAAGTTTATGTATACTCTTTATGTGTAACTCTTATGTGCCCAAAGAGTTATTCTTTTTGCTCACCTCTGCTGTATATTTATACTCCATATTACATATTTTCCAATTAAAAATTTTAATGATCAAATTTATGTAAATGAAATGTAGAGGGTCCTTTTTTTTTTTTTTTTTTTTTTTTTTATGATAGGGGGAGGGGATGTGATTCGAACAACCAACCTATGCATTGGAGGAGACTTTTATATGCCAAGCTCTTTGTCACTTAAACTATACCAACCTATGCGAAATGTAGAGGGTCTAAAATGAGACTGATACCAAACTTCTTGTGGTCCAAATATCCAATTATATGATACGAATTTGGGTAAATTACACTTTACACCCTCGTAATTTGGGTGTGATGTCACTTTAGTCTCTGTAATTTTAGCTTTGTCATTTTGTTCCTTACAATTTCAATTTAGATTCAGTGTAGTCCTTTTATAAAAAATTTCTAGTATAATTTTTGACAGAAATAGGTCATGTGATACACACATGAGGTATCATTAGGGGCATAATAATGAGTTTACTGGAAAAAAAATTACACTTAACACATTTGTATGGAACCTAATCTATCAAAAATTGTTAGAAATTTTGATAAATGTACTTTATTGAACCTAAAGTGAAACTATAAGGACCAAAATGATTAAATTAAAACTACATGGATCAAACAGAAATCACACCCAAACTACAAAGGTGCAAAGTGTAATATACCCTAAGAATTTGCTCACATACTATGAATTATCACGCTTTTTAGGGGCCAAAATTAAACTCTATCAATCTCTTCACCCCGCTTATATTTGTGCACAACAGTGGGTGAATTTCATCAAATTTTATGACAGAATGAGATATTTAGACCATTCTGCTTCTATTCATAAATTTCAAGGACCAAATTGATGCAATTGTTATTGAACCTACAAGGACTAAAATAACACAAAGGTCAGGGTTAGTATTTAAGTAGTATTGAAGGTAATTCAGGTGGTTTGAGATTACTCTCGACAATATTGAAAGTAATTGCGATGGTTTTTGTTGTACCATATATTCAAATTTGGAGTTAAAACATTATAACTTTGGTCCAAAATGGAATCTTCTATGATACATTTTAGTAGTTTTAATTGTATCATACACTCCAATTTTGTGCCAATATATTATAACTTTGTCCAAAATATTACAAGTAGGTCCCAACTAGGGGTGTTCATGGACGGTTATTTTATGTTTTTATTGGTTTTAAAATAGACTTTACAGTTCGGTAGACCAGTTTAGGTGGAGTCGGTCGGTTTTCGATCAATTTAAGCTTGTGTATTCCTTCAATAAACGACTTATCGGTATTTGGTCGGTTTAGTTCTAGTCGGTTTTCAATTTCGGCTTTTCTTGAACACCTCTAGTCCCAACTTATACTAACTTGGAAAACAACTTACTTATACTAACTTGGAAAACAACTTTGTTTTAACTTGTAGTAACTTTGGTTTTGGTCCAAAATGTTTTAATTTTTGTTTGGTTGTAGTAACTTCATATAACATTGTAGGTCCTCAGTAGGTTCCAAAATAGTTTGTAACTGTTGATTTTAGTTTTCGAAAAACTGATTTGCAGCGAAAAAATATACGAAAAGCTTTTTGTTATTACAAGAATTACTTCTTATTGAATCTAACAATGTGTAATCAAGAAAACATACCTCTTTGAATGCTAGAATCAGAAGACTAAATTGATGCAGAGAATTCCCGAAGCTCCCTCCAGAAAATCTTCACTCTTATGACTCCTTGAATGCTTCCCGGAAGGCTAGGGCTTGTGGGAACCCTACTAAAGAGAGTAGAAAGGTCTAAAGAACTTAGAAATAGATTTGGAACTTTTGGAAAGCTAAAAACGACGTTCAAATATTTCTGCCTCGCAGGTCCTCTATTTAAAAGTTTTCAAACCGACCTAAGTAGCAATCGATTGCCTTTACTAATCGATTGCCAAAAGTGGCAATTAATTGCCTCCACCAATTGATTGCTTGAATTAGCAATCGATTGATCAACCTCTTTTGCCTTCCTAGCATTCTATTTGAGCTAAGAATAGGATCACCTAGGTTCTTAATTATTGGCTTAGATCAGTTATTAATCCTCAATAATTAAACTCTGTAACCAGATAATTAACCAACTAATCAATTAACGCTAGTACTACTAAATAACGATAATTGTACTCCAATGCATAAGAACATATCTGAAGCAGTAACTAGACTTGTAAGGTGATACTAATGTCTCTCTACCTTCAATATTCGTAATCATATTCAGATAGTCAGATAACCAGTACTGTCAACCTGAATTGTGAATACATCTTCTATTTCTTGAGTCTCATTCACCTCTGATGAAAACCAAACTTGTCGATAACTACTTATCAACAAGACTACAGTTCTCGGGAACCAACTTGGTGACATTCTCAAGAGAATGCTTACTCTTCAACAAAGGGTAGACTATGTCTTGACAAAATATGTCCAAAACGCTATGAGATATGATTACTCAAGATACCCAAGTGTTGATCTTGAAGACCTCATTGATTGGCAAATCAAATCAATCATATACATAGCTTGTGTGTCATAATTGTCAAGTTATGAGTTCCTGTCAACTTAATTTGATAGTGATTGAGCATTAATAGGAAGGCTCATGGTCCGAATGAGTTCCTATCATCTATTGATTGTGATCGAATGTTAATAGGAAAGCTCATGGTCCGTTAATGCATTATATGCATTAGCATATTAACCAAGAGTCATACTCTAGTGATGAAATAATTCACTCCATCCTAGAGTAGTTACTCATGCTACAGTGTAAACCTAATGAGGTATCTAATCTCACATCCATTGTGAGAATTCTAAAAACAAAGGAATAATAACTCATTTCTCTCATGTATGCATCTCGTACATACACATGAATTCGTACAATGATGTTTAAGGATTACATACAAACTCCATTCTTTACATGAAACATACATAATAAAATGTAAACCGATATTCATAAATATAATTGTTTTGTAACACCAGCCTTTGCACCTGTATTTGTCAGTATATGGATGTATTTCAGTATTTCTGTATGTGCATACGTAAGTTACTATTGTTTATGGATGAGCTTTGATGATAGTATATAAGTTTATTCCTTAAACCCTTGGATTCTTATTACTATAGAAGGATTGCTAAACCAAGAGGCCCGAGCACTCGGACCCTGGGAGCGGTCGAGCTAGCACGACCGCTCGAGCTTTGAAATGGGTGAAATGACTATTTTGCCCCTAGATCTCATAAAGTCTATAAATACCCCTGCATTCCCAACATTTGATATGTTTTAACTCTGTAAAACAAAGAGCCCCTTTGAGAGAGAGATGGTATGAGTTTATATGCTTCTATACACACACACACATACATTTCATACACAAACACGCCTTGCATGGCTTCCAAATCATGATCAAACCACTCATACACACTCATAATACATGCATTGAACTTTTGTAAGTGAAGGACTTGAAGAGTTAAGAAGGAAAGGAAGAGGATCATGGCCTTAGAGCTTGCTTGAAGTTGCATTGAAGAGTTCTTGAAGATCACACAAATTTTCCTTACACTTCTTCATCTAGATCATAGTGAGTATACTTGCTCACTCAAAAACTATATTTCTTAAGTTTAATTCATAATCTAGACACATGCATGTAATATGCATGAGGATCCAATGTTATATTTGAATAGTTCTTGAAGTTTAAATACATAAACACACATTTCGATCATCTAGATCATCAAGATCTTAAGTGAGTACTTCTACTCACTCATTAATATGTTTTTATGAGTTATATTAACAATCTAGACTCATGCATATGACATGCAAAGTGATTAAAGCTTTAAAACTTGAGTTGCTAAAACTATCACTGTTTTGGAACAGCTGCAAGTGCTCGGACTAAGCGCAAGCGCTCGAGCCTACTACGGGCCAGGTGCGAGCACTCGGGCTAGATAGTATTTGTAAGAAGGGTTTGTTATATGTACATATTAAGAGTTATGCTAAGGTTGGTTGTACCATAAGCTGTGATTGTTGTACCGTGAGTTGTACTTGATATATTTACTTGTATATGCTTATTAGAAGTGGTACCTTATGTTTTTGGAATAGTACCCTAGTAACGTAGCACTTTATGGAGAAAAGAGAAGGATGTATTCTTAACACGATGATGTTGTTAATCAGTACAACTTATACATGCAATAAAATAGAACTACGTGAATATCAAAGTGATGTACTTAAGTACACGACTCTAAGAATAATGTGCTTTAACAACTTGTACAACGCGCATTAGCTGGTAATGCTTAAGTTGCGATCAGGTAATAACAAGATGACCATATCCTTCGGTCTGGTCTCGTGTGTTTTGTTCGTTGATTGGTTAGTTCGAGAAAGAGCAAGAGTCAGGGTTCAGTTGTTGAGATGGTTAATAACCGATGGGCTGACATCAAGTAAGTGGACACTTTGGGTAAGATGACGAATTAACCAAGGCCGAAATGGAATAAGATTGGGATTACCAAGTAATAAGGCCGTAAGGTAGATGTCAATTAGCTATTGGGCACAATGACAAGAGAATAGATGTCAATTAGCCATTTGGGCACGATGACAAGATGGTAACCCATGACCAGAAAACGGCGATATTCCAGGCCAACGACACTCATGCTAGATGCATGCAAAGAGTTGTATATGTGAAAGATTGAGCATAAGGTCCAAAGATTGGATCAGTGATCCAAAGAGCCAAGGTAAAGATTGAACGTATGGTTCAAAGCGAAGTATCCGAGTCAGTATGGATTGGGCTATAGTCCCAAAGAAATTAATAGGTTGTTGTCAGTCGTGTTCAAATCTAAGCAATATCATTGAGCATTCCTAAATGAACGCATTTCCTTAAGATTGGAATATTCGAGACTTAAAGACATGCTTAATAACGAAGAGAAAATATAACGTTTTATTTTCATAACAGATTAATCAATGCTTACTGAGCCTGTTCAGTGTAGTAGGTTTACTGACTCAGCTTACAATAAAGCTGATGACTTTTATGTCCTGGACAATCAAACGTCCAGATCTTGTAGAGGCAGGTTACCCAGACGAGGAGTACGCTGAGGAAGGCTATGGGTTTGTGAGCTAGCTGCCAGAAGTGAAGACTTTTGTTTATGTATCTTTTGTTTAGTTGAGGCACTGGAAGCCAATCTTTTTATTATTATGTTGTAGGGCTTTATGCCCAGGATATTATTATCTTCTCTTTCAGTTATGTGGGTTGTAATAATGAATTTAAGACTCTGATGGTGTTTAATATTATGTAAGCGTAGAACCACCATGCTTGTTATTACTGTTTTCGTTTACTGTTTACTGCATTTATCTTGGTTTTTTCTTGTATGGACAAGCACGCAATCCTTAAACCAGTCACGTATCTACGAACCCATAAAGGAAATTTAATTGTCCCTATTTTTGGCTTACTCCGGGGCATGATAGGGATTTTTGGTATCAGAGCACTAGGTTTAGTCTTGCTCGTTGATTATCCAACACATTTTTGAGCCTTAAGATACCTTGTGCTAGTACTGATTATAAGATAGTTTCATTTTCAGGACAGCATGGAGCCAGTTTTCATTGAGGATGTGTTTGGAGGATACTTCTTGTTTCCCGACCACCTTCAACTCGCTAATCCTGAACTACATCTCCAGAGGGTTAGATCACGAGCGCAGCGGTTGGTTGAGGATGACTTTTGGAGATCTATACATATTGATGGTGTTCAAGACTTGGAGAGAGTACATGCTGAGGCTCTACACCGAGTACTCACTTTCTTACGAGTCGATCAGGAGATGGAGGCTATATTATGAGACATTCCGCGCTATCAAAAGATCTTTGCCTGAGTTACACATATGCCACCAGCGCCGCTCAGTTGCTACCACCAGTACAGCCAGTACCTCCAGCACCAGTCATACATGAGCCAGACCAGGTCGATGATGGTGTGTCACACCCCAACCCATCTCATGCGGATTAGGACACGTGTAACAATGTTATAAGCGCCCAATTACATTAATTTACAAAGAAACATGCGAATTACTAGAAAACGCATGTGTTAATCAACATAAAATAACTCTATTGTTACAAAATAGCCCCCAAGGGTAAAATGGTAATTAATAAGGTATAGCAAAATTTATACCAAAAGATAGGTCTTTGAGTCTCGGTTCCAACGCAAAAAATGGCATGCGAATCCAAGTTTTCTAGAGTGAGTTTATGTCCGTTTCCGTAAAGGTCGATAGTGCAACAAAATGGCCTGTAGATTGATCCGCCCCAAAACCGGATCGATTCGGATTTGGCAGAATGTTGTTTCTGCACAATCCAGCTGCTCCGGATCGATCCGCTCAAGGCCCGGATCAATCTGATTTCTGTAGAAGTCAAATTTAGCAGAAAACCCCAATTTTAAAAGTTTTAAACACAACCAAATCACAACTAAACCTCATGAAACTTTAAGAAACCATTTCAAACTATTTCATAACACATTCAAACACTTTCCAACACCAATTCAAACTCTTCCAAACATTTAAACCATGGACATAACCTCAATGGAATCAAAACAAGTGATTAAAACCAAATTCTTTCAAAGACAACCATATACATGAAACTTTCCGGAAAGAATTCCAAAACCATTCAAACTACTTAGCTACAAAGAGGAACTTATCCAAAGAAGTTGCGACGCTTACCCGGGCTCGCCGGAAAGGTCCAACACCACAACTTATCCATGCACATAGTTACAACCCAACAAAAATACATGGAATTCATAAGGTTTACTATAACCCAAGAAAAAACATTAAACTTACAAAGACAACCTTCAAATCCTTCAACTTCTTACCCAAACTAACTACTAACATAGAGAATTACATGGTTTCTACAAATGTATATTATCCACATGATTCGTAGGATTCCAAAACTAACTCCATGGATACAACCACGAGTCAAGACTTTAATCCACAAGTCAAGGATACTAACCTACAAGTTATACTATATTACAAGTTATAAACATAATTACAAGACCCATATCTCTCCCATATTCCCGAGCATGTTACTTCCTCTCCGGATATTGCTCTGTACCTGCGATGGTTGTTATTTACCACAACAGAAAAGAAAAACGATTTTCTTAAGCATTACGCTAAACATGATTGAATGTTTAACATGTGCAATGCTAAAAATAATGCATAATTCATATCCGTAATCGCCGAGTCATCGGTTCAATGATTCATTCAAACCCAAAGACCTCCCTTGGTCCCGTGGTCACTTCTATTCCTTGGACTTTCATATTTCTCGGATTCTTCCTCTTCACTACCCTTATTACTCCCAACGATGAATCATTTTTCCGGTACTCATTGGTTATCACATAAACATATAAGCATGTAGGCACATAACCATAGCAACTTTTCATTCAATTGACATGTAAATCACAATTTAACAATTCCATAGCTTCTAAGCATGGTTTCTATAGCTCAAACATAAATAGAATCATTGAACACCTTAAATTACAATCACTTTTTGGTTAGAAAACTCACCTTAGCAAGATTATACCCAATTATGCTCCTAAAATCCCGATTTAAGCTAGAACCAAAGCCAATTTTTGTTCTAGAGTAATCCTACATAGTTTTTGTACAACAAATATCGTCTATCAAGAACGGTTACTGGAAAAACATTGCCAAAAATAAAAACAAATTACGTGCATGTGATCCTCTTACCTCCACGATTCCAAAAGTGGTCTCGGATCGTAAATCCGGCGAACGACGGCGACGGAACGGCTGAAAACGACGTCGGCGACGGTTCCGTCTTTCTATCTTAAGCTCTCTCTCTTTTCTTTGTTTGAATTTCTGTAAAATGAGAGTCTTCCTCTCATCAAGACACCTACACATGCAAAGGCATGGGGTTTCTTGACCTCATTTCCCTTATGTTCACTTACACCCCCTGATTTCTTAAATTCTTATTATGAAATCCCTTAAACATTCCATTAACTACTCAATTATCTGATAAGTATTTGTCTAAGTTCCGCATGGGTTCCAACGTAGGTCCCAAATATTTTGTGAAGTTGCTATAGCACCTACCAATTATAAATCTTTTCATTTATACCCTTATTTAGATGTCCAAACTAATACCAATTGCTAACACATATATTATCATATATTATGAAAGCATTTAAACAATTAGTCATTCAATCATATAAAATGTAAATATTAATATTCGGCCCTTCACTGGGTCCCATTCCAATACCTGTCCCACCTTACTGGGGACTTTTCCCAAATGGTGTCCTTCTCGGAACACTTTTCATACGGGCAATTCCAAGCCTCACCTTACTCCATAATATGCACTAATTACATGAATTAATGCATATTAATATAATAACCAAACCTTTTCCGGATGCAGGTACTTGGCTCGGATTTCTTCATCCCGCTCCCAAGTAGCCTCCTCGACTGAATGGCTCCGCCATTGAACCATAACAAGTGGAATCACCTTAGTTCTTAACACTTGATCTTTTCTATCAAGAATTTGCACTGGATACTCCACATAAGTCAAATCTTCCCGAATCTCTAGCAGTTTTGGAACGATAACATGTTTCGAATCTGACACATAACGTCGAAGCATTATCATATGGAACACGTTATGAACATTCGCCAACTCTTGTGGCAATTCTATCCGATAAGCCAATGGGTCACCCTGTTAAGAATCAAATAAGGTCCAACGTATCTCGGACTAAGCTTACCTCGCTTACCAAAACGTGCTATGCCTTTCGAAGGCGATACCTTTAGAAACACATAGTCACCAACCTCAAATTCCAACGGTCTTCTACCCGTATCCGCATAACTTTTATAACGACTCTGAACCATTTGTAACCATTGTTTAATCAGTCGATTTGAACTATCTTCGGTCCCAAAAACTGTTTTTCACCAACTTCCATCCAACAGACCGGCATCTACACTTTTTTCCGTACAATACCTCATATGGCACCATTCCAATACTAGTTTGAAAGCTGATATTGTAAGAAAATTCAATCAACGGTAACTGCGTTTCCCAATCAGCTTTAAAATCCATAACACAGACCCTTAACATATCTTCCAAAATCTGAATCACCCTCTTGGATTGACCATCAGTCTGGGGATGAAACGCGGTACTGAAATGTAGATGTTCCCATAGCTCTTTGCAAGCTCTCCTAAAATCTTGACACAAATCGAGTATCATGGTCCGACACTATCAAAATCGGTGCTCCATGAATCCGTATAATCTCTTTGATGTAAATCTCAGCAAGCTTTGATGGATCCTTGATTTTGATGGGTAAAAAATGAGCTGACTTAGTCAACCGGTCTACAATAACCCAAATACAATCATTTGACTTTGTCGATCTTGGAAATCCCGATACAAAATCCATTATAATCTGTTCCTTCTTCCACTCTGGTATCTCTAAAGGGTGTAGTTCTCCATTGGATAGTTGATGTTCCATCTTCACTTTTGACATGTCATGCACTTAGCAACAAATTCTGTAACTTCTCGCTTGATACCACTCTACTAATAAATATCGTGTAAATCTCTATACATTTTGGTACTACCTGGATGTACTGAATACCAGGTGTTGTGAGATTCTTCCATGACTTTATCTCTTAAGTCTTCAACCTTAGGAACGCATAACCGATTAATATATCTTAGAACACCACCTTCAAAACTAAACTCCGGCCTTCTACCCTTGGGTAATTCATCCACAATTTTCTTGTACTCTGGATCTAGAAGTTAGTTAGATTTTATCTCATCAATAAGACTTGGTTGTGCAACAATCGTAGCCATCAACCCACCTTCAATTCTGGGAACTACTTCAAGTTTTAGTTATTCAAATTCCTTCACCAACCTTTCCTGTCTGGTTAAGGCATACGCTAAGTTTTTTGACGATTTCCGGCTTAAGGCATCAGCGACCACATTCGCTTTTCTCGAGTGATATTGAATCTTCAAATCATAGTCTTTCATGAGTTCCAACCATCTTCTTTGTCGCATGTTAAGGTCCCTTTGAGTGAATAAGTATTTTAAGCTCTTATGGTCAGTGAAGATTTCACATGTCTCTCCGTATAGGTAATGTCTCCAAATCTTCAAGGCGAAGATTATCGCAGCTAACTCCAAATCATGTGTTGGGTAATTTTTCTCGTGTGGTCTCAACTGTCTTAAAGCATAGGCTATTACCTTGTCACCTTGAGTTAATACACATCCCAGGCCTTGATGAGAAGCATCACTATAAATTCTGAAATTCCCGGTACTTGTTGGAATTGTAAGTATCGGTGCCGTTGTTAATTTCTCCTTTAATGCTAAGAAGCAATCTTTACACTCCTTATTGCACTCAAACGGTACGTCCTTTCTCATTAGCCTTGTCATCGGAGTCGCGATTCTAGAAAATTCTTTAACAAATCTTCTGTAATATCCGACTAATCCCAAGAAACTTCAAATTTCAGGCACGTTAGTCGGCCTTGACCAATTCATAACGGCCTCAACTTTTGTGGGTCTATAGAAATACCTTCTTTGGAAATCATATGCCCTAGAAAAGTGACACTTGTCAACCAAAACTCGCTCTTCTTTAATTTCCCAAACAACTATTTCTCTCGGAGTTGCTGTAAAACTAGTCTCAAGTGTTGTTCATGCTCCTCCGAGCCCTTCGAGTAAATAAGAATGTCATAAATGAATACTACCACGAACTCGTCCAAGTACGATTTGAAAACACGGTTCATCAAATCCATGAAGGCAACAGGCGCATTAGTAACCCCAAATGGCATCACTAGAAATTCATAGTGCCCGTAGCGAGTCCTAAAGGCGGTCTTTTCTACGTCCTCTGCTTTGACTTTCAATTGGTGATATCCAGATCTCAAATCTATCTTCGAAAATACTTGAGCCCCTTGAAGTTGATCGAATAAGTCATCAATACGTGGTAATGAGTATTTGTTCTTGATTGTTACCTTATGAATCTCCCGGTAGTCAATGCACATTTGCATTGTTCCATCCTTCTTTTTCACAAATAATACCGGTGCGCCCCACGGAGAAACACTAGGCCGAATGAAACCTTTGTCTAGCAACTCTTGCAACTGAATCTTTAACTCTTTCAATTCAACTGGTAACATTCAATATGGTGCTCGTGAAATTGGTTGAGTTCCAGGCATAACATCAATACCAAATTTAACTTCTCGATCAATTAATACACTAGGTAATTCTTCTGGGAACACATCTGGAAATTCTCTAACTATCAAAATATCCTTAAGTTTCTAATTATTACCCCTAATATCCAAAATATTACACAAGAACCCTCAGCAGCCTTTCTTCAACAAACGACATGCCTCAATAGCTGACACTATATATGGTGGTGACACAACACCCTTGCCTTAAAAATAAAACATTTCGTGGTTTGAAATACGGAATACTACACCTTTGTTGTTACAATCGATATTTGCATAATTAGCCACTAACCAATCCATTCTCAATATAACATCAAAGTGCTGATCAATTAACGGTACTAAATCAACTGTTAAACTCTTACCACCTATGTTTATATCACATTTTCTAAACACCCCTGAGCTAATCATTGGAACCCCCAATGGTATTGCAATAGATAAATCATAGTCCAGAAGCTCAAATGGTTTATCTAGGTACTTACTGTAACAAATATTGTGGTTGGGCCATACGGGCACCCACATTATATTGGACTGGGTCCAGAGAGGGCTGGCTTGGACGCCAAATAATGGGCTTTGGAGTCCTAAGCCTTTTAGGTTTTTATGTACCTATATATATACGTATATATATCACATGAAAAACCTAATGGAATATATACTTTCAGCAGCCCCTCTCTCAATACACACGTTAGTCTCTCTCTCTCTCTATACACAAGGTGTCTCTCTCTAGCTAATCACCAAGGAGCTTGGGATTTAGCGCATGACTGTCATGGGGATGGCTCAAGTAGCATCCTCTACGACCTAGGCGATGCATAAGAGTGTACACGGAGGCAATATGGAGCACTAGTTCGTGGGTGAAGACGTCGGGCTCGTAACAAAACCGTTCGGCGATCCGTCGGGTTATTCCGCTAGGTAAGTGACCTAAACCCGACTCGTATGCTTGCGTGCATATTATCTACATTGGTATCAGAGCCTATAGGTGTTTGATTCGCCCGTTTAATCACTCAAAACGAATCTGTCATTGGAGTTTTTCAAGCTTTTTACCAAAACTTTGAAATTTTGATTTTAAAGTGGGTCTACATCGAAACTCCAATGTGGGTCCAATTTTTTGGCATGGTTGTGTCTCATATGGTCCCTAGAGTCCCTCCATAAAGTCCCATGGCCTGATTATCTCAAACGAGTGAGATATTGCAAAACCTAATTTTTTGGATCAATAAAAACGAATTTTTTTTCCAACTTTGATCCAATTTTCTGGAAGATTTACTCGATCAATGTCTCTGTTTTTTGGCTTAAAATTGTAGTACTCCGTGAGAGCTTTCCAACAATATAAAATTTGTAAACTTTGGATCAATATTGAAGGAGATACGAGCTTGCAAAGTAGGAGGGTTGAGCAGCCCCCAAAACCCAGATTGGTTTTGTTTTGGGAAGATGAACCAGAGATTTACCACGCCCACTCTCGCTGAAGAGAGTGGGGCCCACTCGCCGGCCGACGTTGGTCCGGTGACCATGGGTCTGGAGAGTGGAGGTGTGTCTCTTGGCCCTGGTCCATGATATATTTTTTATATATTTTTATTGAAAAAATATTTAATTATTTTGTAATTAAAACAGTTTCTGCTTTTAAATTAAATAATTTTTTAATGTTTTAAACTGTTTTAATTGCTTTAAAATTCTGGAAAAATGTGGAAAATTAAAATTTTATTTTTCCTATCTTATGGACACTATGTGGGACCAAAAATAATTTTATGGTAAATTGTTTCATTGTTTTTGGTATTTTGGAGCATAAAAGATATGTTTTAAATATGTTTTAAATTGCTTAAAATATCCAAAAATGAATATTAATTTTTGAAATTAATATATAGTGTCTAGGACACTGTAAGGGACTCTAAGATAATTTTTGGGTAAATTATCATGTATTTATGGTATTTTAGAGCATATAATTAATGTTTATGGACATTTATTTAATTGCTTAAAATAGCCAAAATACACTATTAATTTTTGCAATTAATATGGGACATAAGGGACACTGTTTTAAGACCATGTAAAATTTGTGAGACCCATAGATAATTTTTTGCAAATTATCTAAATCATATTAATATTTTATAGCATATAATTATGTGTTTTTGGTACACAAATTAAATTGCTTAAAATATTTTTATTGATTATTAATTCAGGAAATTAACACAATGTGTTTAGAACACTAGTGGTAGCTTGAGAAAATTATTTTAGTTGATTTTCTTGCTCTTTGGGACATATTTTAGAGCATATACATTGTGTTGAATACACAATATTAATTGCTTAAAATATAACCAATTAAAGTTGTTAATTCTTGAATTTAATGTCTAGTGTTTTTTATACACTAATTGGAGACTTGAGAACATTTTATGAATTATCTCAATTTTTTGGTATTTTAGAGCATAAAATTTATGCATATGGGCATTTATTTAATTGTTGAAAATAGCCAAAATAGATTATTAATTTTTGAAATTAATATGGGGTGTTTAGAACACCATATTAGACCACTGAAAATCTTTGGAGAACAAATTCTTGAAAATTTTTGTATTTTTAGGAATTTTGTTGCTCATAGATAATTTTGTTTAACTAAATCAATTTATTTCGTTAAATTGATTCAAAATGTTTTTTGGGCCTTGGTGAAATTCCAGAAATTTTTGTTTATAATGAAAATTTTGTTTTTCAATTCATTAAACTTTCCATAAGGTTTTAAATTAATTGCTAATTTAAAAGGCCCTTAATAAATTGGTTTTAAATTATGTTTTAAGACCTAAAATTGGGTTAAAATTAATGAAAATTCAGGATTTTTTCATTAATTTTACCTAGCTTATGGGAGCTATTCGGGCTATGCAATAATCATTTTATTGCACATTTTATTATTATAGAGGCTCATTGCATTATTGGTCACGTTTAATTACTGCTGTTTGTGATTGGTTGACCCTATGACCTCTAATTCCTCCTCCTTAAGTGGAGTGACGGATGAGTCCATTCATTTTAAAATAAGACCATATGAGTGCTTGATGTGTGTGATTAATACAATTTAATCTGGCTTAAATGAATGGACAATTAATTGACAATTTATGGAGCTTGTGTCCTCACGATGTATGTTTAAGGCTGTTCTTGTATATGTTTATGAACAAAGCATCCCTATTTTTTATGGGCTATAAATGTAATGTGAGGACAAGAGTTTTATATTGGAAAAGCCTACTTGTAAAGGGATGGTTTTCTTTGTTCATATATCATACACTTGAATTACCTTAACATGAGCTCTAAATTGTCAATTCGGACCCACGTAGGGGTCCATGCGCATTTTTGTTGTATGGCGCACTTAATATTACTGTGGATGATCTTAGATAGGTAATTGTACCATCTAATTGATGTTTGTTTAGAAAAATCAATTATAAAAAGTTTTTCTTGATTTACAAAATTAAGATTTGATTAATGAGCAATTGCGAATTTTTTGGTCTTAAATTGTAGAAAGGGGAAAATTCATTTGTAATTGGATTTTAAAACAAACCTTATGAAATGTGCAAATAATAATGTCAACCCCTTGCGCATGTTCTCAAATAATATTCTTCAAATTTTTTGGATTCACAAAAAACAAATGTTTTCTAAACCACACTTTGTCGATCTTTATAAAAGTAACAAGTTTAAAAGGGACTATTTTTTTTAATATGGCACTGTAAAGTAACACACCGATAGAATGAGTAAGAGCTTGTGGGCTTTAGGCTTATTCTATGGTCCAACCCATTAAATCGAATAATGGGCCTCCGGCCCAATATTATTATAACCTTAATAGCCTATAATACTTGGCTCGAGAAGGATCATAGCACGCGCTTTATGATAAGCAGCATGCACCATGATCTTGTTGGGAAGTATATGTACTACCCAATAGCCAAAGTATTATGAGATCAGCTCAAATTTGTTTTCGATGGCACATTCACTACTAGATTAAGCATCTAGTTATGAAGTTCGGGAAAGTGAAGGAAACGTTCCAAGTACACGATGACTGGACATCTAAGGTTGATGACAGGTATGATTCGTGATTTCAGAATACTCGGAACATCTTTACTGGCGAACTGCAGTTTCAGGCTATGATTAGTTCTTTGCCTGATTCGCGGATCCATAGAAAACAAATCATGATCCACAAAGGAAATGTTAAATTTTTGGCTTTGACATTTTCTGACATGTTGAGCTGAATACGGAGCGCCAAAAAGGTAAGGCGAACCGTATAGTTATACTCTTGACCACGACTTCCATAAGTGGAAGTAAGCGCAAGGCTAGTGGGCCTAAACGCAATTGTAAGGGTAAACCCACCTAGAGGCAGGGTAGGGCCAGCAAGTTTGCGCCCAAGGCTGACAAGGTGGAAGAGCGCAATCGAGGGCGTTTTTCAGTTCGGTTGTAATAGGATGGACATTTTTGGGTGGTAGTGTTAATAGGACATGGTTATCTAAGGATAACTGCTTAAGAATTGTTTTCATAAATTCTAGTTTTCTCTGTTAATTTATTCTGAGACATAGCATGCTAGACTTGAACGCATAGGATGTGATAGGATGACTTGATTGGCTCGAGAAGCCCTTTTGGGCCCACTCGCTAAGGTTGACCTACCTATGTGTGAGTCTTGCTTAGTTGGCAAAGCATGCTGAAAGCCTTTTAGAGAGGCTATTAGAGCTACTCAAGCATTAGAACTAGTTCACTCAGATATCTGTGGACCTATGATTGTAAAGGCACGTCATGGCGCCTCTTATTTTCTCACTTTTATAGATGATTTCGCGCGATGTGAGGATCGCGAGTGCTTATCTAATCAGTTCTGGGAATCGTGTGAGGAAAAAGGGGATACGCAGACAACTTTCTGTTCCGAAAACTCCGCAACAATATAGTGTTACAGAAAGAAGGAATAGGACATTCCTAGATATGGCTAGGACTATGATGGCGCAAGTCAACCTCCCAAAGTTGTTTTGGGAGGATGTACTCTTGATTGCTGCCTACATACTAGAGTGCCTCTCCTCAGTCAATTCCTTCTACCCCCTTATGAGCTGTGGAAAGGCGGAAAGCTCATTTCGGAGAATTTGCGCCCGTGGAGCTCAGGAGGCTATGTTCACTATACCTCGCATAAGTGCGAGAAACTACGCTCGAGAGCTAGAAAGCATACCTATATAAGGAATTCTAATAGCTCGACAGCCTATGTTACGTATAAAGAACAAACGGGTATAGGAATGACTGAAATGGTGCCACATGATATTGAAAATGACTTCCCCAGATTTGTATTACTAAGAGATATCTTGACCTCTATAAGTTGGAGGATGTTGAAGACAACATACCATCTTTAAGCGAGGGTGGGGAGATTGAGAAAACACATCCAATAATCGCTGTAAAATGGTACTAGTCTCCAGCCGAGTGGGAGTACACCGCTAGACGCTAGTGGGAGTGTACCAGATAGTGGGAGTGCACCACTAGGCACTCAAGATTCTCAGGTAGTACACTGTATGGTGATAAGAAAAAAGGTCTCTATCGCTATTTTGAAATTGAGGAAGACATTTTCATATGTGTGCAAATGTGTGCACAAGTGGATGAGGATGAGTTTGCTTCTTTTGTTGAAGCATTTTTCTTCGTCTGTTGAAGCTGAGTGGATAGTTGCTATGCTAGATGAGATGAGTTCTATGGACGCGAATAAGGTCTGGGAGTTAGTTGACAATCCGCCTGTGCATAAGACGATTGGAGACAATTGTGTTTTCAAAATCTAGCACAAGGCAGATGGTTCAATTGACAAGTATTAGGCGCGCCTTGAGGCGATAGTTTGTACCCAGAGAGGGTATAGACCATGGAAACATGTTCTCCCAAAGGGTGAGATCTGACTCCATTCGCCTTATCCTAGCAATTGTCGCATATTTAGTTTTTGAACCTTTTTAGTTGGATGTTTAAACTGTTCTTTTCTCAATGGAGAACAAGACGACGAGATAAATATGGATCATCCCATTGGTGTTGTGACCAAAGGGAATGAGCGCAAAAGTGTGCTGTCTCAAACGATCTATTTATTATCTCAAATCGTCTAGGTAGTGGTACAATGTGTGTACATTAAATGGTCCAAGGAAAGTGTTTTAATTCTTTATATGTTGATGACGTCCTTTTAGCTGGGAATGAGATGAGTTCCATTGTTGCCACTTGAGAGTGGTTATCCTCTCAGTTTGAGATTGAGGACATGGGTGATTCCAACTATGTGTTGGAAGTTTAGACTGTGAGATATTGTTCTCAGAAGCTCCTCTGTTTGTCTCGAGGGACTTACAAGATGTAGGTTCTTGAACGTTTTCACATGAAAAACTGAAAACCCATAGACATCCCATTTTTGGGGGACTCACCTTGACCTTAGATCAATGTCTTAAGAATAATGAGAAGAGGAAACAAATGTCCAGTTTGCTATATCCGTCCGCAATAGGGAATATAAAGTATGCTAATATGTGTACTCGGTCAGATGTCTGCTATGCGGTTGGTTTAATTAGTCGTTGTTGTAGCAACCATGGTCCTGTCACTAGAGAGTAGTGAAGAGTATCTTGCGATATGTTCGCATGAGTACTGTGGACCTTGCCTTATGCTATCCACGATGGAAGTATAATATATGTGGTGTGCTTTGCAGCTGTTAAAGAAGCTGTTTTGATTGAAGAGTTTTTGCAATGGCTAGGCTCTTTATCTCATAGTGATGAGGTTGTGCTCATCGAAGGTGATAGCACGTAAGCCTGAGCATATGCAAAAGATCTCAAAAATCATTTTAGCACATAGACATTCGTTTTGTCACATTTTTTAGATGTAGTTTGCGTAAAGGGAATTTGTCTTGAGGCATATCTCCATTGGGGGATTTGATGTGCTTAGACATTTTATTGTGGTTTTGACATTATTATTCAAGTTTTTATAAACTAGTTGTTTTCCATATATATATTTGTTATAAGTGGAACGGATGCACATTTCTTATATGTCACCGGGCTTGAATCGACCTGCTCACACGGGTGATTCACCTTGGCGCCGAGATAGCGAACTAAGACATGCGTGTCCATGGCGCTTAGATGGCGAGCAAGATGAGACATTTGTGTTCATGGCACTTAGATAGCTAGCTAGGACATGTGTGTCCATAGCGCTTAGAAAGCGAGCTTGAACACTTATATCTACGCAGTATAAGAACAGCGAGCTAGATATAAACTGTCACGCCCCGTAAACCGAAGCGCGAGGAAAGAGGAAAGATAGAGAGGAAAGAAGTAAAATTCAATCACAAATGCGGAAGCGACATTGGGATCCCACGGGGATTCCTACAAATATGACTTACTAACATATAAGCCAAAATGGACTTACATGTTAACAAGTCCAACAAAGATGAAAACATTTGAAAACTTACTTAAAAGACTATCCGAACAAGTACTAGTTCAAGGAGAAAGGGAAAATATAATAGATTTGATAAAAGGTCATTTTTAGATAGTTACTGAATTTTAAAACACCTGTAAGTAAATATATCTTTGAAATTTTCACATTCTGTCCGCGTTGGTCTATGTAAAATTCGATTCTGCACAACTTTCGTCTAATAACATTTTTTCCAATTCTGCACCATTTGGGCAGAAAATAAAGAAAACAGTAGCAGTTTTTCTATGACAGAAACTTTTGACAGCATTTTTACAACTTGTAGAAATGTTCCCAATTATGCTAAATCTTCAAATTTAAACCTCAATATACGACTAAACAAGTCTTAAATGACATATAACACATGTCTAGACCAAAATGAACTTCACACACTAGAAATTTATTAAAAACGAGAAGTGAAAGAGATAAAGAGAGGAAAAAGGAGAGAGGGAGAGATTGGGAAAGAGATATAGGGAGAGATAGAGAGAGAGATATAAGGGATGTATTCTAAACACACACACATGTGTATTTTCACATTCGGAAACATTCTAAGAAAAAATATAATTCCAACATAAGCAAAAGAAAAGAAAGTTTGAGAAATGGAAAGAGATCAAAGAGAGGGAGAAAGAGAAAGAGAATGGGAGAGAGATATAGGGAGAGATAGGGAGAAAGTGTTCTAAAAGCTTTTAAACCTTCCAAATTGATATAGGCAAGTCTAAAATAGTATAATACACGTGTACAAACTATCCGGAACATCCAACGATTACAACATACAAACACGAGGTAACGAAAGAGATTTCACAAAAAAAAAAAGGAAGAGGGATTTGAAAACATTTGGGATATTTGAAGACGTTAACTCTTTAAAACAATTGAAGCTTCCTCCGATAAGGATTGAAACACATAATGAGTTAAGCTAAAACAAATCCAACAAAATTTCACAACATCCTCAAACATACCACATATTTAGCTAAAGTGAACCCGGCAAGGGTTCAAACAAAAGAGATCTAACGACTTTGAGACTTAATTATACAATTCAAAAATCCTTCAACAAGTTTAACAATAATGATAGTAAAACAAGGACTAACACGTGACCAACGACTCTCAAAGAAGCTAACTCATTGAAGCTTAACAAAGTAAGCACTTAAACTCAAGAAGTTTTAATAAAAACTTAAAAACAACAAATTTCAAAGTATAAGATTTTTACAAACTTTATGATGTCAAAATGAACGTAGAGAGTTGTACAATTTCTCAAACAATCATAAGTCCTCAAAGTAGAACCAAAGGATTTCAAAGCAACATCACCGGGGTCACTCGTGCCCTTATCGACATCACCTGCAAAATGGTTGGTAGCGTAGTACCTTAGCACGACGGCTAAGTAGACAGTGTTGTAACAAGTCTATATGCTATCCATGATTAAAATAAAATGAGGTGCAATGAATCGCCACCACGGCTACAATGAAATGTTTAAAGCCGCAAGGCTATGCGTGACAAATGCACATCTCTCTCATTACCGGACCATGAGCCACCCACGCATGGAGTGTAGCATACCAACTTCCGGGAGCTACCCGAATATAGTTTGGAGTTTGAATGTTTCTAAGGGTCATTCTCCCTGTCTCACATCACAACCTACGTCCGGATTTCTTAAACCAAAATTCCCACACATGGGGTTTTTCTCTCTTTTTCAAATAAAATCTTTATGTCGTGATATTTGAATGTTTGCCGATTTGGCCTCAATGCATGAAATGTTTTAAATGACAACATAGATGCTCCAACAAAATAATGAACACAATAATTCTTGCATGTTGAACATGTATCAAGGACATCAAGAGTTGAATTAAAATTCATAATATAGCATTCCTATCAAGGATTTCTAAAACTAACGTCCTAACATGCTTTTTCACATAAAGGGAGCATCCTAAGCACCACTACCATCACATAATCAACACATAGAGCACTTAGCACATAAAAATCACATTTAGGCTTAAAGCCCTAATTTTTCACATTTGGGGAAAATCCTAAACATGTGTCTAAATTCTCACATAAAGGTTTCTCATTACTTTTTAACCACAAACAACATATAAAAAAAATGGTACAACAAAGAATCTACCTCACAAAGCTTTAAGTTCCAACAATGGAAAAAAAAATTCAAGAGAGTTAAGTAAATCCCAAAAGCTTCCAATGCTTGTGCTAGGATCTTGAAGGATGCTTCAAGAAGGCCACTCTAAGCAAGAACAATTCATAGTTAGGATAGAAAAGCTTAAACTAGCAAATCCTAGAAATTGTTAGGAAACTAGAAAACTTACCTACACTAGAAACTCCAAGGAAATGGTTAGGATTGTTAAGGCATGCTCTAAACACTCCAAGGAAGCTATAAAAGAGAAGAGAAGTTCAATACAACTCAAAAATTTGAAAACTAATGAAACCCTAGAAATTGGGGGTTTCCAAAATACTTACCCAAGAGATGATTTCCCACTCTAGGAAGGTTAGAGGTGCTAGAGGATGTTGTTCTTGACCACCTCTTCAAATCTTGTAGAAAGAGATGGAGTAAAAGTAGAGATTTTTGGGTTTCTTTGGCTCTTGAACTTGAAGGAGGAGAAGAAGAGATGAAGAATGAGAGAAAAGGAAGAAGTAACGTGAATGACTCCCAAATGGGAGCATTCGGCCTACCATATGGGTTTGTTGTGGGTCCCGCTTTGCTAGTTTGCTCAAAATGAAATGTTTGGTATCCCAATGGACAGTCTGACCCAACGGTGTAACCCCAAAATTAAATAAACACACCCACACGAACAAAATAAATTTTAAAGCACCTGAAAAGAAAAATAAATAATAGAGTCATGCTCTATAAATTTAAATACAGTCAAATAAATTTAGAGTCCACAATAGAAAAGGTAAAATTATCCAATTACCCTTTAATAAAATTTTAAATTATTACATAAACCCTATTATTTCTATATGTCGCCTTAGATGGATCTAAGATGAGACCTTATACTTGGTCGAACATAGAGATATCCCACGACTCTATGTAGCCTGTTTACAACCGAATGTGAGTTTTCAGACGGGCGCTAAGAGGAGCGACTGTGCTGGGAGACTCAGGTTAGACGTTTTGTGTAACGTCTAGACTAAGATTCGTATGGCGTTACTTGTTTTTCCAAACATAGAGTGACATGCCCATTTTTATGGAAGAACGCCACAGCATACATTTTATACTGTGTGTGCTTTTGCGATCGACTGTGGAGCAGTGAATGGATTCCTCTTCATTGCTGTGTGAGCCATGTAGCATATCCAACACATTGGTTATCCTACAAACTGGTTGCCTTCACGACTTCAGACTATGTCATGAAGAGGACGCTTGATGACAGTTACTTTAGCATGCTATCCTAGGACGATGAGATTATTCCGTTCTATGGGGTGTGTCTGGGCAAGCGGTCAAGTTAGTCGGATTGACATGTGGGCTCAGGGAAGACCATTTAATAACACACCATGTTTTTGTGACTCATTAGCAGGCCTGCGACAATCGTAATTTGTTATTGATATGTCATGAGTACATTACATTGAGGTGGTGTAGCAATTCTTTTCACCGAGGGATTGAGAATGCTGTGTCCGGTGTGGTTGAATTGTCTAAGGCATACACGAGAAGCTTCCGAGTGATGTGTCTTGTTGGTTATGGTGATGATTTGGCATTACACTCCTGTCGCTGTACTTTCTTTTCGTAAGGTCGCACGTTCTATTTCCCTGTATGAAGAGTTGAGAAGTTCAGTTGTGTCGAGAGATTGATTTTTAGTACCAACCCTATGTGGGTGAGTGGGAGATGTAACAAATATTGTGGTTGGGCCATACGGGCACCCACATTATATTGGACTGGGTCCAGAGAGGGCTGGCTTGGACGCCAAATAATGGGCTTTGGAGTCCTAAGCCTTTTAGGTTTTTATGTACCTATATATATACGTATATATATCACATGAAAAACCTAATGGAATATATACTTTCAGCAGCCCCTCTCTCAATACACACGTTAGTCTCTCTCTCTCTCTCTCTCTCTCTCTCTCTCTCTCTCTCTCTATACACAAGGTGTCTCTCTCTAGCTAATCACCAAGGAGCTTGGGATTTAGCGCGTGACTGTCATGGGGATGGCTCAAGTAGCATCCTCTATGACCTAGGCGATGCATAAGAGTGTACACGGAGGCAATATGGAGCACTAGTTCATGGGTGAAGACGTCGGGCTCGTAACAACACCGTTCGGCGATCCGTCGGGTTATTCCGCTAGGTAAGTGACCTAAACCCGACTCGTATGCTTGCGTGCATATTATCTACACTTAGCAAAGTGATGTGATATGAATGAGTGTGTGGATCCCGAATCTATAAGTACATTTGCTAGGTGTGAGCAAATAAGAACCATACTTGAAACAATGGTATCGGCAGAAGCGGTATCTCCTGGCCTGAGCTGATATGATCTTGCCTCTCATTGCTCTCTCCTCGGAGGTTGGGTAGTCCTCGGTGTAATGGCACTAGCCACGTATGAACCAGAACCGGAGCTCCCTGATGTTTGGTTGGACAATCATTAGCTTGATGTCCCAATTCCTTACAAGTGGAGCATCGACCCCTCATATCCACATTCTGAGTTGGATAATTTCTGGCGATATGTCCCGGTTGTCGACAAATATTGAAAATGATTGGGTTTGGAAGTTGATTGTATCGGCCCCAGTGAAATTTCTGACAAGTCTGACATCTCAGTTTATTTCCACCAGAACCACTACAAATACTAGCTAATGATCCTCCTGAACTCTGCCTTTTTGCACTTCTTTGACTACTGAACTAACTTGACCCAGCCCTTTTGTTTTTTTGACTTGGTGGTGGTAAGTTTAAAGTATACCCGAGATCTCTTTCAGCGATAGAAGCAATATCCAATGCCTTAGCATAGGTCTCTGGATAAAATACAGTCACTCGCCCCCAGATATCTCCCCAGAGTCCCGCTACAAACTTCCTTGCTTTTACTTTCTCAGTTGTTACAATATCCCCAGCAAACCTTGCTAAACTAGTAAATTGTGTCGAGTACTCTCGGACTGTCTTTCCCCCTTGTATCAACTCTATAAACTCCTGAGCTTTCTGGTCTCCAAATGATTCTAGAAAATATTGTTCATTAAATATCTCAAGGAATTGATCCCAAGTGGTCGATTGATTGGGTCCTAACTTAGTACGCCACCAATATTGTGCTTCATCCTTCAGTGCATCGGCTGCAAACAACACCTTTTGTTCCTCTGTATGGTAGCACCCTAAAGATTTTCTCCATATCTGAGATCCAAAAATTGGCTTTCATCAAATCGGCTTCCCCGCGGAATATAGTCGGCTTTTGTTTATGAAATTTCAAGTTGGTTACTACTTCTTCCCTCGGATTCAGATTCGGTTGTATTGGTCTCTCTTCGACCACATGAGTTTTGACGACTCGTACCAACCTTCGATTGCTCTTTCAACCCGTTCCATTCGATTTGAGGTGTCACCTCCAGACATAATGCCTGGCACCAACATCATATTACACATGCACACGTTACTTTAAAGAAACACATGGCATGCTAATCAACATTAAAAGCATGCTAAGTAAATGTGTACGCATGTTTATGCAACTACGTGTTGTTGTGTGCACACTACACGTCATATACGTCTCTCATCCCTAAAGGCTCCAACCTATTGCTCTGATACCAAAAATTGTCACACCCCAACCCTCCTCGTGCAGATTATGACATGTGTAACAATGCTACAACCGCCCAATTACATTAATATGCAAAGAAACATGTGAATTACTAGGAAACGCATGTGTTAATCAACATAAATAACTCTATTGTTACAAAACAGCCCCCAAGGTTAAAATGGTAATTAATAAGGTATAGAAAATTTAATAACAAAAGATAGGTCTTTGAGTCTCGGTTCCAACGCAAAAAATGACGCGCGAATCCAAGTTTTCTAGAGTGAGTTATGCCTGTTTCCATAAAGGTTGACAGTGCAGCAAAATGGCCTGCGGATCGATCCGCCCCAAAACAGGATCGATCCGAATTTGACAAAATGCTATTTCTGCACAATCCAGCTGCTCCGGATAGAGCCGCTCAAGGCCCAGATGGATCCGGTTTCTGCAGAAGTCAAATTTTAGCAAAAAAACCCCTGTTTTAAAAGTTTTAAACACAACCAAATCACAACTAAACCTCAAAAAACTTTAAGAAACCATTTCAAACTATTTCAAAACACATTCAAACACTTTCCAAAACCAATTCAATCTCTTCCAAACATTTAAACCGTGGACATAACCTCAATGGAATCACAACAAGTGATTAAAACCAAATTCTTTCAAAGACAACCATATACATGAAACTTTCTGGAAATAATTCCAAAACCATTCAAACTACTTAGCTACAAAAAGGAACTTATCCAAAGAGAGTTGCGACACTTACCCAGGCTACCCGAAAAGGTCCAACACCACAACTTATCCATGCACATAGTTACAACCCAAGAAATACGGGGAATTCATAAGGTTTACTACAACCCAAGAAAAGACATTAAATTTACAAAGACAGCCTTCAACTTCTTACCCAAACTAACTACTAACATAGAGAATTACATGGTTTCTACAATTGTACATTATCCACATGAGTCGTAGGATTCCAAAACTAACTCCATGGATACAACCACAAGTCAAGACTTTAATCCACAAGTCAAGGATACTAACCTACAAGTTATACTATATTACAAGTTATAAACATAATTACAAGACCCATATGTCTTCCCCATTCCTGAGCACGTTACTTCCTCTCCGGATATTGCTCCGTACCTGTAGTGGTTGTTATTTACCATAACAGAAAAGGAAAACAGTTTACTTAAGCATTACACTTAGTGAATAATCTAAACATGATTGAATGTTTAACATGTGCAATGCTACAAATAACGTATAATTCATATCCATAATCACCGAGGCACCGGTTCAATGATTCACTTAAACTCAAAGACCTCCCTTGGTCCCGTGATCACTTTTATTCCTTGGACTTTCGTATTTCTCGGATTCTTCCTCTTCACCACCCTTATTACTCCTAACGATGAATCATTTTCCCGGTGCTCATTGGTTACCACATGATGATGCCGAAAATTTGTAAGATAGATTCAGAGAGAGGTATTGGGACACAAGAGTTTGTATGTGGTTTGGTCCCGTTAACGAGGTGACCTACATCCACGGGTGCGTCAATGCGCTTCTGTAGCAGATCACCGGCGGCCCTGGTGAGCCAACAAGTTCAGCGACCCTACTAGTAACACCGAATGGGTATATGCGTATGAGTGTGTATAAACTGCTATTTTCTAGGTTCAGAATGCCCTCCCCATAGTGGGGGATAGGCGGTCTCTTTTATAGGTGCAAGAGACCCCCTGTACATGGTAAGTTTTGCAGATTATGAAGCCTAATCTGATTGCAGTTATCTTGCATGAATTTGGGAGAGTTTCCTAAGTGGTTTAGGAAACTACTATATTCATTCCTTTAATCTTCTAACTGGATTAGGAGACTGATCAACAACTTGTTGGTCAAGCTGGATTCGCAGAATGCCGCCTTATGCGTCCGTGCTGTGTACTCCATACCGAGCGGTTGTAGCGAGCAAGCTCGGGATCACAGAATTTTAGGCACCTTAGACGGAGTAGTCAGGGATCCTCTGATGATGTGGCGACTTGACTCTATGACCTGATAATTTTGGACATACCAGCTGCCCCCTATTTTTAGAACTGAGGAGAGGCCTCATCGAATAAGATTCAAAAATTAGTATCCCCTCGGGAGACCGTCTGGTAGAGAGGTCAGGTATCTACCCCGGGTCAGACTGGTCGCGTCGGTCAACCAGGTCTAGACCGAGCGGTGACCCTGCGGGACCATGGTTGGCATCTGCCACATGTCAACTAATGGTTAGCCTGGTTAGGATCCAACGAGGCCGGTTTGAGAGTAATCGAGCAGTTAAGTGGTAACCGGACCGTCTCATCAAGCATTTAATGCGTGTGCCTTTTGAGGCGACGCTTCACATGCCCGAGGTGACAATTGTCAGGCAGTTTCGGCGGGATTGTGCCTGGACCATTAGATATACTTTGATCTTGGCCATCCGTGCTCCTTATGTAAGGAACACTTACCCATTTCTTACATTCCTACTGCCAAGACGTATATTCCCGAGCAGTTTGAGAGCAAAAAGTCCCCGGTCAGGATTTTTGAGCCCTTTCTTGCATTGATTTTTGTAAGTTTCTTTTCCCTCCAAGTTCCTTCTTCCCCCTTCTCTCTTTCTTTCCGAAACTAGGCTGGAGGGAGTGAACCCTCTGGGATTCGAGCGGGAGTGGGATTTTTTCCTCCTTAGGTTATGTTCTTTTTTTAGGTTAGGAGGTTCCTTAGGCCACTTAAACAGAGCGGGTGTCCCCGAAGTAGTCTTGAGAGAGTGCCACCTAGTATTGAGGACCATTTACTCTTTGCCTTTTAGGTTAGTGACCATGCCTCCTTTGTATATTAGGCTCGGGGTCTCTGACCCATACTTAGGTCGTAACCTACTTCCTCACCCTACCACAGGAATACCAGAGATGGAACGTTTTGACTTCAATTATGTTTTTTGATCAGAATGCGAGATGTCCCGGTCAGGAACGCCTGACACCAGCTTAGATCTACCTTCCGCTTCCCCGTCAGACCACCAGAGTGAGGTAGGATTCATATTCGTGTATCCGATAGTGAGTCTGACCAGGACCCATTGCCTCTGTTTCTTGGGGCTCGGGCGATGAGACACCAGAGAGACCTGACCCCGAGGTGGTGTTCGCCTGCGAGTTTACGCCCTCTACCCTGTGCTCCTAAGATCTCGTGCGTATTAAGGAGAGATATTCTCTCCTTGACAGTTGTTCTTTAGTCGTTAACCCCGCAGAGCACACATCTACCAGCCAGGCTTCGTCACCCTGTTTGAGGATGCAGTGATAGCTGGTCTCTGCCTTCCGCTTCACCCAGTTGCTCGGGACGTCCTGATTTACCTCAGGACAGTTAGCTCCCAATGGGTAGAGGTTCTTGATGGGGTCAATCCCCCTTTGGCCCCAAGCCTTCGGGTATGAACTCACCCTTTAAGAGTTCCTATGGGCACACCGTTCATTCCCAGTACACTGGGAAATCGGGTTCTTCTCTTTTGCAGCCCGACAGGGCAGAAAGATCATTGTCAACTGCTCGAGCAATAACAAGGGGTGGAGGAGCAAGTTCTTTCAGGTGTCCACCCTTGGTCTTTGCGACCTGGCCCTGGGAAGCCAGCTAAGGATTTCCTGGGAGGGGGAATTGAGGGGTAAAACCTCCTGGTATGCCTCTTTTTGCTTTTTCTTTACCTTAGAAGGTTGTAAATCTGCTAACTGTTTTCATGTTTTTGGTTGCAGCTGGAGGGTAGGTCGACCCAGCTGCAACCCTCTAAGGTAAAGAACCCTCTAGTTAGTAGATTTACAACCTTCTAAGGTAAATATAAAGCAAAAAAAGGCATATCGCGGAGTGCCAGGCCAGGGTCTTAGGTTTGGCGGACCTGCCTACCAGCATCTGGTACGTACTGTCCCGGACGGGCGATTTTGTCCAGTCTTACTCTCTAGAGGAACCCGTCCAAGCTCCCACTTTTTCTCCAATCATTCCTGGTGAGTGTCTGGGCTACCTGTCTTCCTGTTCCACATTTCCCTTTTTGCTGCCTCCTTCATTTTCTGACTGGGTAGTTTTCTTTTCTGCAGAAATGGCCCCCAAGAGGGATCTGGAGCAGTTGAAGACTAGACAGGCCGCTGTCGCTGCTGCTGCTGCTGCTGCTGGCACCCAGTTGGCTGTGGCTCAGGGAAAAAGGCCCACTGCTGAGGCCTCAGGTAGCGAGCATCCCCTCAGGTAGATCTGGCACAGGACTGCAAACCGTCCGGAACCCGTGGGGGCGTCAGCTCCCCGAGTGGTGGTGGTAGAGAAGACGAGACCCCGGGCGGAAGCACCTTCTGCCTTGCTAATGGGGGGACCCGCTGAGTTTAAGGAGAGGGTGAAGTCTGCCCTAATCCCTAGCCAGGTGGAGACATACGCAGGCCTGCCTCCTGAAGACTTTCAGGGATGGCTCTGCAGCCTCTCTCATCTGGTGAGCTTCGTTGCCTCCCGCACGGTTGCTTTTTTTCTTTTTTTTTACTTGCCTTATTGATTAACCAGTCATCTTCCTTTCATCGTAGGTTGGCTGCATGGCCGCCGGGTCCGAGTCTCTCCTGTCTTTTTTGGCCGGGAGGGCCAGCACCGTCGAAGCTACCTTATCAAAGGAGCGGGCGGAATCGGAGGCCAGGAAGACCGCCCTGGCCACCGAGAAGGACAAGAACAAGGTCTTGTCCTTGACCTTGGGTGCAGCCCATGCAGATCTGGTAGCTGCTCAGGCCAATTTAGAAGCTTCCCGAGCCCTCAGAGCGGTGGCTGAGGCCTAAGCAAAGGCCGCAGCTGAGGTGACGGCAGTAGGGGCCACGGAAGAGGCGTTTGATGATGGCTTCTTCCAGGGCTACGAGGATCTGAAACGGTGGGTTGCCCGAGATCACCCTGAGTGGGACATCTCGTCCTACGAGGGGATTGATTCGGACTACTGGGACGTCAGTCCCGCAGCTAGTGAGGATCTTGTTGCTGGTGCTGGAGCTGCTGAGCCTGCCCCGGGCAGGGGCTCGGGAACTGGAGATGGAGCTGCCCCAGAAGAAGAGGCTGGGGAGACTGAAGATGTGGTCGAGGTGGATGACTAAGGTTCCCGACCTGTTTTCTTTTTGTGTTGTAGTTTTTTTTTTTTGGGGAGGCTACTACAACTGCCCCTCAGGCCTTGTACAAATCATTTTTAATTAATGAAAAGGTCCTTGAGACCAACTTTTCCATCAATTGTTTACTATTTCTGCACTTGTTCTTGTGTTTACCGATTCCCGACCGATTTTGACCGATCTAACTCCCTGCCTTGGCAAATGGTTTAAGATCGTAACCGGTAGAATTCTTGGTCATCTTGACCCTTTTTAAAGGTCCTGCCCGGTGTACTTTAGGAGCTTGTCCTATTTTACTGTCCGGACGATTTTCCTCTGATCACTGTAGGTACTTAGAATGTTAGGATTCCTAGCCCTGTTAATGACCGGTGTAATTTCCTATTTTGGTCTGGTATCCCCCTACCCCCCAAGCATTTTTCTAAGGCGGGTGTCTAGGAATGAGGGACCGTAGGAAACTGACTTGGAACATGGGTAGTTGCAGGGTCTTTTGAAGCTTGCCATCATCATCCACCTAGGGGGTTTGCTCCCATTGTCGGTTGGACCTAGGCAAAGCCTGTGCCTCGGGGCCCGAGGTCTTTTTGTGCCTTAATTTTGAGCCAAGGTCTTTTATGCCTCGGGTATAATCCCGAGGTCTTTGGAGGAGCTTCAGGGTTAGGCCCGAGGTCTTTCAATTTTTCACGGAACACTGTTAGGAATAATTTCACGAAGTACAATAAAAAACCTTTATTTTATTTGAAAATTTATAGTGATTGCTCAAGTAGAGCTACAAAAAGTCCTAGCTAATGCTAACCCGCTCGTCCCCGAGCACTACTGAAAGTATTTGTGGAGATGTTGTATGTTCCATGGGTGAGAGAGCTCATGCCCGTCCAGAGTTTGTAACCAGTAGGTGCCCAGTCAGTTGATCCGAGTGACTATATACGGTCCTTCCCAGTTTGGCCCCAGCTTCCCATGACTCGGGACTTTGGTAGACTGGTTTACCGCCTTCAGGATGAGGTCTCCCACTTGGAAACTTCAATGCTTGACTTTGCTATTATAGTACCGGGAGGCTCTTTGTTTGTATGCTGTCACTTTTAGATAGGCTTGATCTCTTTATTCTTCTACCAAGTCAAGTTCAGTTCTGAGGGCCTCTTCGTTGCTCTGATCACTGAAGTTTGCCACCTGGTAAGAGGGCAACTCAAGCTCTGTGGGGACCACTGCCTTGAAGCCGTAGGTGAGTGAGAACGGTGTTTTGCCTGTTGCCGCTCGGGGAGTGGTGCGGTAGGCCCACAAGAGGGTCGGTAGTTCCTCTGCCCATAGTCCTTTGGCGTCTTTAAGCCTTGTTTTAATTGACTAAAGAATAGTCTGGTTGGTCACCTCGGCTTGGCCATTGGCCTGGGGGTGCTCAGGGGATGAGTAGTGATTGGATATCCCGTAGCCCATGCAAAACTGCCTGAATACCAGGGTGTCAAATTGCCTACCGTTATTACTAACCAGAACCCGGGGGATGCCAAACCTGCTGAGGATGTTCCTCTCCACGAAGATTTTTATTTTCTTCTCGGTAATTATTGCCAAGGGCTCGGCCTCCGCCCACATGGTGAAGTAGCCCACGGCAATGACGGCGAACTTGACTTGTCCTTTTCCCTTCGGGAGAGGACTGACAATGTCAATACCCCACTGAGCAATGGCCAGGGGCTGAGGATTGGCGTTTGAAGTTCTCCCAGATGGTTGATCATGGGAGAAAATCTTTGGCACGTATCACACCTCCTGACGTATTCTTGGGAGTCTCTGGCCATGGTCGGCCAATAGTAACCTTGTAGCAGGGCTTTGCGTGAGAGTGCCCGGCCTCCGATGTAGTTCTCGCGCACCCTTTCATGGTTTTTGTACAGTATTGCTTGGATCTGTTCAGGGTGGACATAGCGGAGATACGGTATAGAAAATCCCCTTTTGTAGAGGATGCCATTAATAATGTGTTACCTTGCTGCTCGGTATTTAACCCGGCGGGCTTCTTTCTTTCTATCTGGTAACATGCCTGTTGCCAGAAATCCCATCATTGGGTCCATCCAGCTAGGTTCTAGGGTCCGGTTTGACCTCCATGCATTCTGAGTTGAACACACTTGGCTTGGGTAGGTACTCTATCCTTATCCCGGGCAAGTCTGACTCAGAAGATGAAGCAAGGCAAGCTAACCGGTCGACCCTAGTGTTTTCCTCCCTAGGTATCCGCGTGACGAAGAACCCTTGAAGTTTGTTTGAAACTGCTCGGACAAGGGTTAGTTAAGCTATTATGTTATTCTCTCGAGCCTCATACTCTTGATTGACTTGATTTACCACGAGCTGAGAGTCGCTGTACTCTTGAATCTGTAGTACACCCATTGAGGTCACCATTTGTAGTCCGACCAGCAGGGCTTCATACTCGGCATCGTTAATGGAGGCCTTGAATCCGAACCTAAGCACATACTAGAGATGGATCCCATCCGGTGTGGTCAGGATGATTCCTACCCCGCTGCCCTGCTTGTTGGAAGATGATCCCGTCAAAATCAAGATATAAAAGTATACTTTACTTTTCTAAAGAGTTGCAGTGTGGAAGTAAAGGTCGAACCCACAGAGATTGAATACTACGCACTTTAATTTTTTAAAACCTAAATTTAGTTAATTAAGAAAAACGGATTTTGGTTTTAATTTTATTAAACTAAGAACAAGAAAAATAAATCTAAATTATGGAAGCAATTAAAAATTATTTTTATAAATGTATTTAGGGAACCTAGGATTGCAAATCCACCACTAGCTTCATAATAAGGGTATTTACGAATTACTTTAGCTTATTAAGTTGGATGATAATGGGGAATTGTAGCTACAAGCCCAATTCCTCCGTCAAGAAAATAACTATGGTTCAAGCACCAACATAATTCATCTTCGGTTAGCATGAATTATCCCACACTAAACTAGGGTTGTGGAATAATCCGTCTAATCTAGGCATGGACTATTCGGATACTTGATAGCACAATTCAATTTAAGCACCATTACATGTAAATAATCTAAACAAGCACAGCAAGCATAGATCATTGAGCACACTACCATCAAAATAGATCTAAGACAAGAATAGATTTTGGAAGTAATGATTTAATCAATAAAAGCACGATTTATTTATAAAAATCCACGGAACATGTAACTGTCATCCATACATAATAAAACTAAAATAAAAACATAAAATACACCCTATTACTTGGCTAGGGTTTCATTGAAACCCTAGATCTAGAGTCTAGTTGTCCATAGAAGCGGTAGATGGCAAGTAGTTGATGGAGGAGGCTATAGAAATCCTTGGTCTTCTTCTTCTTCTTCTTCTTCTTCTTCTTCTCCTTGCTTTCCTTCCTTCAATGGCTGAAAGGGTGGTTGTATATTGTGTGTATAACAATTGCCAACCCCTAAATTGAAGTAAAATAGGGTATATATAGATTTTAGGCAAGTTTTGGAAGCTTTCCTAACCCGAATTGCACTAGAACTGCTATATTTTACAGTTTGGACGCAATTAGGCAATTTCGTTTGGACAGGAGTCTTCAGTACACTGAAATACGCGTATTTGATTTTTACACAAGTCGTGCGCGCGGGCCGCGCGAGCGTGTAATAAGGACCTCGCGCACGCGGATCGCGCGAGCGATTTCGGGATCTTCGCGCGCGCGATTGGCTTTTTTTCAGCTTCTTTCTTTGTGCTTTTTCACCCTGTTTAGTCTGGTATACTTGATTTCTTCCAAATCCTGTCAGAAAATAGAAAATAAAGTAAAAACATACAAAAACAGGGTAAAAAGTTACTAACAAACGCGCGTTAAGGCATATAATTAGGATTTGTTCTCTCCCGATCACACCCCCCAAACCTACATTTTGCTAGTACTCAAGCAAAACTAAAATAAAAACTAAACTACTAATAAAATACTATTCCATTTTCGCATGGATCACGATTGCATTTAGCATATGCAACAAGCCTTTTAAACATCTAGGTGTCCCTAGTTGGACGAGTGAAGTCTCGTGAGGGTTCTCATCAACAAGTCACCCACAACCATCTTTATTAACTTATATATTTAAAAAGTTTTATTAAAACAAAAAACAAAATTCAATACTCCTTATCATAGAACGATGATTCGAAATAGAATAACGAATAAGAAGAAACAGAATCAAACGTCTACCTACATCATGAAAATCAATCCTAAGCACATGCATCGTGTAAATCAATAGAGTTTCTCATAAAATTGCACGTGTGTGATGCTGTAGTCAAATGAACACGCGCATGTCATGAACTTGGAATATAACTCAGATAACCATTTAACTATGCTAAAACTACGAATCTCACAATGTTAATTACACTCTCAAATAAAACACTTAGAAACAGGTGTAATTTTTCTAAAATATGTGAGTAAAGGAAATATATTTTCAAAACGATAAATGCTCACATATGACTCAAAAAATACGCATGACACGAAAGAACGGTAGTCTCATGGATAGGATGCCAACAATCAAGAAAAATTAATCATTATCATGTTTGAATCCCCCTCCCATCGTTTTCATATCCAAACCATGTTTCCTAGGATCAAATAGGACTTTTCAAAGGTTGTAATGTGGATCAGGTAATGAAAAAGGATAGAAAGGATTTATTAGGTAGTTTTAGAATGGCATTGTAAGGCATGTTCGATTTCTTTCATTCTCTCTTCTACCAACTTCATCTTTTCATACTTTTTTTTTTCCATTTTTTTCAATTTCTTTCCTCTTCTTTTTTTTCTTTTCCTTTTTTTTTTAACCTTATTTTTTTTTCTTCATTGCTCTTTTCTTTTCTTTATTCTTTTCCTCCTTGTTGCTTTTGAAATGAAAATTCAATAAATAACAAGGCAACCATCCCAAACATCATCTTATTTTCTTTTTCTTCTTCTTCTCAATCACACATCGTCTTAACACCACTAAAAGTTGATCAATCTTTCAGGGGTGAACTCCAAGTTGGCCAAATTAGAGCAAAAATAGGATAATGGTAATTAAAGAAAGAAATGGTATTTTAATGGCTCAAAGGACGAACTAAGAAATTTTATCATTTATCGGTGAGTAGCAAACAAAGAAGGCCTGAAATCATGTCCTATGGTTATATGGTTCTTCAACATTTACGACAGAAGATTATTTAGCATGGTAGCAAATATTTTAACTTGACTCTCAACCAAAACAAGAATAATGAGACTAAACAACAAGTAGATGCGCTATTTCAATGAAATTCGACAAACACAAGATGTATTTATAACCCTCTAAAAAGAAGATAGGCTCAAAAGCTCTCCGGGTTTAGTCTCCACCATGTGTTATCTAGAAATCCGAATCATATTATAGTTCACCTCAAACATGTATTCAAGCGACTACATGCAGTGCATAGCTTTGTGTGCAAATTTATGATATAAAACTACGATTCGAACTATACATGACCTAAAACGTCATATCATGACATCAGCAAATGTTTAACCACATCTTCTCTTGTTTACCATTCTATAACAATCCAAGTTACATAATAAGAAGTATCGAATCAAGATTGCAAAAACGTCGGTAACATCGTTTATTTAAGCACAAGTATCGAAATTTTTTTGAAAATTTTGGTGTATATAATAATGTGCATGTGAGTGCATACCCCCAAACCTAAACCTTTCATTGTCTCCAATGAAACAATAAAATAAAATAAAGGAAAGTACGTAAGGAAGGAACGATTTTACCTCGATCTTGACAAGTATAGAACAGGTGAACACAAAGGAATATGGCAATAAAGTTCAATGTTACCTGTTACTTCTTGATAAAAGAAAACAAACAAAGAAAATAATAAAAGCAGCTAAAAGAACTATAACTAAACTAAACGAAATTAAATAAACTATAAGAATTAACAACACTGTAAAGACAACACGAAAATAAACTATAAAAGGAAAGAAATAATAACTAGAACGTATGAAAATAACAAATGACTCGATCTACAAGGACCTAAAAAACAAAAATAGAAAAGTAAAAACTACTCAAACAGGTGGGGGAGAAGGATATAGAAAACAAAAGAAAAAAAATTAGGAAAAATGGAGGATCGCGCGAGCATTCGTCGCGCGCGCGAATCCCAATTTTTTTTTGAATCGCACCAGCGAGACCACCTCGCGCCCGCGAATCCAGGCGCGAGCAGAACCTGAGAGCTCATACACAAAAAGTAAACGAAAATTTCACTAAGGCAGATTCTCGCGCGAGCAGGCCGCGCGCGCGAGAAGGGTATTTCTCGTGGCTCACTTATTTTATGTATATTAAGCAAAAATAAAATTACTCTGACCCCCAAACCTGTTCAGAAAGACCACAACTGACTCCAAAAAGACCCAAAAATGACCAAAAATAAGAGAAACAGACGGAATAAAGCTTGGGTTGCCTCCCAAGAAGAGCTAACTTTTACGTCTTCAACTAGACCATTCTAGCTCAAGATTCAAGGAGGTCGTAACTCAGACTATGAACCTCTGAAGATATCAGGGAAACTCTGGTGGAAAGCAGAAAGAACATCACTATGAGTCAATTCATTTAACGGTTCATCTTGCTCATGTTCACATCGATTTCTCACCTTCCGAGTAAATTCATCGTTAGGGTCTAGGTTATTTGCATTCATCATCTCATTACTCATTATATTATTCTCCTTACCCATATGTAGTGCATTAGTAGGTTCAATTTGTCGTATAACCTCACTACCCTCTATACCTAGATAGTCATCATCTTTGGGAGGTTGATCGACAGCGTTAAACACGTTTAATTTTAAGTTCAAATTCCCGAATGACACTTTCATCACCCCCGTTCGACAATTGACACGCGCATTAGTGGTGGCTAAGAATGGATGCCCAAGAATAATAGGACTGTGCTTCCTAGCATCTAGGACAGGTTCGGTATCAAGGACCATAAAATCAACAGTATAAAAACATTGATCAACTTTAACTAAGACGTCCTCGACCATTCCTTTAGGGATTTTGACAGAACGATCCGCTAATTGAATAGTAGCGGTCGTAGGTTTAAGTTCACCTTGTCTTAATTGTTTATAGACGTGATAAGGTAAGAGGTTAACACTAGCTCCTAAGTCAAGGAGAGTCCTATAGATGACAGTGTCACCTATGACACATGAAATAGTTGGCGTACCAGGATCCTTATACTTTAGAGGTGAGTGTTGAAAAATAGAACTTACTTTTTTTGTGAGAATGACCTTTTTTAGAGTATGACTATGCATTTACGCTTTTGAGTGCAAAGGTCTTTAAGACATTTAATGTAAGTGGGAATTTGTTTAATAGCATCGAGGAATGGAATATTGATTTTAACTTGTTTAAATACCTCAAGTATATCCTCAACCTCTGACCCTTTCTTAGACAAATGTGATGGTCCCTCAACGTTTGGTGGATATGGCATTCTCGGAATATAATTCGTTGGGATCGGTTCATTTTCTTTTCTCTTCCTACTCACGTCCTCACCCTTTTCCTTATTCAAATTTATATTTTTATCTTTCTCAACCTCATTCGGAATTACAACAACTTCCTCATCTCGAGTAATCGTCCTAGTCGAAACAGCGTTCACGCTCTCACTCGACCCCCCTTTTCGTATTGACCCTTAGGGTTTTGAACAGTTTGCGCAGGCAACTTTCCCTCATTCCTACGACTCACCGCAGTAGCTATTTGTCCCATTTGGGATTCAAGCTTCGCAATGGATTGTGTGTGAGAGTGCACTATTTGTGCTTGTGCCTGAACTTGTGTTTCAATTTTATTAAGGGACGCCAACACCTTTTCCTAAAAAACGTTACCCCTTGGAGGGCTTGGATTAGGAGGCGGTTGTTGGTATTGATTAGGTTGAAATTGAGGTCGATATGCATTAGGAAAATTAGTCGCCTCATTAGGATTATTATTATTATTTTTCCACGAGAAGTTAGGATGGTTTCTCCATGGCGCGATCGGATTATTAGTAGTCGAATTACAATTATTTCGTGGGTATTGTTGAATAGAATTAATGTGTTGCTCCACGAATTCTGGAAATTGACATGCCGATGGACATGCAAGGATAGAATGTGACGGATCGGAACATATTGCACATACTTCATGAGCGAGTGGAGTAGACCTATTTCCCATCCTCATAAGTTGGTCAAGTTTTTTATTTAATTCTTGGAATTCAATTGAGTGGCTTGACTCAAACTTTACCTCATGTTTGGGTTGCAGATGATACCCCTCAGAACGTACCGACACAGCCTGATGCATCTAGTTCTCACTTAACGTTTCAAAAATTTTCCAGGCCTCGTCGGTGCTTTTGTGTAGGAAGGTACCCGCACAAACGGCATCGACGGTATTAGGGACAGAGGGAATAAGTCCCTCATAAAAAACCTGTACCAACTGCCACTTAGGAACCTGATGATATGGACACGAGCGTAATAATTCTTTAAAATTTTCCCACGTGTCGTAAAGTGATTCCCCATCTTGCATCACAAAGTTTGTTATAGCTTTTCTTATTGTGTGTATAATAATTGCCAACCCCTAATTTGAAGTAAAATAGGGTATATATAGATTTACAACCAGTTTTGGAGGCTTTCCTAACCTGAAACATACTAAAATTGCTATATTTTGCAATCTGAACATAATTAGGCAGTTTTGTTCGCGTAGGAATCATCAGTAGAGTGAAATACGCAACTTCCATTTTTCCACAAGTCGCGCGAGTAGGCCGCGCGAGCGCGATATTGGGACGTCGCGCGAGCGATTTCCTGGGTTTCGCACGAGCGGGCCGCTCGCACGATGTGGTTTTTTCAGCTTCTTTTCTTCTGCTTTTTCTCCCTATTTAACCTGGATTAGTGTTTTCTTCCAAAACCTGCTCTAAAATAGAAAACAAATTAAAAATACATAAAAACATGATAAAATATGCTAACAAATGTGAATTAAGGTATGTAATTAGGATCTGTTCTCTCCCGATCACACCACCAAACCTACATTTTGCTAGTCCTCGAGCAAAACTAGAAATAAAACTAAACTACTAACAAAATACTACTCCATTTTCCCATAGATTGGATTGCATTTAGCGTATGCAACAAGCCTTTTAAACCTCTAGGTGTCCCCTGTCGGACGAGTGAAGTCTCGTGAGGGTTCTCGTCAACAAGTCACCCATGACCATCTTTATTAACTTATAAATTTAAAAAGTTTTATTCAAACGAAAAACAAAATAATCAATACTCCTTATCATAGAACGATGATTCGAAATAGAATAACGAACAAGAAGAAACGGAATCAAATATCTACCTACGTCTAAAAAATAATCTCAAGCACATGCATCGTATAAATCAATAGAGTTTCTCATAAAAATTGCACGTGTGTGATATGGCAGTCAAATGAACACGCGCATGTCATAAACTTAGAATATAACTCTGATAACCATCAAACTATGCTTCGACTATGAATCTCACAATGAATTACATTCTCAAATGAAACACTCATAAACAGGTGTAATTTTTCTAATATATGGGAGCAAAGAAATATATTTTCAAAATTAGAAATGCTTACATATGACTCGAAAAAGACGCATGACACGAAAGAACGGTAGTCTCGTGGATACGACGCTAATAGTCAACAAAAATTAATCGTTACCATGTTTTAATCCCCCTCCCATCATTTTTATATCCAAACCATGTTTCTTAGGATCAAATAGGACTTTTCAACGGTTATAATGTAGCTCAGGTAATGAAAAAGGATAGAAAGGATTCATCAGGTAGTTTTTAGAATGGCATTGTAAGGCATGTTCGATTTCTTTCATTCGTCTCTTCTACCACATTCATCTTTTCATTCTCTTCTTTTCATATATTTTCTTTCTTTTCGGTTTTTTTTATCAACCTTCTTCTTCTTTATTTTTTTCAATCTTTTCATTTCCTTTTTGTTGCTTTTCGCGTAAGTAATCATCAGAATACAAAGTAACTATCCCAATAGCATCTTATTTTCTTCTTCTTCTTTTTAAACAACACATCACCTTACTACCACTAAAAGTTGATCATTCTTTCAATGGTAAACTCCAAGTTGATCGAGTTGGAGCTTTTAAAGAAAATAATGGTGATTAAAGAAAAGGGCATTTTAAAGGCTCAAAGGGCGAACTAAGGAAATTTTAGCATTTATCGGACGGTAGTAAACAAAGAGGGCCTAAAATCATGTCCGAGGATGATACGGTTCTTCAATGTTTACAACGGAAAATTATTTAGCATGGTAACAAATATTTTAACTTGACTATCAACCAAAACAAGAATAATGAGACTAAACAACGAGTTAATGCGCTATTTCAATGAAATTCGATAAACACAATGTATTTATAACCCTCTAAAAAGAAAAGATAGGCTCAAAAGCTTAATGGGTTTAGTCTCCACCTTGTGTTATCTAAAAATCCGAATCATATTATAGTTCACATCAGACATGTATTCAAGCAACTACGTGCAGTGCATAGGTTTATGTGCAAAACTATGATATAAAACTACGATTAGAATGATACATAACTTAAAACGTCATATCATGACTTCAGCAAATATTTAATTACATCTTCTCTTGTTTACCATTCTATAACAATCCAAGTTACATAACAAGATGTATCGACTAGAGATTGCAAAACCGTAGGTGACATCGTTTATTTAAGCACAAGAATCGAAATTTTTTTCAAAATTTGGTGTATATAGTAATGTGCATATGAGTGTATACCCCCAAACCTAAACCTGTTATTGTCCCCAATGAAACAATAAAACGAAAGAAAGGAGAGTAGGTAAGAAAGGAACGATAATACCTCGATCTTGACAAGCATAGAACAGGTGAACACAAAAGAATATGGCAATAAAGTTCAATGTTACCTGTTACTTCTTGATAAAAGAAAACAAACAAACAAAATAATAAAAGCAGCTAAAAGAATTATAACTAAGCTAAACGAAACGAATTAAACTATAAGACCGAACAAAATTATGAAAACAAAAAGATAATAACTATAAAAGAAAATAAAACATAACTATAAATAGGAAAACAACACATGACTTGATCTAAAAGTACCTAAGAAACAGAAACAGAAAAGTAAAACTATGTGACAGGTGGGGAGAAGGATATAGAAAATAAAAGAAAAAAAAATCAGGAAAATGGAGGATCGCGAGAGCGGTCCGCGCGAGCGGCCGTCGCGCGTGCGAATCCCAAAAAATATATAATTTTTTTTTTAATATCTCACGCGAGCGAGACAGCCTCGCGCCCGTGAATCGAGGCGCGAGGAGAACCTGAGAGCTCATAAACAACAAGTAAACGAAAATTTCACTAATGCACATTCTCGCGCGAGCGGGTTGCGCGCGCGAGAAGGATATTTTCTCTCGGTTCACTTATTTTATGTATATAAATTAAACATAACTTTACTCCAACCCCCAAACCTGTCCAGAAAACTCAAAAACTGACCAAAATGACCCAAAAACATGCAAAAATAAGATCAACAGACGAAATAAAGCTTGGGTTGCCTCCCAAGAAGCACTGTCTTTTACGTCTTTAGCTAGACCATTCTAGCTCAAGATTTTATGGAGGCTGAAAATCGGACTTTGTACCCCTTAGGATATCAGGAAGAGCCCGGTGATAAGTAGAAATAACGTCGCTTTGAATTAATTCGACCGACGGTTCTCCCGAATTATGTTCAAATCGATTTCTTACCTTTCGAGTAAATTCATCATTTGGGTCCTGATTATTCAAATTCATCCGCTCACTACTCACTATATTATTCTCCTCACCCATGTTCAATTCATTAGTAGGTTCAATATTCCGTATAACTGCACTATCCTCCATACAAAGAAAATCATTGTCTTTGGGAGGTTAATCGACAGCGTTAAACACGTTTAATTTTAAGTTCAAGTTCCCGAATGACACCTTCATCACCCCCATTCGACAATTGACACATGCATTAGCAGTGGCTAAGAATGGACGACCAAGAATAACAGGATTGTGCTTCCTAGCATCTAGGACAGGTTCGGTATCAAGGACCATAAAATCAACATGATTAAAACATTAATCAACTTTAACTAAGACGTTCTCGATGATTCCTCTAGGTACTTTGACAGAACGATCCGCTAATTGAATAGTAGCGGCCGTAGGCTTAAGTTCACCTAGTCCTAGTTGTTTATAAACGTGATAAGGTAAGAGATTAACACTCGCACCTAAGTCAAGGAGAGCCCTATGGATGACAGTGTCACCTATGACACATGAAATAGTTGGCATACCAGGATCCTTATACTTTGGAGGTGAGTGTTGAAAAATAGAACTTACTTTTCCGTGAGAACGACCTTTTTCAGAGTATAACTACGCAATTTACGTTTTTAAGTGCATAGGTCTTTAAGACATTTAGCGTAAGCGGGAATTTGTTTAATAGCATCGAGGAATGGGATATTGATTTTAACTTGTTTAAATACCTCGAGTATATCCTCAACCTTTGACCCTTTCTTTGGAAAATTTGATGGTTCATCAACGTTAGGTGGAAAGGGCAATTTCGGTATATGATTAGTCAGGGCCGTTTCTTTTTCTTTCTTATTTTGGTTCACGTCCTCACCCTTCTTTGTATTAGAGTTGACATTCATATCTATCACATTCTCATTCAGAATTTCTCTCACCTCTTCCTCTCGTGTAGTCAACCTAGTTGAGACGGCATTTACTTGCTCATTTGACCCTTTAACCTCGTATTATCCCTTAGGGTTTTGAATTGTTTGACTAGGCAACGTCCCCTCGTTTCTACGACACACTACAGTAGCTAGTTGTCCCATTTGGGATTCAAGCTTCGCAATAGATTGTGTGTGTGAGTGCACTATTTGTGCTTGTGTCTGTACTTGTGTTTCTATTTTATTAAGGGACGCCAACACCTTCTCCTCGAAAGCGTCACCCCTTGGAGGGCTCGGATTAGGAGGCGGTTGTTGGTATTGATTAGGTTGAAATTGAGGTTAATATGCATTAGGAAAATTAGTCGCCTCATTAGGATTATTATTATTATTTTTCCACGAGAAGTTAGGATGGTTTCTCCATGGCGCATCCGAATTATTAGTAGTTGAATTTTAATTATTTCGTGGGTATTGTTGAATAGAATTAATGTGTTGCTCCACGAATTACGAAAATTGACTCGCCGATGGACATGCAAGGATAGAATGTGACGGATCGGAACATATTGCACATACTTCATGAGCAGGTGGGGCTGTCGTTTGGTTCATTGTTAAAAGTCGGTCAAGTTTTTTAGATAGTTCCTGAAATTCTATTGAGTGGCTTGACTCAAACTTTACCTCACATTTGGGTTGCAGATGATACCCCTCAGAACGTACCGACACAGCCTGATGCATCGAGTTCTCGCTTAACGTTTCAAAAATTTTCCAGGCCTCGTCGGCGCTTTTATGTAGGAAGGTATCCACACAAACGGCATCGACGGTATTACGGACAGAGGGAATAAGTCCCTCGTAAAAGACCTGTACCAACTGCCACTTAGGAACCTGATGATGTGGGCAGCAACGTAATAATTCTTTAAATTTCTCCCATGTGTCATAAAGTGTTTCCCCATCTTGCATCACAAAATTTGTTATCGATTTTCTTATTTGATTTGTTCTTGTGATTAGGAAAAACTTTTATAAAAATGCGGTGTGTAAGGCTTCCCAGGTTTTAATTGCATTCGACTTAAGTGATTGAAGCCAATACTTCGCTTTATCCCTTAAAGAGAATGGAAAGAGACGCAGTTTTAATTCATCATCAGTGAAATTACTTGAGCGTGTACCAAACAAAAACTAAAAGAAAATAAACTTAAAACAAAAACTGACTCAAATAATAAAAAAACAAATAGCAATCACGCAACTAAGATAACAAGCACTCAACTACTGTGATGCATGTAAATTATCCTGTAATCCAGTGACCACGTCAATTCCCAGCGCCCTGGGTGTCCTAGCTAATGCAGTGCAATTAACCCTAAACTAATGCAAATAGTGCGTCACAGCGCCCTGACTTACAGTGGTTTAAAGCGAGTTTCACAAGAAGCAATTTACTTGAAATTTTTTTTTTCGCGTAAGCTCCTTTGACGTGCACAGCTACTCCACTCGAAACGCTAGAATTTCGAGTTCCTAAGAAATTACAAAAATAAAAGAAAAGTTAGTAACTTAAAACAAAAATGAAAAAATAAGAAAAGAAAAAAAAAACTAATCTAATATTTACGAATTAACTAAACTAAGATTATAAAACTAAAGGTAGTAATGCAATCCCCGGCAACGGCGCCAAAAATTGATCTCGTCAAAATCAAGATATAAAAGTATACTTTACTTTTCTAAAGATTTGCAGTGTGGAAGTAAAGGTCGAACCCACAGAGATTGAATACTACGCACTTTAATTTTTTAAAACCTAAATTTAGTTAATTAAGAAAAACGGATTTTGGTTTTAATTTTATTAAACTAAGAACAAGAAAAATAAATCTAAATTATGGAAGCAATTAAAAATTATTTTTATAAATGTATTTAGGGAACCTAGGATTGCAAATCCACCACTAGCTTCATAATAAGGGTATTTACGAATTACTTTAGTTTATTAAGTTGGATGATAATGGGGAATTGTAGCTACAAGCCCAATTCCTCCGTCAAGAAAATAACTATGGTTCAAGCACCAACATAATCCATCTTCGGTTAGCACGAATTATCCCACACTAAACTAGGGTTGTGGTATAATTTGTCTAATCTAGGCATGGACTATTCGGATACTTGATAGCACAATTCAATTTAAGCACCATTACATGTAAATAATCTAAACAAGCACAGCAAGCATAGATCATTGAGCACACTACCATCAAAATAGATCTAAGACAAGAGTAAACTTTGAAAGTAGTGATTTAATCAATAAAAGCACAATTTATTTATAAAAATCCACGGAACATGTAACTGTCATCCATACATAATAAAACTAAAATAAACACATAAAATACACCCTATTACTTAACTAGGATTTCATTGAAACCCAAGATCTTGAGTTTAGTCATCCATAGAAGCGTTAGATGGCAAGTAGTTGATGGAGGAGGCCATGGAAATCCTTGGTCTTCTTCTTCTTCTTCTCCTTGCTTCCCTCCCTTCAATGGCTAAAAGTGTGGTTGTATATTGTGTGTATAATAATTGCCAACCCCTAATTTGAAGTAAAATAGGGTATATATAGATTTACAACCAGTTTTGGAAGCTTTCCTAACCCGAAACGTACTAAAATTGCTATATTTTTCAATCTGAACGTAATTAGGCAGTTTTGTTCGCGTAGGAATCATCAGTAGAGTGAAATATGCAACTTCCATTTTTACACAAGTCGCGCGAGTAGGCCGCGTGAGCGCGATATTGGGACGTCCCGCGAGCGATTTCCTGGGTTTTGCGCGAACGGGCCGCGCGTGCGATGTGGTTTTTTCAGCTTCTTTTCTTCTGCTTTTTCTCCCTATTTAACCTGGATTAGTGTTTTCTTTCAAAACCTGCTTTAAAATAGAAAACGAATTAAAAATGCATAAAAATAGGATAAAATATGCTAACAAATGTGAATTAAGGTATGTAATTAGGATCTGTTCTCTCCCGATCAGAAGACCCATCCATGTATAGTGTCCAGGTTGGGATGTCTAACTATATCCCGGGCGGTAGGTCTGGCGGGTCGAGCTCTTCTACCGGATCCTCCGGGTATGTGAACTCAACGAGAAAGTCTGCTACGGCTTGTCCTTTGATCTCCGTCCGAGGTCGGTAGACCACTTCAATCTCTTCTAATTCCAAGGCCCATTTAATGAGCCTGCCAGACGTCTCGGGCCTGCTCAAGATCCTGCGGAGAGGTTGGTCTGTAAGGACCATGATGACATGGGCTTGAAAGTACAAACGGAGTCTCCGAGCAGAGGTGATGAGGGCGAATGCGAGCTTCTCGATCCGGGAATATCTTCTTTCTGCTCCTTAAAGAGCCCAACTAGTGTAGTAGACTGGGAATTGTATCCCGTGTTCTTCTTGGATAAGGGCCAAGCTAACCGCTGAAGGTAACACTACCAAATATAAGAACAACTCCTCGTTTGGCACCGGTGTTGAGAGTAAAGGGGGAGATGCCATGTACTTCTTGAGCTCCTGGAATGCCTCTTCGCACTCTTCCGACCACTGAAAGGCTTTGCGGAGGATTCTGAAGAATGGTAGGCACCGGTCGGTAGCTTGGGAGATGAACATGTTTAATGTGGTGGCCCGCCCGGCCAAGCTCTGAACTTCCTTGGTTGACCTGGGTGACAGCATGTTTATAATAGCCTGGATTTTGTCAGGGTTTGCTTCAATACCCCGTTTGTTCACTAGGTGCCCCAAAAACTTTCCGATGGAGACGCCAAACATGTACTTGGCCGGGTTCAACCTCATCCCAAACTTCCTCACAATGCTGAAGGCCCCGGCCAGATGTTTAAGATGGTATGACTCGTCTTGAGTTTTGACTAGAAGATCGTCAACATAGACTTCCATGGATTTCCCGATCAGGTCCTTGAACATGTGATTGACTAGGCGTTGATAGGTTGCCCCGATGTTCTTGAGGTCAAAGGGAATTACCTTGTAGCAGTACGTTCCTAGATCCGTGATGAAGGAGATCTTCTCTTAATCCCCGGGGTACATGCTGATCTGGTTATACCCCGAGTAAGCGTCCATGAATAAGAGGAGTGCATGGCCGACCGTGGAGTCCACAAGGAGATTTATCCTGGGCAGTGGATAGTAGTCTTTAGGGCAGGCGTTGTTCAGATCGGTGAAGTCCACGCACATCCTCCACTTCTCGTTGCTTTTCTTGACTAGTACTACATTTGCTAACCAGTCGGGATAGTGGACCTCTCGGATAGATTTTGTTTTCAGGAGCTTCTCTACTTCTTCAGACACCGCCGTTTGCCTTTCGGGAGCCATTCTCCATCTTTTCTGCTTCACCGGTCGGGATTCCGGACTGACGTTAAGTCGGTGAGACATTACCCGGGGGTCAATCCTGAGCATATCTTCGTGACACCAAGCGAAAACATCCTGGCCCTGTTGCAGAAATTAAACCAGTTCCTGCTTGAGGCCTGGCTCTAAGAGAGTACAAATGCTGATGGTCCTGTCAGGAAACCGAGGATCCAACACCACTTGTTCTAGCTCTTCCATTGGTCCTACTCCGTCACTTTTGCCTCAAGGGTCCATCTCCTGAATGTTTAGTGTTTCCGTAATGGCTTCTCGGTGCAAGGAACTGACATAGCAACTCTGGGCGACGACTTGGTCTCCACGTAGGCTCCCGGGCCATTGGGAGGTTGGGAATTTAACCACCAGGCTGTGCGTTGATACGACCGCCCTGGTCTTGTTGAGGATTGGCCTCCCAAGGATAACATTGTACGCAGATGGAGCTTCCACGACCAAAAAGCTTGCCAGTACAGATGCCTGCTGAGGGTAGGCTCCCATGAGGACTGGGAGCTCGATGGTACCGAGCGGTTTAGTGCTGGACCCGTTGAACCCTACCAGGGGAGTGGACACTGGTTGGAGCCGATCCCAGGATATCCCGAGCTGATCGAATGCTAAGATAAATATGATGTCGGAGGAGTTGCCCGTGTCTACCAACACCCTTTTAATCACGTAGTTTGCTATAAAGAGCGTCACCACCAGCGGATCATCATGAGGGTAGTGCAGGTCTAGCATGTCCTCGGATGAGAACGTCAACACGTCGGTTCGGGGAAAGTGGGTGGATTGGACATGCCAAACATCTGATCGGGATGCCCGGACATGCCTCTTCCTGGCCGACTATGAATCCCTTCCACCCGAAATGCCTCTAGAGATTACATTGATTTGCATGAGGGGTCGCAGTTGCTCGAGAGCTTGGGTTTCTTACCGAGGTTGTCTGTCTGCTGCCAAGAATTCAGCTAGGTGGCCCTGCTCGATCAGCTTCTCAATGGCAATCTTAAGCTTAAAGCAATCCTCTATGTCATGCTCGTGGACTTTGTGGAAGCGGCAAAACTTGTCCCGGTTCCTCTTACCGGGCGGGCTTTTCAACTTGGCGGGCTCCTAGAGTAGCCTCTGGATCTCTGCAGCGGCCATAACTTTATGGATTGGTCGGGAAAGTGGGGTGAAGGTAATCGAGGCCTAATTTCAAATGCCTCACTGCTGATCTTGTCTGGTCTTCTTTCCCGGACCCTTCTCGGCGCCCTCTCGTTTCCGTTTAGCTTTTGGAGACTCTTCTCCCGTAAAGCTAGCGCGCTTGGACTTTAGAAACTCCTCCATGTCGATGTACTTTTCGCCCCTCTCTGAGAGTTCCACCAGAGTTGTCGGTCAGTCACGGTGGAATGACGTAGCTACTTTGGTGTGTTGAACCCCCGAGCAGAAAGCTATGATTGCGGCCGTTTCGTTCAGGTTGTGGATCTGGAGCCTTTACTGATTGAAACGGTCCACGTATTCCCTTAGGGACTCTCTCTTTTGTTGCTTGATGGTAAGCAGCTGGGTGTTCGGTTGTGACCAGTCGAGCATCCCCACAAACTGGCTGATAAAGAGCTTGCTCAATGTCTTGAAGTCATCAACCGTTCGGGGTTTTAAAGAGTGGAACCACTACACGGCTAGGCCTTTAAGGGTACTAGGGAAGGCCAGGCATAGTAACTCGTCGACCGTAGTGACTAGCGCTATCTGAGCCTTGTAAGTGCGAACATGATCCACTGGGCTCCCTGAACCGTCATAAGAGCTGAGATGTGGCAGTTTGAATTTCCGCGGGATGGGGAATGCGGTGATCCGACCGGTGTAGGGAGACTCGGTCTCTGTATTGGTATGATCGTAGAGCCGCTTGTGGTTCAGTTTTTCGATTTGGTGCTGTAAGTCCTCGATCTGGGCCTTTATATCTCGCCCAGTTCTCCTTTCCATATTCGAGCGGTATGTTGGGTCTGATGATAAGGCCTCTTCCTCGAAGTGCGTCTCCTTGGGGACAAAACTCGGCTCCGGCTCCGGCTCCGACTCCGGCTCCAGGTAATCATATACCTAAGATCTCCCCGTCTTCGGACCGGAGGGTCTTTGGCTGATTCCCGGGCCTTTGGTCCTGATTCCTCCCTCCTGGTGGCGCGTCGTCTGTTGATGATATCTCTAGCATCATCCACCCGACGAGGATTAGTCCGAGCTTGCCGCCTGGTGTGCCTGGGCGCTCTGCTATGGTCACCATTCCGGACGTCTTCCCAATGCGACGGGGATACCGGCGCAGAGTGGATATGGTTCCGAACTCGTGCGGGCTCCCGGTCGGGGGCACTCTTCCCGGTCTAGTTCTCGGATTGAGGACGCTTTTCCTGCAAGGCCAACAGTGCTTTGATTTGCTTCTTTGTTTTCCACTGGCCTTTCAGAAGTTGCGCGAGCGCCGTTGCACTTGCTCGGAGGTCATGGAGGCGGCCTGCTGCTCGAGCTGCAAGTTCTCCTGACCGGCTGGGGCAGTATTTTTCTTACCCATCTTTGGTGGTATGTTGATTAGTCAAGAAATTTGTTGGTGAAAAACTTATCCCCACAAACGGCGCCAAACTGATGATGCCAAAAATTGGTAAGAGAGATTCAGAAAGAGATATTGGGACACAAGAGTTTGCATGTGGTTCGGTCCCGTTAACGAGGTGACCTACACATCCACGGGTGCGTCAGTGCGCTTCACTAGCAGATCACCGACGGGCCTGGTGAGCCGACAAGTTCAATGACCCTACCAGTAACACCAACCGGGTATATGCGCATGAGAGTGTATAAACTGCATTTTTCTAGGTTCAAAATGACCTCCCCATAGTAGGGGGTAGGCGGTCTCTCTTATAGGTGCAAGAGACCCCTTATACATGGTAAGTTTTGCAGATTAGAAAGCCTAATCTGATTACAGTTATCTTGCATGAATTTGGGGGAGTTTCCTAAGTGGTGTAGGAAACTACTATATTCATTCCTTCAATCTTCTAACCGGATTAGGAGACTGATCAACAACTTGTTGGTCAAGCTGGATTCACGGAATGCCGCCCTATGTGCCCAGGCTGTGCGCCCCATACTGAGCGGTTGTAGCGAGCAAGCTCAGGATCACAGAATTGTAGGCATCTTCGATGGAGTGCTCGGGGATCCTCTAATGATGTGGCAATTTGACTCCATGACCTGATAATTTTGGACATATCACCACATAAACATATAAACATGTAGGCACATAACCGTAGCACCTTTTCATTCAACTGACATATAAATCACAATTTAACAATTCCATAGCTTCTAAGTATGATTTCTATAACTCAAACATAAATAGAATCATTGAACACGTTAAACTATAATCACTTTTTTGGCTAGAAAACTCACCTTAGCAAGATTATATCCAATTATGCTCCTAAAATCCCGATTTAAGCTAGAACCAAAGCCAATTCTTGTTCTAGAGCAATCCTACATAGTTTTGGTACAACAAATATCGTCTATCAAGAACGTTACCGAAAAAACGTTGCCAAAAATAAAAACAAGTTATGTGCATGTGATCCTCTTACCTCCACGAGTCCAAAAGTGGTCTCGGATCGTAAATCCGGCGATTAACAGCGACAGAACGACGAAAAACGACGTCGGCGACGGTTCCGTCTTTCTATCTCGAGCTCTCTCTCTTTTCTTTGTTTTAATTTTTGTAAAATGAGAGTCTTCCTCTCATCAAGACACCTACACATGCAAAGGCATGAGGTGTCTTGACCTCATTTCCCTTATTTTCACTTACATCCCTTGAATTTCTTAAATTCTTATTATAAAATCCCTCAAACATTCTATTAACTACTCAATTATCTAATGAGTATTTGTCTAAGTTCCGCATGGGTCCCAAAGTGGGTCTCAAATATTTTGTGAAGTTGCTATAGCACCTACCAATTATAAATCTTTTCATTTATACCCTTATTTGGATATCCAAACTAATACCAATTGCTAACACATATATTATCATATATTATGAAAGCATGTAAACAATTAGTCATTTAATCATATAAAATGTAAATATTAATATTCGGCCATTCACTGGGTCCCATTCCAATACCTGTCCTACCTCATTGGGGACTTTTCCCAAATGGTGTCCTTCTCGGAACACTTTTCATACGGGCGAGTCCAAGCCTCCACTTACTCCATAATATACACTAATTACATGAATTAATGCATATTATTATAATAACCAAACCTTTTTCGGGTACGGGTGTTACATGATGACATTGACGTCGACCCGGAGGAGGACCCTATAGAAGAGGGTGACAGAGGTGAGGATGATTCCGATGATGAGCCCGAGGATGTGGGGGATCACGATGTTCCAGATGAATCGTCCACCACCAGTCCCACCACCAAACCTCACTCACAACCCCCTTACGTGTAGCCTAAACTAGCCACGTGCCGCCACTACACATTTTTTGCTCCGACAACAAATACACCCTTAATCATCAGAAACCACCACCTCAGCCACCATCGTCCAGTCCATACGACTTCGGAGCCACCAGATTGGCCACCAACGGCCAAGTTCTAATTTGCCACATAGCCAGTTTACTTTGGCAATAGTGGTAGCCTAACTTTTTTTTGCTAAGAAAAAAAAGGAAAAAAGGGTTGAAAAAGGGCAATCGTAGGCGACCTACCTCCCAGGGCGTGACCATGGGAGTCTTCTACCTGTGGGGCTAGGGTTCCTTCGCGGGATGCCTCCCATAAAAAGCGCACTAGCCAAGTAGCTTGCTTGGCCAAAGCCGATCCCCCCATCCCACCGAGGCACCACAGTGCCCAAAGCCTCTACCTTGCGTCCTTCTTAATTCAAACTCATGATCTATCTAACCACAAAAAATGCCCTTACCACTGAACCACCCATCAATAGTACGTGGCAGCCTAACTTAAATGTTATTCAGTTTCAACATATATATATATACACACACATATTAAGGCCCCGTTTGATAACCATTTCCTTTTTTTGTTTTAATTTTTTAATTTTTGTGTTAGAAATTTTTGTGTTCATTTTAAAAAAAGAAAATAAAAAATGCATTTCGTAACTTTGTTTTTTTTGTTTTTTAAAAAGAGATAACAAAAAATATATATATATGTTTGGTAAACTATATTTTTGTGTCAAAATTTTATAACTACTTAGTAAAATGACTATTCTGCCCTTATAACTTCAAAATATCTTAACTTGTTAAAACAAAATTAGAATTTAACGTCGTTAAATTCTATAAGCTCATATTATTATGAAAACCATTTTGGAACCTAAAAAATATATACGTCGTAAAATGACCAAATTGTCCTTGGGACTTACATATAAGAAGTTAACATTGTTAAAATTTTCAAATAATACGGAGTGACCTACCTCAATGTTTTTCGATATTCTGGATCCGATGGTAAGGTTCATTTGGCCTGAATATATTTGTAAGATGACTATTTTGCCTTCAAATTTCAAAATGCCATAACATGTTAAGACTAAACTAGAATTGAACGGCGTCAGAGCCTGTGAGCTCATATTTAAGATAAAGAACATTTGGGACCCAAAAAGTACATATATGGTAAAATGACCAAATTGCCCTTGGGGTTTACATATACGAAGTTAACATTGTTAAAGTCCTCAAATAATACAGAGTGGCCTACTCCGAGATTTTTCGACGTTCTGGATCTAATGGTAGGGTCCACTTGGCCTGGATATATTTGTAAAATGGCTATTTTGCCCTTAAAACTTTAAAATGCCATAACTTGTTAAAATAAAATCAGAATTTAACATCGTCAAAGTCTGTGAACTCTTATTATTATGAAGAACATTTTGGAACCTAAAAGTATATAGATCATAAAATGACCAAATTGCCCTTGGGGCTTACATACAAGAAGGTAACATTGTTAAAGTCGTCAAATAATACGGAGTGACCTAACCTTAAGTTTTTGACGCTTTGGATCCAGTGGTAGGGTCCATTGGTATGAATCTATTTGTAAAATGACTATGTTACCCTTCAAACTTTAAAATGCCATAACGTATTAAGACTAAACTAGAATTGAACGTCGTCAGAGCTTGTGAGCTCATATTAAGATGAAGAACATTTTGGGAATGTACAAGTATGTATATATACACATGGTAAACTGACCAAATTACCTTTATAGCTTACTTGTAATAAGTTAACTGTAACACTCGTACCCGGGAAAAAGGTTAATTATTATTTTAATATGCATTAATTAATATAACTAGTGTATAAAAGGGATTAAGGGAAAGCTTTGGACTCGCCTACGAAAAGTGTTCAGAGAAGGACACAGTTGGAAAGTCCCCAGTAAGGAGGGACAGGTAATGAAGTGGGACATAGTGAAGGGCCCGAATAAGAATATTTGCATTTTATATGTTAAATGCATTTATATGATTACATGGATACTTGTTTAAAGATGCCTTTAAATTATGTTGCTATATATGTTAGCATTTGGTATTAGGTTGAATACACAAATAAGGGCATAATTGAAAAAAATTATAATTAGTAGGTGCGATAGCAACTTCACAAAATATTTGGGACTCATACAAAACTTAGACAAACACTCATTAGATGATTGGGTAGTTAATGGAATGTTTGGGAGATTTTATATAAGAACTTAAGAACATTCTGGGGTGTAAACAAAAATAGAGGAAAACATTTGACACCTCACTTGCATGAGTTGCAAGGTGCCATAGGAAAATTTATAGAAAATCTAAAAAAAAAGAGAGCTCCGAGATAGAAAGACGAGCACATCGCCAACATCATTTTTATGTCGTTCCGTCGCCGTCGTTTGTTCAATTAGCGAACCAAACCCGTTTTTGGACTCGTAGAGGTAAGATGATCGTTCATATATCTTTAATTTATGGTTTAATCATCATAATTTTGGTAGCTCACTCAAATCAGTGACGCGCGATTGCCGAATTCTTGTAGGATTTACTCTGGAGAGAGAGTTGGGCAAGAATTGTTAAGGAAATTATGAAGTTCTAGCTTATTTGGGATAAAATTTGTAAGAGGTGAGTTTTCTAACTTTGATGTGGTACATGTCTTGTGCTTCAATTGATAGTAAGGAAATGATCATTTTTTAAGTTATGGTTGAATTCATGCTAAATACTAGAAAGTTACGTTGATTTGGTATGAAATTATCATGCTTATGTGGTTATGTGCTTATATGTTAAGTGGTCAATGAATAATTGGGAGTAATAGTTCATTGTTGGGAGTAATAAGGAAGGGAAGAGGAAGAATCCGATAAATACGGAAGTCCAACGAATAGAAGTGACTGCACGACCAAGGAAGTGGTCTTCCGGTCTGAATGAACCATTAACCCATAAATTTTATGATTACGTATGCTTACGTGTTTATATTGTTGCATTATACATGTTCAAGACATTCATAGCATGTTAGTTATTCACTAAACGTAATGCTTAATAAAATCGTTTTCCTTTTCTGTTGTGGTAAATAATAACCACCGCAGGTTCGGAGCAATATTCGAAGAGGAAATAATGGGAGATATGGGAGAGATGGGGGAGATTTGGGACTTGTGCTCATGAACTTCCTTTTAACATGTAAAATGATGTAAATTGTAGTTCTTGTGATGAAAATGTTAATACTTTTGTGGCATCCATGAAACTTAGATCCTTAAACTTGTAATTTGGTGGTTTTGGAGTTGAATTTGAAGAACCTATGTATATTTCCTTGTTTTGGTACATTTGGTGTAAGTTGGACCATTTCGACAAGTTAGGATGATGTCACTGGGTTGGCAACAAGTTCTTTTTATTTGTATGATATTGGTTATGGCTTGAGTTCATGTCCAACATGGTTTATAAACTTTGACAAGAATAGAGTTTTAAAGCTTGTTTTGATTCAAAGGAGTGAGTTCATGGTTGATTTGGTCAAATTGTGGTTGTGTTTACGTTGTGTCAATCATGCTTGGTTAATGTTTGAAAATGTTTGGGAGTGTGTTTGGCATGTTTCTCCAAAGGTTTATGAGAATTGGTTTGGTTTTGGTTTTGTTTCAAACAATTACGCAGAGTTTAGCAGCAGAATTGCATTCTGCATAACACAGATCGATCCGGGGTAAGGGCGGATCGATCTGGCAGTTCTGGGGAGCAATTTGCGGAAGAACTTAAAAGATGGATCAATGCGAGTTTTAGAGCGGATTGATCTGGGCATCTTAAGGGACATTCTGCAAGAGATTCAAAAAGATGGATCGATCCGGCTATAAAGATCCGCCCACAAATTTTCACGTCTACTTTTACGGAAATGTGCATACCTCTTTCTAGAAAATTCGGATTCGCGCGCCGTTTTTTGCGTTAGAACTGGGACTCAAAGACCTATCTTTTGGTATAAATTTTGATATACTTTATTAAAGACCATTTTACCCTTGGGACTATTTTGTCACCATAAAGTTCTTTAAAGTGGGTTAATTCATGTTTTCTTCCTAATTAGTGTAGTTTGGGGGCGCGTAAAGCCTTGTTACATATGTCCTAATCCGCCGGGAGCGGGTTGGGGTGTGACATTAACATTGTTAAAGTATTAAAATAATACGGGGTGACTTAGACTAAGGTTATTTAGCATTCTAAATCCGATGGAATGGTTTATTTGGCCTGAATACATAAAGGCAAAATGATTATTTTACTCTTAAAAATTCAAAATACCATAACTTGTTAAGATTAAATCAAAATACATAAAAAGTATATAAATCATAAAATGATCAATTCTGGTTAAATCTTAACAAGTTATAGAATTTTAAATTAATAAGGGCAAAATAGTCATTTTACAAATATATTCATGCAAATATACCCCTCCATTAGATTCGGAACGTCGAAAAATGTCAAGCTAGGTCACTTTGTATTCTTTGAAGACTTTAATAATGTTAACTTTTTATATTTAAGCCCCAAGGGCAATTTGGTCTTTTTACGATTTATATACTTTTTAGGTCACAAATACTCTTCATCTTAAATATGAGCTCACATGCTCTGATGGTGTTTAATTATAGTATAGTCTTAACAAGTTATGGTATTTGGAAGTTTAAAGGGCAAAATAGTCATTTTACAAATATATTCAAGCTAAATGAATCCTACCATTGGACGCAGAACATCAAAAAACCTAGGGATAGGTTACTCTGTATTATTTGACGACTTAACAATGTTAACTTCTTATATGTAAGCCCCAAGGGCAATTTGGTCATTTTACGATCTATATAATTTTTAGGTTCCAAAATGTTCTTTCATAATAATGAGTTCACATGCTTTGACGACATTAAAATGTGATTTTATTTTAACAAGTTATGGCATTTTAAAGTTTAAGGGCAAAATAGTCATTTTACAAATATATTCAGGCCAAATGGACCCTACCATTGGATATAGAACATCGAAAAATCTCGGGGTAGGCCACTCTGTATTATTTGAAGATTTTAACAATGTTAATTTCGTATATGAAAACCTCAAGGGTAATTTGGTCATTTAACATATGTACTTTTTAGGACCCAAATGTTCTTTATCTTAAATATGAGCTCACCAGCTCTGACGACGTTCAATTCTAGTTTAGTCTTAACAAGTTATGACATTTTGAAAATTTGTAGGGCAAAATAGTCATTTTAAAAATATATTCAGGTCAAGTGGACCCTGCCATTGGATCTAGAACGTCAAAAAACCTCGAGGTAGGCCACTCTGTATTATTTTAAGATTTTAACAATATTAACGTCGTATATGTAAACCCTAGCGATAATTTGGTCATTTTACCATATATGTACTTTTTAGGTTCCAAATGTTCGTTATCTTAAGTATGAGCTCACAGGCTCTGACGGCGGTCAATTAAATTTTAGTGTTAACAAGTTATGACATTTTGAAGTATGAAGGGCATAATAGTCATTTTATAAATATATTCAGACCAAATGGACACCGCCATTAAATCCAGAACCTCGAATAACTTTTAGATATGACACCTTGTGTTACTTGAAAACTTGATTTTTTTAATTTATTAAATGAAAGATCTAATGGCAATTGGTCATTTTGCGATCATATACTTTTTTGGTCCAACAAAAAAAAAAATTTGTATGGGTTTATAAGTTCTGATGACATTCAATTTGAGTTTAATCTTAAATAGTTATTGTTTGCTAGTAGTTATGCGCGGGCGTGCCAGAACCAAGTGGTTCGGTGTGTGCAAACTAATTTCCTATATGCTTGAGTCAGTGATACTCAAGGCTTTTAGATCTAACTTCTAAACTAAACAATTGTGTGCGGCGAGTAGGAAAGTACCCTCACCAGAAATCCCTTGGCAGTACTGAAGCGCACAAGCCAAATAGTGTATGAGTTTACCAAGTAAACAATCACAAACGATTAATAAAATACAGATTTTATTAAATGTTTGGAAAATACAACCAAAGAACAGATTCAGAACAAACTAATTGTTCGTGAGAATGAAAATAGTAAAAGAAAAATAACAAAAGAGAGTAGACCTAATTGCTATGAATGCAGAAAGAACATAAAAGTTGAATGCTTTTGAATGCTGTTGAATACTTTGTTGAATGCTATTTTCGAGAGTGACGCGGAGTGTCTTGCAGCTTGGCCTGCCTCCATATTTATAGCGGCCATGATTGAACTCTGATTAGGAAAGGACTCCTTAGCTTGCGCCTTAAGCTACTAATTGATTGGTTAATTGAAGAAATCCTTTTATATCAATGATTCCTTGCCTTATCATTATCTTGATTGAAGCAATCCCATCATCTCAGGGATCATCTCGCTTAAATCCAGCTGTTGGTGATAAGATTCTTTCCCAAACGGACTCGAATTTCCCCCAGATCTGGATTGACGTCACAAATGGCAGCTGTCACCAGAACTGCCTTACCTCTATTCCCATCGGCCTCATAACTGTGACTGAAGACTCATCGGACTCATGTAATGTCCTTATGTCCGATAACATCTCTCCAGGTGCTCACGTCCGATCGGGTTCACTTCACCAACCTTTATCACTTTCAATAGATATGGTGTTCGATAGTACGTTCATGTTCTCTATCTCCTCATCGGGCTCCCGTTCTGACAAATGCCCAATGAAGTCCCTTATGCCCGGCGTCTCAATCGATCTCCAACGTATATCCTTGTTCCATTGCTTCCACCATTGATGCCCGATAGACCACTGCGGGTCTGATGCTACCTATCGGGCTCCATCCCATGGAACATCCAGGTTGCCTTCTCTAAACTTCTGGTGACGCTTCCCCTAAGCCCGATGTCATCATCTACTCCGGACCAACCGGTGTCTGAAATGCCCATGCCCGACTATCTCTAGGCCCATATCCTCATATCAATCGGGCTAGAAAACCTTTGGCGGTTTTTAGGTGCAAACAATTGCCTCCCAAAAGGTCATATCAAACATCCCGCCTTGATTGATGTGACATTTTAAATTTCAAACTGGCCACGCGTCAAGCACGCAACAACTTGTCAGATTATGGAGAATCCCACCAGTCACTCCACATTTAATGCGCCATGATGGCGCCGTGATATTTAAATATCACCCATCTTTCGAAACTCCCCACAACGGCACAACCTATTGGCATTCTCTCTTCTATTCCTTAAGCATAACACAGAGCTTCTCTCTCTAAAACCTCCATCTTCTCCGACGACCCATTTCTCCCATAATGGCTCCTAAGACTGCTCCGGCCACCACTAAAGGCAAGAAGACTTTCGTTGATGCTCCTCCACCACAAAACCGATGCAGGGAGGTTAGGGCTTTGGCCAAAGCTCACGCTGCTGACATATCCACTGAATACCTCACCCCCTACAGTTCTTCCGACGGTTCTCCCGTCGCACCAGGCTTAGGTGCGGCGTTTCTTGGCCACCCTCCGGCGGCTTTTCTTCCTTTCTTCTCTGTTGTAGGAAACGAATCGTTCCTACAAGTCCCTACTCATTGGACCAAGGTCCAGACTGCAAACCAACCGATTCGAGGATGGCCGACACCCGCCGCTGATTGGGACAAGTGGGTAACTAGGGTTTCGGCCTCCAAAGCCGGTGTCTGGAAGCAAACGGGCATCTATGATGCAATCATGCTCAGCCGGTCTCGAATTGAGATAGACCGGCCTCTTCTTCTGTCTGCTTTACTCTTCTGGTCCTCGTCTTGCAACGGTTTTCTTTTCCGTTGCGGACCAATGGCTCCCACCGTCAAAGACATCAGCTACCTGCTCGGCCTTCATCCCCACGGCCCAGAGATCATTCCCGGGCTTGACGTTGGGACAGCCAGCTTCGCCTATCCTCAACAGGAAATTGTCAGGGACGGGGCCGTTTCTCATAGGCCGATCACGGCCTTTGGAGGTTTCCTTGCTGCCTGCGTCGGGGCAGATGATACGGCGGTGTCCGATGCAGAACACACTGCCTTCCTCATCTATTGGCTCAACAAATATCTCTTCTGTTCAGCCTCCCAAGCCATTACCAAAGAATATACAACCTTAGCCTTAGCTCTCGCATCGGGGAAACCTTTAGCCATGGCTACGCTGGTTTGGGCACACCTAGTCAGAGGCATAACAGATTTTGTTCACTCGGGCTTCGGAGCTGGTGGAAGCCCGATGTGGGTGCTCCAATTGTGGCTTCATTCCTACTTTCCCGAATTCCAACCCACCATCAGCCAATTGGCCGATGTGCCTATCTCCGCCGTTCAGTTTATGAACGTAGCTCCTTCTTCACACTCTTTCGGAGAGTGTTTCACTTTCTTTTATCAAGGTTGCTCCCCTCGGGCTATCAACCTCTATACCCCATTCTTTTCTCTTCAATTTTCCTCATTCCTTCAGCTCTCGAATAACCCTTCCAACTGGGGTTCGGGCACCCAGTCTACTTACAACGAAATCTTCTCTAGCTACTTAGTAGCTAGAGATATTATCTTCAGCCCGAGCATCCCTTCAGCCAACAATAAATGCGGGGCCGAATACTACTTTGCTCCTCTTTATGCCCGCCAATTCGGGCTTACACAACTCGTGCCCGTTCCTCCTGGCATCACCGTCAACGTTGACTGGGTTGAACGCGGCCTTATTGTTAATGACGGGCAAGTGAAGAAGATAACAGAGAGGTCAAACCGGCTCAAAGCCGAGTTCAACTTTACACCCTTCTCTGCCCGGCCAATTGTATCAGAGGAATTCACCCAATGGTGGGATGAACGGGCTCGAAGCATATTTTCCAGCACCGCTGCTGAGGCCCTGGTGCCTTTTATTGCAACATCGGCCACTGAGGCCGATGTCCCTGTACCGGCAGCAGCTCCAACCCGGCGTAAACAAATTGCCAAGAGACCGGCTCGCAAACCAACTTCGGGCAAGGGTCCGTCTCAAAAGAAACAAAAAACAACACCGGCCTCCATTCAGGTTTGCTCTTCCCTTTGCTTTGGTGATTGAGCCCGAATTCTTTTTATTCACTATTAATCATTTTATTCTATCTTTGCAGCTTGCTGACGAAGACTCGGGAGAGGACCCACTTCCACATCTCACTTAGACTCTTCCCCCAACTCTCCCTACATCACCGGCCTCTACAACGGCTTATCTAGAACGAGTGGCCGTTCGGGTGATGCCACTTCACATCGTGCCTCCTCTAACTCCTTCAAGCGGAGACGAGGACCTTGCCGCCTCCATCCAAGCTCCGGAGCAAGTCGTCCTCTCTTCCAGTACTGAGGACGTGGCCGATGCTGGAGCTACCGTTGAAGCTGTTGCGGACGAGGTGGACCAACCCGTCCCTTCGGACACTAAAGCCGGGCAAGGGGAGCCTACCGTCGCCATAAGTCCTCCTGTTCCCACACTGGCAAGATCACTAGTGGCTGAGGTTATTCCTCCTGAAACATCTGCCACAGAGGCCGGAACTGAGGTCCCGCAGCCAACGGTGGCTTTGACAAGTCCTGAGACGGAAACCGGTCAACCTTCTTCTCCGCAGCCAACACCTTCTCAACCAAGCGAGACCGATATTCGCGCAGCGATCTCGGCCTCCCTTAGTCCTCACACCCAGGTATTGCACCATATCGCAAAGTACCTTCTTTCTTGAACTTGTATCATTTTTCAAAGACTCATTTTTTACCGTATTTCTATTGAACAGGTCGACTCCACAGATCCAGTGCCCAACATCCCCTTTGACGATTTTTTCTCGGGCCTGGACCTAGGAGCTTTTGACCTTGGCCCCCTCGAGCTCGAAGCAGTCTCACCTTCCATCCTTCAACAAGCCAAGGACCTGCTCTTCGGGCTTGCTGACCAAGAACTCTCCAATCTTCCTGCTGCAGCTGACGTTGACACCGCTTTGAACACCCTCATGGCCGATCCTTCTCTTTCAGACGGGCAGCTATCATTACTCGTGGAGATCAAAGAAAGACTTCCTAGCGTCCGTCTTATGGATAGAACGGCCTCAAAGATTCAAGCGGATGCAGAACTTCATTTAGGATCCCGTCAGAAAGCATTGAAGTTCTTGGAAGGGGCCAGAGCCAAGTTTGAAGCGGGAAAGGCCTCCCGTGCTCAGGTTCTAGCCAGGGGTACTTGGCTGCAGAACCGAATTGCTGTACTGAAAACTCAACTCGCCCAATGTGAGGCCGAGGTTGTTACCAACAACGCCTCCATTGGGAAAATTGATGAGGCATTATCTTTACTTGGTGGCGACGCCCAGAAGTGCAGCGATCAACTACAAACCAGCGTCCCCTTATCTCGGGCTTGGGCCCAAAAGCTAGAGAGGGCCAAGAAGGATCGGTCTGGAGCCGTCAAGACCTGGGAAGACTTGAAGGCTAAGCTTAGGAACTTTGAGTCGGCCTAGAGGCCGACTCCTCTTTTGTACTTATTTTTTTATATTCATATATATTTGTAAGTAAGCTGTGCTCAGTCTTATCAATACAAACAACATTTTTGTTACTCGGGCTCAGGGTCGTAATTAATGAGTTGGTCGTATTCTAACCCTGGATTTGGTTTATAGTTCAAATCAATAGTTTCCCACAGAGTAGGGTAATAAGACTTCAAGTATTGACCATTTATTAATCTAGGATGAATACCTCCATCCATATCCCGTAGTCTGTAAGCACCACCATTCTTGACTTGATGTATAATGAACGGACCCTCCCAATTGACCGACCATTTACCGTACCGATTATCCTTGTCCCCGATAGGTAACACGGCCTTCCATACCAAGTCTTCTGTACTAAAGGACTTCGCTTTTACCCTCTTGTTATACGCTCGGGCGGCCCGCTGCTTCTGCACTTTTAACGAGTCTAAAGCCATGAGCCTCGTTTCATCAAGTCCCTCCAACTCAACTATCATAGCCTCTGTGTAATCTGCGGGCTCAAGCTGGTTCTGTAAAGCCCTCCTGGCCGATCGGACGGTGACTTCCATTGGTAACATAGCGTCGTGCCCGTAAGTTAACATGAATGGTGTTACTCCGGTGCTGGACCTCTTAGACGTCCGATAGGCCCACAGTGCCTCAGACAACAACTTGTCCCATTCCCTAAGATTCTCACCGATCATCTTCTCAATGATCCCCTTAAGGATCTTGTTGGTTGACTCGGCCTGACCGTTAGCTTGTGCATAATAGGGCGTAGAATTAAGAATTTTGATTCCCCTACTTTCTGCAAAGGCCGAGGTCTCTGTCCCTGTAAACACTGATCCTTGGTCAGCCGTGATAGTCTCTGGTAGGCCGAACCTATGGATAATGTGTTCTTCAATGAATTTTATAACAGTGGCTTGTGTCACCGTTCTACAAGGTATGGCCTCGGCCCACTTAGTGAAGTAGTCCGTTGCCACTATTATGAAACAATGCTGGCCTGATGATGGCGGTAAGACTTTGCCAATTAGATCCATAGCCCATCCTCTGAACGGCCATGGTTTTATAATTGGTTGGAGCTCCTTAGCCGGTACATGCTGGATCGGACCATGCTTCTGACAGGCTTGGCATCCCTTTGCATAGCTGATACAATCCTTCAGTATGCCTGGCCAATAATAGTTATATCTTCTCAGCAACCATTTCATTTTTGTACCGGCCTGATGAGCCCCACAGATCCCTTCATGCACTTCGGCCATCACCTGCATGGCCTGTTTCTTGCCTAAACACCTCAAAATCACGTCGTCACCGATGGGCTTTTTAAACAATTCTCCATCGAGTATCACAAATCGGACCGCGAACAGTCTAACTTTCCGGTCTACCCTGACATTTGGGTGATTCAGGTACTCGATGATAGGCCTTCTCCAGTCGTCCTCCTCCATCAGGACTGAATTGGTAGCAGCGTACCAACCTCTTCTCGCAACGGAAGGCAGGGATCGGACATGAACCGTGATAACTTGGTCCTCCAAAACCTTTGTAGAAGACGAGGCCGATCCTGTCTTAGCCAGCTTATCGGCCTCGGTATTCGTAGACCTAGGGATATAACTCACGCTAATATCATCAAACTCGTCCATGAGCTGCGTGGCGACAGAGTGAAACGGGCATAATTCCCAACTTTTTATCTGGAACTCTCCTGATATCTGCCCGATCACCAGCCCTGAGTCTCCCTTTATGTGTACGGACGATGCCCCCAACTCAAGGAGTATCTCTAGTCCGATAATTAATGCTTCGTATTCGGCCTGGTTGTTTGTGCACTTGAAATCGAGCCGAAATGACATTTTTGTTTTCTTATACATGGGTGATACAATGACCACACCTGCCCCAGCACCCTCTGCACTTTTGGACCCATCAAAGATCAATGTCCATGGGACCAAGGAAGTGTTTAATACTTTAGGTGCTGGTAGCAACTCTCCCAGATCAGTTGGATCTGGGTGATCAGCCAAGAAATTGGCTATGGCCTGGCCTTTAACCGATTGCTGTGATCGGTATTGGATGGCAAATTCCATCAGGGCCAAGGTCCATTTTCCAATTCGGCCTCTCATGATAGGTCTTGACAACATATATTTTATCACATCGGTTTGACATATAACATAAGTAGAAACGGGCAACATATACGTTCTTAACTTCTGTGATGAAAAATACAATGCCAAGCATAATTTCTCAATCGGCGCATAGCGCTGCTCGATTGGAGTTAATATTCTGCTTAAGTAATAAACGGCCTGCTCATTTCCCTGCTCATTATCCTGAGCTAACATACTTCCTATAGAGCAGTCAGAGGCCGATATATACAATTTAAGATACCTACCCTTCTTGGGTGGCATTAAAACTGGGGAAGTTGACAAATATTGCTTAATTCCCTCAAAGGCCTGTTGATGGCTGTCTTCCCACTTGAATTCTTGATCGGTCTTTATCTTCAATAGTGGGGTCCATACTTGGGTCTTTCCTGCACAGTTGGATATGAATCTTCTCAGGAAGTTAATCTGCCCAAGCAGCCTTTGAAGCTCTTTCTTATTGGCTGGTGGCTTTGCTGCCTGTATTGCCCGAGCCTTGTTCTTGTCTACCTCTATCCCTCTTTGATGCACCAGGAATCCTAAGAAGTTCCCTGCCGAGACGCCGAAAGCACATTTGAGAGGGTTCATTTTTAGTTTATGAGCCCGCATTCTTTCAAATGCCTTTTCTAAGTCTCTTAAGTGATCAGCGTTGTCGCTCGATTTTACCACCACATCATCAATGTAAACCTCCATGAAATGCCCGATCATATCATGGAAAATTGAATTCATCGCCCTCTGATATGTGGCTCCAGCGTTCTTTAGTCCGAAAGGCATGACAACCCATTCAAAGGTTCCAATTGCCCCCGGGCACCGGAAAGCTGTCTTCGGGACATCCTGCTCAGCAATGTAAATCTGGTTGTACCCTGAGTTCCCGTCCATAAAGGACAAAATTTTATGTTTGGCGGCCGAATCAATCAATTGATCAGCCATGGGCATAGGGTACTCGTCTTTTGGGGTAGCTAAGTTTAGATTTCTGAAATCAATACAGACTCTCAGCTTACCATTTTTCTTTACCACTGGGACTACATTCGATACCCATTCCACGTACCTGGCTGTCCGAATGAAGCCAGCTCCTAAAAGTCTCTCAATTTCTTCCTTTACCTTCATCGTGACTTCAGGTGACATGCGCCGTGGGAGCTGTTTAAACGGCCTAAAACCCGGTTTAATTGGCAAACGGTGCTCCACCAATTCTCTGGATAGTCCGGGCATCTCATCGTAATCCCAAGCAAAGCAATCCTTGTATTTATGCAAGAGAGCAATGATATCTGCCTGGAACCGCAGTTCAAGCACCTGACTCACATATGTGGGTTTGTGTTCTCCTTCACTACCCAGGTTGATCTCCAATAGTGGATCCTGCACGTCGGCCTTCAAGTCATCAAGCTTGGCTGTGGCCGTTTCAAGTTCATCCATCTGAATCTCTTCCTCTATTGGCGTTTCTTCTTCATAGATACAATCGGCCAGATTAATTATTCCGTCCACTGGGCCGATCTCTAATCTTCTATCGGCCAGATATGCGCACCATCTGGCCATGCTGGCCTTGATGGCCAGCTGTCTTTTAACTTCAATTGGTCGTAGATCCATCGAAGTCTTCTTGTTCATTAAGCTCTACCGGCCTTGATTCTTCCGTCCGACTAAGATTGTGATATCCAAACTTTAAGTTTGGTAGAACTTCTTTACGGAATATGGCTGCATTTAGTCTACCAAGTTTTCCACATCCTAGTAATTTGATGGGTCCAATATCATCTTCGTATAATACTGCATCGGCCGTCTGCACCCGGGCAACGAATGGCTTTGTATCGGCCCCGACCACTTCCATTTCGTCATCTCTCCAAAAGATCAACAATTGATGGAGAGTGGAAGGGATGCAGTAATTGGGATGGATCCAATCACGGCCAAGCAACGCGTTGTACGCGGCCGATGTCTCAACGATGAAAAAAGCTGTCATGGCCGTTTGGGTTCCAACAGTCAGCTCAAGAGGCAAGATGCCCTTTGTCTTAGACGGTGTGCCCGTGAAGCTCTGAACATTCATCTCGGTCGGAATCAGTTCCGACTCAGATTTTTGAAGAATCCTCAGCATTATTTGGGGCATGATGTTGATTGTAGATCCCCCATCAATCAATATTCTATTCACGGGGATACCCTCAATGTGACCTTTTACGTACAACGGCTTCAGGTGCTGAGACATTTGATAGGTAGGTTTTTCAAAAACCACCTTGACTGGCCCTGCTGGTTTCAGCCCCTCTTCGGTTTGGATCCCTTTCGGCCTCAAGATGGTTATCCTAGGCCGATCGGTTTGTATATCGGTAGCGTCCACGTTCTTGCTCGTAGCCTCTACCACCTTGGGTCTGACGGTCTCTCCACCACCCCAACACAAACTTTCTATTACCGCCGACTCCTTGGTCTGGCCTTCTATTACGTCACCTTCAATGGCCGCTGGCTGATCCGGTTTGGCCATGAATGACATGGGAAGAGTAAACACCATATTTGAGGATAGATTTTTCGGAATTGTTCCGAATTGAATTAGTGTATCATCCTTATCTTCATAATCATCGGCCTCCTCCATTGGATGGGCCGATGGCTCACCCTTTTCTTGTTCAAAAAGTTTCTTTAAGCGCTCTGTGGCATGCATTGCCCCTTTGCCCGCTTTCTTGTCAAAAACGGGCTCATCTTCCTCCATGGCCGTTATCTGTTTGCCGGCCCTATGCCACGGGGACCTTGGGGAATCCTGGACGTGACCCTTCGACTGCTGCCGTTCTCTCTCGGCCTGTCTCAGCCTCTGATACCTCCTCTTCTGAGACTTGCTGTATTGAGGCATCGCTGGAAATTTTGGATGCTCAGCTCTATACCACCTCCCATCACTCACTCTTGGTGGGAGTATCATTCGGGAACGAATGTCCGATGCTGCAACCCTTTGCGAGGCACTCATCGTTGGTCGTGATCGATATTCCCTTCCTTCCATACGACTCGAGCTAGGCATACCGCTTGCTGGCGGCGGCTTCGGCTTCCACTCGGGCTTTACGCGTCCCTATTTGGGCAAGGACAGCCTCTCATGCACGGATTTTCTCGGGCTGCACTCTCGTCGTTCCTCAACTCTAGGCCTCTTGCTTGGGCTAGAGGCCCCTTTCTTGATATCGGCCTTACACCTCGGACACAGGCCTTGTTCTATCAGTTCTAGTTGGTGTCGCAGATCTGCGATCAAATTATCTGTGGTTGATCGGGCTACCTCGACCTCAGCCTTTTGTTCTGCTTCCTTGCGTTCCTGGTATGTCCTCTGAAGCTCGTGAATAGTCACCTTCGGCCTCTCAGTTCCGGAAACGGCAATTTGCTTCCCTTCCCTTTGCTTCGGGACCTTCTCGCTGTCGGTCAAATCTATCTTGACCCTTGGCCGTGTCAGCTTAGTCAAATCGGGCACTACCATATTGGTTCCAGTGATCTGTGGGAACGGGTTCGCATCAACTCCCATAGCTTTGTCCGAAAATTTGAACACTCCTTTCTCCACGTTCTCCTGTATCACATTACGGAAAACAACGCAGTTATTAGTGGAGTGTTTCCAAGAATTATGCCACTTACAATATTCCTTATTTTTTATATCATCGGCCTTTGGGATCCGATGACCTTCACCTAGCCTAATCACTTTTTCGGCCAAAAGGGCGTCAAAAATCTGATCGGCCATTGTTATATCAAATGTGTAATTTTTTCCTGCCTCGAACGTCATTTTTTTAGCAGCGGCGTTATTATTGACAGGCTTGTTCAAGGCATTACACACAATAGGCCGCTTAGAGATTAGCTCGGCCATGTCGATTTCTGCTTCGAGGTCACAATCTGCTAGATGAACCTCGTAGTTGGGATCTTTGTAATATGTTCCTTTAGAAGAACTCTTTTTTTCCTATTCATCAAGTAGGATACGCTCGTAACGGGCGGCCCTTGAAGCCAGCTCGAATAAATCACGGAAATCGGTCCCTTCGAACTTTTTACGAAGCTCGAAAGACATTCCACCCATAGCCATCTTTGCGTATTCTTCCTCGGGCAATATTGTCTTACATCTGTACTTAGCCTTCCTAAATCGGGCTATATAAGTTTCAACGGTCTCCCCCACTTGTTGGAGCATCCTAGACAGATCTGCCAACGATATCTCGGGCTCAGTCCTATAAAACTGCCCATGAAACAATTCCTCCATTGCTGGCCAGTTCCTTACTGAATTGGCCGGGAGATTGACATACCACAAAAACGCTATGCCCGTGAGCGAATTTGGGAACAACCTTAGTTTTAAAGGGTCACTATTACCTGCATGGCCGCATTGCACAATGAATCGACCTATGTGCTCTACCGTGGTATGCTCACTTTCCCCAGAAAATAGGGTAAAGTTCGGAACTTTATACCCTGGTGGGAAATTAACTTGGTCAATTTCGGGCGGGTAAGGCCGTCGGTACGTCGGCCTCTCCATCCTTCTCATGAACGGGCCATACTCTTCGTGTATGGCTGCCACCAACTCTTCCCTGTTAATAGGCTGCGCAGCGGGTCGGGCATTCACCAAAGGGGGTGGTGGTTGCTGCTGGTTGTTATTGGCTTGACGGAGCCAAAAATCATCATTATTCCTTTGCCCCCCAGCAGCGTTACCTGGGGGCGCTTGTTGACCGTTTACCTCTGGGTTACGGCCATTCGTTGCATTTACTTCAGGCTGAGCCCCTGTTACCGGGGTGGTTAGTGGAGGTGGCAATTGTTGATTATTGACCTGGTGGGTCCAAAACCCGCCATTGTTTCTTTGCCCCCCAGCAGCGCGGACTAGCGGTGGAGTACGGTCGAACTGGGTTTCAACACGGCCTCTTGTCTGGACAATGCTCGGCGTGGCCGATCCACTGGGATCGGTGACCACCACGCCACTGGCCGTTTCGTTATGTAATTCGGGCTTCTTGCCCGAGATGTTACCCTCCCTTAGGTTTGGACAGACATAGAGTGGGTCTTTTGGTTTGTCGGACTCAAGCGGCGTGCCAGAGCCCAATCCCGAGCCTGAGCCTGATCCCGAGGCCTTTTGGTCGTTATTGGCCTCAAGAACGGCGCAAAGCTGTTGTATCTGAGTAGCCAGGGCGTCCAGCTTCACGTGGGTAACCCTAGTCTCCATGACCAACTCAGACTGTTCTCGGCGTATATCGGCAGTTTGCCTGACCACATTGTTGAGACTTGCCATTGACCCTATCAAGGTATTATAGTCCTGCCTCAAGGGATCAACGGTGGCTCTCATGGTTTCCGAGATTGCTTCGATAGTAATGCCACCATCGTCCGGAGAATGACCAGTGCTTTCCTCCATAAGTGGATCAACGGCCGACTCGTCTTGGCCGTTTTTGCCGATCTGCTTATCCCTCTTTGGCGGCATGACTTGACACTGTGGGTCCCACCGGGCGTGCCAAAATGTTTGCTAGTAGTTATGCGCGGGCGTGCCAGAACCAAGTGGTTCGGTGTGTGCAAACTAATTTCCTATATGCTTGAGTCAGTGATACTCAAGGCTTTTAGATCTAACTTCTAAACTAAACAATTGTGTGCGGCGAGTAGGAAAGTACCCTCACCAGAAATCCCTTGGCAGTACTGAAGCGCACAAGCCAAATAGTGTATGAGTTTACCAAGTAAACAATCACAAACGATTAATAAAATACAGATTTTATTAAATGTTCGGAAAATACAACCAAAGAACAGATTCAGAACAAACTGATTGTTCATGAGAATGAAAATAGTAAAAGAAAAATAACAAAAGAGAGTAGACCTAATTGCTATGAATGCAGAAAGAACATAAAAGTTGAATGCTTTTGAATGCTGTTGAATACTTTGTTGAATGCTATTTTCGAGAGTGACGCGGAGTGTCTTGCAGCTTGGCCTGTCTCCATATTTATAGCGGCCATGATTGAACTCTGATTAGGAAAGGACTCCTTAGCTTGCGCCTTAAGCTACTAATTGATTGGTTAATTGAAGAAATCCTTTTATATCAATGATTCCTTGCCTTATCATTATCTTGATTGAAGCAATCCCATCATCTCAGGGATCATCTCGCTTAAATCCAGCTGTTGGTGATAAGATTCTTTCCCAAACGGACTCGAATTTCCCCCAGATCTGGATTGACGTCACAAATGGCAGCTGTCACCAGAACCGCCTTACCTCTATTCCCATCGGCCTCATAACTGTGACTGAAGACTCATCGGACTCATGTAATGTCCTTATGTCCGATAACATCTCTCCAGGTGCTCACGTCCGATCGGGCTCACTTCACCAACCTTTATCACTTTCAATAGATATGGTGTCCGATAGTACGTTCATGTTCTCTATCTCCTCATCGGGCTCCCGTTCTGACAAATGCCCAATGAAGTCCCTTATGCCCGGCGTCTCAATCGGTCTCCAACGTATATCCTTGCTCCATTGCTTCCACCATTGATGCCCGATAGACCACTGCGGGTCTGATGCTGCCTATCGGGCTCCATCCCATGGAACATCCAGGTTGCCTTCTCTAAACTTCTGGTGACGCTTCCCCTAAGCCCGATGTCATCATCTACTCCAGACCAACCGGTGTCTGAAATGCCCATGCCCGACTATCTCTAGGCCCATATCCTCATATCAATCGGGCTAGAAAACCTTTGGCGGTTTTTAGGTGCAAACAGTTATGACTTTTAAAATTTGTAAGGAAAAAATAATAATTTTGGATATCAAAATCGATTTTACTTTTTTTGGAAACTATTTATTTTTTATTTTTTGTCCCTTTTTAAAATTGTTTTTGAAAAAATCAAACAAATTTAAGTTTATCAAACACTTTTTGTATTGTCATTAAAAAACAAAAAATAATAAAAAAAAAAAAACAAAAAATACTACTAAAACGAAATGATTATTAAAAAGACCTTAAGTTAGCAAAGCAAATACTACTCATAACCTACTTAGTCGTTATCTGAGACAGAATTGATTTGTCGTGTTCCTATTGGCTGGGCACACAAATCAGCCAGCTGACCTAGTGTGCTAAGTATAGTATACAATAATATTCCGCCGACCAGGGGTGGCCATAGAGTCCAGCAACTGGTACAGCCAGCTGCTGTGAAACAAAACCCGGACCCCATGGTCTAGCTTTAATAAATGACCTGTCTCCAGCGGCGCACGTGTGGATTGTTGAATTTTTGATTTGGAAAACTCTTTAATACATTCTTGTGCATTTTTGGTTTTGTATGCTGCAACCCAATTTTTGGTCCCACTCTGTAGTAATAATGTGTCATTTATTGTACTCTATTCGTCTTTTTTTTTTGTAGTCCATCTTTGAGAATTCAATTTATTAAGAAGATAAAAAAAATCTACACATACTTTTAACAATTGCCCCTAATCATTATAATAACTTTTTTACTTTTATCTTGGTGTAGATTTCAAGGAAGGGTAGTTTTGGAAAGTAAGTAAAAATTGTATACCAATTTAAGAAAGTGAACACTAATTTTGGGACATCCCAAAATGGAATAAAAGGCTCAAAAAAAGGGACGGAGAGAGTAATTTGGTTTTGATGAACAGTGCTTTTTTCTCTTAAAGATGTTATTGTACTAATAATGTGTCATTTGATAGTAACTTTTTAACTTATCATTTGATAATAGCAGTTGAACATAATGCATAGATCACCGAGGTGGTAGCCCAGTTGGACGAGGCTTATATTCCTTACTCCAAGGTCAGAAGTTCGAAACCGGACATAAGTTGAAAGTGCTTGCGTGAGTAAAGCCTAATTTCTGTGGTCTATGGATAGGCTTCTGGCTCACTGGTCGCTTTGGTGGGAGTGTGGTGACGGGCTTGCCTACACAGGCAGTAGCTTTGGTTCAAACCGGATATTCCACATCGGGGAGGACTCCTATGGTCACACCTATGGAGAGTTGCTACGCTGGTTGCCCCATTCTCCCCTTTTGTTAAGCAAAAAAAAAAAATCATAATGCATGGAGTAGTAACCAATTTTCAATAGGGTGCTACTATTTACAAAGCAACACTTGCTAATATAAAAGTAACTTGACTTGAATGGACAAAACATCCCCTAGCCCCTCTTAGCAACTCCATTTTCTTTGGAAGGGGGTCTATTTTGTCCATTCAAACCAAGTTAGTAATTGTTTTTGAGTCTTGTTAGGGGCACAAACAACTTTCACTAACACTTACTAACACACTCTATCTCTCTCCTAGTGGTATTGCGGGGTCCACTGCGGACCCCACAGTACCACTAGGAGAGAGAGATAGAGTATGTTAGTAAGTATTAGTGAAAGTTGTTAGTGCCCCAAATATTACTCATTGTTTTTTTTACAGAACAAATCAAGTTACCTTGACGTTAACAATTGTTTTGACAATAATAGCATCATTTTCATTAAAGTATAATTATTAGTGTGCGTATGATATAACTAATTCCTTCGTTGATTTATAAACTCATGCCCCCACAATTATCCGAAGTATGTAGTTTATACTTTATACTGTATGTATATCCTACATGCACCGAGGGACTTACTAAGGACAAGGGGGAAAATTTTCATATAACTTAAAAAAAATATAAGTATATTTTTATACTTAGTCCTCTCCTCTCAAATTAAAACGATTGTGGATCCTCGGCACATGGGATGGCTAAAGTTTGCAGCACTCATGTTACTTTTTCAGGATCACAAATTTATTTATTTTTTTATTTTATAAATTTTTTTAAAAAAATTTATTGTGGTATTAGAAAAGCCGCATAGGTGTTGCCCATTTTAGCAGGCAAGGAACCCTTTCCAATTAAACATCCCTTTATTTTATTAGTATTTGAGTTTTTTTTTTTAAAATTTTACAAGACGACAAAGTGTAATAAATTCAATTTCTTGATCCTAATTTGTAGAACAATGTGTCATTTTGTTGTACATTTAGTGAAAATTAATATTAACTTTAGTGTGCCATTGATAGTAACTTTTATTCGCCATTTGTTAGTTATAATTTTATAATTGGTAGTAAAATGTCCCTAAGTGTTGTAACTGAGATTTATATATCATAGCCATATAATGGGAGAAGTTTTCTTTGAGACTTTTTTTTAAATTAACTTTTATAACAATTATATCATTTACACGAAAAATATGTATAATAGACTAAAAAAAATTGTCCCGTTGCCCCCAAACCCCCTTAAACTCAGCTACCCCAAGTGCAACTCCTTAGTTTTGCCCTTACCAAGCTCCCCAAATTTCAAGTTTCTGCATCCGCCCCTGACTACGTTTGTAAACTATAGATTGTCACAAAAAAAAAAAAAAAATTCATGATACATCTTAATGACCAGTTTTGAATGTATCAGCTGTTTTAATGGTTTTGGTACTAAATTGCAAGAAGTAGTTCACGAAATGTTAGATGATTTTTAAAAATAGTAATTTTCAAAGTTACAAACATTTGGCGCACAATATAACTTAAGACTCATGTGTACATACATCTAAATGACTACAAAATTTCATATGGGAGATTCGAAATGAAAAAAAAAAATTCTGTAACCTATTCGAAATAACACACAAAAGTACTATTGTAAATAACCTAGAGTTAAACTTTTTTAGAGCATTTATTGTAAATTTGCTTGAATTTCACTGAGATGTAAAAATATAATTTTGCCTAAGTTAAAAATGAACACAATAATGTCTTACTATATATTAAAATAGTATGGTAATTTGCTATTTTCGCGAGTGTGTCTTTCATGGGTAACAATATAATTACAATTTGTGCAAGTAAAATGTCTTCACAATATTAACTTTCGACACCCTAATTGAATGAAAACAATAAGCATAATCAATTTTTTTTTTTGGTGGGTGGGGGTTGGGATTCTCAACCATGGGTCCAAATATTTTCTCTCAACAGATCACAAATTTGTTTGAAGAAATTGTCTATGTAGTATTATTTATAAGATTTTCTTTCATTTTTCCTTTATGTTTTTTAATCAGTTAGAAATAAAAATAAGCATATAAATAGAAACAAAGACAATGCTTTCTTTCCTTTTTTTTTTTTTTTTTTTTTTTGTGGGCGCAAAAAGACAATGCTTTCTTTAAGGTCTTCTCACTTAGTATGTTACTCCGTATTTGAATACCTAATTCTTTTTTTTTTTGATTGAGCTGGTTTGTTTGGTACATTGGGTGGGTTCTAGTGAATTTTCCCAGTAAAAACGATGCCGTTTTTCTAGACTTTGGCAAAACGTCCTAGTCTGGTCTTTCCATGTTGTGGATCTATTATCTCTTTCTCTTTCCAGGCAACTGCCCCCACCCCTCGCCTTAAAGAGGACTAAACACGTGCAAGACCCGTTATTCCAGCAGCATAAAAGCTAACAGTGGCTCTCTCGTAATTTTCGTCCTCTTACATGGGTAGATATAATAATACATCTATATTTAGCTCACCTAACTAACCTCATTTATTTGACTGCTAGTGCTTACTTTTCATCAATCATAAAAAAAAAAAAAAAAAACCCCAAATCAAACCGGTCACCGGCCGTTCCACTCCAAACATTTCTGGCTTCCGGCGATGGAAACCGGTTTTCCGATACAAAAGCCGGTGGATTTTTGATTCAGAATCATTTGTCTAGGTTTTTCCGATATTGGTGGCGCGGCGGGTGGACGGAGGTCTTTGATGACGTCGGGTTCGAGGCTTCCGACATGGAAGGAGAGAGAAAACAACAAGAGGAGAGAGAGACGGAGAAGAGCGATCGCTGCCAAGATCTACGCCGGCCTGAGGATGTACGGAAACTACAAGCTACCGAAGCACTGTGACAACAACGAGGTCTTGAAGGCTCTCTGCAATGAAGCTGGTTGGACCGTTGAAGAAGACGGCACCACTTACAGAAAGGTAGTAACTCTCAAATTCAAACTAACTAATTCTCTCTCTCTCTCTCTCTCTCTGCTCAGCTTTCGATATGCTCATGTTAGCAATTGTCTCTGAGAAAAGCTAAAGTGATCACATAGCTATGGATCTCCATCGCAGATCTGAAATTAGGTTTTCCTCGGTGTTTCGCTTTTTTCAATTTCTTCCGATTTTTTTTTTATAGGATTTTTAGGTGAATTTACTTGACATTTGCCGTTTTGTGGTCTTAAGCTAACGTACGCCGTAGGAACATGGCGTAAGATAATCCTTCCTCTTTGTTCTCGTTTCCGGAGCTTGAACTGAGTTCTTTATGATCAACGGTTCAGATGGCATAGTTTAGCTGCTTGTCCTTCCAGGCGTACGATAGATCATCTCAGACCGTGATTTTATTTTTTCATTGACTGCACGAAGCACTAAAGATTCTCATTTTCAGCCAAAAGGTAAAGAGGTCTGAGACACTGAAACAAAGAGGACGATTGTCCTTTTGACTGCCTTGCCCCTACTGTTTTCCACAAATGCCTAACCTTGAAGCCGCAAAAATATCTACTTTACTTATTTATCGGGGGTATTTTTGTAATTTCAAGCACCATTCTTTCATCTTCTTTGATTGAACTCTCTCAGGTTCTCAGGTTCTTTACTGAAACTGATGACAAATTAATGAGCACTCTCTCTCTCTCTCTCTCCTTTTGGAAATACGGGTTTGCAAACAGTTGCAGTTCTCGTGAAACCATTTTTTCCTGGGAATATCTGGGGAAACGGGTTCAAGTTCAGCTGAGTTTTTTGATGACCAAAAAGCCCTCTTTTAAAAGTTGTAGTAATTTGCTGAAATTGTCGAGGTCAATTTGGTAATTTGAAGACATATATTTGAGTTGTTAAATAGGGGTTTTCATTTTCCGAGATTCCCGGTAAAATTACTTTATTTTTTTGGTTTCCCAGTCAAGCGTGGGAATGGGATTGTAGTGGGAGTGGGGTGGCCAGTGGGGGCCAATGCAGTTTCTTTATTGGGTTATATATTAGTATATGGTTTTAATATGAAAGGGAAAGTGATATGAAATCTTTGGATTCGTATTTCTTTTTGGGGAAGAGAGCGTGCGGGAGCATTGTTGAATTTATTTGTAACGTGATGCTGTTGGCTGGGTGGGGGAGGTAACGTGTGAAGGGATTATTATAATCCCAGTTGACATTATTAATTTCCCCATTAGAAGTTTTTTATTTATCTTGATCCCAATTACCCTATTGCCATCATTGAATTTATAGGCCCTTTATACAACTTTGGGGGTATCTTTTCAAACTGGTCACTGTGAGAGTAGACAGGAAAAAAAGGCTTAGATTTACATTTTAATCCAAGGCTCTCCCTAGTCCCTTAGGCCACGTTTGGATGACGGAGCCGGGATTGGACAATTAGTCCTTTTTAAAAAATAGTCCTGGGACTACTAATACCACCTCCCTATGGTATAACTTAGTTCTCCGTATGGGGGACTATTATTTTAAAATGGACAATTAGTCTCGCGCTCCATAGCAATGCCAAACACTGGACTATTCGATTAAAATGGACTATTAGTCCAATCCCCCTCTGTCACCCTTTTAGTCCTGCGAAACAAACGAGGCCTTAGTGTTGCGTTCATTTTTATTGAACAAGAAAAAGTCTTTGGCTATCCATTTAAATGAAGGCATTGAAGTAGCTTGATTTTAGGTCATTCCTAAGATTATTTACTACTTTCATTTTAGTAAGGTGGTAGACTTTTTTTGTTCATATAAGAATGGGCATTTTAGGAGAAAGTTTTAGGTATTTTGAGGGTACCACGTGACATGCATACGTGGTACCTTGTCGCCAATGGAAGTGGGTCTTTTGGGTAAAACGCACACCCAAAAGTGTGATCGCCGATGGCGTGCGTCCCACCCAAAAGACCCATTGTAATTGGCTGCAGGGTACCACGTAGGTATGCCATGTGCTAACCTCAAGGTACTATAAAATTTCCCTTATTTTAGACATGCGGTACTTTGAATTTATCTTGATTAAATGCGTCGATCTTGTGAGATATAATTTTGTGTGACCGTTGCAACATTGGGATGGCCATTATGTCATAACCATTCACGGTACCTATCATGAATGGTGAAATTACAACGGCCATCACATGGTGTGACGGTCACATGAGATGATTTCTCAATCTCGTTTAGTCCCCGTATTACAACCATTGATGGATTTATGGTTTTCAGATCCTGTAATTATAGGATAGCCGACAGACTGAGGCTTAGTTGAGTTGAGTTGAGTTGAGTTGAGTTAGGATTAGATCTTATCGTTATAGATCATATCATCATAGGACTTGCATGGGGCCTATGTCAATAGATTCAAATCTTCCATACCCATTAGTAAAGTTGACATCATACATCAATAGTTGACCTTTTTTAGCATCCGTGGTAGTCTGCAAATGGAATTATGTATGCTACTTAGGGTCATTTGTCCTCACTTATAAAACACGGACTCTTCGAAAAGCCCACCGCACCCGCACCTAGTGCGCACCTGTACTGGGTGCTTCGTGGATTCTTTGAGTTCTTTTGAAGCTTTATTGTAACAGGGTGCTTTTGAAAAAGAACACAAGTTTTTCATACAATTTTGAAAACTTTGGGGGTTTACAAGATGAATAATAGAAAATTATAATAGCAATTATCTAGGGTATACACTACTGCGCAATTATCTAGGGTATACACTAATGCTCTAATAGTTATAAAATAATTTGTATATACTACTATCTAAAAGTATATTTTTAATATTTTATCCAAGTACTCCCGCCGCTTCCGCACCCTTACTTTTTAGAAAATTGGCGAATCCCTCCCACCCGCATCCCAGTACCCGAATCCCCGCACCTGCCCTGGTGCTACCCAGGTCCTCACAAATGTAGTTTACCCTATTTGTTAATTTTAAAATATGCTTCACAGTCTTTGTAATATATATGTCCAGTCAATGTAATGAAAGATTGGGACTCATCGCTTCATGGTCTTGCTTGACATACAATGCATTCACTACAATCTCGTCAAACTGATCTTTTCATTAGAATGTGTTAGTCTTGATACTCAAATGCTTGAAATGATAAAGCCTTATTTTAGTTTAAGGATTGTTTGTGTCAAGTGGGACCCATTAGATGTGGGCTCCCATCCTATGTTTGTGGCAAACTTTACTGCGCATGAGGAAATTTAGGACTTGGTGGATTACTGGATTTATAGGAAGGTATTTGCAGGAAAGAAACTAAGATTGGAGAGCTCAGGTAGTCATGGTCATGAAATAGAAGATCAACAACCATGACGACTGAATTTCTCAAAGCCTAATAATGAGCCTCTAAGGAAGCTGTTTGTTTAACATAAGTACCTCCAAATTTAAGCACTTTGGTTTTAATATGTCGTATTTTTCCTTTTAGGTGGTGGAGCGTGTGGGGTTGATTGATTTATATAGCAAAGTCTAGTTTCAATATGGGTCAGGAGAGAACATATCACGTGTGGCTCGGTAATCATAGACCGAAACAACCTTTCACTTCATAAACATTTTTTTTTCTTTCAGTTTGAGCGTTCCTATAGTGACCATTTTGCACTGAAATGCAACCCTCCCTCACACCACCACCACCTCCCCTCTCCCTCCCCCCCACCCCCCACCAAAAAAAAAAAAAGCGAAAAAAAGAAAAGAAATGGAAGTTTTGCATACGACTTTTCACTAATTGGTGAAAAACTCGGGAACATTCCTTGACATACTCCCACTAATTGGAGCACATGAACCTTGATGCTATGTTGAAACTACAACAATGGAGGTTTGTATAACCTTATGTCACAAGTAAAATTGAGAGTTAGGGTATGTATGTTAGTATGTATATGTCGGGATGGATGTAGAACTTCAAAGGTGAGGAGGGGGGGTGCTGGGCAGGGGGTAGAACTAGGATAGTCTACTTGAATAAATTTTCGTGTAGAGTTTCATGTAAAGTTTTGAATTATTCTAAATATTGCGTTAGGTTCAGCTAAGAAGTGAGAAGAAATGTGTTGGACCAAAATATTTAGGATGAGTTGGATAACAATTGTGTCGAAGTTAGTTCAACTGCGCTTTATTTGGAATCTATGACTTGGCCCATGGTTTAGGATGGATAACAATTGCTTAAGTATATTTTTTTTAAAGGTATTCAAGAATTTTCCAAAAGCTTAGCGGGCTTGAGACCCCCTTGTCCCTCTTTAGGTCTGCCTTTGTGTATATGTATTATGATCATACTACAAGATAAGCCTTTATATTAATACATAACAACCCTATTTGTTTTTATTTTATATTGTCCTTGAATTTCTTCTTTGAAATAAAATTTTGGTCATTAAATGAGTTGGAACACAAAATCTCGCCAATAATTGTCATCAACTCATCTTGTAAGTCTTGGGTTCCTTATTATGGTGCATCAAACCATGCTTTATCAGATCTTTGTTCCAGCAGAGGTTATATAGTAGGGTATTGAAAATTTCCTTCGCAGTTTGTTCTATTTGGCCATTTCTAAGCAGTCGGTTTGTGTGGATGCTTATATGTTCAAACTGATTAAAACTAGATTGTATGAACTTGATTCTCTACTTAAAGTCATTAGATGGTGGTTTCCAGCCCTTTTGTTGGGTTCCTGTGGGGGTCGATGTTGTTTCTTTATTGGTTATGTGGTTTTAATACATATAGGGAAAGAGAGATGAAACCTTTGGATTCCTCTTTCTTTTTGGGGAAGAGAGTGTGCACCCGCATGGTTGAATTCAAGTGAAACGTGATGTTGGATGGGTGGGGAGACAACGTGTTATGGGGATTATTATAATCATGGCTGTCAAATCGGGATTCGTATCGTGAATCGAAATGATACATGTGAATCAAATCGGGATTTGCGAATCGTGAATCGTCATTATTAATCTCCCCTTAGAAATTTTTGTCTAGGCTTTGTATAAGCATATCCTTTTTATTTTATTTTTTATTTATTTTTTTTTATTTCTAGGCTTACATAAGCATATCCTAAGTGGTTTAAAAGAGGGTTGAGAATCAATTTTAAAAAATTAAAAATTAAAAAACAAAATAGAAAAATATGGAAAAAATCAGTTTTGTGCCTGGCAGTCTAAGTGAATCATAAGAATTGCGAATCGAATCGTACGATTCACTTGCGAATCGTAAGATTTGCCTTCGATTATTGCATATGTTCGATTCGTGTATTGATTCATATCATTTTCATGGTGAATCGTATCGAATCGTACGATTTTGATAAAAAAGATTATAATCATAGTTAACATTATTAATCTTCTTAGAAATTTTTTTAGCTTGATGCTAGTTACCGTATTGCAATCATTATAACGTGGGTGCTATGGAAATAGGTGGTGAGACTGAAGGAAGATTTGGATTTTAAGGAAGGTTCTATGATACATCCTAGTATTTTAGTGGTAAAATGTGGTATCTTGGTGCTAGAATGTAGTACCATTTGAATGAATAGTTTTTATTAATTTATTTTCATTATTTTTTAATTTTAAAAAGGCGTTTTTAAAAATGGTTCCACTCAAACAACCTAACTTTAATTATGAATTGCACCTCTCCACGAGTAATCTTCTTTCCTATCATTTATAACTTTCTTTTCTCTACTACCTAATTGCCCTTACACCTACCAACTATTTTAGTGATTTTTCTTTCTAGATCTTTATTTGATTCAATTATTCATCTCTTCTTTTATCAGGAGTTTTAAGGTTGAAATTGCAAGAATAATTAAAAAAGTAATCAATCTAACCTACTGAGAAAAATACTCCCATTCTAGCACCTGTTTTTCCATGTCACCCACAAGCTTAGGACGTGTTGATATAAGACGGGTTTTTTTTTTTTTTTTTTGGTTTTTTAAAAAAGTCTTTTATTTTACTTTATAAAACGGAGACAGCATTGTTCGGTTCATTGACATAGGGAATTTTTTTTTTTCTTTCTTTGTTTGTAAGGCTTTGTTTGGCTTCTCATGTATTTTACTTCATTACTAAGTTGCAATTAAGAATTAGTTTCTTTAATTCAACTGTAACTTCCGAAAGAAAAGAGGAAACTGACTAAAATTTTAGTATTTTAATTAATTTCTCACTATATTTTCTTTGCAATCTCTTTGCAATCTTTTTTTCCTAAATATTTTCCATTGTAAACAAACAAATAAAAATCTTATTCGTTAGTATTTCCTTCCTTTACCCTTACTTAATTCTGGAAATTAACCAAAGAACGACTGAGAAAAATAGTGAGGGTAGTGCAAGGGTAATTCAGGTAGTAGAAAAAAGATTATAGATGATAGGAAATAAAGTAACTCATGTGAGGGTGTAATAAATGATTTAAGTTAGATTTAAGTCAGGCTACTTATGTGGAATTGCATTAATTACTTCTTAACATGTTGCCCTAAGGGCACATATTAATGGAACCCTTTTAAAAAATAAATTGGTTTCAAAGTCACGACCATTCAGCATGAAGTTACATTATTTTGGCACCACTTTTGGTGCCGAAGTGTTCTAACTTGTATGTATGATAGATCCTAAATCACTAGGATGTAGAATCATAGAAGATCCCGCATTTTCATCCAAGGGTCTTGCTATTTCATACCACATCAGTGTGATACGATGGTACTGCTTTCATTTTTTAACACAAAAAGAAAGTCCGTGGCTTCCCATTAAAAAATGAAGGCATTGAAGTAGCTTGATTTTAGGTCATTCTTATGATTATTTAATACTTCCATTTTAGTGAGGTGGTGGCTGATATTTTTTTGTTCATATAAGAATGCGTATTTTAGACAAGCAGTTGGATAGAATTATACCTCACGAGATCCATGCATTATAATCCTAGTTGACATTATTAATTTCCCCATTAGAAGTTTTTTTATTTATCTTGATCCCAATTACCCTATTGCCATCATTGAATTTATAGGCCTTTTATACAACTTTGGGGGTATCTTTTCAAACAGGTAGGGAGAGTAGAGGGGGGAAAAAGGCTTAGATTTGCATTTTAATCCAAGGGTCTCCCTAGTCCCTAGTTCATGTGGTACGATAGTGTTGCGTTCATTTTTAATGAACAAGAAAAAGTCTTTGGCTACCCAGTTAAATGAAGGCATTGAAGTAGCTTGATTTTAGGTCATTCCTAAGATTATTTACTACTTTCATTGTAGTAAGGTGGTAGTTGAGACTTTTTTTTGTTCATTTAAGAATGGGTATTTTAGGAGAAAGTTTTAGGTACTTTGAGGGTATCACGTGACATGCTTACGTGGTACATTGTCGCCAATGGAAATGGGTCTTTTGTGTGAAACGCACACCCAAAAGTGGGATTGCCGATAGTGTGCGTCCCACCCAAAAGACCCATTGTAATTGGCTGCAGGGTACCACGTAGGCATGTCACGTGCTACCCTCAAGGTACACGAAAACTTCCCCTATTTTAGACATGCGGTAGGTTTGATGTTCTCTTGATTAAATGCGTCGATCTCGTGAGATATAATTTTGTGTGACCGTTGCAACATTGGGAAGGCCATTGTGTAATAACCATTTTTGAGACCTACATGAATGGTGATATTACAGTGGCCATCACATGGTGTGACAGTCACATGAGATGATTTCTCAGTCTCCTTTAGTCCCCATATTACAATCATTGATGGATTTAGGTTCGCTGACGGACAGAGGCTTAGTTAAGTTGAGTTTAGATCCTATCGTTATAGATCCTATCATTATAGGACCTGCATGTGCCCTATGTCAATAGATGCAATCTTCCATTTCGACACATCAGCGAAGTTCTTGCATCATACATCCACAGTTGACCTTTTCAAGCTTCCATGGTAGGTCGTACAGAGGCTGAAAATGCGTTCATGTATGCTACTTGGGGTCATTTGGCCTCACAAATGTAGTTTACCCTGTTGGTTAGTCTCAAAATTTTCTTCAGTGTGTTTGTAATACATATATCTATTCAATGTAATAACAGATTGGGACTCATCATTTCATGGGTCTTACTTGATACAGCAATGCATTCACAACAATCCCGTCCAATTGATCTTTTCATTGGAATCTAATTAGAGTCTGCAATGGTTGAAATAATAAATCCTTACTTTAGGTTAAGGATTGTTTGGGACCTTGGGTCAAATGGGACCCATTAGACGGTGGGCTCCAATCCCTTTTTTTATTATTATTATTATTTATTTATTTTATGTTTCTGTGGCAAATTTTAGTGCGCATGAGGTATCCTTATTATGGTGGCATCAAACCATGCTTTATCAGATTTTTTTTGTCCAGTATAGGTTATATAGTAGTGTATTGATAATTGGCTTCGCAGCTTGTTCTTTTTGGTCATTACTAAGCTGTCGGTCTGTGGATGCTTATTATATGTTCAAACTGATTAAATTATGAATTTGATTCTCAACGTAAAGCCATTAGAAATTTGATTCTCAACGTAAAGCCATTAGATGCAGGGTTCCAATTCTTTTGTTACTGGTGTGGCAGGATTTAGTTCATTGTAGTAAATTTCTATCCCAACACCTGGCAGTGGGACCCCATTCAATAATAGTGGGACCGCCTGATTTTCATTGGAAACTGTTTTAGGGTGGTCCAACTGCCACATGTTTGGGGAGCCATAGCATACTCCTATGCTCCTTGTGTAGTTGGATGATCAGACAGGCTTTAAAGACTTTATTTTTCCTTTTTATTATTCTTATTTGATCACGAGCAAGATTATGATTTGAATAAATAGTGAAAAAGGACAGAAATAGCTTATTGCTTAAGAGTCTACACTGATGAACTATCAACCTGACCACTTGTAAAACTGTTAAAAGAGGAGTGGACTTGCAGTTTGGCGTCAATTACGAAGAAGTTGACTATGCCCTGATATATTGCAAGCTTATGTTTGCTCCTGTATTATAATCAAGCATTGAATCTTCTTGCATGTCAGTAGACCATTGGGGGTTATCAATCCATTACATGAAGCTAAAGCACAGATTAGAACAAAAGAAGTGATCTTTACTTGATTTCTGTCTTTGAAGTTTAAACTATGACTTGGTCCCTGACTCTCTCATCATGAATGCTTAGGCCGTTTGGGAACCTCGGTGGCAATCCTGGAAAATCTGCGAATATCAAAAGCAGCCCTTGTCCTACTTTTGGCAATCGCAGATTTTCCGCACCATAAAATTCATCGCCGGAATTTAAGGGTTGCCAAACAGTTTTGGGAATTGCAATTGGAGAGCCAATCAATGCGGTACCAATGTAGAATTTTGTGTTGGGTCTTTGGAAATTATTATAGTTAAAAGAAGCTTGCAATCTTTCCAAGCAAAGTTCTATATAGGCTCAGTTGGAAGTTTCAAGAGAATCTATCATCTGTACGTCTTGTCTTCTTTTCTTGTTCTTGTTCTTTTTATTTTTATTTTTTATTATGTATATATATGTATGAAATAATGAGCTATGGTACTATTTTTATCCTGCCAGCTAGTTACAATAATGCGATATCCAGGATATACACTGTAATTGCTTTGTGCTGAGATCTTTGCAAGGGTGCTCTCATTTGCAGTCGCAATTCCCTAACTGTGCAGATTTGGTTTCAGTTTCATACAACCCGACTCAATACTATTAATGATTTATAATTTCGTACTGTGAAGTTTTGAATTTGGAGTGGAAAACTTGCAACATTTTGAGCCTTGATATTGCATGAAGCTTGTGTTAAATTATTGTTTTGTTCATTTTAAGCATTATACATATTGTTTTTATGTTTATACACTCTATGCATATATTATTATTATTATTATTATTATTATTATCATTCACGGTTTGATATGATTTACAGCTCATAATTTTGGCAATCCGATTCATGATTTGACAACAAATATCTCAATATTTCTGCAGGGATGCAAACCCATGGATCGTATGGATATTATGGGTGGGTCCGCATCAGCAAGTCCTTGCTCATCATACCAACAAAGTCCATGTGCATCCTATAATCCAAGCCCTCCTTCCTCTTCCTTCCCTAGCCCAGTTTCATCTCATTATACTACAAACATCAACGGTAATGCCGATCCCAACTCTCTCATCCCTTGGCTCAAAAATCTCTCTTCCGGTTCATCATCAGCTTCCTCCAAACTCCCATACCATCTATACATGCATGGAGGTTCTATCAGTGCTCCGGTCACCCCACCATTGAGCTCCCCTACTTGCCGAACTCCCAGAATGAAGGACCATTGGGATGACCCAACTGCGGGTCCTGCCTGGGCCGGGCAGAACTTCCCCTTCCTGCCCTCTTCAACCCCACCTAGTCCGGGTCGTCAAACCCCTCCAGACTCAGGTTGGCTCTCCGGTGCTCAAACTCCACAAGGTGGGCCCGCATCTCCAACATTTAGCCTTGTCTCGTCAAACCCATTTGGGTTCAAGGAGGCATTCTCGGGTGGAGGGTCTCGGATGTGGACTCCGGGTCAAAGTGGGACTTGCTCTCCTGCAGTTGCGGCAGGGTTAGACCAAACGGCAGATGTTCCAATGTCGGATGGGATTTCGGCTGAGTTTGCTTTTGGCAGTAATACAATGGGACTTGTGAAGCCTTGGGAAGGAGAGAGAATTCATGAGGAATGTGTTCCTGATGATCTTGAGCTTACTCTTGGGAACTCTGGAACCAGGTACATACAAATAATGCATGTGCATATTATATCTATCCATAATATCGATAGACATACAGATATATACACACGCACACGCACACGCACACGCATTCATTTTTAACTCCTTCATTCTCTGAAATAAACATGTTAACTAATAATTTGATTTGGCATTGCAGATAAGGAGATATGATCAGAGGGAAGGAGAGAGATCTCCATGAGTCCATGGATTTGGTTTCTGCCTGAGTGCAAAATTCATCAAGTGCCTTCTTAGTTCTTTCTCATATCCATCCTAAATTCAGTCCTGGTTTGCACAACATAAAATACAGAGAGTAGATCAGAGTTTCTTTTTTCTTTTCTTTTTTTTAGTTTATTAAAAAAAAAAAACTGTAAGATAAATTATAAATGCTTCATGTGGTGAATTTTTCAACTTTTATTTGGGTATTCTTCTCATTTTATTTTTTCATTTTTTTCCCACAATTTTCCCTCGAGAAGAATTTTCTATTATAGCGGTGATATACAATGATTGATTGTTATGCGTGGTCTTGATTTTGTAGTTGAATGGATTTTGAATGTCAAGCTTAAATACTCTAGTTGGTTATTGAGTTCTGACTACCCCTTTGTATGATTATAGGAGATCTTCCCTGAGTTATTAATTGTGTGTTGTCATCTATTTAACTAATTAACTAATTATGTCTCCAAGGTTTTTCAACCCCTTCTAAGATCCTCAAATGTTTTTTGGACAAAAAAAGCACATGGTACCTACTGCTACTGCTGATGTTAGTGCCCAATTTTGTTTTTTGTTTGTTTGTTTGTGAGAAATGTCTGAAATCGAAAATTTAAGGTATATTTATGAAAAAGTTTCTAAAATGTTTCTGAAAATGTCTCTGAGTCTGAAAAGTGCCGAGAGTTTGGGAGAAATGTCTTTAAAATTGAATAAGTTAGAAACATTCTAGGAAAAAGTCCTAAATATGTTTCTGAATCTAAAGAATTTAGAAATATTTTGTGAGAAATCGCTATAAAAATGTATTTTTTTTAGAAACATTTCAATAGTTGACATCAACCAAAATAAATAAATAAATAAATAAATAATTAGTGGCTATCATCAACTCGACAGGTGAAGGGGGAGGGGTAATTTCATCTGCAAAAATAAATATTAAAAGTGAGGGATTTTTCCAAAAAAAAAGAAAAAAAAAAAGAAGAGAGATAAATGTCCTTTTGGTTTGAGGGAATTTTGGATTGTCCTTTTCGGCCTTATTGTCACACCTCAATCCGCCCTGGCGGATTAAGACACGTGTTACAAAACTATACGCGCCCTAAAACTGTACCAAAATATCAAGAAAGCAGTAATTAAGTGTCATTAAAAGGCTTTGCTGTGACAAAACAGACCCAAGGACAAAATGACCATTTAGAAAAGATAGTAAGATTTTATACCAAAAGAAAGATCGTTGAGTCCCGGTTCCAACGAAACAAATGGTGCACAAATTCAAATTTTCTAGAAAGAGTTATGCACGTTTCCGTAAAATCCAATGTGCTGTGAAAACATAGGCGGATCGATCCATCCTTTGTACCCGATCGATCCAATTTGACATTTTTCTAGCAGAATATCCTCCTAGAAGTTCGGATCAATCCGCCCATTAACCCGGATCGATCCGGGTTCTGCAGAACTGAAATTTGCTGTTAAAAACTCTGTTTTTACTATTCCAAAACATATCCAAATTCCAATTTTGATTCCAAACCTTCCAAAACTCTTGGGAACACCATCCAAATACTCATAAACATATCAACATATTTAAGCTTCCACAAACATAATCCAAACCTCAATCAAATGAAAGAACTAGTCATAAAATCTCCAATTTCACACAAGTAGTAAAGAGATGGAAATTTCTTTACCAAGATAAGTTCAAAAGTCTTCAACTTCTTGTTTTAACCAAAATCCATTCAACCGTCAAATGAGGTTCCATAATTCATTTCTAAATATTTGCAAGTTCACTTAATCATCAAAGTCCATGAAAATTCATTTGAAAGAACAAACTTACATTCTTTTATTAAAGCTAGACTCAACATGAGTCCAAAGGCTCAAAACACAACTTAAACCCAATCGATTTGCACTCAACCTACTAACAAGTTCCAAACCTCATCTTAAAGCATTGAAAGTTGGTGCTTATCATTTTACAACTTATAAAAGAAGTTTGCTACCCAAATATAACTTATTCTCTCAACAAAATTATTTACAACTACAACTTTACAAGCATAAGTTCCAACTCCTTCAAAGCTAACATAATTACATGCCTATGAACATACAACCAAACTGACCCTTTGCCTAGACTCCCAATAGCTTCCTTCCCTCATCATGATCCGTACCTGCGGTGGTTATTCAATTACCACACATAAAACAATTTTGTTTTAAGCTTACGCTTATTGAATACTTTAACCGTGCCATTGGAGTATGAAATGCGGCATATGCAATATCTAAACAACACAACGATAAAATTAGTTGCCGGTATGTCAAGTAACTAACCACCATCGCAACGGACCCAAGATTCCGGGCCTTTTCTCACTTTAACGTCGCATATAACGAAACCACACAATCTCACATGACAGTAGTCAAATTGTTGTGGTCGTCACCATCGTCCCCTTTTTCTTGAGGAATACATCGTCCCGTTAATACGGGCTAAATAATGGTGATTATAACTTTACATCCATTGACCCATAAAAGCACATAAACATGTTAGCATATCACATAGCAATTTCGGCAAATTTGACAAGTTAAGCTCTACTTAACACATGCTTTGTCTACTAATTCAAGAATTAAGCACTCTATCATATTCAATATCACATATGCATCATTTAACACCCAATTAGGGATTAGAGTATTCACCTCACAAATTACTCCAATTAAAGCCTAGAAATCCCGAATTGCTTGTAAATTTTAGCTCTACTTATCTCCGGTGATAATCCTACATATAAATATCACGTATATGTATCGTCACCTCAAAGAGGGTTGCGGAAAAACATCAACGAAACTGAAAAAGAAAGGCATATAAATGATCTTCTCACCTCCACGATTCCGAATACGGCTTCGATTCGCGAAACGGCGTACCGACGGCAACGAAACGACGAGGACAACATATCTTTCTTCAATGGCCGAATTTCTCTTGTATCTATCTCTCTATGTTGTGTATATTGAAGATTATAAGTCACAATGGAGGTGTCATCCTCCTAAGCTTCATGCCAAAATTTTCGTATTTACGTTTACACCCCTAATATTTCTTAAAGCTTTATTATGAAATTCCCTAAACAATTATGTTAACTACCCAATATCTAAGTGGGTATTTGTTTATGTCACGCGTGGTCCCAAACGTGGCCCACATATTTTGTGAAGTTGCTAGTTAACCTACTAGTTATGAATCTGGTGTCAAATCACTCTCACACGGAAAACCAACACATGCACCATAAAAGATCGCAACTAAATAATAAAATATTAAAGCAATTTAACAAATATTCATTTAATCATATAAATGCAACTAAATGCAATTTATTTAATCCGGACCTCCCATGGGTCCCGCTTCATATATGTCCAACTGTGCCATTTTATCAAGCACTTATCACATCAGGGTAACTAGAACTTACCCAAATTAGCATATGCTAGTAATTATACTAATTAATGCATGCAAAGCAGATATTATCTAACTTCTCCGGGTACGGGTATTACATTTCTCCCTCCCTTTTAGAAGTTTGTCCTCAAACTTTTCTTACCTTAAGAGTCGAACAAGTGAGGATACTTTTCTCGGATCTCGTCCTCACGTTCCCAAGTCGCCTCCTCTACTAAGTGATTACTCCACAACACCATTACTAGGGGAATGACTTTGGTTCTCAACACTTGATCTTTCCTATCTAGGATTCGAACTGGATGTTCAACATAAGTTAAGTCTTCTCGAACCACCAACGGTTCTGGAGTAGTATGGTGATTTGAATCTAATAAGCAACATTGTAACATAGAAACATGAAATACATTATGAACGTTAGCCAACTCTTGTGGCAATTCTAACTGATATGCGACAGGACTAACTCTATCCAAAATCAAATCAGGTCCTACAAACCTCAGATTCAACTTTTCCCGCTCTCCGAACCGTGTTATGCCCTTCCAAGGCGATACTTTCAAGAAAACATAATCACCTACCTCAAATTCCAACAGTCTTCTACCAGTATTTGCGTAACTCTTATATCGACTCTCAGCTACTTTTAGCCGTTGTTTAACTAACTTGATTTTGTCAGTGGTGATTTGCATGATTTCGGGTCCCAAAAGTTGTTTTTCCCCAACTTATGTCGAACACAACGGTGATCAACATTTCTGACCATACAATGCCTCATAAGGCGCCATCCCAATACTCGTTTGTAAGCTATTATAAGAGAATTCCACCAATGGTAAATGAGTTTCCCAATCTAACTTGAAATCCATAACACATCCTCGAAGCATATCGTCCAGAATCTAAATAACTCGTTCAGATTGACCGTTTGTTTGAGGATGAAAAGTTGTACTAAAGTGCAAGGCTGTCCCCATTGCCTTTTGTAAACTCTCCCAAAACCTAGACACAAAACGTGTGTCTCGATCTGACACAATAGATAGCGGTGTCCCATGTAATCTGATCACTTCTTTGATATAAAGCTCTACCAACTTTGTTGGATCAGGAGTCTTAATTGGCAAGAAATGGGCTGACTTCGTCAAACGATCAACGATCACCTAAATACTATCATTAGACTTAGGAAACCATGACAAACCTGTTATAAAATCCATAGTGACATGCTCCCATTTCCATTTTGGTATCTCTAACGGTTATACTTCTCCAGCGGGTCGTTGATGTTCTATTTTCACTCGTTGACAAGTTATACACTTAGCCACAAACTCGGCAACTTTTCGCTTTATACCACTCCACCAATACACTTCTCGTAAATCTCTATACATCTTGGTTCTACCAGAATGCACAGAATACATTGTGCTGTGAGCTTTTTCCATAATCTTATCTTTCAACTCTTGGATATTCGGAACACATGAACGATTAATATGCCTCAACACATTATTCTAAAAACTGAACTCTGGCCATCTAATCTTAGGTAACTCTTCTACTATTTTTTTTAAAATTTGGATCCAAAAGCTGACTTACCTTGATTTCATCAATCAAACTCAGCTGTGCTATTATAGCTGCCATTAAACCATCTTGAATTCTGGGAATCACTTCAAGTTCCAATCGATCAAATTCTTGTCCTAAGTTTGCTTGAACTGTTAACGAATAAGCCAAATTTTCTGACGACTTTCAATCCAAAGCATCGGTAACCACATTAGCTTTACCTGGATGGTACTAAATCTTCAAGTCATAATCTTTCATTAATTCTAGCCACCTTATCTATCTCGTGTTTAGTTCCCTTTGGGTAAATAAATATTTTAAACTCTTGTGATCGGTAAATATTTCACACGTTTTCCGTACAAAGAGTGATGCCAAATTTTTAATGCGAAGATTACTGCCGCCAACTCCAAGTCATGGGTTAGATAATTCTTCTTATGTGCCCTCAATTGCCTTAAAGCATAAGCTATCACCTTACCCTCTTGCATTAGAACACATCCTAGGCCCTGATGAGACGCATCACTGTATATACTAGACCCTCCAGTACTTGACGGAATAACGAATATCAGTACTGAAATCAAATTGTCTTTCAAACTTTGGAAACATTCTTCACATCCTTATTCTACACAAAAGCCACATCCTTTTTCATTAACTGGGTCATTGGAATCACGATTCTAAAACAATTTTGAACGAACTCTCTATAGTAATCAGCTAATCCCAAGAAGCTTCGAACTTCAAAAACATTTGTCGGTCTTGACCAATTCTTAATGGCTTCTATCTTTTGTGGATCCACAAAAACACCATCCTTAGAGATCACGTGCCCAAGAAATGTAACATTTGTCAACTAAAATTCACTTTTCTTTAACTTCCCAAATAATTGCTTTTCTCTAAGTCGTTGTAAAACCATCATTAAGTGTCGCTCGTGTTCCTCCCCACTTTTAGAATATATTAAGATGTCATCTATAAATGCAATCACAAATTCGTATAGATAAGTCTTGAACACTTGATTCATCAAATCCATAAAAGCGGCTGGTGCATTTGTGACCCCAAATGGCATAACAAGGAATTCATAGTGCTCGTACTGAGTTCTAAAAGCTGTCTTCTCAACGTCTTCAACTTTAACCTTTAACTGGTAATATCTAGATCTCAAGTCAATCTTAGAAAAAACTTATGCCCCTTGCAACTGATCAAACAAATCATCAATACGTGGCAATAGATACTTATTCTTTATGGTTACCTTGTTGATTTCCCATTAATCAATGTACATTCGCATTGTTTCGTCTTTTTTCTTCACAAATAAAACCAGCGTACCCCACGGTAATACACTCGGCCGAATAAACCCCTTATCAAGTAACTCTTGTAAATGAATCTTCAACTCCTTTAACTCTATCGGAGCCATTCTATACAGTGCCTGTGAAATCGGTTAAGTCCCCGGCATCATATCTATCCCAAATTCAATTTCCCTCTCAATCAACACGCTTGGAAAATCCTCTGGAAAAACATCTGGAAATTCTTTGACCACACGTATATCTTCAAGTTTTAATTCAGTACTTCTAACCTCGAGTATGCTACACTAAAAACCTTGACAACCCTTTTTCAATAAATGACAAGCTTTGATAGCTGACACCAAATAAGGCGGTGATACTACACCTATCCCTTAAAAACAAAATTCATCTTGATTTGGCAATCGAAATGTTACTCTCTTGTTCTCACAATCAATAATAGCATGATTTGTAGATCGCCAGTCCATTCCCAAAACAATGTCAAAGTGTTGAATGACCAACGATACTAGATCAACGAACAACCTTCTACCATTCACATCAATCCCATAAGCTTTAAAGATACCCAAACTCACCAGTGGCGCTCCTGATGAAAGTGCAATAGATAAATCAAAATCTAGTAATTCTAAGGGTTTGTCTAAATTCCCAGCAAAATTGACGTGATGCGAAAGAATGAGTTGACCCCGAATCTAAAAACACATTGGCAGGTCGCATGGAAATAGAGAGTATACCTTAAACTACCATGTCAGCCACCGTGGTCTTCCTGGGCTTGAGTTGAAAATGACTTCATTGTTGTTGCTCCCTCTCTTGGGATCGCTACTAATATGGCCTCTGACCTGGTGCACTACCCACGGATGAGTTGGAACCTCCTTGTCTTCTCTTGGGACAATTATGTTCTCGATGTCCTGTGGACCGGTGCGCTCGGATGAGGTCCTGGAGTATTCCCTCGATAGTGTCCCGAGACGGATCCCAAGGAGCACACTTCAGGGAAAACTAGAACTTCCTCACGCGGTCCTAGAGACAATGAGTCACAACCTAATTTTTATTGGGAATTAGGAAACCCAAGTTTGACTCACCCAAAATTGAATAAGGTTACTCGCCCTTCATTACCAGAAACTAGGTTCGGGGGTCTTGGTACGAGAGGGGAATGAGCCCAAGCAGGAATAAAGCACCCCCTCCTCGCCCTACCGAATGGTAGGCCTTGATTCAAATATCCTTGTTTTTAATTCATAATTGGTGTTGTTTCCTCAAACATACTAGATAATATATACATGTCAAAAGGGAACATCTAATGAAAATCATTTCAAGAGATTAAATCAAGTAGAAGTCGGATGCACATGCAATACAAGAGAGAGGTATACTTATAGTGGCTAGTCCCACCTGGGACCAATGCAAATAAAGAAAACATGTCATGATATGCAAAAGGGAACAAGAAGACTTACATTGGGTTGACTCTAGCGGAGTCGCAAAAGAAAAAAGAATGGAAATGTGTAATGCAATCATGAAACAATCTTAGATATGATGTCTCTAACAAATAATCATATAAACGGAGACTATCCTAAAGGAATTTGTGTCGTTGAAATAAAGTTGTAAACCTAGAAAAATTCTAAGAGAAAGGATGTAGAAGGTACATGATACATGGGCACTAAGCCACATGTAGGCGAGACAAGCTCACAAATCGAAGTCCGGATCCATGGCATTCAATTCCCTACACTAAGACACCAAGGAATACCCAAGCATTGCAAAGACACAAGCAAACAAATGATATGCATGAAAAATAAATAGAAAATGTCATCAATCAAATTTCCAGATTCAGCAACCTCTAATGAATCCTGTCAAAAGTGGCCTTAAACATGAGCTGGGTTAAAACCCTAAGATATGTCATGACCTCAAGATTTCTGAAAAGTTGTTTTAAACAGACTCTGTTATTATGAAAGTTTGATGTCATTTGACAAAAGAATGTAAAATACAATAGAAGCATAATAGAAATTCATGAATTGTGTTAATCAAGTAGATCTAAGCTTTTGACCTCTCATCCATTTATCCTAGATGATTTCTAAACCAAGTTTTATTCATCAATTGTTGTTGAGTGATCAATGTATGACCATTTTGTATACATAATCATAATTGTAGTTATAAACTTAGAAAATTCCAGAATAGTAGTATCAACTTCGAACGCTTAGAAAATGATCTTTACTCGATCGTATGCTCACGATTTTACATCTGCATATAGATACATGAGTTAGGAATCATCCCCAAAAAGTAGAACATCAATAACTATTATGGATTTTCTGAAATCCAAGTACAAAGAGACTATGTTCAAATTTGTCAACTGATTTCTCAACAATTTCTAAAAATAATGTATGGATCTTAGAAGTTCTCAAAACGAACCGTATGAAAGCTAATTCATCAAAGTTTACCCAGAAAATTTGAAATCCATCAAACTATGAGTTTTAATAGACCAAATCTTATGGACAAAACCAATCTGTTTTGCTAAATTTTATCAAATTCATTTTAAAGTGTGAGGAAAACATCTTAGGTGTTGATTGAAGCTTATTAGAGAGATCAAATTCATAGATCTACTTAACTATTATGATTTCCAATCAATTTAGCCCTCAAGTTCTATGAAGAACTTTAGATCATGGATCAAAGGGACTTACAAATATCCTATTGAAGATGAATTTCAATAAGAATTCTAGGTTATAGGATTAATCAAGAGATATGTATGAACATAGGAATCATCGTTCTCATAGATCATGATTTCAAACCATCATAGATTCAAAAAAAAAAAAAAAATATATATATATATATATATAATCATGTATGCATGAATCTAAAACTAGAATAGAAAAAAGGAAATCAAAATTGATAATCAAATCGAAAATCAATCTCTAATTATGAATTATAAACAAAATCAAAGAGATTTGGATCTAGCTATGTGAGTGTGTGAAGAACAAGAGATGAAGAAGATGAGTGTTCTAATAAATAAAATAAAACTAAGCTAGATCCAAATCTTACATATATATATATATATATAAAATAGGAATTATAGATGAATTATAGTATTCACCTCTTGGAGGAATCTCAATTTTGCAATCAAAGTTGTATTGAAAATCTCATTCTTTAAGTGTTCTTCAAGTGTTCTTCAAGCACTCATCCATGGAAGTTGAGGGAGGCAATTGATGTTAAAATCATTTAATCTAATTATCTTGAGATTAGTTTAGAAAATTCTAATTCATAATTCCCTTCTTCTCTCTAGAAATTTCTCTTGAATTCTAAGTATATTCTTATCTCTTGCAAGTAAATTCACTTGTATATACTTAAAGCTTCTTTAAGATATTCCAAGATGATTCAAGGTACTCTAAGATGATCTCATATGAGATGCATGAGATCTATATATAGAGTTTTGAAGACTTAGCTCTTAAGTTACAGGGTTAAAACAGGATTTTCAGAGAGCAGAAAAAGGGTTAAAATGGCCATTTCGGTGCCTAAACACAATTTCCAGGCAATTTTCTCGCAGTGGGAGACTTCTAGAAGGGTCTAAAACAAAAAAAATGCGATAGAGGACACACTTCATAGGTGGTAGTTATGGTGGGATCTGCCACCCCTCCTTTTCCCAAACCGCCATTTGCTTTGTAGGTTCCCCTGGTTACCCACAAGCCCCGTTTCAAGTTTTATGTGCATTGCTTTTCCAGATTTTTGTAAATATGCTTTTTGGTGTACAAAATCATCCGTTTACGTATCATTGGAAAGCTGTCGGGTTGAATTTTAGTATAAAAATATTCCAGGAGGTTTTGAAATGGGAATTGAAGTCCGGAAGTCCTCCGGAACTTTCGTCGTCTTTTTGAAATCAAATGACATTTTTTTTCCAAAATTTCTTTTAAATGCGCATTGATTTCAAACTTTTCTCTAAAATTGAACCTCTTGATACCTAGAATACTGCATTTAGAACACTTAATGTTCATATAACCCTGAGTGAATATGAATTGTGAGAGACAATTTTGACAAAACTGGGATTTATGCATGGAAAAAGGGCTTTTCTGAGCTTGAAGTCACTTTCTGAAATTCGATCTTTCGATTGTGTGGAATCCAATACCTTCCACGGGGTACTTTTCATCATTGAATCCTCCAAGATGTTGTCCACCCTAAATCCTATCAGTGTGGTCAAAATTGGGTATCTACATGTCCTAGGTCACCATACAAATTATACCTTATTTCACTGTCATTTGTACTTTGTCTCGGAGTAACACTTTATCTTGGAGGATTAGGACAATCCCTTGCCACGTGCCCTAGTCGTCGACAAATGTTGCAAATGATAGGAGACATATTACATACTCCCCAGTGATATTTACCACAAGTCTGACACTTGGGTTTGTTAACCCCACTTCCCGATGAATTGCCAAAACTCTGTCTTTTAGAATTTCCCTATCCCTGGAATTGACTACCTCCGGCCTCTTGAATTTTTGACCTTGCTTTAATGGTAACACACCTCGCTCAACAATCAAGGCTACGTCTAGCACTTTTGAATATGACGATATCTGATGTGTATCCACTTTTCCCTTGATTTCATCACCGAGCCCTTTATCAAATCTTCTTGCCCGAGTGAACTCTTTTGGAAGCAAATCCATTGCAAATCTGGCCAAAATTATGAATTTAACGGCATAGTCTCTAACGGTTATATTACCTTGACTGAGATGAGAAAATTCTCGGGACTTTAATTCATTGAAAGACCAAGGAATGTATTGTTTTGAGAACTCTTCCATAAACCCATTCCAGGTAGTCAGCGCTCTTTGCCTTAATATTGACGTCCACCAGTTCTGTGCTTCTTTTTTTAAAGTATCAGAGGCAAAAAAGACTTTCTCTTCCTTTGAACATGACAAAGCACAAAAAATTCTCTTCATGTCGGTCAACCAATGGTCGACCTTCATCGAATCAGATTCTCCTTTGAACTGCCCTAGCTTTTTCTTGTTGAACGTGACAATGGTTATCGGTTCCACCCTCTGTCCTGGATTTGATGAGCTCGGTCCCTCTTCAATAACTTGAGTTTCAGCCGCTCTTACCAACTTTTCCATAAGTACCTCTATTCTATCCATACGAGCCGAAGACGGGGTTTCACCTCTAGTCATCCTTTCCTGTCACCCACCACGAGATATATTCATACACATTACTTTTACAAAAATCATGGTGCATGCTAAACAACATTTTAAAGCATGATTATGTAACTACGTGTCATTTTATTCAATTCACACGTCGTACCCCAGAGGCTCTAACATATTGCTATGATATAAAAAATTATAACACCCCAACTCGCCACGGTGAATTAGGACACGTGTATCAAAACTATACGCGCCCCAAACTATACCAAAATAGCAAGAAAGCAATAATTAAGTGTCATTAAAAGGCTTTACTGTGACAAAACAAACCCCAAGGGCAAAATGGTCATTTAGAAATGATAGTAAAATTTTACACCAAAAGCAAGATCATTGAGTCCCAGTTCCAACGCAAAAAATGGTGCGCAAATCCAAATTTTCTAGAAAGAGTTATGCGCGTTTCCATAAAAGCCGATGTGCTGTGAAAACATAGGCGGATCGATCCGCCCTTTGTAGCCGAATCGATCCAATTTGACATTTTTCTAGCAGAATGTCCTCCCAGAAGTCCGGATCGATCTATTTTTTACTACTCCAAAACATATCCAAATTCCATTTTTGATTCCAAACCTTCCAAAACTCTTGGAACACCATCCAAACACTCATAAACATATCAACAACATATTTAAGCTTCCACAAACATAACCCAAACCTCAATCAAATGAAGAACTAGTCATAAAATCTCCAATTTCACACAAGTAGTAAAGAGATGGAAATTTCTTTGCCAAGATAAGTTCAAAAGTCTTCAACAACTTGTTTTAACCAAAACCCATTCAACCATCAAATGAGGTTCCATAATTCATTTCTAAATACTTGCAAGTTCACTTAATCATCAAAGTCCATGAAAATTCATTTGAAAGAACAAACTTACATTTTTTTTTTATCAAAGCTAGACTCAACATGAGTCCAAAGGCTCAAAACACAACTTAAACCCAATCGATTTGCACTCAACCTACTAACAAGTTCCAAACCTCATCTTAAAGCATTAAAAGTTGGTGCTTATCATTTTACAACTTACAAAAGAAGTTTGCTACCCAAATACAACTTATTCTCCCAACAAAACTATTTACAACTACAACTTTACAAGCATAAGTTTCAACTCCTTCAAGGCTAACATAATTACATGCCTATGAACATACAACCAAAATGATCCTTCGCCCAAACTCCCGATCACTTCTTTCCCTCATCATGATCCGTACCTGCGATGGTTATTCAATAACCACACAGAAAACAATTTTGTTTTAAGCTTACGCTTAGTGAATACTTTAATCATGCCATTGGAGTATGAAATATGACATATGCAATATCTAAACAATGCAACGATAAAATTAGTTGCCGGTATGTCAAGTAACTAACCACCATCGCAACGGACCCAAGATTCTGGGCCTTTTCTCACTTTAATGTCGCATATAACAAAACCATACAATCTCACGTGATAGTAGTCAAATCATCGTGGTCGTCACCACCGTCCCCTTTTTTCTTGAGGAAAACATCGTCCTGTTAATATGGGCTAAATAGTGGTGATTATCACTTGACATCCAATGTCTTATATAGAGCACATAAATATGTCAACATATCATATATCAATTTCAGCAAATTTGACAGGTTAAGCTCTACTTAACACATGCTTTATCTACTAATTCAAGAATTATGCATTCTATCATATTCAATATCACATAAGCATCCAATTAGGGATTAGAGTACTCACCTTACAAATTACTCCAATTAAAGCCTAGAAACCCTGAATTCCTTGTAAATTTTAGCTTTACTTATTTCTGGTGATAATCCTACATGTAAATATCAAGTATATGTATCGTCACCTCAAAGAGGGTCATGAAAAAATATCAATGAAACTGAAAAAGAAAGTTATACAAACAGTCATCTCACCTCCACAAATTCCGAATACAGCTTCGGTTGGCCAAACGGTGTATCGACGGCGAAGGAACGATGACGAAACGATAAAGATGAGGACGACGAAGCTTTCTTCAATGGTACTCCTATATCTATCTCTCTATGTTGTGTATATTGAAGATGATGAGTCACAATGGAGGTGTCATCCTTCTAATCTTGATGCCAAATTTTCCTTATTTACGTTTATACCCAATATTTCTTAAACTTTATTATGAAATCCCCTAAACAATTATGTTAACTACCCAATATCTAAGTGGGTATTTTTCTATGTCACGTGTGGGTCCTGAACGTGATCCCACATATTTTGTGAAGTCGATAGTTAACCTATCAGTGATGACTCTGGTTCCAAATCACTCTCACACAGGTACCCAAATTGGCACTATAAAAGATCGTAACTAAATAATAAAATATTAAAGCAATTAAACAAATATTCATTTAATCATATAAATGTAACTAAATGCAATTTATTTAATTCGGACCTCTCGTGGGTCCCACTTCATATATGTCCAACTGTGCCCTTTTATCAAGCACTTATCAAATCGGGGTAACTAGAACTTACCCAAATTAGCACATGCTATTAAATATACTAATTAATGAATGCAAAGAAATTATTATCTCATTTCTCCGGGTACGAGTATTACACTTATTGAAGCAAACTGATCTTTTCAAAATCAAGATATAAAAAGTATACTCTACTTTAAAAGATTAGTAGTGTGGAAGTAGAGGTCGAACCCACAGAGATTGAATTACTAAAGTACTTTTAATTTTAAAAACCCTAAGTCTAGTTAATTAAGAAAATAGAATTTTGATTTTGATTTTACTTAAACTAAGAACAATGAAAATAAATCTAAACTATGAAAGTGATTAAAAGTTGTTTTGATAAATATGTGTATTGAACCTAGAATTGCAAATCCACCACTAGCTTCATAATAAGGGTGTCAATAAGATAACTACGATTCAAGCATCAACTGATGGAAAAAAACCGGTTTAAAATTAAAAGTTTAAATGCGCAGCGGAAAAGTCAAGTTATAAAAACTTAATGGTAGCCCAAGATCTACTACTCGTCAATTCTATAGATGCGTATAAGAAGGGACAAGAGTTATACCTTAGTGTCTTGAACCCAATTCTGAAATCTTCAACTTCCAGCAGCCTCCAGTAGATGGCCTTTACTCTTATGACTCCTATGGATGCTCACAGGAAGGACTAGGGTTGGTGGGAACCCTAATGGAGAGGAAGGAGAAGGTTTTGGGGCACTAAAACAGTTTCTGCAGCTTCTGACGTTCAAAATCGACGAACTTCTTTTCCAGAACGCAGCTGCCCTATTTATAGATTCCCAGAACCGACCTAACCTTCAATCGATCGAAGGATTTTGATCGATCGAACATTCGATCGATCGAACCATTATCGATCGATCGAACCTGCCATGACTTCGATCGATCGAAATAGCTTCAATCGATCGAACCTGTCTTGACAGCTTCCTCAAGTGTCTTTCCAAGTATCCTGGCGGAGCTAAGAGTGGGACCTCCTAGGCTCTTTATTGTTGGCTCAGATCAGTTGATTAATTCCCATGACCAAACTCTTTGATCAGCAAATTAATTGACTGATCAGTTAACGTTTACTCCACTATAAAACGATAACTGAACTCCAACGCAAAAGAGCATATCCGAAGCGATAACTAGACTTGTATGTTGTACTAATGTCCCTCTACCTTTAGCATTCGTAATCATATTCAGGTAGTCGGATAACTGTTACTGTCAACCTGAATCATGATTACTTCTTGTATTCCTTGAGTCCCATTCACCTCTCATGATTACCAAACATGTTGATAACTTTTATCAACAAGACTGCAGTACTCAGTAATCGACTTGGTGACATTCTCAAGGGAATGCTTACTCTGAATCAGAGGGTAGATTCTATCTTGACAATATATGTTCACAACCCTATGAACATGACATACCCAAGATACCCAGGTGTTGATCTTCTATAGACCTCATTGATTGGTAAGTCAAAGCAGCCATATCCACAGTCTGTGTTCATAATCGTCTCAAGATTGAGAACACGTACCTTATACAAGTTATGAGTTCCTATCAACTAATTGACAGCTTTGAGTGTCAATATGAAAGCTCAGGTCCGTCAATGCACTATAAGCACTAGCATATTAACTAAGAGGTACACTCTAGTGATTGAGATTCATCACTCCATCCATTAGTAGTTAATCATGCTACAGTGTAAACCTGATGAGATATCCAGTCTCATCATCCACTGTGACAAGTTCTAAGTATCAAAGAATATATAATAATTCATATCTCACTTGTATGTATCTCATACACACACGAATTACTTACTATGACAATTAAGGATTAACAATCATCTCATGAAAGAAACATACATAATGAAATGTAAAGCTGATATCCATATATTAAAATGTCAATGTCTCATACGTAAATTAATGGTTTGAGGGCAAAAACCCAACATCAACATAATTCATCTTTGCTTGGCATGGAGTGTCTCACACTAAACTAGGGTTGGGGCACACTCCGTCTTCCCTAGGTATGAACTATTCGACTACTTGATATCACAATTTAAATAAGCACCATTATATGTAAATAATCCATACAAGCACAACAAATATAGATTATTGTGCCCATCATATTCAAAATAGATCTAAGACAAGATTAAACTTTGAGAGCAATGATTTAATCAATAGAAGTTCGATTTTATTATAAAAAAATCCTCTAAACATGTAATCATCATTCATAAATAATAAATCTAAAAGAAAAGCATAAAATACACCCTATTACTTGGCTAGGGTTTCATTGAAACCCCAGATCTTGGTCTAAGCGGGCATAGAATAAAAAACAAACAAGAGGTTGATGGAGGAGGCCATGGGAATCCTTGGTTTTCTTCTTTTTCTCCTTGTTTTCTCCCTCTTCAATGGCTGAAGTTTTAGTTGTATATCAATGTGTATAATGTTGTGTAACCCTTATTTTAACTTAAAAGAGGATATATATATATATATATATATATATATAGATTTGGAGCAAGTTTTGGAAGCTTTCCTAAACCTAATCGCACTAAAACTGCTTTATTTACGTTTCTGGACGTATTCAACCAATTCCGTTTGCACAGGGCTCTTCAGTGCATCAAAATACGCATTTTTGAATTTTTGTATGGGTTGCTCACGTAGGTCGCTCGCGCACGATCCCCAAAATTGTGCGAGCGGGACGCTCCAGTGAGATACCATTTTTCAGCTTTTTCCAGATTTTTTTAGCCTTGCGCACCGATCGTAGAATTGGCATAACTTTTGACTCAGACCTCGAATTGAATTCGTTGTTTGCGGCCACGCGTCCATAACTCGATGATCTACATTTTATATCTCTGAAAAAATTTCTAAAATCCAAAGTCTTCATGGTTAAATATGCAATTTTCCGAGACTGCTACTGCATTCAACTTTCACCGGAATCAACTTTTGAGCCCATAATGACTTCCAAAGCCACTAATCATTGGTTTTTTGTGCATTTTCAAGTTAAAGCTCCAAAACCTAAAAAATATAGAATACGTATTAAAAAACAACTAATAACTAAATGAAATCGGCTAACAAAACGTAACTTTAGGACTATAAACGGGAACTATTTGTCACCGATCACAAACCTTAGCCCAATTTTCCCTTTTAGGTGTGGGCTAACCAAATTGATCTCTTTGAAAAATGCTTTTGAAAGTTTGTCTTCTCTCAACTATTATAGAGATGTTAAATGTATTGGGAGATAGCATTAGGTTATCATGAGCTACGCATATGTGGAACTAGGCACACGTGTGTTGTGTGTGTGAGAGCGAGCGCGGATTCAATAATACGACCAGCCGTATGGTAAGATTATTTTTTGTCTTTTCGGGAACAACTTTTATTACTTGAGGAACACTATTTTGTTATATTGGGTACAAAATTTTGTTACAAAAAATATGAAAAAATATGTTGCCAAAATTTTGTTATCTTGGCACAAAAACTTGTTACAAAAAATGTTACTAAAATTTGTTTCCAAAAATTTAGTATTTGGGATAACAAAATATTTTTCCTGAAAAAGTAAAAAATGGTCGTATCATAGAATCCTCCTTTTATTTATGCAATAAACTATGACTAAAGTAGTCTAAATTTATTGATTCAACTGTTAGTAATATTGTGATTTGATAATAGTATTCTCAGCATTTTTATGCACGGTGTTGGAGTATAATGTTTTGTTTGGTTGGCTGGAGCTTGGAGGTCCCTTGAGTAAACAATTTTTAAAAAGAACATTTTTTTTAAAGTTTTATGGATGAAAGCCCCGTTTGGTTCATCGGAAAGGAATTAGGAAAAGAAAATTGATTCTAAGTAATTAATTAGATTCCACAGAAAACAAAAGGTCTATTGGTTTCCATTATATTGATTGGATAAAGCAGTAATCTCATTCGGAAACAATGTGTTATCTTGTTCAAAGTGTTCTAATCATTTCAAAATACTTGGAAGTAGAGATAGTTTTTACATTTTAAAAGTGGGATTCACCGTATAACGAGGATATGTATGTTTTATATATAATATCTTTACGAGTACACTTTTATAAGTAAAAGATAAGGTTGTTTTCTATAGAAAGTAACTAAATATGCACCACCTCTAGATCAGGTATAAGTTTCCTTTAATTATTTTTTTTTATGTTTTTATTTTAAGATATCTGTTTCTAGATGGAAATAATTCCGAGCCCATTTAAACACACCAAACATGAAAAAGATATTCTAAGGAATGAGATTTATTCCTGGAAAATGGGGCATTAACTTATTTATCTAAGGAATTGAAGATTTAAATTCAAACTCATACACAGCTAAAACTTCTCCTCAAATTTTAGGATTGATTCTCAACCTCCTCTCACTAATTTCATGAATCATCTTCCCATTCTTGTTTCGTCTTCGATTCATTGACCTAATACTTTTCGATTTTCATGTTTTTTAACTAATCATATTTGTGTGTATTGCTCAAAACTCAAAGGGATCTCGACTTCGGTCTATTTACGATCCTTATTCGTCCTTCTTCGCTTTGCAAGAAAAAGTAAAATGTATTTGGAAAAAAATTGCAAAAAAATGTATCATTGACATTTGTTAGGGTTTGTAAATTTCACAAAACTTGCAACCATTTGATTGTTTGAGAACATCACACAATGTTTCTGCTTCACAAATTTGGAGAAAATTTCTCAAAACTAATTTCAGTTTGTGAAAATCTTCAAAACTATCAAGAGTTGTTTACAACCACGAAGAAATGTTTGAGAAGTTTCTCAAAACTAACAAAATGGATGCTTTTTTGAGAAATTTATCAAATATTCATACACGCCCTAATCCAAGATGATTTTTTAACTTAAGATCAAATTCAACAAAAATGAACTTAAGCTTCCATGGTAGTATGGTTCGGAGTGGTGGTTCCAGCGAGTTGCAGGATATTCTTTTCAAGGAAATCTGACAAATAGAATCTTGATGAATTATGCTAATGTTTATCTTTTGCCTATCATCTCCTAATTCCTCTCCCAATCGCTCATCCGAATCATGCCAAAATATCCAAAATATCATAAACATGCTATTATGGATCCACACCTATTATATGTGTATACACATATACGCGCGAGCGCGTGCACACACACACACACACACACACACGTGTTTATATACATACTGAAAATAAACTATACAACATGCACACATTGTACGTAATCGAATATAGGACATACCTAACAGAATATTCTATAGATCATCTTGTTCGGTGTTGTTACGAACCCGGTACTCATAGTCACAAATTATAGCCTTGGATTATCTTGAACTTGTTTCTGTGTACATTCTAAAACTTCATGAGTGGTCATATGAATAACTACTAGAGCTATCTCTTGTGTTTGCACATCCTAAGATCCTAAGCCTTAGTGATGGCTTAGAGAATGAAAATGTGAGAGACAGAACTGTGAAGGAGAGAGAGAATTGTAACGCGTGTTTTATTGATGTGTATATCATATATATATACACACATAGGTCACGATAAGGGAATATGAATCCTAGTCTATCTCCACTTAGGAGAAAGAGTCTTATCTCTATCAAACCCCTCATAATATGGGCGAATAATCCTACCTTATCCTAACATCTTCCATTCACACACATAGTGTTGGTTTACTAGGATCTCTCTAATGCAGCATAAGTGTGAAGCCTTTGAAAAGTTCAAAGAGTTTAAGGCTAAAGTGGATAAGCAATTGGGCACACATATCAAGGCCATTCGATCTGATCAAGGTGGCGAGTACCTCTTTAATGAGTTTATTGATCACCTCATACAGAATGGGATTCTATCACAGTTAACTGCACTTGGTATGCCTCAGCAGAATGGTGAAGCGGAGAGAAGGAACCAATCTCTTTTAGACATTGACTAGGTCGATGATGAGTTATTCAGAGTTGCCACTATTTCTTTAGGGTTATGCTTCGGAAACCGCTGCATACATACTAAATCTCGTTCTAAGCAAATATATTCCTATGACACCACGGGAGATGTGGATTAGACGTAAGCCCTGTTTGCAACATCTCCGGATATGGGGTGTCTAACACGTGTGCTGAAAGGAAAGATGAACAAATTGGTATCACGATTGAAAGCATGTTACTTTGTAGGGTATCCAAAGAGTACTTATGGATGATATTTTTATGATCCAAGAGAATAGAAAGTGTTTGTTAGTACAAATATTATTTTCTTTGAGGATAATTATATCATGAACTATAAACCTAAAGGAAGGAAGGATAGATCTGGGAGAAATAGATGGAGAGCCCTCTATTTCTCCAATAATTAAAAATGATGTAAGATAAGAAAACATCACTTCTTCACCCATTTCTGCACCGGTACCTCGTTATAGTGGGAGGATGGTCAGCCAGCCTGACAGATACATGTTCTTAGAAGAAGTTTTTGAAGTTGTCTCTATAGAATATAGAATCTGAATAAGATCCTTCCATATACGAAGCGGTGATGGCTGATGTTGATTCAGCTCATTGGGTTAAAGCTATGAAGGCTGAATTGGAAACTATGGATTCTAATCTGGTCTGGGATCTTGTAGAACTTTCAATCAATATTAAACCCATTTATTGTAAGTGGGTCTACAAGAGGAAAAGAGGATTTGATGGAAAGGTTGAGACCTTTAAGGAAAGGTTTGTAGTGAAAGGTTATACTCAAAGAGAGGGCATTGACTATGAGGAAACCTTCTCGCCGGTAGCCATGCTCAAATCCATCAGAATACTCTTATCCATTGCGGCATGCCTAGATTATGAGATCTGGCAGATATACGTTAAGACTGCATTCTTGAAATGGCAATCTTGAGGAGGACATCTATATGCAACAACCAGAAGGATTCATAGCTAGTAGAAAAGGTAACCTAGTATGCAAGTTGCAAAAGTCCATTTATAGACTTGAGCAGGCATCCAGGAGTTGGAACATTCGATTTGACCAAGTAGTCAAATCCTTTGATTTCATACTGAATCTGGATGAACCTTGTGTATACAAGAAATGTGAAGGTAAGGTGGTGGCTTTTCTTATGCTTTATGTTGATGACATTCTACTCATTGGGAATAATGTAGTGGGATTGTCATCAATTAAGACAAGCTAGTACTTTTGATAGCTAGTACTTATCCTTTGAATAAAGCTCTTTTGGGATTGTAAGCGAAGGATAATGGGATTATCTTAAGCTGGTTATATTGATAAGGTGCTAACTAGGTTATCCATAGATAATTCGAAGAAAGGTTTATTACCTTTCAGGTATGGTTTAGTATTCTCTAAGGACCAGTGTCCTAAGACACAAGAGGAGAAGAGTCATATGGCAGGAGTTCCCTATGCTTCGACAGTGGAAAGTCTTATGTATACGATGTTATGCACTCAACAAGATATTTGCTTTACCGTTGGCATGGTTAGTAAATATTAGTCAAATCCAGGTCTAGAGCACTGGACAATCGTCAGGCACATTCTTAAGTACATGAGAAGGACTAAAGATTACATGCTTATGTATGACGACGATGAGTTGATACCAATGGGATACACTAACTCGGACTTTATGTCAGATAAAGATTCGAGGAAGTTGATGTCCGGACATCTCTTTACCCTCGGAGGTGGTGCTGTTAGTTGGAGGATCATTAAGTAGAAATGCATTACAAACTCAACTACAGAAGTTGAGTATGTGGCTACTTGTGAAGCTACAAAGGAAGCTGTTTGGCTTAAGAAGTCTCTCATGGAACTCGGGGTAGTACCATGGTCATTGTCACCTATTACGCTATACTGCGATAATAGTAGGGCAGTGACTCAGTTCAAGGAGCCAAGGAACCATGGAAAGGAAAAGCACATAGAAGGGAAGTATCATCTCATTCGAGATATAGTCCAGCGTGGAGATATGATTATTACCAAGATTGCCACAAGTGACAATCTTGCGGATCCATTTACAAAGGCTTTGACACAAAAAGTCTTTGATCGTCATCTAGATATTTTAGGTCTTAGATGTAGTGGGTTATGAGTGCAAGTGAAAGTTTGTGGGGATTGTGCCCTCAAACCCGGTCTCTATGTATTTGACATTTGGCATTTTATATTTATATATCATATTTGCATTATATGTTGTCATGAGATGATTGTTTGTAGTCCATAAGTATCATAGTAGGCAATTCATATATTTATGAGATGCATACAAGAGAGATATGAATTACTATTCTTTGATACTTAGAACTTGTCACAGTGGATGATGAGACTGGATATCTCATCAGGTATACACTATAGCATTATTAACTACCATTGGATGGAGTGATGAATCTCAATCACTAGAGTGTGACTCTTAGTTAATATGCTAGTACTTATAGTGCATTTACGGACAATGAGATTCCTATTGACATATAAAATTGTCAACAATTGATAGGAACTCATAACTTGTATAATATACGTGTTCTCAAACTTGAGACGATTATTGTCACACCCCAACCCGCCCCAAGTAGATTAGGACCATGTAACAAAGGATTATCCACCGTAAATCATCAATTATTAATGCTGTTTTGTAAGAAATAATCCATCAAGTACATAGTAAAAACATTTACAGCCAGATCCAGTCGACTGGAAATGCAAGATACAGAGAGCTAATTTCTGAGAAGTGGCTTTTCGGTCGACTGACTATGGCCAGTCGATTGAGTTTTTAGAGGTCCGGTCGACTGAACATGGGTTTGGTCATTAGAAAATGCAAATTGCCGAGAGATTAAACCAAAGAAAGGGTGGTCCAATCGACTGAACGCCCGATCAGTCGACTGGTTCGCACCAGCAGAACACTCTGTAGCACTTCAACAAGCCTTTCTAAGCAAATTTTGAAACACAACACTTAAACCAAACCATTCCCAGACCTCATTACAATATCATAAGCTTAATTTGACATTCACTTAGTTACAAAATGAGTCTTGAGTCATAATTTATATAGACCACAAGATTATAGATCCTACGAATTAAACACATTCCAAGATTTTAATTTTACAAGTTCCACTTCAAACTAAGATGCAAATGCTTCTAGAAATTCCAAAAACCACATATTACACTTATAAGATTATGAACAACCCATCTCAGTCTCAATTCACCCATCCCAATGCACACGTCACCTCCTTTCCGTGCCTTGCTCTGAACCTGCACTGGTAGTTATGTACCACAACAGAAATTGGAAAATGGTTTTCATAAGTATTACACTTAGTGAATTAACTAACTTGCTTAAATGACATGGGCATGTATAATGCAGCAATTTTAAGCATATAAGCATACGTAATCGCAGAATAATTGGGTTAATGGTTCACTCAGACCCGATGACCTTTCCCTTGTCCCTGCGGTCACTTCTATTCCTTGGACTACCATTCCAAAATGGTTTCTTCTCCTTCTACTCCCTTGTTTCACCACAATAAATGATTACTCCCAAATATTCATTGACCACTTAAAACACATAGGCACATAACCATATAAGCATGCTAATTTCTCATGTAATTAACATGAAATGACCAATTCTAACATAAATTAGGCTATCAGTTCCAAAATTAATAATCTCTAGCTAAAAATTGAAGCATATAGCACAAACCACATCAAAGCTTAAGTTAGAAAACTCACCTTATCTGAATTCTACCAAAATTAAGCCAAGAAATGCAGAATTTCACCAAATCTTAGCTCTATTCTCTCTCTGGAATAAATCCTACAAGAATTTGGCAATTGCGTGTCACTGATTAGCATAAGCTACCAAAATTAAGACGATTAAAATGTAAATTAAAGGTATAGATACGATCATCTCACCTCCACGAGTCCGAATAAGGCTTTGTTTCACTAATTGGATGAATGGCGGCAACGGCACGACTTATAAACGGCGTCGGCAACTCTCGTCTTCTATTTCTCCGAGCTCTCTCACTCTCTCTCTCTCTCTCTCTCTCTCTCTCTCTCTCTTGTTTTTGTTTAATTTCTGTAAATGTGAGAGTTCTCTCACTCTCCCTTGACATATACATACATCCATGCAACTTACATGAGGTGTCAAACCGTTATTTTCCTCCCCTCTGCATTTATACCCCCAATGTTTCTTAAGTTAAATTATGAGACCCCCCAAACATTTCATTAACTATCCAATTATCTAAATAGGTGTTTTTCTAAGTGCCGTATGGGTCCCACATGTGGTCCCAAACTTTTGTGAAGTTGCTATCATGCCTACTAATTATGAATCTTTTCAGTTATACCCTTATATGAGTACCCAAACCGGTATTAAAAGCTAACATATTAAACAAGATAATATGAAAACATTTAAACACGTATATCAAATTAATCAAATAAAAATGAATCTAGTCAATTAAATGCACTTTATTTTATCCGGCCCTTCACTGGGTCCTACTTCATTACCTGTCCCACCTTACTGGAGACTTTTCAATTGTGTTCTTCACTAAACACTTTCCATGGGTGAGTGCTAAGCCTCCCCTTAATCCATGATATACACTAATTATATTAATTGATGTAAATACTAATTACCTCTTTTTCCCAGGTACGGGTGTTACATTTGTCCCTCCCGAAAAGGAAGTTTGGTCCCCAAACTCATTCTTACTTTATGTGTCGAACAAGTGCGGGTACTTTGCTCGAATTTCATCCTCCCGCTCCCAAGTAGCTTGTTCAACCGAATGGCTACGCCACTGATCCATTACAAGTGGAATCAGCTTGGTTCTCAATACTTGATCTTTTTTTATCAAGAATTACACTGGGTGCTCCACGTAGGTCATATCCTCCCGAATCTCTAATGGTTCCGGAATGATAATATGTTTTGAATATGATACATAGCGATGAAGCATCAACACGTGAAACACATCATGAAAATTTACCAATTCTTGTGGTAGTTCCAAACGATAAGCTAATGGTCCAACGCGATTTAAAATCAAATACGGCTCAACATATCTCGGGCTTAGTTACCTCACTTACGAAATTGTGCTATGCCTTTTGAAGGTGACAGTTTCAAAAACACATAATCACCTACCTCAAACTCTACCGATCTTCTACCCGTATCCGCATAAATTTTATAATGACTCTGAGCCATTTGCAACCACTGTTTAATCAATCAAATTTTGTTAGTAGTAATTTGAACTATCTCTGGTCCCAATAGCTATTTCTCACCAACTTCTGTCCAACAAACAGGCGATCTACATTTTCTTCTGTACAAGGCCTCATAAGGTGTCATTCTAATACTAGTTTGAAAGCTGTTATTGTAAGAAAATTCAATTGATGGCAGATGAGTTTCCCAATCAGCTTGGAAATCCATAGCACATACCCTTAATATATCTTGTAAAATCTAAATTACCCTCTCGGATTGACCGTTGGTTTGGGGATGAAAAGCAGTGCTAAAATGCAAAGCTGTCCCCATAGCACTTTGTAAGCTCTCCCAAAATCTTGACACAAATTGAGTGTCACGATCGAATACTATCAAAACTGGTGCCCCATGAAGTCTAACAATCTCTCTGATATAATTTTTTGCAAGTTTCGATGAATCCTTGGTTTTGATTGGCAGGAAATGGGCTGACTTAGTCAACCGGTCAACAATGACCCAAATACTATCATTTAACTTTGCAGATCTTGGAAATCCCAATACAAAATTCATCGTAATATGTTCCCACTTCCACTTTGGTATCTCTAAAGGATGTAATTCCCCACTGGGTCACTGATGTTCCATTTTCACCTTTTGACATGTCATACATTTGGCAACAAATTCTGCTACTTCTCGCTTCATACCATTCAACCAATAAATCTATCATAAGTCTCTATACATTTTGGTACAACCTGGATGTATTGAATATCTGGTATTGTGGGGTTCTTCCATAACTTTATCTCTTAAATCTCCAACCTTAGGCACACATAAACGGTTGATGTATCTCAGATCACCATCTTGGAAACTAAACTCTAGCCTTTTACCATCAGGTAATTCGTCCACAATCTTCTTGAAATCTGGACTTAGAAGTTGCTTTGACTTAATTTCACCTATTAAACTTGGTTATGCCACAATTGTAGCCATCAAACCTCCCTTAATTCTAGGAATTACTTCAAGTTTTAATTGTTCAAATTCCTTTACCAACTTTTTTTGTCTAGTCAAGGCATAAGCTAAGTTTTTTGACGACTTTTGGCTCAAAGCATTGGCAACTACAATCTCCTTTCCCAGATGATATTGAATCTTCAAGTCATAGTCTTTCGTAAGTTCCAACCACCTCCTTTGTCGCATATTAATGTCTCTCTGAGAAAACAAGTACTTCAAACTTTTGTGGTCGGTATCAATTTCACATGTCTCTTCATACAAATAATGCCTCCAAATCTTCAAAGCAAAGATTATCGTCACTAACTCCAAGTCATGTGTCAGATAGTTATTTTCGTGAGGTCTCAACTATCGCGAGCATAAGCTATCTCCTTTTCATCTTGTGTCAAAACACATCGCAAGCCATGGTGAGAAGCATCACTATAAATTTTGAAATTTTCGGTACTTGTTGAAATTGCAAGTATTGGTGCCGTTGTCAACTTCTTCTTTAATTCCAAGAAACATTCGTCACATTCCTTGTTCCATTCGAACATTACATCTTTTTCTCATCAGCTTTGTCATTAGAGTTGCAATTCTAGAAAAATCTTTAACAGATCTTCTATAATATCCAGCTAACCCCAAAAAACTTTGAATTTCTGACACATTTGCTAGCTTTGACCAATTCATAATGGCTGCAATCTTCTGTGGGTCCATGGAAATGCCCTCTTTAGAGATCACATGTCCTAATAATGTGACACTTGTCAACCAAAACTCATTTTTCTTCAATTTCCCAAACAACTATTTTTCTCAAAGTTGTTGCAAAACTAATCTCAAGTATGGTTCGTGCTCCTCTGGACTCTTGGAATAAATGAGAATATCATTGATGAAAACTATAATAAACTCATCCAAATTTGATTTAAACACACCGTTCATTAAATCCATAAAGGCAGCTGGTGCATTAGTAACCCTAAATAGCATCACGATGAATTCATAGTATCCATAGGGGGTCCTAAAGGTTGTCTTCTCTACATCCTCTGCTTTAACTTTCAATTGATGGTACCTAGATCTTAAATCAATTTTTGGGAATTCTTGTGCTTCTTGGAGTTGGTCAAATAGGTCGTCGATGCATGGAAGTGGATATTTGATCTTGATCGTTGCTTTATTGATTTCCTGGTAGTCAATGCACATTTACATTGTACCATCCTTCTTCTTCACAAATAACACCGGTGCACCTCACGAAGACACACTAGGCCGAATGAAACCCTTGTCTAGCAACTCTTGTAACTGAATCTTTAACTCTTTCAACTCAACCGGTGCCATTCGATATGGTGCTCGTGAAATAGGTTGACATAACATCAATACCAAACTCAATATCTCAGTCAATTAGCACACTTGGTAGCTCTTTTGAAAATACATATGGAAACTCTCTAACTATCGGAATGTCCTCAAGCTTTAAATCAGGACCTTTAGTATCAAGTATGCTACACAAAAATCCCCAACAACCCTTCTTTAAAATTGACATGCTTCGATAGCTGACACAATATATGGCGGTGACACGATACCCTTGCCTTGAAAATAAAGCACATCTTGATTCAGAAGACGAAATACTACCCCTTTTCTCTTACAATCGATGTTTGTATAATTAGCTGCTAACCAATCCATACCCAATATAACATCAAAGTGCTGAACGATTAACGGTACTAAATCGACTGTTAAACTTTTACCACCTATATCCATCTCACAATTTTTAAACACCCTTGAGCTAATCAACAGAACCCCCAATGGTATTGCAACCGATAAATCATAATCTAGAAACTCTAATGGTTTATCTAGATGTTTAGTAAAGCGATGTGATACAAACGAACGCGTGAATCTCAAATCTATAAGTACATTTGCTAGGTGTGACCAATGGGAACCATACCTGAAACAACAGTGTCAGTTGAGGTGGTCTCTCCTGGCCTAAGCTGAAATAATCTTGCCTCTCGCTGCTCCCTCCTCGAAGGTTGAGTAGTCCTCGGAGTGATAGCGCTAGCCGCGGATGATCCAGAACCTGAAGCTTCTTGGGGTCTAGTAGGACAATCCTTAGGCTGATGTCAAAGCTCCTTGCAGTTAAAGCATCGACCTCTCATATCTATGTTTTGATTCGGGCAATTTTTTGCCATGTGTCCCGATTATCGGTAAATGTTACAAGTGATCAGGTTTAGAAGTTGATTGCATCATTCCTAATGAAATTTCTGACAAGTTTGACACCTCGGCTTATTTCCACTGGGACCACTGCCACTACTAGCTTGTGACCCTCCTGAACTCTGCTTTGCACTCCCCTGACCACTGAACTGACTTGATCTAGCCCTCTTGTTTGGTTGATTTGGTGGTGGTTGCATACTTACAGTATACCTGAGATCTCTTTCAGCGATAGAGGCAATATCTAGTGCCTTAGCATAGGTCTCTAGAAGGAATACAATCACTTGGCCTCGAATATCACCTTGGAGTCCTGCCACAAACTTCCTTGCCTGCACTTTCTCAGTCGTTACGATGTCCCCGACAAACCTTGCCAAACTTGTAAATTGTGTCAATTATTCTCGGACTGTCTTCCCTACTTGTACCAACTCCATAAACTCTTGAGCTTTTTGATCCCCAAATGATTTTGGAAAGTTTTGTTCATTAAATATCTCAAGAAATTGATCCCAAGTAGTCAGTTGACCTGGACCCAACTTGGTACGCCACAAATACTGTGCCTCATCCTTTAGTGTATCGGCCGCAAACAACACTTTTTGTTCCTCTGTACATGGTAATACCCTAAAACATTTTTCCATATTAGAAATCCTGAAGTTTGCTTTCATTGGGTCGGCTTTTCCACGAAATATTGTTGTCTTTTGCTTTTAAAATTTTGAAATAGTAACAACTTCTTCCCTCGGATTCAAATTTGGTTGTGCCGGTCTTTCTTCGACCACCCGTGTCTCAGCCACTCGGACTAATCCTTCAATAGTCCTTTCAACTAGTTCCGTTCAGTTTGAGGTATCACCTCTAGACATAATGCCTGGCACCCAAATTATTACACACACACACACACATTACTTTAAATAATCACATGGCATGCTAATCACCATTAAAAAGCATGATAAGTAAATGTGTATGCATGTTTATGTAGCTACGTGTTATTGTGTGCACACTACGCATCGTATGTCTCTCATCCCTAAATGCTCTAATCTATTGCTCTGATACCAAAAATTGTCACACCCAAACTTGTCCCAAGCGGATTAGGACCGTGTAACAAAGAATTATCCACTCTTAATCATCAATTATTAATGTTTTTTTATAAGAAATAATCCATCAAGTACATAGTAAAAACATTTACAATTGAATAGCCAGATCCAGTCGACTAATCGAAGACCCAGACGATTGGAAATGTAAGATACAGAGAGCTAATTTATGAAAAGTGGCTTTCTAGTCGACTGACTAGGCCCAATCGACTGAGTTTTTAGAGGTCCAGGTAACTAAACATGGGTTCGATCGATTGAAAATGAAAATTGCTAAGAGCTTAAACCAAAGAAAGGGTGGTCCAGTTGACTGAATGCCCAATCAATCGACTGGTTCGCACTAGTAGAACACTCTGCGGCACTTCAACAAGCCTTTCTAAGAAAATTTTGAAACCCTACACTTAAACCAATCCATTCCCAGACCTCATTACAATATCATAAGCTTAAGTTGACATTTGCTTAGGTACAAAATGCTTCTTGAGTTATAATTTATATAGACCACAAGATTATAGATCCTACAAATTAAACACATTCCAAGAGTTTAATTTTACAAGTTCCACTTCAAACTAAGATACATATGCTTCTAGAAATTCCCAAAACCACATATTACACTTATAAGATTATGAACAACCCATCTCAGCTTCAATTCACCCATCCCAACGCACACGTCACCTCTTTTTCGTGCCTTGCTCTGAACTTGCAGTGGTTGTTATTTACCACAACAGAAATTGGAAAATAGTTTTCATAAGCATTACGTTTAGTGAATTAACTAACTTGCTTAAATGACATGGGCATGTATAATGCAACAGTTTTAAGCACATATGCAAATGTAATCGTAGAATAATTGGGTAAATGGTTCACTCAGACCCAATGACCTTTTCCTCATCCCCGTGGTCACTTCTATTCCTTGGACTACCATTCCAAAATGGTTTCTTCTCCTTCTCCTCCATTATTTCACCACAATGAACCATTACTCCCAAATATTTATTGACCACTTAAAATGCATAGGCACGTAACCATATAAGCATGCTGATTTCTCACGTAATTAACATGCAATGGCTAATTCTAACATAAATTGAGCTATTAATTCAGAAATTGATAATCTCTAGCTAACAATTGAAGCATATAACAACAACCATATCAAAGCTTAAGTTAGAAAACCCACCTTAGCTAAATTCCTCCCAAATTAAGCCAAAAAATGCAGAATTTTACCAATTCTTAGCTCTATTCTCTCTCTAGAGTAAGTCCTACAAGAATTCAGCAATCATGTGTCACCAATTAGCATAGGATACCAAATTGTGATAATTAAAACTTAAATTAAAGGTATAGAAACGACCGTCTCACCTCCACGAGTCTGAATACAGCTTCAGTTCGCAAATTGAATGAATGACGGATACAGCACGACGTATAAACAGCGTCGACAGCTCTCCTCTTCTCTTTCTCCGAGCTCTGTCTCTTATTTTTGTTTAATTTATATAAATGTGAGAGTTCTCTAACTCTCATTGACACATTGTGGATACCGGCATTTGGAGCCCACTTTTAAAACATTTTTCAAATTCAAATACGAGTTGCCACTTAATTTTTTTTAGGAAAATTAAGAAACCATTTTTAAAAGCAACCGATCTTTAGCGAAACCAAAGATAATCTGGGTCCGTGGATTATGGAATGGAAGGGGAAGGAACCCGACGGACTAAAACACCCCCTTTCATCCTATCTCGTGATAGGCCTCTACTCATCATCCTATTTAATCGAATTAACAATTTGAGCATGCCCTCAACTAATACATAGATACAGATACATTACAAAAGCATATTGAAAAGGGTGTAAGATTGCTAATAATAAAATATCATTCATAATCCACATAATTCAAGTAGCAAGCAAAATGATGTGCAAGTAGGGAGCTAGAGAACTTACCCGGGATCCAGCCGCAAAATGGGAAACATGCAATGCATATAAAGAATAGAGATCCTAGGAAAAATGTCTCTAATCACATATACACATAAGGCAAGACCTAAGCTAAGGTGTCGCGCATGGAGTCGAAAATCAATGAAATCAACAAATGAAATAAAACTAGAGAAAAGATGAGAAGTCGTACCTCCAAAGCACTACAAAACAAGAGTTAGTCCACATGCTTCACATAATAATATGACATCAAATAATCAATTCTAAATCTCTAGCTTCGATTTATCAAATAGAGGAAGAATTGATAAAACTATGAATTCCCTTTTGATTAGTTGGAGTCATAGCACCTTTATAGATATACAAGCCTCAACTAGGAGCCAATGTAATGTCCATATAGGGGTTCTATAATCCCAACACGATCATAAGGAATCCATGTTTACATTCAATTAGGTTCAACTAAGCCTAATTTTATCCAAGAACTAGTTCTAATCATAAGCATCAACATACATGGATGAATGAATGAACATGAATAAGAATGAGATATGAATTTATTCATTAATTTGAACCACTTAGCATCTGGATTTAAGCTAAATTATCATTATTCAAAACATGATTTGAGTCCCAAGACATTAGGAAATCACTTAAGTTAAAATCAATGAGACTAGACAAAAACAGTGACTGTTTTTCCTAAATTACAAGGAGCAGACCATATTTTAAAAGGTAGAAAAACCATACTTTCAACGGTTGGATCTTAATGATTTTTGGATATGATATGCCTCTATGAGTCTAGTTTCTAACCCAAAAATAAAATCAAAGTTGCAACGGTTAGATCTCTGGGAATATGGAAAACACTAGACATCACTCAGGAATCTGCAACTCTCTGTCCAGAGATCTTGTACGATTTTCTAAAAATGGTAAAAAAATGAGAAACACTTAGATCTTTTTAGGGTATCTTCCTAACACATTAAGGTACTTAAAAAGATTTTTAGAGACCCGGGAAACTATATTAAGGTTCTGATTTATTAATTTTAAAACGGACTTACTGTTCTAAAATTTTGGACAGAGAGTTGCTTGTTTTGAAATCATAAGACCAAACCATCTTAGACATGGAATTTCATCAAAACAAAAATTACAGAGATGCTTAAATGAGTTATGAACATCCTCCAATTGGTCTCATCCATTTCCAAGGAATCATGACTCTATAAAAAATCTTTGATCACAATTGGTTTATGGATTCACTGCACCTTTGTTAATTTGATGTTCATATTTTGAATCAAACTTGATCCATGATTCTAGAGAGAATTGGGATCAAGTATGATCATGATTTTTGGAATAGGTAATGAAACATGAAGAGATTCATAGATTTAGCCTTAATGGATTTCCACCATAAATCTCACAACAAGAGAATCCTAAGGTCTTTTCTTAATCTTATGAATTTTGAATGTAAAGTATGAAAATCTACATCTAATTCCTCTCTCCAACATATGATCCTTGAGGAATATAGGATTATGATATGCTATTCTCCTCTCAAATTAATAGTCCTTGGAGACTAAATGAAACTCAAATCTACTCAAATCTCTATGGAATATAGTATAGATTCCATAAGATTCCTAGTAGGGAGATCCAAGTCATGAGCTAAGACTTGAACCCAAACAACTATATGTAGATATGACCTTGAGCAATCGTAATCTCCATATAAATCATAGGATCATAAGGGACTAGAGGAGCAAACTCAAAGAGATCTAATGAGATATTGAAAATCTCATAGATCCTATGAGAAGAATATAAACAAAAGAAATGAAATCAAGGATTATTTGAAAATTTCAAGTCAAAACTCTTTTATTCTTAAATCCAAAGGTCTATTTAGACCCAAATTAAAGAAATGTTATGAGATTCAATCACAAGCTCTAAGTGGTGTGTGATGAAATGGGGTAGGAAGAGAGGTTTTGAAAATGTGTAAAGTTCCTAGAACTATAAACTTGTGATTGAATTTACCTAATTCTACCAAGGATTGAGAGGTTACCTCTATGACCTAAAGAATTTCTTCTATTTCTTGGGAAGTTCTTCCAAAAGTCTTCAAGTTCTTCTTCAATTCTTCAATTTCTTCAAGAAAATTTTCTTCTTCCTCTCTCAATTCTCTCTCTATTACCTATATAACTCTTGTATCTCTCTCCAAGATTAAGTGAAAAGTTCAAAAATTAAGTAAAAGTCCCAATAAAGGAGATGAAGGCCTGTTTATATAGACCAACATGACAAGGTTAAATGGGTAAATTCGAGTGGAAACCCATGTGCAAAGTTTTCTTCTAGAACATGTGCGAAAAGCAGTCTGTTACAGTTTGTGGCACTCGATGGCTGTCTACGGCACCCACTGAGTGCCGGGCGGCACTTGCTGAATGCCGGCTTTCCCGCGTGCCGGGGGCTAACAGAATTTTGCCCTCTTTTTAATTTTCAACATATATATTGACATAAACCTAATTTATCTAGTAAAGTATATACCTATGTACTTATATTTGCAAGGTACTTTATTAAAATGTACTCATATGCATGGTATATATTCCTATGTAATCCCTTTTTCATTTCTTTTTTCTTTTCTTCTTCTTTTTTTCTTTCTTTTCTTTTCAAGACTTTTTTTCAAAAAATCTTTTTCACTTTCCTTATATACATATATATATATTTTAGAACTCTTTCTTTTATTCTCTCTCTCTCTTCTCTTTTTTTATTTATTTTATATATCTTATTATTTTTTAAGGTATTCTCAAGCTGATTTCCTCACATGTTCTTCAACGTCCAGGTTCCTCCCGAATACCCAATTTCTTCTTCTTTCATTTTTTCTATTTTAAAGCTCTTGCTTGAAGAATCTTTGAAGGATTTGAATTCTCTGGAAAATCTTCGAATTTCACCAGTCATCGTCATCATCGATCTTAAGAGGTAACCAATCCCTGGATTTGATGTTTGGTCAAAATTGGGGTGTCTACAGTTTGCCCCTCTGTGGCAGAGCTTGTAAAGCAACGCATATTACAAGTGAATGTAGAAGCTTGTGTGAAATACAAACCTTTGACCAAGCAGTCGAATCTAGGTAAAAACATAAAAAACAAAAGTGCGTTGCAAAAGTCAAGTGCGTAGAGAGCTAAAAGTTGGTCGTGCTCAATGGTGAGCTGCCTACGTATCCCATCGGGAATCAGACCAGGACGTAGTTCGGGCAAAGGACAACACATAAATGCAAATAACCACACAGATGTACTCCTATCTTATCGAGATGCATATGCTCGAATTTCTTGTCTCATGGTCCCCAAATGTGATGGTCCGGAGTCATATTGATCTTCCTATTATCAGATATGTGCCTTATGCTCTAAATTCTCTGGTTATGTTATGGTTTTATTCTTGGGAACATGTGTTTCGAGGAATCATCTGATCGACTGAGCCGCTTCACGCCTTATACTCCATAGTCGAATCGAGTAGCACGCTGAAAGATTGAGTCACTTCACGCCTTACACTCCATAATTCTCCAAAAATCATTTGATTGACTGAGCCGCTTTACGCCTTACATTCCATAGTCAAATCAGGTAGCACGCTGAAAGATTGAGCCGCTTCATGCCTTATACTCCATAATCCTCCAAAAATCATCTGATTGACTGAGCCGCTTTACGCCTTACACTCCATAGTCAAATCAGGTAGCACGCTGAAAGATTGAGTCGCTTCACACCTTACACTCCATAATCCTCCAAAAAATCATCTGATCGACTGAGCCGCTTCCCGCCTTACACTCCATAGTCAAATCAGGTAGCACGCTGAAAGATTGAGTCGCTTCACGCCTTATACTCCATAATCCTAAAAAAAAATTATTTGATCGACTAAGACGCTTCACGCCTTACACTCCATAGTCAAATTAGGTAGCACGCTGAAAGATTGAGTCGCTTCACACCTTACACTCCATAGTCCTCCAAAAATCATCTGATCGACTGAGCCGCTTCACGCCTTACACTCCATAGTCAAATCACGTAGCCGCTAAAAGATTGAGTCGCTTAGACTAAATAAATAAATTAAAACTTTTTTATTTTTTCTTGAAAACAACGAGTCGCTTAGACTCAAGGAATTTTCTTATTTTTAATGAGTCGCTTAGACTCGAAATAATTTTCTTATTTTCTTAATAATGAGTTGCTTAGACTCGAAAGAGATTCTTATTTTCAAATCAACGAGTTACTTAAACTCAAAAATCAGAACTTCATTTGAGTTGCTTAGACTCGGAGATCACCACTTATTTTTTCCTTTTACAAAGAATCTGATTACATATTTTCTTTCATTCTCTTAATTTTTTGTTTTTTTTTTGCAGACCCCAGAATTTGTCCTCAAAGGCCATGGAAGCATGGCTCACGGCTGGAAGTGGTACGAGGAACTTTCTAACGAGGTTAGAACCCTGGTCAACAATGCTGGATTTGGGCTCTTTGCATTACTTTTAGAGAAGAGTTCAAACGATAGGACTCATATCCAGGCCTTAGCGGAGAGATGGTGGGATACAACAAATACCTTCCACATGCCTTTTGGGGAGATGACGATGACTCCCCTGGACTTTGCTATGATCATAGGCATTCTGTTCGGCGGCCTTCCCATTGCTCACTATGACGATCTCCAGACTCGTCATGAAGAGATTATCGACTTACTCGGGCCTCATCCAGGAGATTTCATAGTACCCGCAAAATGGTTCCTGGATACTTTCAGGGGTCAGGTCTTTACTGACGACCAGATGGCTAGGGCTTTCATAATGTACGTGCTGGGTTGCTCGCTGATGAGCACGAAAGGGGGATACGATCAACATTGGGTACTTGGCTTCTCTTATAAACATTGATCTCATTTCCCAGTACAACTGGGGAAGGGCAGGGCTGGCCACTCTTTACAACCATATGAGTGAGGTCTCCAGGAGAAACTCATCTTCTACTGGAGGGTACTGGAGAGCTTGGGAGGTAAAATTTTGCTATTGTATTTCAATCTCATTTTTATTTATTCATCTCCTCCAGTTTTATTTTGAAAATCGAATTCACGATTTTTCTTCTTCTCTTGTAGATATGGTCTCATGAATACCTTCGCATGAGGGCTCCTAGTACCCGAGAAGGCGAGGCGACGATCATGCCTCAGGGTTTGAAATGGAGGAAAGGAGCGACAGGCCGGAAGGTTGGGGCCCATGACTTTGTAGGCTACAAAAACTTGCTTATCAATCTACGGGAGGTTCACGTGGTGTGGAATCCTTGGGAAGCGGCCCTTCTAGAAGCCAGCGCAGAAATCCAAGCCGCTGTGAGTTTCTCTAGGATGAGAATCCTGATGGTGGGGAAGGCGTGTCGGAAGAAGTACCCCGACAAGAGGGTAACTAGGCAGTCACTTGCTGCCCCTGCCTCTTATGTGCCTAGGGCTTCTCCTGCTACTATGAGGAGCACTAAGACCTTGGATCATGAGGACTAACGCAAGGTTGCCATTGAGGACTAACACTGATAATGCTGCCATTGAGAACTAATGCAAGGTTGCCATTCAAGGACTTATGTGGCGTAAGCGACAATTTACAGCCTTGTAAGGACTTATGTTACAAAAGCGACAATCAACAACCCTTTTGGGGACTTATATTCCAAAAGCAGAGATCAAAAGCCTCGTAAGGACTTACATTGCGAATGCAGATCAACAGCCTCGTAAGGACTTATGTTGCAAAAGCGACGATCAACAGCCCTTTTGGAGACTTACATTCCAAAAGCAGAGATCAAAAGCCTCATAAGGACTTACATTGCGAATGCAGAAATAAATAGCCTTGTAAGGACTTATGTTGCAAAAGCGACGATTAACAGCCCTTTTGGGGACTTATGTTCCAAAGGCAGAGATCAAAAGCCTCGTAAGGACTTACATTGCGAATGCAGAGATCAACAATCTTGTAAGGACTTACGTTGCAAAAGCAATAATCAATAGCCCTTTTGGGGACTTACATTCCAAAAGCAGAGATTAAAAGCCTCCTAAGGACTTACATTGCGAATGCAGAGATCAACAGCCTTATAAGGACTTATGTTGCAAAAGCGACAATCAACAACCCTTTTGGGGACTTACGTTCCAAAAGCAAAGATCAAAAGCCTCGTAAGGACTTACATTGCGAATGCAGAGATCAACAGCCTCGTAAGGACTTATGTTGCAAAAGCGATGATCAACAGCCCTTTTGGGGACTTACGTTCCAAAAGCAGAGATCAAAAGCCTCGTAAGGACTTACATTGCGAATGCAGAGATCAACAGCCTCGTAAGGACTTAAGTTGCAAAAGCAACGATCAACAATCCTTTTGGGGACTTACATTGCAAAAACGAAGATCAAATGCCTCGTAAGGACTTACATTGCGAATGCAGAGATCAACAGCCTCGTAAGGACTTATGTTGCAAAAGCGACGATCAATAGCCCTCTTGGGGACTTACGTTCCAAAAGCAGAGATCAAAAGCCTCGTAAGGACATACACTACGAATGCAGAGATCAACAGCCTTGTAAGGACTTACGTTGCAAAAGCGGCAATCAACAGCCCTTTTGGGGACTTATGTTCCAAAAGCAGAGATCAAAATCCTCGTAAGGACTTATATTGTGAATGCAGAGATCAACATCCTTGTAAGGACTTATGTTGCAAAAGCGACAATCAACAACCCTTTTGGGGACTTACGTTCCAAAAGCAGAGATCAAAAGCCTCATAAGGACTTACATTGCGAATGTAGAGATCAACAGTCTCGTAAGGACTTATGTTGCAAAAGTGACGATCAACAGCCCTTTTGGGGACTTACGTTCCAAAAGCAGAAATCAAACGCCTCATAAGGACTTATATTGCGAATGCAGAGATCAACAGCCTCGTAAGGACTTATGTTGCAAAAGTGACGATCAACAGTCCTTTTGGGGACTTACATTGCAAAATCGAAGATCAAAAGCCTCATAAGGACATACATTGCGAATGCAGAGATCAATAGCCTCGTAAGGATTTATGTTGCAAAAGCGACGATCAACAGCCCTTTTGGGGACTTACGTTCCAAAAGCAGAGATCAAAAGCCTTATAAGGACTTATATTGCGAATGCAGAGATCAACACCCCTTTTGGGGACTTTCATTGCAAAAGCGAAGATCAGCAGCCTCGTAAGGATTATGTTGCAAAAGCGACACAAAAACTGATTAACTGGTATTGGGCTGATTCTCAAATGACTTCGTGGATTCAACTGACTTATTTTTGACTTGATGAGGTTCAAGTTCAATCCTAAGAAACTCTGCTTGTTCGACTGATGCTTCCACTGATTTATATTCAAATTCTTTACTTTGCTACTTTGAATGATCCATTCTTGATTTTGCTCTTAACTGATACTCAATTCATCTGATGTTCTTTCAACCCTTAGTTCTAATTTGACAGTATGCCATGATTTTGATTTGACCAATTCTGACTAACAGACACAGGCTTACCAGACTCTCGTACGATTTTGGCAGATACTCGACTTACTCAAGGTTTAACTGATTGACTCAACAATTCTTAATCAATGTAGGCCTTAACTCAATTCCAAATTATCCCCACTTAACTGATGCACACTGATTCTACTTTGATTCCAATTATCAACTGTCCAATTCTGAGGATGCTATCTCAAATTCAATGCTTTGTGCTAAAAAATCACTAATGAACTCATGTAATGAGGATGATCATTACCTTCGACACTTCTTACACTGCTACTTTAACCGATGTAGTGACAGTGTTGGAACTTCTACTTGTATTGCTCTTGGGATTCTCATAGATAATTTTTCAAATCTTTATTCGTCATCTTGAATCCACGCATTTGAGACCATTATTGACTCATCAGAGGAGGACAATCTTGACAAGGCAATTACACAAGACGACTGACTCAAACTCTGCATTATTGTGAATCAATGCGCTTTCATCATGAATAATGCATCATCTCACCTTTCATTTATTCATCATCTTACAATGGTAGTACTTCACTGACAAATCTAAACTTTGAAGATTCTCCCTTTTCGAGTTAGCTGATTCTTTGAATATCCAGAGTGTGCCTCAAATTAGTACTTTAGCTTAGAGAATAAAAGGCAATCCATTCAAAACAAACTCGATTACTTAAGAACTTGTCTCTGACATGGAGGGATTTTGGCAAACAAAGTTTGCTCCTAGTTTGAATAGGACTTGGAGGCATTACTTATGGAGTTAAATGAGGTGTTCAGCAAACGAAGTTTGCCCTTGGTATAGCGATATATATGTGGCTTCAGGCAAACTTGCGTAAGTTTTCCCCTAGTCTGAAGGAAGGAAATCAAAGGCACAAAGGGGTAATGCTTACGGTTTAGGGATGGTTACAGACTGAGAACCCTAGAAGGTTCGCCTACTTATCCCCGAACGGGAATCAGGTCCAAAGTAGTTCGGCTGAGGTTTGAAAGAGAAATATCACATGGTGCAACAATGTTTGTGACTGAACCACACAAGCTACCTACATATCCCCAAGTGGGATTCAGGTCAAAACGTAGTTCATCAATTCTGGAGGTCTTGAAAGAATAAGGCTTCAAGAATTTGTGGGCTTTTCGAGCCATGTTTTCATTTGGGTCCAATGAGTGCTTTTTTTTTTTTTTTCTGGGCAGATTTTCTGAAATAGATTCCTTGTGGTAGCTTTTGAACAAGATGATGAGAACATGAACTACTTCTCCCTTTTATTTATTTATTTATTTATTTTTTTCTCTGTTTTTGATTTTTTTTATGGCAGTTGATTCTTTTCACCTTTTCACTAGCCAGTCAATCTTTACAACTTTCATAACACATTGTGTTTTAATCATACTCTACCATACTCATAAAGCAATAGCAGCCCTCCAAATCACTCTTTATTTTTCTCAAAGATACTTTTGCATTGTTATAGGCCCACTTAGCCATTGAGCCTCTCACAAAATTTTGATACTAATTGATACTTTCAAATCTCTCTTTTCATTTCTAATTTATTTTCTTTGTTGAGAACAACACAAAGCTTTGGGATAATTTATGTACCAATGATGTACTTTGAAGTACTCAAGAATTCTCAATCTTATTTATTCTTTGCTTTTTCTTTTCTCTTTCCTTTCTTTTCTCTACCTCACTATCTCTTATTCTCTTCATGATTTTGATTGGCTATGATTCGGATTTTGAAATTAACACGCATTTCATTTTTGCTCTAACTTTTGCCTAGGCGCCCTTTCGGGTTTTCATCCTAGCGAGCTCCTTCATCTTCATCTTTTTCTTCTCTTTTTTTTTTAATTTCTCCTTTTTTTGTGCTCTTACTTTTGACTAGGTGCCCTTTCGAGTTTTCATCCTAATGAGCTCTTTTTTTTTTCTTCTTCTTATTTTTTTTTTTTGGAAGAAGAAGTTCATTTAAAACATTTGGCTACCATCAAGGATCAAGTTATGGCTTTGGACTGGTTGGGCTCATCTTTTAGGCTTGGTATTCAAGAAAGGGGATGGTGAGCAAGCTTCAAGTTCCAAGTTGATCTTTTCAAGATTGAGCAAGAGCATTGACGACATCCTATTGACGCGTTTTCTTATCACACCCAAGTGTAGGTGATCGTACAAGTAATAAAATTCTGGAAGTCCAGGTCGAAACCACAGGGAACGGAAAAATAAGATAGGCAATAACTATTTTGTCACGTAAAAGAAAATAAAAGATGATGGATTTTTGTGGGGTTTTACTAAACTACTAATTTTTATAGTTTTGCAATAAAAGTAATTAAAAGCTATTTTTTTCTTAACAGTTTATGGTAAAGATTTTAACAGTGCAAAATAAATTAACTAACATACTAGTAAGAAAAGGAAGAAAAATAAATAAAAACGAAATTTTTGTGAGATAAACTTTTTGGATTTAATAATAGCGAAAGATAGAAATAATACAGTTATTTAAGCAAAGTTATTAAAAACAGAAAATATTAATTAAGTTGGAAGAAATGATTTAAAGAAATTGGGAATATGCAAACTACCACTAGATCCCACAACTTTTGTGCATTTGAAAAGCATTTGACATTTAAGACCGCAGAGTCATTCTTTATTTAAAAATAAACATTCACTAGTCAGGTTTATATCAAGTGTGTCAGGTTTGATATGAAACGACGTCGTTTGGTTTAAAGAAAAATAAAAAGGCAATTGGGCAGTAGCCAGGTTCGAACCGTGCCCCGCCGCGGACGTGGGTTATTCGGCGTCCAGTCCCCACCACTCTGCCACTAAACAATTGCCTGTCCATTAATGGATAGAAATATATATAAACACATATTTGAAATATGAATTTTGTCATATGAGTTGTTTGAGTATGCTAGGTGTTTTTTTATGACAAAAGGCATAGTTTGACAATCCACATAATTAGATTCTTATTTCAAATATATAATCTTTTGAGCCCAATATAGCCATAGTATATAAACATGTTAAATGATCATAAACTATAGATACATAGATATTTTTGGCCATAAATGGAAAAACAACCCATCTAGATAAATTTGCCCATTTAAGATTAGTGCACAGAAGCTGTGATTTCTAAGTTTTTATTGCATATCCCCAATTAAAGTTTTAGCCTATCATTTTGGAATTGAAACTGTCTTCAAAATAAAATTAAAAGATAAATTAAATAGGTGCAAACAGTGACTGCTTAATTAAAACTAAAGCTATAAAACTAAGGTAATGGTGGAATATAATATTAATACATTTTTTTCCTACTTAACATGAGCTGGGATTGAATTCTGGAATCTGCAAAATAGCAAAGTTTAGTACAACTAGGCTAATAAAATTTACATAAATGAAAATACTGAATTTATAATAAAATACTAAACCTTTGACTTTGGATTCTTGTGGGGTCACAGTGGTTGAACTCCAAGAACACAAATAAGGTCAAACCAAATCCTAAACTACTTTTGGAGTGAGATATAAATATGGTGTGCTTGGGGCTTTAGTAGGTGATTACAACAACTACGTGGCTAAGAAATCTGGCATTTAGTTGCAAAATTTTGTCTTTTAGTGAATGAAAATATTGCTATAAAAACTAAAAATTTGGGGTTTCAAACTATTTTAGGGGGCAACTATAAGTACTACTAGACTAGAAATATTAAATTTAATTTTAAATAGGAATATTTTACTACTACAAATTGACAAAGGTCATACAAGAAAACAAATATTTTATTTTAAGAAATACAGTACACAAAGTTTTGCTACATATTTTTGAACATGAAATCATCAATTACATAAAAGTAAATTTTTAACAACTCTAGAACTAGAAAATACAAAGAAAAACTAAAGTTTCCTATTTCTAGGGAAAATATGAAGTGCTCACATGATAACCTCCCCTAAACTATTCTCTCCCTAACAGTGATTGTTGTGAAGCTTGTGTTGTGTCCTCTGCTTCATTGCAGCTTGTGTTTTTATAGGCGAAGTGTTGATGATAATACATCACTCCGCTCGTCACTTGGCATTTTTTTTCTTCTCCTTTGGTCTCGTTTTTCTTCAGTCTCTGACATGGTTTGAATTTAATCCTACATAGAAGAAAAGAGAGAGAGAGAGAGAGAGAGAGAGAGAGAGAGAGAGAGAGAGAGAGAGGAAAACAAAGGAAAAAAACAAAATCCTTATCAAACCATCACTGTCAATAGCGATGCTTTTGATTCCTACGTTTTACTTTGGATTGTTTTTGTTTTTTTTTTATCATTCTTTTTTTCATTTGGTCCAAAACTTGCACTATGCAAGTTTGGACTTAATATTTTATGAGGAATGATTCGGTGTGGTTGCTACTTCTTTCATTCCCTTTATTTCGTTATTTTACCTAAACATATAAAATATGTAACAACACATAATTACACGCATGTGAGTGACATCACCATTAAATTATATTATTTCAAATATGTGTGTAAAACTAGGGATTTGGGGGATTAAATGAGCAATATGTCTATTATATTAGCACATGAATGTGCAATATTCAGTGTTTGTCAAGCATCTTTAAGTTCTTAAAGTAAAGCTAATCAATTCTCTACTCCTCCTTGGATTTGGCACAGAATTTGCTTTGATCATTTGGGGATCCTTTTCAATGCAACAAAGTATTTCCCACAATCATTTGAAAAAGTGATTTAATTTTCATTTTTTTTCTCTTTTTTTTTTTCTTGCTTGGCTTAATGATCCATACATTCACGACTTGGCACACTGAATCAAACAGAATAAGATTTTATTGAACTAGTAGGGAAAAAAGGTTACATCACTTGACTCGATAAAAAGAGACTTGAAAAATAAACTCGATAACCGACTGACTCAAAGACTTGACTGGACTTGACATTTGACTCCAACTTAACATGACTCGACTCTGGTCTCAATTGGAGTGTCACAAATGATTTTCAATTTATTGTGTCCCCAAGAGCATCCACATTTGCTTCAACAATAGTATTTCCAAACACTATTAATCACTTCAATGCATGAGCTCAACATTTGTTCTAAGATCTCCATCAAAGGCAAGAACAAGTATCACATGGATTTGGATTTGATAGAAATTAATTCAATCCAAGATAGTGGATGAGATTTGGATACGACGCATCATCTATGAGGTCCTGAATGGCATGGCAAAGCCTCTTGCAACTATTGGTTGCATGACCATGATCTTGGTGGTAATCACAATATTTGGATGCATCGTATCCAAGAGGTGGACGTTTGGGGGGTTTTCCAGGTTCCAACTTCTTCAAATATCCCTTTTCTAGCATCTTTTCTAGTGCCATATTCAATGGCATTCCCAACTTTGTGAATTCTCTGCGCTCCTTCGGTTGGTCTTGATTCGATCCTGACTTATTGTTCTCTGCAATTGTGGTACTTTGAAATATGATCTGCCGTTGGAACAAACCTCTTGATTGACTGGATTGATTAGAAAACTGTCGTGGTGTTAATGCATTGACATCGGGCAATAAATAACTATCTGAATACATCAACTTTTTCGAATCATCCATCGGATGTACTCTCTTGATCCTGCCATCTCGGATAACATCTTCAATTCTTGTGCCTACGTCGAACTATTGCTCAAAAGTAACTATTGACTGAAACTCCAACTTCTCAAGATATTCCGGCTGCATGTTCTTGATAATCATTCTCACTTGTTCTTTCTTGTTTGGCTTGTTGGTCATCTTTGCAGCCTTCCCCCTCCATCTTTTTAAACTCAGCGAATGTCTCATTTTGCTCTTGTCTGGTGGTTTCCAATTCCCGGATGGTCACATCTAACTCCCGATTGTAATCATATTGGGCCACAAACAACTTCACTACTTCTTCCCAAATCCTAGTTTTCCTTGGCTCATGTGTAAGGTACCATGATAAGGCGGCCTCGGTCAAGGTCTGCTGGAACAAAACAGCCATCATTGTAGTACCCAATCCGCTAGGCTGGAATGCCCCAATACACATTCTTATATGGCTACGAGGATTACCCGTTCCATCGAATTTGTCGAAGATCGGCATTTTGAACCCGGCGGGTAGTATCTCATGGACTCCATCATACAGTCCTTCCAACTCTAGTAAATAGGTGTCTACCCCTTGAGCATTCCGGATCACCCTCTCAAGCTTCTCTACTTTTTCAACCATTAATTTTTCTTTCTCAACTTTCTCTTTCTCTATTATTTCTTTTTCTGCTCGCGGCACATCAGCTCTCTGAACTTCTGGGTCATCAAACCAATCTTCTTCCCTAGCAGGAGGATCAACAACTGGTGGGTTAACTATAGGCGGTTGTCATGCCAATGTTTCCATCATGGTCATCATCCTAGTCATCTGTCCTACCTGTTGTTCTACTATAGCCCTCAATTTTGCTATTTCTCTTGCGTTTGCTTCTTGTGCCATCTCTCTACTGACTAACCTCGCAGTGGAATCTCTGTACCAGACTGTGCTTGTAACAGGTTCTAACTTTCACCTACAACCAGTTCTTTAACTAATTTTGATCTATTTGAGAAGACTTTGATTTATTTTTCACATTTTCTTTTGCAGATGCTTAGTGAAATGTTTATGAATGTTTCATATGTTACACAAATGCAATGCATGTGTGCGTGTGTGCCTACTCTATATGCCAAAGAAAAGGAAGAATTCTATTCCTAACATATAATCACATAAACACATAAAATCTTCACCTATGTCAAGTGCACCAATTCTTCTTTTCATTGTGATCCTCGTTACCCTTTCGAAGGTTGGATATTCCTTCGGGAAGTATATCTTGGATGATAAAATCTTTTGAAAACAATTCTCGTGAATTCTTTTGAGAACGAGGATGTTAAACATTCCTCAACCAAGATGATTGGATTGAAATTTTACTTTGAAATTCATTTGAAAAGCATTTCTCCAAAAACAATTCCCAAGATTTTCGGGTTCTTCCTTCAAAGATGAGAATGTGAAAATATACCTCGACAAGGGTTGATTTGAAATTTTAATCAAAAAGCAAACTCCAAAACTTTTTTTTTTGAAAGAGCGATTGAAAACTTTGGAATAAAAATGGCAAAAGTCCATTTGCTTTCAAAGATGGATTTAAAATTCTTTGGGTAGGAGAATCACATGATCGGATTATTGTCGTACTTTTCATGAACTTGGATGCATAAAAGGTCAATTATGCTTAGCTAAACATGATATAAGGGATGTAATCTTATAATCGAAAATTCGGCATATTCCCAAATGTCGTGGGACATGAAGAGGAATTGTTCAAACATGATTAAGAGGTTACATTTCTTTTATCAGGCAAGCATCGTCATCATCTCAACTAATCCTTTCTGGGCATGCAAAACTTCCTAGTACATAATCCTAGTCAAGAATTGATTTTCTATGATCGAAGGGTTCTATAGAAGCTATCATGCAAAGGCCGGGTTTTGGTCAGAAAAGGACCCTTGACACATATCCGATAGGATGCTTCATATACCAAAACATGGTACGAGATCAAGGGTGATCACACGGTTCCATGATGACTTGACCGACCGGGTTGCCCCGAGCCTCTAAGGTCATAGTTCCATGCAATCGACTTGCGAAACATGCAAGTGCAATGCAACGGACACACAAAAATTAATTAATTTGATTAAAAGGATGCTTTTAAGTCTAATCCTCGAGTGAACCCAAAATCAAAAATTCTGGTATGCGAAACCAAAGATTCTGGGTTCGATCCCTAGTAGAGTCGCCAGATTGTGGATACCGGCATTTGAGGCCCACTTTTAAAACATTTTTCAAATTCAAATTCAAATACGAGTCGCCACTTAATTTTTTTAGGAAAATTAAGAAACCATTTTTAAAAGCAACCGATCTTTTGCGACACCAAAGATAATCTGGGTCCGGGGATTATGGAATGAAAGGGTAAGGAGCCCGACGAACTAAAACACCTCCTTTCATCCTATCTCGTGATAGGCCTCTACTCATCATCCTATTTAATCGAATTAATAATTTAAGCATGCCCTCAACTAATACATAGATGCAGATACATTACAAAATCATATTGAAAAGGGTGTAAGATTGCTAACAATAAAATATCATTCATAATCCACATAATTCAAGTAGCAAGCAAAATGATGTGCAAGTAGGGAGCTAGAGAACTTACCCGGAATCCAGCCGCGAAATGGGAAACGTGCAATGCATACAAAGAATAGAGATCCTAGGAAAAATGTCTCTAATCACATATACACATAAGGCAAGACTTAAGCTAAGGTGTCGCGCATGGAGTCGAAAATCAATGAAATCAACAAATGAAATAAAACTAGAGAAAAGAGGAGAATTCATACCTCCAAAGCGCTACAAAACAAGGGTTAGTCCACATGCTTCACATAATAATATGACATCAAATAATCAATTCTAAATCTCTAGCTTCGATCTATCAAATAGAGGAAGAATTGAAAAAACTATGAATTCCCTTTTGATTAGTTGGAGTCATAGCACCTTTATAGATATACAAGCCTCAACTAGGAGCCAATGTAATGTCCATATAGGGGTTCTATAATCCCAACACGATCATAAGGAATCCATGTTTACATTCAATTAGGTTCAACTAAGCCTAATTTTATCTAAGAACTAGTTCTAATCATAAGCATCAACATACATGAATGAATGAATGAGCATGAATAAGAATGTGATATGAATTTATTCACTAATTTGGACCACTTAGCCTCTGGATTTAAGCTAAATTATCATTATTCAAATAAGATTTGAGTCTCAAGACATTAGGAAACCACTTAAGTTAAAATCAATGAGACTAGACAAAAACAGTGGCTGTTTTTCCTAAATTATAGAGAGCAGATCAGATTTTGAAAGGTAGAAAAACCATACTTCCAACCGTTGGATCTTAATGCTTTTTGTATATGATATGCCTCTATGAGTCTAGCTTCTAACCCAAAAAGAAAATCAAGGTTTCAACGGTTAGATCTCTATGAATATGGAAAAATCTAGACATCACTCAGGAATTTGCAACTCTCTGTCCAGAGATCTAGTACGATTTTCTAAAAATAGTAAAATAATGAGAAACACTTAGATATTTTTAGGGTATCTTCTTAGCACAATAAGGTACTTAGAAAAAATTATTAGAGACCCGGGATACTCTATTAAGGTTCTGATTTATTAATTTTAAAATGGTCTTACTGTTCTGAAATTTTGGCCAGAGAGTTGCTTGTTTTGAAATCATAAGACCAAACCATCTTTGACATGGAATTTCATCAAAACAAAAATTACGGAGTTGCTTAAATGAGTTATGACTCTATAAAAAACCTTTGATCATGATTGGTTTATGGATTCACTGCACCTTTGTTAATTTGATGTTCATATTTTGAATCAAACTTGATCCATGATTCTAGAGAGAATTAGGATCAAGTATGATCATGATTTTTGGAATAGGTAATGAAACATGAAGAGATTCATAGATTTAGCCTTAATGGATTTCCGCCATAGATCTCACAACAAGAGAATCCTAAGGTCTTACTTAATCTTATGAATTTTGAATGTAAACTATGAAAATCTACATCTAATTCCTCTCTCAAACATATGATCCTTGAGGAATATAGGATTATGATATGCTATTCTCCTCTCAAATTAATGGTCCTTGGAAACTAAATGAAACTCAAATCTACTCAAATCTCAATGGAATATAGTATAGATTTCATAAGATTCCTAGTAGGGAGATCCAAGTCCTGAGCTAAGACTTGAACCCAAACAACTATGTGTAGATATGACCTTGACCAATCTTAATCCCCATATAAATCATAGGATCATAAGGGACTAGAGGATCAAACTCAAAGAGATCTAATGAGATATTGAAAATCTCATTGATCCTATGAGAAGAATATAAACAAAAGAAATGAAATCAAAGATTGTTTGAAAATTTCAAGTCAAAACTCTTTTATTCTTAAATCCAAAGTTCTATTTAGACCCAAATTAATGAAATGTTATGAGATTCAATCACAAGCTCTAAGTGGTGTGTGATGAAATGGGGTAGGAAGAGAGGTTTTGAAAATGTGTAGTTCCTAGAACTATGAACTTGTGATTGAATTTACCTAATTCTACCAAGGATTGAGAGGTTACCTCTATGACCTCAAGAATTTCTTCTATTTCTTGGGAAGCTCTTCCAAAAGTCTTCAAGTTTTTCTTCAATTCTTCAATTTCTTCAAGAAAACTTTCTTCTTCCTCTCTCAATTCTCTCTCTATTGCCTATATACCTCTTGTATCTCTCTCCAAGATTAAGTGAAAAGTTCAAAAATCAAGTAAAAGTCCCAATAAAGGATATGAAGGCCTGTTTATATAGACCAACATAACAAGGTTAAATGGGTAAATTCGGGTGGAAACCCATGTGCAAAGTTTTCTTCTAAAACATGTGAGAAAAGCAATCTGTTACAGTTCGCGGCACTCGATGGCTGCCTGCGGCACCCACTGAGTGTCGGGCGGCACTTGCTGAATGCCGGGCGGCACTTAGTGAGTGTCGGTGCAGTGCCGCCGGCTTTCCCGCGTGCTGGGGCTAACAGAATTTTGCCCTCTTTTTAATTTTCAACATATGTATTGACATAAACCTAATTTATTTAGTAAAGTATATACCCATGTACTTATATTTACATGGTACTTTATTAAAATGTACTCATATGCATGGTATACATTCCTATGTAATCCCTTTTTCATTTCTTTTTTCTTTTCTTCTTCTTTTTTTCTTTCTTTTCTTTTCAAGACTTTTTTTCAAAAAATCTTTTTCACTTTCCTAATATATATATTAGAACTCTTTCTTTTCTTTTCTTCTCTCTCTCTCTTCTCTTTTTTTTTTATTTTATATATCTTATTATTTTTTTAAGGTATTCTTAAACTGATTTCCTCACACGTTCTTCAACGTTCAGGTTCTTCCCGAATACCCAATTTCTTCTTCTTTCATTTTTTTAATTTTGAAGCTCTTGCTTGAAGAATCTTTGAAGGATTTGAATTCTCTGGAAAATCTTCAAATTTCACCGGTCATCGTCATCATCGATCTTAAGAGGTAACCAATCCCTGGATTTGACGTTTGGTCAAAATTGGGGTGTCTACACACATACACACAACCATGCAACTTACATGAGGTGTCAAACCCTCATTTTTCTCTCTTTTCATTTATACCCCCTAAAGTTTCTTAAGTTCAATTATGAGATCCCTCAAATATTCCATTAACTACCCAATTATCTAAATAGGTGTTTGTCTAAGTCCCATATGGGTCCCATAAGTGGTACCAATATTTTGTGAAGTTCCTATCGCACCACTAATTATGAATCTTTTTAGTTATACCATTATATGAGTATCCAAAATGGTATTAAAAGCTAACATATTAAACAATATAATATAAAAACATTTAAACACGTATATCAAATTAATCAAATAAAAATGCATCTAGTCATTTAAATGCACTTTATTTTATTCGGTCCTTCATTGTGTCCCACTTCATTACCTGTCCCACCTTACTGGGGACTTTTCAACTGTGTTCTTCACTGAACACTTTCCATGGATGAGTCCTAAGCCTCCCCTTAATCCATGATATACACTAATTATATTAATTAATGTAAATACTAATTACCCCTTTTCTCGGGTACAGGTGTTACATTTATGGACACAGACTATCGATGTAACTGCTTTAACTTACCAATAGTGAGGTCTTACAAGATCAACACCTGGGTATCTCGGGTATGCCATATTCTTAAGGTTGTAAACATACATTGTCAAGATAGAGTCTACCCTCTGATAAAGAATAAGCATTCCCTTGAGAATGTCATCAAGTTGATTACTGAGAATTGCAGTCTTATTGATAAGTAGTTATCAACATGTTTGGTAATCATGAGAGGTGAATGAGACTCAAGGAATGGAAGATATAATCATCATTCAGGTTGATAGTAACAGTTATCCGACTACCTGAATATAATATACTAGTAGTAGAAGGACATTAGTACACCATACAAGTCTAGTTATCGCTTCGGATTTGTTCTTTTGCGTTGGAGTGTAGTTATCATTTTATAGTGGAGTAAATATTAATTGATAAATTTGTTGATTCGTTGATCAAAGAGTTTGATCATGGGAATTGATGACTGATCTGAGCTAACAATAAAGGACCTAGGAGGTCCCACTCTTAGCTCCACCATAAAGCTTGGAAAGACATATGAGGATGATGAACCAATTGATTGAAAGATTTTCAATTGATTGAAGGTTCGATCGATTGAACTTGCTTCTATCGATTGAACTCTATTCAGTTCAATCAATCGAACTTGCTTTGATCGATTGAAGGTTCTTCGATCGATCGAAGGCTTAAAGTTGGTTTGGAAATCTATAAATAGGGCAGCTGCGTGTAGAAAAAAGTTGAATGGCGTTTTAATATCAGAAAGCTGCAGAAACTATTTTAGGCTTGCCAAACCTTCTTAATCCTCTCAATTAAAGTTCCCACCAACCCTAGTCTCTTTGGGAGACTTCATAGGAGTCATAAGAGTGAAGACCATCTAGTGAAGGCTACTAGAAGTTGAAGAAATCAAAATTGGGTTCAAGATCTGAGGTATTGCATTCTATCCTCTCTTGTATATACATGTATTGAGTTGATGAGTAGTAGATTCGGGCTACCAATAAAGTTAAATAAACTTGTCATCCGCTGTGCACAAGATTAAAGTTTTTTTGAAACATAAATCCTACAGCTTGATTGATTGACAGTCCGAAGACTATATGTTAATTATTGTGTATTGAATTGTTGCATTTCATGTTAATAATTCCAATTGCACAATTAGCCCTCTCACTAAGAGAAAGCTTACAAATGAAAATCTTATCTGTTGTGGTTATTATATAACCATAACAGGTACGGACCGAGAAGAGGAAAAGAAATGACAAAAATGATGGGTGGGCTTGGGAGATGGAAGTGTGTGTGTAGTTATGTCTATACGTTTAATTCTATAATTAACCTTTGTAGATCGAATTACTTATAGTTCGGATATCGTATTCGCGTGTTGTAATATGTTTTGGGATTGAATGTGTAAACGCTAGAAAATTATGGAGTCACCTTGCATTTATGTAAAATATGGTTTAATGTGTTTGGTTTTATCTATAAGTATGCTGGCAAGTTATAGAGATGTATTTAGTTTTGGTTTGTGCCTTGGTAGCATGTTTAAAGCTTAGATGCTGAGTTTCTTTGTAGAATACCCTGTTGTGGCAAAACAGTCGACTGGTTTAGGAGAACAATTTATTGGTTTAGAAAGTAGTCAACTGCATTCATTAATTGGACAAAACAGTTTCCCCCAGTTGTAAAATATAGTCAATTGCATTACTCCATATAGTCGACCGGATCAATATTTTTTATAGGGCTCACAGGAGCATTCTATATATTCAACCGGACTAGGACCAGTCGACCGGGTTTGGGCACCTACTTTTGCTAACTTAGTCGACTCGGTCCGGGGCAGTCGACTGGATTGGATGTCCTCCATAGTGTCATCTCTATAATCCAGAAATCAGTCGACCAAACTCCCGATCAGTCGATTGGATATTGAAAATTTTGAAAATGATGCTTTTACTTAGTAACTATTGGAAGAATCACTTAACCATCTTATGATTTGATGATTGACATAGGTAATCCTTTGTGATACGATCCTAATCCGCACATGGCGGGTTGGGAATTTATAATTTTTGGTATCAGAGCAATAGGCTAGAGCCTTTGGGACGAGTGACGTATGATGCATCGTGTATACACAATGACATATAGTTACATAAACATGCATACACATGTACTTAGCATGCTTTTAATGATGATTAGCATGGCATGTGGTTATTTAAAGTAACATGTATGTGTACCATATTGTGGGTGCCAGGCATAATGTCTGGAAGTAAAACCCTAAATTGAATGGAAAGAGTAGAGAGAACAATTGAAGGACTAGTACGAGTGGTTGAAACCCATGTAGTTAAGGAAAGACTGGTACAATCGAATCCAAATCCGAGGGAGGAAGTTATTACTGTCTCGCAATTTTACAAACAAAAGTCGATGCTATTTCGAGGGGAGGCCGATCCGATGAGGGCCAATTTTTGGATTTCAAATATGGATAAAATTTTTTGAGTACTACCACATCAGGAAGAATTGAACTGAGAATCTCAAGGATTGGGGGTTTTCTTAGCATATTGGGCTAAGAATTGAAGAGGTGAGTATTCTAAGCCCAAAATTGGATGCTTACATGTGTTAGTGTAATAATTGATGTTTAGCTAGTTGAATTCATGTTCATATAGCAATATATATATATATATATGTGTGCTGGAAATGGAATAAGGCCTGTTAATGATGTGAAATTGCCATGTCTATGTGTTGAATTGTCTAAGTGCTATGTTGGTCAATAGGTGTCAAGCAATGGTCTCCACATATAGGTCCCATATATAAGGGATGGAAAGCCCTCACTGAGATGGAAGTATGTTTGTATTTATGTCTATACATTTAATTCTATAATTAGCCTTTGTAATTCAAAGTACGCATAGTTCAGATATCGTATTCGCGTGTTGTAATATGTTTTGGGATTGAATGTGTAAGTGGTGGAAAATTATGGAGACACCTTGCGTTTATGTAAAGTATGGTTTAACGTGTTTGGATTTTATCTATAAGTATGTTGGTAAGTTATGGAGATGTATTTAGTTTGGGTTTGTGCCTTGGTAGCATGTTTAAAGCTTAGATGCTGAGTTTAAAGTTTAGATGCTGAGTTTGGGTCTGTTGTGTCAGATTTCTTTGCTACATAGTTGTTATAATCACCTATCAAAGTCCCAAGCACACCCTATCCATATTTCATTCCCAAATTAGATTAGGATTTGGTTTGACCTTCCTTGTGTTCTTGAAGTTCATCTACTGTGACCCACAAGAATTCAAAGTCAAAGGTTTAGTATTTTATTTTTGGTTCAGTATTTTAATTTATTTATGTTTTTTAGCCTATTGTATTTGACTTTGTTATTTTGCAGATTCCAGGAACTCAATCCTAGCTCATGCTAAGTGAAGAAAAAATATATTAATATTAGTTTTCACATTTACCTTGTTGTTATGACATTAATCTTAATTGGACGGTGATTGTATAAATCTACTTAATTTATCTTTAAATTTTTATTTATAGGATAGTTTCAATTCAAAAAAAAGGCTAGGCTAAAACTTTAATTAGAGATATACAATGAAAACATAGAAACCACAACTTCTGTTCACTAATCTAAAATGGAAAAATTTATCTAGATGAATTGTTTTTTCATTTATAACAAAAAATATCTATAGTTTATGACTATTCAACATATTTATAAACTATGGCTATATTGAACTTTAAAGATTACATATTTAAAATAAGAATGTAATTATGTGAATTGTCAAACTATGCCTTTTGTCATAAAAAAAAAACACCTAGCATACACAAATAATTTATTTAATAAAGTTTATAGTTCAAGTATGTGTACAAATATATTTCTATCCATTAATGGATAGACAATTGTGTAGTGGCAGAGTGGTGGGGATTGGCTGCCGAATAACTCACGTCTGCAGCGAGTCACGGATTGAACCTGACTACTGCCCAATTGCCTCTTCATTTTTCTTTAAACCAAATGACGTCGTTTCATATCAAACCTGACACACTCGATATGACTTCAACTAGTATAAGTTTATTTCAAATAAAGATGCACTCTGCTTAGAAATGCCAAATCCTTTGCAAAAGCACAAAAGTTGTGTGATATAGTGTTGATTTGCATATTCCCAATCCCTTTAAATCATTTCTCCCAAGTTAATTAATATTCTCTGCTTTTAGATAACTTAGATTAAATATTTGTATAATTTCTATCTTTCGCTATAATAAAATCCAAAATTTCATTTCATGTAAATCTAGCTTGTATTTTTCTTTTTCTTCCTTTTCTTACTAGCATCTTAGTTAATTTATTTTGTACTATTAAAATCTTTACCGTAAACTGTTAAAAAAAATAGTTTTAATTAATTTTTATTGCAAAAATATAAAAGTTAGTAGTTTAGGAAAAGCCCCAAAAATCCATCATCTTTTATTTTCTTTTTAGGGACAAAATAGTTACTGTCTATCTTTATAAATCTTTTATTTATATTCCCTGTGGGTTCAACCTGGTCTTACCAGAACTTTATTACTTGTACGATCACCTATATTTGGGTGTTAATAAGAAAATGCGTTAGTAGAACGTCGTCAAGTTTTTGGTGCCATTGCCGACGAACGGTTAAAATAAAAAATAATAAAAATAAAATTAGGTCTAAAACTATTTCTCCCACTATATATATACCTATTCTACCTTTTAAATAATCTAGTTTTTTAAAAAAAAAATAAAAAAATGAATAAATATATAATGATAATAATAATAATCCACCTCCAATCCCATTTAAGGTATTATCCACATGATTGACAACCTGCTTGGAGAGCCCAAAGCCTTAACCCAACAGTGAACCTGTGGATACTGGGCATTTGGGGAATACCACATTTGCCTTTCAAAATAGAAAGAGCCGCCACATAATTTTTTAAGGAAAAATTAAGAAACCATTTTTAAAAGAAACTGATTTTTTGAGAAACCAAAGATTAACTAAGTCCGGAGATAATGGAATGAGAAGGGAAGGAGCTCAATGTGACTAAAGCACCCCCTCTCATTCTATCTTGCGTTAGGCCCTATTCAACATCCTTATAATCGAATTAATAATTCATGTGTGTGCTCAAATAATACATAGATATAGATATACATATCAAAAGCATGTCAAAAGGGGTGTAAGATTGCTTATAGGAAAAGGGCATACAAAAACAAGTAGGTTAAAATAGCAAGTGAATGATATGCAATAGAGAACGAGAGAGCTCACCGGGATCCAGCTGCGATAGGGAAACATGCAATGCATACGAAAACAGAAAACCTTGGAAAAAAAGGTCTCTAATCCACATAAACACATAAGGTATTCACCTAATCTAAGGTGTTTCGCATGGAAAGTCGTAGATTCAATAAAATCAAAATGAAATAAATTCGTACGATAACTGACTGACTCACCTCGGGTGCGCTACAAAACAAAGGTTAGTCCACATGCTTGATCATAGATAATAATCATTCTCCTAGATCTAAAGAGAGGGGAAAAAAATAAAGTCTTGAATTCTTTTCCGTCAAGGAAATCGCAACGTTCCTATGGATATATGAGTCTCAATGGGAAGGTCCCAAGAGACCTTAACCTATAGCCAATGTAATGTCAACAAAGGAAAGGAATGACATGATTTCAATGTGACTAGAGAGAATTCTTAACTAAGTTAATCAAATAATATTCATCTCTAGAATGAAAGATCTATTCCAAAACATAAGGGTCAAAGATGCATGATAATAAACATGAAATGGACTTATAGGTTTGGATCATCTATTCTTTGGATTCAAGTTCAATTATTCATAACCAAGGATGTCACGCCCTGACGTAGCACAAATAGGGAAAATAAATTCCATTTTTGGACCCCATAGGTCGTGACTGGTGAATATCACTGGCTTGTCCACACAGAGTTCTTAAATATCAAAGATAAAATGCAGTAACTAAAATGCTAAATTGAATGTAATAACTTAAATGTAAGAGATCTTATTACAAAATCCAACCATAGTAGTAAACTGAAATCCAAGTCTCAAGGCACACTTGCCAACCGAAAAGTAGATAGTCAAAACATAATATAAAGAACAATTAATCTAGCCCTAAGCTTCAAGTGGCGTAGATGTTATCATCAGCTTGGTGGTATCCCCCTTCAATTCCTTCTTCGGTCTGACCATCCCAGCCATAGCCTTCCTCTGCGTACTCCTGATAGTAGCCCTCATCATTGGGCATCTCACCAGGATAGCCTAGGTCTGGAAAGCTAGATGTGGGCATATCTAGCGGCATAAACGCCATCAGCTTGGGAGAAAGCCAAGTGAGTAGTAAACTAACAAAGTATCAAAATAAGAAGTCTTAATAGCATTTGCATTAATAAATAGTTTTCTTGACTTTCTCATTCTAACATGTTTCAATATGCTTTATGCGACTCAATGACTTGACTCTACTATGTTATGGACGATATGTGCACATCTATGACTCATTCTCCCATGCATGCCCAATCATATATTGCTTGGATGGAAACTCCCTTCCCACAGATCTTGATTCGCTTTTTGATATCACAGTAATGGTCAGCCTGGTTCAAAACCTCAGCTATCCCATTCTTGTAACGTAATGGTCAGCCTGGTACGAATCCTCAGCTATCCCATTCTCTACGACGTTTCCTGGTACAAAGTAACGGTTGTTACATATTCACAACTTGCCTTGGTATTATCATACTGGCCGTTACACATAAACAATGTGCCTTGGTATCATCATACTGGTCGTTCCACATCTCAATCATCATTTCTCCTTTTAGAGTCATGGCTATCACTTTCCACAACAAATACGGATCCACACAAGAAGACCCAACCCCACATAACTTGCAATCTCCTTGATTGCTTAACTCATACCATATGAAAGAGAATTAGTCTCTGCGACTAAAATGTACCAACTATGCATGTCGGCTTCTTAGTACGAATATCCTTGTATTAGAGATTTACTTATTTATTGACCATGGGTTCATTAATTCAATCGCATAGCTTCGTAACATACTGAAGTCTCATTCTAACATATTAGATTAATAGTAAAAAGCTCTGATAGACATGTGATTCACATAAAACAATTTAGACATGGATTATTAACATATTGCCTCAGTACAATCGATTGGACTGTCTCAACAATCGATTGGCACGATTGGAAAAACTTAAATGCCAATCGATTGGGCTTAGTGGCAATCGATTGGTATCCAAAAGATGCCAATTGATTAGGAACATCGCTAATCGATTGAGACAAAGATTAATCAATTGGACAAAGTGCCAATCGATTGGTACTTCATATTCTTCATAGTGAACGTACTGAAATTATACAAAACTGAAACAAAACATTATGGATCCACTTTCTTCATACAAAAACTCCTAAAAACACCTCATAAAGCTACTAAGTGAGTTTAAGGACTCACTAGTGTATGTAGGTGTGGTGGTGTACTTGAGAAGCTTGAACTTGAAGCTTTAATGGTGATTCCTTCTTCTTCCTTCTCTGTCTCTCTTCTCTATCTCTTTTCCTCCTCTCTATTATGTCCTCCTTTTCTTTCTCATGACAGTGTATGTATATGTGAGTATGGGTGGGGGTGGGGATGGGGGTAGGGGTGGGGGTGGGGATGGGGGTGGGCGTGAGAGTGTATATATGTGTGCATATAAGAATATATATATATGTATAGGTTTTTGGAGCTCAAGGATTCTACCAAACAGGCCTAGGTACGAGTTTGAGTCAGTATATATAGACAGGCCAAGGGCTACATGCAACAAGCAGGTGGTGTTATCCTAGCAAAAAAAATACTTGGAGACCAAGCTCAGTGACTGTCAATCGAATTAGATCAGTGGAAATTGATTGGGACTAAGGCGGTTGAAGCCAATCAATTGGTATATGTGGCAATCGATTGGCATCCTAAAAGTGTCAATCGATTGGGATATCATGGCAATCGATTGGTATCCAAAGTTTGCCAAAGATAGATTAAGACAAGTGTTATCATAGAAGTTGATCGGGAGAGAACAAATCCCAATTATACGCCTTAACTCACATTTGTTAGTCGTTTTTATCTTGTTTTTATGTAATTTTACTTTATTTTCTATTTTCTATCAGGTTTTAGAAGAAAACAGGTATATGAGGTTAAACAAGGTGAAAAAGCAGGAAGAAAGAAGCTGAAAAAGACACTTCGCGCGCGCGATCCGCTCGCGCGAAAACCAGAATATCGCCCGCGCGATCCGCTCGCGCGAGAACCCAGATTTCGCTCGCGCGATCCGCGCGCGCGAGGTCCCCAATGTCGCGCTCGCGCGACCCGCTCGCGCGATATGTGTAAAAACCGAAGTTGCGTATTTCAGTATTCTAAGGAGTCCTGTGCAGACGAAATCACTGGAAGACGTCCAGATTGGAAATAACTGCTGTTTCAGTGCAATACGAATGAAAAGAGGCTTCTAAAAACCCTTGTAAACTATTTATATCTAGTTTTTATGATTTTTAAGGGTTACACACCTTGAAAGCAATTCATGAATACATTCATTCAGCACTTTTTGAAGGCAAGAGGAAGGTTTCTAATGGCTTACATCAACTACATCTTCATGCTTTCACCTATTATGAGCAACTAAACTCCTCATCTAGGGTTTCAATGAAACCCTAGCTATGTAAAGGGGGATTCTACTCTTCTTTATTTTAAGATTTTATGTTTATGGATAGTGATTGTATGTTGGTGGATTTTATATAATCAGTTCTTAATGTTAATAATCAAGAGTACTTTGGATCTATTCTTGTCTTAGATTTTTCCTTATACTTATTGAACTCAATAGTCCTTGATTTCTGTGATTGATAGGAGTATTTACATACAATGGTGCTTATGTGATTGTGATGTTTACTTCTTTTATAATCCATGCTTAGGAAAGATGAGTTATGCTACACCCTAGTTATAGGTAGATGATTCATGTGAACCATAGATGGATTATGTTTAGATTAAACTAACGATATCTTCTTGACGATACTATTGGGCTTGTAGCTACAATGGATCATAACTATCCAAAACATAGAACTTAGAATAAGAGGTTTAGACCCTCAATGCATAGTTAGTGGTGAATTTGTAATCCTAGATCCCATCTTCATATATTTAAATTAATTTCCAATTTTGCATTTAAGTTTACTTAGATTTAATTTTAGATCTTATTTACATATATTCATAGTTTAATTCATAGTTTAAAGTAGTAGTGATAATCAAAACCTAAATCAATTCAACTTCTAATTTTCTTATAACTATATAGATTAGATTTTAGTAATTAAAGGATTAAAAGTTAACAATCTCTGTGGGTTCGACCTTTACTTTCCACACTACAAATCTTTTGAAAGTAAAGCATAAATAAGCACACTTTTATATCTTGATTTTGACGAGATCAATTTTTGGCGCCGTTGCCGGGGATTGAAATAACTTTTGCCGTTAATTATTAGAATCATAATTTACTTAGTTAAGTAAATATTAGTTCTACTTTATTTTCTTTGTTTTTCGTTTTATTTTTGAGTTGCTAAATTTATCCTTGTCCTGCAGTAACAAGTTATCAAGGTCGAGTACGTTCGAGTGGAACAGCTGTGCACGCCAACGGAGCTTACGCGAACCTGCAAAGCAAATTGCAATAAAAATAAAAAACAAGTAAATTCGCTAAGTTTTTAAATTTTGCATCAACCACTGTAAGTCAGGGCGCTGTGACGCATTACTTGCATTAGGGTAGGTGTGGAGTGAGCACTGCATTAGCTAGGAAACCCGGGGCGCTGGGCTTGACGCGGTCATTGCATTACATGATAAATTCATGCATCATATTAGTCTTGTGTGCTTGCATGCTTGGTTATTAGCGTAGCTATTTTTGTTTTCTTTTATTGAGTCAACCCTTAGTGCATGTTTGGTACTCGTTCAACTAATCCTAAATTAAATCCGCTTAATCTCGAACTTGAACGTACACTTAGAGGCCTTAAGTCATCAACCCAAGCTGCGAGAGCTCGGTGGATGTTAGACGACGAGTCCACGTCGGAACCGTCATCTTCATTTGAATTAGAAATCCGTAGTACGCGTAATCGCTTAAGAAAAACTAAAACAATAAAAATCGAACCTATTCCGATGGCCGATTTTGGACAAAACCGGAATAATGGGACCAATCAGAATGAGGGGGATAATCTTAACATACCCCCACCACCACCATTAAAGGACTATTTCACTCCTACGGCCTATACACCACTATCGTGTATTGCATTGCCGGAAGTGACGGCAGCTCATTTTGAAATTAAATCCTCAACTATTGTGCTCCTGCCGTCATTTCACGGGCGTGTTAAGGAAGACCCTTATAATCATCTAGGCGAATTTCAGGGTATTTGTGCGACTTTAAAGATTCAGAACTTAACAGATGATGAATTGAAAATGCGCCTGTTTCCGTTTTCACTTAAAGATAAAGAAAAGTATTGGCTCCAATCGTTGGAGCCAAATTCAATAAGAACATGGGATGAGTTGGAAACTGCGTTCCTACAAAAGTTTTTCCCCATAACTAGAACGAATCAGATTAGAAAATCAATAACTAATTTTACAATGCAAGATGGGGAGACACTTTACGATACCTGGGAACAATTTAAAGAACTCTTACGTTCTTGCCCTCATCACCAGATACCTAAATGGCAGCTGGTGCAAGTTTTTTATGAAGGATTAATTCCTGCCGTTCGAAATACCGTCGATGCTATTTGTGCGGGGATGTTCCTCCACAAAAGTGCCGATGAGGCATGGAAGATATTTGAAACATTAAGTGAAAACTCGATGCATCAAGCGGTATCCGTACGCCCTGAAGGACACCTTCTACCTAATCCAAAGAGAGAGGCGAAAGTTGAGTCTAATCAGTCATATGAAATTCAAGAACTAATAGAAAAATGGACCAACTTATGATGATGGGCCGTATGCAAGGCCCACCTCCTTCTACTGAAGTATGCCAGTTATGCTCAGATTCGTCACATTCAACCTTGGCATGTCCATCCGCATCTCAGTTCCCGGAATTTGTAGAACAGCATATAAATGCGGTTCAACAGTTCCAACGACCTAATTATAACCCAACGGGTTATAAACCAAATACGACCTGGGGACCTCATCCGAACCTTTCTTGGAACTCCAATAGTGAGAAACCGTACTCAAAACCCGATACAACTAATTTTCCGAATGCGTATAAACCACAGTCTAATCAGTATCAGTCGCCTCCGAATCAACAAAGTCAATACCAACAGCCTCCCTTCCGTGCTAATCCTCCTAGGGATAAAACCTTCGAAGAGAGCGTGTTGGCATCATTAAAAACTTTAGAGGCCCAATCACAATCACAGTCTCAACTTGTAAATTCCCATACGCAATCTATAGCGAAATTAGAGTCCCAAATGGGACAATTAGCTAATACATTGAATCGACGTAATGAGGGAAAATTACCAAGTCAACCTGTTCAAAATCCTAAAGGTCAGTATGAGGTGAGTTCGGCGAGTGATCAAGTTAATGCTGTTTCGACAAGGACAACCGAACGTCCTGAGGAGGTCGTACCTCCTCACGAGGCGAGAAAAGATAAAGGTAAAGATAAGGAAATGGGTGAAAAGGAAGAGAATTCTAATCCAGTTTCAAAAGACGCTAATCCTTTGATACCAAATAAACCATCTAAAGCAGTAAACCCTTCCGATTATGTGCCTAGGATGCCATTTCCACCAAGTGGGGAAGCCCCAGCTCACTTCACTAAAAAGAGCACGAAACCGGAAGATATACTTGAAATATTTAAAGAAGTCAAAATCAATATCTCCCTACTAGAGGCGATTAAACAGATACCCCCGTATGCTAAGTTCTTAAAGGATCTATGCACTCAGAAAAGGAAGTCCAGAAACCATCTATCTAAGAAAGTGTTCCTAACAGAAAAGGTTAGTTCCCTATTCACCACTAACACTCTTAAATATAAAGACCCGGGTACTCCAACCATAGCTTGTCACATAGGTGATAAATACATCCACCGGGCTCTTCTTGATTTAGGTGCAAGTGTGAATTTGATACCCTATTCAGTTTACGAACATTTGGGTTTAGGAGAACTGAAACCGACTGCGGCCACCTTACAATTAGCCGATAGGTCAATTAAAGTTCCACGGGGGGTAGTAGAGGATGTATTGGTTAAAGTAGATAAATGCTATTATCCGGTCAATTTTATCGTACTAGACACCGAACCCGTCCTAGATGCGAGTAAACAAGTTCCAGTCATTCTAGGACGCCCTTTCCTAGCTACGGCTAATTCAATTATTAACTGTAGGACGGGTGTAATGGATATAACTTTTGGTAACATGACCGTGCGTCTTAATGTCTTCAATGCATCTAATCAACCATATAGAGATGATGAAGAGGCTGATTGCTATGCCATAGACTTAATAGACGAATTAGTCGAAGAGGCAGCGCCTTTTATGTTGACTAAGGAAGCGTTGGAAGCATGCTTGTCACATTTCAATTTTAATGATTTCAACATTGACACAAATATTGAAGATGTAAACACTCTATTGGAATCAGCAAACACAACCAATGCACTTCCATGGAAACCTAAAATAGAAGCTTTACCGCCTCTTGCACATGAACCGGCCTTACCATCCATTCAGTGTTCTCCAACACTCGAACTTAAGCCGTTGCCAGATTCTTTAAAGTATGCATTCCTAGGAACGAACGCAACCCTTCCTGTTATAATCGCGTCAAATTTAATTGAAAATCAGGAAGTACAACTAATAAAGGTTCTAGGAGATCATAAAAAGGCGATTGGATGGACGGTAGCTGATCTAAAAGGAATTGACCCGTCAGTTTGCATGCATAGAATAAATTTAGAAGAAAATGCTAAACCATCTAGGGAAATGCAAAGACGTCTCAATCCTAACATGAAAGAAGTGGTTATGAAGGAAGTAATAAAACTCTTAGATACCGGTATTATATACCCGATCTCCGATAGTAATTGGGTCAGCCCAACTCAGGTTGTCCCAAAGAAATCAGGTATCACGGTTGTACCCAACGAAAAGGGAGTCCTTATACCCACCCGTCAAACTTCCGGTTGGCGGGTTTGCATTGACTACAGAAAACTTAATTCGATGACTCGTAAGGATCATTTCCCTCTCCCATTTATTGATCAGATCTTAGAACGTTTGTCCGGTCAGAGTTATTATTGTTTCTTAGATGGATACTCTGGTTACAACCAGGTGCCCGTTTACCCAGATGACCAAGAAAAGACAACGTTCACCTGTCCTTTTGGAACCTTTGCTTACCGACGTATGCCGTTTGGCTTGTGCAATGCACCGGCAACCTTTCAACGGTGTATGATGGCAATTTTTTCGGACATGGTAGAGAAATTTCTCGATGTATTTATGGACGATTTCTCCGTTTTCGGACCTACATTCGATGAATGCCTCCAAAATCTGACAAAAGTCCTCGCCCGGTGCGAGGAAGCAAATTTGGTATTAAGTTGGGAGAAGAGCCATTTCATGGTTCAAGAGGGAATAGTCTTGGGTCACGTTGTTTCCAAGAGAGGTATAGAGGTTGATAAAGCGAAAGTAGAGTTAATAGACAAACTTCCACCGCCTTCATCCATTCGTCAGATCCGTTCCTTTCTAGGTCATGCGGGTTTTTATAGACGATTTATCAAAGATTTTAGTAAAATTTCACGCCCCTTGTGCAACTTGCTTGCCAAGGATGTTCCTTTTGTCTTTGATAATGATTGCCTGAAGGCTTTTGAAACATTGCGTACCTTACTATCCACGGCTCCGGTAATCCAGTCCCCTGATTGGTCATTACCGTTTGAATTAATGTGTGATGCTTCAGATTATGCCGTGGGTGCGGTATTAGGACAAAAAGTGAATAAAATCCCTCATGTGATCTATTATGCAAGTAAAACACTAAATGATGCGCAATTGAACTACACAACAACTGAAAAAGAATTACTTGCGGTTGTGTTTGCCCTTGACAAATTCCGTTCGTATTTATTGGGTTCGAAAGTCATCGTTTACACTGATCATGTGGCATTGCGTCATTTGCTAAATAAGAAAGAAACGAAACCTAGGTTAATCAGATGGATTTTACTCCTTCAAGAGTTTAACTATGAAATACGGGATAAAAAGGGTTCTGAAAACGTTGTAGCTGACCACTTGTCACGAATTCTTATAAAGTCAAACGATATTACCGCTCTAAAGGATTCGTTTCCAGACGAGCAATTATTCGCGTTATCTACTGTAAATCGTCCGTGGTTCAGTGACATTGTTAATTTCTTAGCTACGGGATTTATCCCGCCTAAGTGGTCTCATTTAGATAAAGATCGATTCTTCTCTCAAGTTAAACATTACTATTGGGACGACCCACTGTTATTTAAGCACTGTTCCGATCAAATTATACGACGTTGTGTTCCAGAAAGTGAATTCAAATCCATATTAAATTTTTGTCATTCTCTGGAATGCGGAGGTCACTTTGGTGGCCGTCGTACGGCCGCTAAAGTCCTCCAAAGTGGGTTATACTGGCCAACATTGTTTAAAGACGCACATGAATTCTGTCAGAACTGCGTACGTTGCCAACAAACAGGGAACATGTCACATCGTGATGCGATGCCGATGACCCCAATCCTTATTATAGAAATATTCGACATTTGGGGCATCGATTTTATGGGTCCGTTTCCCTCGTCTTGTGGTTTCGAATACATTTTAGTCGCGGTCGACTATGTTTCTAAGTGGGTGGAGGCAGTGGCGACAAGAACCAACGACCATAAAGTTGTGGTTTCTTTTATTAAAGATAATATATTTTGTCGATTTGGCACCCCACGAGCGATTATAAGCGATGGGGGTAAACACTTCTGTAATCGTTATTTCGAAGCCCTAGTCCGCAAATATTCTGTCACCCACAAAGTAGGAACCGCATATCATTCACAAACCCAAGGCCAAGTTGAAGTGTCTAATAGGGAGGTCAAAAGTATATTAGAAAAAACGGTACGTCCAGACCGTAAAGATTGGTCACAATGACTGACCGATGCTCTTTGGGCTTATCGTACAGCGTTTAAAACCCCTATTGGGATGTCTCCTTACCGATTAGTGTTTGGAAAAGCGTGCCACTTACCAGTAGAACTCGAACATCGATCATATTGGGCCGTGAAAACTTTTAACCAAGATATAAAAGTGGCAGGATGTCATCGTAAACTTCAATTGCAAGAGCTTGAAGAATTGAGAAACGAGGCGTACGAGAATTCAAGAATCTATAAAGAACGATCTAAAGCTTTTCACGATAAAATGATTTTAAGAAAGAATTTTGAGGTCAGGCAACGCGTCTGGTTGTTCAATTCGAAATTACGATTATTCCCGGGAAAGCTACGATCCCGATGGGACGGTCCGTTTACTATAACGCAAGTGTTCCCGCATGGAGCGATCGAAATTCAAGATATGAACGGTGGAACACCGTTTAAAGTAAATGGTCAACGGCTTAAGCCGTATCGAACAAAGGAGACAGATGGAAGAGAAATTGAGTCTATAGACCTGGTAGATCCGGTCTATCTCGATTGAGCACATGCATCGGTCGAGCTAGCGACGTAAAATTTAGCGCTTCTTGGGAGGCAACCCAAGCATTAGTTAGAATTTTCTTTAATTTTGTACACTATTTAGCAGTTTTTGGCCAATGTCTGAGTGTGTAAACACCCAGAAGATGAAAATTTGCAATTTTAGAACATTTATATAAGAAAACAGAAAAGAAAAATGAGAATTGAGCATCTCGCGCGCGCGGCTCGCTCGCGCGAGGTATCGCTCGCGCGGACCGCTCGCGCGAGATATCCCCTTAGCCAGAAAGTGTAGAAAGTCTTTAAAGGGACCCTCAGTGTATTCTCGCGCCAGAAATCGCGCCCGCGAGGTCCTCGCTAGAGCGGCCCGCTCGCGCGATATTGTCCCTTAGAATGAATTGCTTTTAGCTTCTGAAAAGAAGCCTCAGTTTCTGGTCGCGCCTCAGATCGCGGGCGCGAGACTCTCGCTGGAGCGGTCCGCTCGGGCGGATTTTACACTTGGGACAATTTTGAGATTAAAACACAAAACCAAACCTCAGCTTTTCCTCGCTGAGGGATCCGCGCGCGCGAGCGGCGCTCGCGCGGTCCGCTCGCGCGAGGTTGGCATCCCTTTAAATACAGGGCTAAGCCCTAATTTGTTTCAGATTCACTGTTCTCTCTCTCTGTCTACGTCTCTCTTCTCCCTCTCGCGATCTCTCTCTCTCTCTCTCTCCTCCCTCCATCACAAACCACCACACATACCCACGACCACCACATCAAGACGCCGCCGCCGTCCACCTTCAAAGGACCACCACCACATCAAGACACCACCGCCGTTTTTTTTGCGATTACACAGCAACCCCCCTTTCCTCTGCTCGTGGTATACATACAGGTATATATACATCCATGGGTCCAAAGTATATACACACAGATCCATATATATATATACATGTAGTCATACACATGGTTTGAATCTTAGGGAGGAAGTTCGGGTTGATCTGAAACCCTAAATTGGTTTGAATCAATGTGTGTGAATATATGGATGTATGCGTATGTGGATGTATCCAGTGATTCAAAACCAATTTAGGGCTGAATTTTGGGGGTTGATTAGAAACCCTAAGATTAGGTTCACAAATTTCGGGGCATGATCACAGTTAGGGTTTGTGTAGTTGGGTTTTTGAAACCCTTAATCAAGCCCAAAAAACCCTAAAGCTATGTGCCCATATATACACACACGCACAATCTTAATCTATAAATTTTCAGCCTTTCCAAACCCCAAATTCCGGGTACATATAGATATACATATACTCATACCTACTCTTGTGTACATACCTATATATGAACACCCGAATTCGTGGTATATAAAACACACATTCTGAAATCTATGATTCAACTTAGGGTTTGTGCAGTTGGGTTTGTGGGTAATGTGAATTCAACATGTGGGCTATAATTTATAACCCCAGACGCTGTTAATATGCTCTATTTCCTATTTCACACTTAACCCAAACTCTATAACCTAAACTGAATTGAATCCATATGTACGTTCATTCTGAGATGGAAGTTAGGGATTTTTCGTATGTCCGCATTTGTGTGTACAGGCAGGCGTATACTTAAACACATTCTCATATAAGTACTTAGAGATCGAGATGCATACAATCTTCCAGAACTACACTCGTTTATTCTTATGGATCTGTCTATGTGACTGTTCACATGGAACCACAATAATACCCAACCTATCTTAAAAACTGGGGTGGTTAATTTGACCTTAAGCCTTGACTAGGCATTAAAATGTTTGATACGTATAGTAATATATGCCTCCACTACTTTCACTGCCATACGATTTCAATGTGCTTGCATATATATACTGATACTTTGACTAATTTACACACACGGATATGAATTCTCGAACCCTATACTTTATCCACCTATGGACAACAACATGTGGACTCATTTACGAGTTATCGGCGAGTTATTAAGTTCTCAGGTTCATTACTTTTTGACTGTGTTCACATTCTAATAAGTCCATAGACGTTAGTTTTAATTATTCATTTACGATAACTCCAACTTTAGCATAATGACCCCTTTCACATTCCTTAGTCTTCAGAATTCTTTACTCGAGTCGTTTATGAAAGAAACGCACTACTAGAAATTAAATGTGAATTCGGTTAATTCCAAAATGAATATTCTCGACTAGTATTCGATATTGAAATTGTTCTAGACGTTGCAACAACTTATTACCGCAACTCTTTCACATTCTACTAGACATTTAAATTACTACTTTCGACGTACGCGTCATTTTTCTATTTTCTTATTTTCATTGTTATTAAACACGCGGCAAGTACCCCGTGACTTGCCGCAAAGTGTGTGCCCTTGTCGGGACAGTGGGTGGGAAGGGGCTGACTCTTCTCACAGTTGCTGGGTGTTCCCCCGTGAACCCCAATTTATTTTGAAATGATGAATATATAATTGATTGTGTCCCTTGCCGGGATTGTTTTTCTTGCAGGTGACCCATTCCCCCTATCCCTTTCTTTTTCTTTTTCTGGGCACATTCCTATTTTAAAGCCGACATTTTCAATTTTTTTTTCTAAAAATCCGTACCTTCTTTTTCAATTATGACCAAAAGAACCGTACGTTCTGCTTCTTCTTCACAACCACCACAGAAAAAAGCTAAAGGCAAAGAAAAACAGACTGACCCACCACCACCGCCCCCAGAAGACCCTAACCCAAACGAATTAGGCCCCAAGTACGCCACCCGCGGCCTCAATTACGAGGCCGCCATAGATGCTGAGTACTTCGCGTCTGATAAAGACACGAAGTGGGGCCATAGTAACCTCGTAGCCCGAAAGCTGGCCCCACAGCTATACTTTAGAAACCCAGACCTAATTAGTTACCCTCGCCTCGTCCGCCTATTCTACCAAAACTTACGCTACCATAAACAATCCCTCAGCCAACACGCCTTTATCTCCACTACCCTAGATGGCCATGACATCACCCTTAACCCAGATAACATCGCCGAAATCCTCCACCTCCCCTCCCATTCTTACCAAGTTCCCAAATTAAACGTCCTCAACAAGGCCCACTCCTTCATTCATATCATTCAGGACATGTGTGGCGGCCGCTCTGGTTCGGGCCAATCTATTCGACGATCTCATATGCCCCGCCAGATGTGGTTCGTCGACCATGTCTTTAAACGAAACCTGTACCCCCTTGGTCACAAGCAAGAACGGACCAAGGCAATCTACCACGCCCTCCATGCCATTTATCGTAGTGATTGGTTCCATCCTGGCCTCGTTATTATGGATGGCATGCGCCATACTTCTCAGGCCATTGATAATGCCATCGACCCTAAGACCCTTTTGCCCTATCCTCGCACCATCACGGCCATTCTACGGGCTAAGGCCTTTCCTATCCCTGCCGATGAGCCCATTGACGCACATATCCCGGAGTTCGCTTCCGCCGATTGGAAGTTGAGCCTGGATCGTTTAGATTTGGAGGTTAGGAGGGCACGTGAGGCAGCCCAGGCCCGTCGCGAGCAGGCGGCACAGCGTCCCCCCTCCCCCGGAGGATACTCCTTATGCTTGGACATATGGGGACGTCTGTGCTTTCCGTGGAGAGACCCTGCGGCTTCAGTCCTACATGCGCTCATATTTCCAGCTGGCTCATCCGGACCAGCTGGCTGACATTCTAGCCCAGGGCGAGGCTGCATATCAGTCGGCTTTCCCGCGACCAGCACAGCAGGTGGCAGAGGAGGAGCAGGGTGAGGTGCAGGGCGAGGAGGAGGAGACTGGGGAGGCTGGTGATGATGACGATGGGAGTGACAGTGATGGGGATGGTGATGGTACTACGGGGCAGGGGAGTACAGGGCTGGAGCTGGCTTTGATTGAGGGGGGTGAGGATTAGTTTAGGTTGGGTTGGGTGATTGGGTACTCAGGCATTTTTCTCTTTTTCATGTATTTGGATGGGGAGATTTAGACATTTTCAGACATTCTGGCCTGTATATTATTTCATTTTGTTACTTTTCCTGTTTATTTAGTCTTTTGTTTATTATTAGGATTTTGCTGTACCCGGCTTCGACCGGCTTAGTTTATTTCCTCTTATTTTATTTCCTTTGGGTCTGTAAATAATTTATTTTGCGCTTTTCTTTTGTTTTGTGGTTTGCTATATGTCTGGAACATTATAGTTACTTCACTGATCTTATTGTCATTACTTATCACAACTTCACAAGCAGTCAGTCAGTAATTAGTAATTATCAAACCCATTGCACGCTAACAGGAATCGCTTAGACTCAGGTTTGGGGGAAATTATGCTGAAATTTCCATTAACTATTCTGAATTATTAATTACAAGTGAATATGATTTAATCTTGATCCATATGATTAAACATTAATTTATTCACTACGTTGACTCTCAGCGCATGTAACTGCTTAATAATTTAGGTTTATACATTCAAGGGTAGATCATTTTTGGTATATATTATTATAATCCTGAATATCACCTATGTTTTTCATGACTAATACCTTACGCTAATTATGCTTCAGTTGTGACGTTTTGTATGTTTCAGGACATATCGCTACTACATAGACATACAGTACCCAATATCCTCGTTTCTCCTTCTTCTCTTTTCACTATGGATCATCCTATTTCCCCTCCCACTTCACCTGATAGGTTGTCTAGCCAGTCGAGTTACTATTCTGACTCCAGCTCGTCTTCTGATATTCCTATACTTAGTCCTAGGCTAGCCAAACCTGACGGCCCGGTTGGTCGTCCTGGCTGGTGTCGTCGTCGTCCTCATAGGCCCATTCTTAGCTTTTCTGATTCCTCTGACGAGGATGACATGTTTGGCGATGACCCTACTTCTCTTGATGGCCCTTATGGCGCTCCCCCTACATCCTCCGAGTCGTCTTCGTCTGAATCGGCTGAGTCCTCGACCGATGATGACGATGAGGATGTTGTCTCAGGCGTCGCTGCTATTTCTTTATCTGACCCTATTGAGTCTAGTGTGCTTTCACCTGAGGTTACCTATCCATATAGGAACCTACCTGATTATGTGCCGGACGTTGTTCGACAACGTCCGGGTCACCCTGACTGGTCTCCTGAGGACGTTGCCTCGATATTCGCGCCGTATTCCGGTCCTGAGGATGATAGGGTGGATTTGGGTCCGAGTGTCGTTGAGGAGATTGAGGAGGGTCAGAGTTTGGATTTACATGATGATTTTGATGTGGTAGGACCATCGTTCGACCCTGCGGAGCATCCAAAGTGGGAGCTTGTGGATTGGTACTATCGATCTGGCGTACAGCTTCCGTCAGACATTTTCCGTGGAGTGGACGTCCTGGTGATCTTCTATGCGGACTGCATCCATGTCATTGTCATGTTCCCCTCTGCATAGGGACATGCAGTGATTTGGTTTGGGGGGAGTACATGGATATTTCATTTTAGTGTTTTTGTTTCGTTTTATTCGTATAGTTTTTGTTTTTGTTTTCGTACTTCAGTTTATTTTTGTTAGTTTCTTGTGTTAGTTTTCTTTTATTCGTTATTTCATTCATTTGTTAGTTCTTTTAATTCATTGTAAAACATAATAAAAAAAAAACAAAATAAAAATAGAAGTAGTAATAATAAATGAGAAACAAACAGTGTAGTAGTTCTATAAATAAATAAAATCAGTTTCTTAATACTGTTCAATATTACGTTCCTTTTGATTATAATTACATTTCGTTGAAACTTTGAGAATTAAGAGAGTATATAATCAAATTGTCTATCGAATCTATGAGAATATGTCTTGAGAATTGTATATCCTTAGAATCATTGTTTTATATCTTATACTTGCATATCTTGTTGCACTGCACGTAGTTATATGGATACATATTAACCTTGAACTGTAATATGACTTGGATTTCTAAATAGTAAAAGTGTGGAGACTAAACCCGGTGAGCTTTAGAGCCTATTATTCTTTGTGAGGGTTTAAATTTATCGAATCTCTTTGACACATCGCGCTATCTCGTTGATTGGTCTCATTATTTCTTCATTTTGATTGAAAGTCGAGTAAGTATTAGAGTTACCATGTTTTAAAAAAAATATATATATATATATATATATTTTCCTTTTATATTATAACATTGAAAAATCATGTAACCTTAGAAAATGACACTAGGCCATCTGTTCTAATAACCCTTTTTGACCTTTGGCCTACCCTTTATAAATTTTTTTTATATATCCCTTGTTAACCCACTTGAGCCGTTTTTTTTTTTTTTTTTGAATAAGCCATTTCTTTGTTCACCTATTATCCTACCCACTCCGATATGGAGTTTGCCATTATTAAATATTACCTACCCTATGTCCAAAAGTAGTTAGAGAATAGTTTGCATAAAGAAATTGGGCTATTAAACGACTAGGAAAGAATATGATGTATGGAGTAGTAAAAGAAAAGGAGTAATGCTAAAAAAAAAATTATATAGTTATGTTAAAAAAAAAAAAGAAGAGGATATGATTCTCTCGAAAGAAAAAAGAAGAAGAAGAAAAAAAAAGAGTAATATAAATAGTCGTGATATTAAAGCCCTTGCGTTACACATTAAGACTATTCCTAGATACTTACGGACTTTTTGAATTCCTTTACCTTTCTTTTTCTAAGCCTTAACCCTTGACCAACATTACAACCCGTATAAAGACCTAGTTGATTCTATGGAAACATGATTTGGATATGTGACCGATAAGGAAAAGGAAGTAAAGGCATGGTAGTAATGATATTTACTTGACGATCGATATCTATTCATGAGACTATGTTATTTTTGTCGTGTCGTACGTTGTTGAGAGTCATATGCGAATATATTTGTTTTGCACATTAATTCTTTCTCGCATATATACATACATATGAGTGTTTACACCTGTTTCAGAATGATTTCATGTTAGAGTGTAATGACAACGTGAGATTTGTAGTTGAAGCATCACTAATTAGCCATTTGATTTATGTTTCACGTTCATAGTTGCTGTGTATCCACTTGACTACTACTTCACACACATGCGAGTCTTCGATATATTCTATTGATTCTGGTGATATATGTTTTCGGATTATTTCTTATAATGTAGGAAGGCATATGATTGTTTTACTCTTGATAATTTTAAAAGTTTCATTTGAGGTTGATTTTATCTAAAAAGGAATGTGATACTTAAAATTTTGAATAAAATCTTTACAAGTTAATAAATATGGTTGTGGGTGACTTGTTGACGAGAACCCTCACGAGACTTCACTCGTCCGACTAGGGACACCTAGAGGTTTAAAAGGCTTGTTGCACAGGCTAAGTGCAATCGTTATCCATACGAAAATGGAGTAGGAATTTTATTATTTGTAGTTTTATTTTCTTTTTGCTCGAAGACTAGCAAAATGTAGGTTTGGGGGTGTGATCGGGAGAGAACAAATCCCAATTATACGCCTTAACTCACATTTGTTAGTCGTTTTTATCTTGTTTTTATGTAATTTTACTTTATTTTCTATTTTCTATCAGGTTTTAGAAGAAAACAGGTATATGAGGTTAAACAAGGTGAAAAAGCAGGAAGAAAGAAGCTGAAAAAGACACTTCGCGCGCGCGATCCGCTCGCGCGAAAACCAGAATATCGCCCGCGCGATCCGCTCGCGCGAGAACCCAGATTTCGCTCGCGCGATCCGCGCGCGCGAGGTCCCCAATGTCGCGCTCGCGCGACCCGCTCGCGCGATATGTGTAAAAACCGAAGTTGCGTATTTCAGTATTCTAAGGAGTCCTGTGCAGACGAAATCACTGGAAGACGTCCAGATTGGAAATAACTGCTGTTTCAGTGCAATACGAATGAAAAGAGGCTTCTAAAAACCCTTGTAAACTATTTATATCTAGTTTTTATGATTTTTAAGGGTTACACACCTTGAAAGCAATTCATGAATACATTCATTCAGCACTTTTTGAAGGCAAGAGGAAGGTTTCTAATGGCTTACATCAACTACATCTTCATGCTTTCACCTATTATGAGCAACTAAACTCCTCATCTAGGGTTTCAATGAAACCCTAGCTATGTAAAGGGGGATTCTACTCTTCTTTATTTTAAGATTTTATGTTTATGGATAGTGATTGTATGTTGGTGGATTTTATATAATCAGTTCTTAATGTTAATAATCAAGAGTACTTTGGATCTATTCTTGTCTTAGATTTTTCCTTATACTTATTGAACTCAATAGTCCTTGATTTCTGTGATTGATAGGAGTATTTACATACAATGGTGCTTATGTGATTGTGATGTTTACTTCTTTTATAATCCATGCTTAGGAAAGATGAGTTATGCTACACCCTAGTTATAGGTAGATGATTCATGTGAACCATAGATGGATTATGTTTAGATTAAACTAACGATATCTTCTTGACGATACTATTGGGCTTGTAGCTACAATGGATCATAACTATCCAAAACATAGAACTTAGAATAAGAGGTTTAGACCCTCAATGCATAGTTAGTGGTGGATTTGTAATCCTAGATCCCATCTTCATATATTTAAATTAATTTCCAATTTTGCATTTAAGTTTACTTAGATTTAATTTTAGATCTTATTTACATACATTCATAGTTTAATTCATAGTTTAAAGTAGTAGTGATAATCAAAACCTAAATCAATTCAACTTCTAATTTTCTTATAACTATATAGATTAGATTTTAGTAATTAAAGGATTAAAAGTTAACAATCTCTGTGGGTTCGACCTTTACTTTCCACACTACAAATCTTTTGAAAGTAAAGCATAAATAAGCACACTTTTATATCTTGATTTTGACGAGATCAGAAGTCATTGTATACGTCATAATTACAATGAAAAATACAGGCACTACATTATCCACCACTCATTAAAGATTTCGTCCCCGAAATTAGAAGTAAGTGAATTATCAAAACATCAAAACAACTCCGGAAACTTCTTTTGCATCTCCGACTCTAGTTCCCACGAAGCTTCTCCTTCATCATGATGCTTCCACTGAACCTTCACTAATGGAATCTCTTTATTTATGAGCTTTTGGACTTCTCGATCCAAAATTCGCACCGGTCCTTCGTTGAAAGTTACATTTTCATTCACCTCGATATCTTCAAAGCTGATCTCATGCGCTGGGTTATGGGCACATTTTCTCAGCATGCTCACATGGAAAACATTGAGAACTCCTGACATCTTGGATGGCAACGCCAGTTGTAGGCGACTTTTCCCACTTGTTCTAGAATCTCGACAGGTCCTATGAAATGCGGTGATAGCTTCCCTTTCTTCTGGCCAAATCTGATGATGCCTCAAACTGGAGATACTTCGAAATATACGTGATCTCCAATGCTGAATTCTAGATCCTTGCGATGCTTGTCAGCATAACTCTTATCCCTAGTTTGTGCCTAGTTTGTGCCGTCTTCATCTTTTCTCGCATGATTTGAATCTTCTCGTTAGTCTCTCGTTTCATCTCTGGTCCAAGCACTTGATTATATCCAACTTTGGCCCAGCATAACAGCGATCTCTAAGGTCTCCCATATAAGGCTTTAAATGGTGCCATTCCTATACTCGAGTGATAGCTGTTGTTGTATGCGAACTCGATCAGTGGCAAGTGTGTCTCCCACAAACTCTTAAGATCGATAACACATGCTCGTAGCATATCTTCCATTACTTGATTTATGCGTTCTGTTTGTCTATCAGTTTGTGGATGAAAAGCTGAACTCATGTTCAATGAAGTTCCCATAGCTGTCTATAGACTCTGCCAAAACTCTACAGTGAAATGTGAATCACGATCTGATACAATCGTTACAGGATCCCCATGAAGTTGTACAACTTGTTGTGGTACAACCGGCTTAATCCTTCTACTGAATAGGCCATGCTATATGCTATGAAATGTGCTGATTTGGTGAGTTGATCTACAATCACCCAAATAGCATTGTGGTTTTATTGAGAGAAGAAAAACCCACTACAAAATCCATAATGATATGCTCCCATTTCCATTGGGGAATCGGTAGTGGTTGTAATAATATAAAAGATTTTTGATGCTCTGCTTTTACTTGCTTACATGTGAGACATTGAGATACATATTCTGCAATGTCTAGCTTCATCCCATCCCACCAGAAATTCGTCTTCAAGTCCTTGTACATCTTTTGTCCACCAGGATGAACTATCATCCGTGATTTGTGTGCTTCATCTACTAGATCCTTCCTGAGACTATCTTCGTCGGGCACGCAAAGTCGATCTCTACATCTAAGTGCTCCATCTGTACCAATGGTCCAATTCTTCGGCTCTTTCACTATGGCACTTGCAAACCATAGTTGAAGGCCTTCATTTCTCTTCTGTGCCTCTAGAACGTGACTAACAAGAGTCGGGTGTACTACGAGACATCCAAAATGTCATCCTTCTTCTAATCCTATCTATTAGAAGTTGAAATCCACTAGTGTTTCCAAAGCTTGCCATTCCCTAATTATTAGAGAAGCAACCACGAGGTCTCTAGCTCAACGCATCAGCCACTACATTTGCTTTACTCGGGTGGTATTGCAAAGAGAAATCGTAGCCCTTAAGTAACTCCATCCATCTTCATTGTCTCATGTTCAACTCCTTCTGAAAGAACAGATACCTCAAACTTTTGTGATCTGAAAATAAGTCGAACTTCTCTCCACATAAGTAATGCCTCTAGATCTTAAGAACAAATACTACCTCAGCCAATTCTAGGTCATGCGCAGGTAATTCTTCTCATGAGGTTTCAATTGCCTCGATCCATATGCAATCACTTTACCATCTTACATCAGTTCACAGCCAAGTCCTTAATGTGAAGTATCACTATAAATTGTAAACTTTTCTTTGCTCTTAGGCATGGCCAAAACTGGTGCTGTGGTTAACCTTACTTTCAATTCTTGAAATCCTCGTTTATGTTTATCCGTCCATTTATACTTCGCTTCCTTTCTTATCAACTGGGTTAAAGGCCCTACAATCTTAGAGAATCCTTCTACGAATATCCGTTAATAACTGGCTAAACCTAGAAAACTCCTGACTTCCTTGGCGTTGGTCGGCCGATTCCACTTTAAGATTGCATCAATCTTAGACGAGTCCACAGCTATTCTGTCCTTTGAAACAACATATTCTAGGAACTTGACTTTTTACAGCCAAAATTTGCATTTACTACTAACTTCGCATATAGACGATTATCTCAGAGTGTTTGCAAAGCCATCTGTAAATGTTTCTTGTGTTCCTCTTCCATTTTAGAGTATATCAGGATATCATCAATGAACACAATGACAAACTGGTCTAGATAAGGCCTAAATACTCGGTGCATCAAATCTATAAATACTACTGTAGCATTAGTTTATCCAAAAGGCATAACAAAAAATTGGTAGTGCCCATGTCGTATCCTAAATACAGTATTTGACACATCTTTTGGTCGAACTAAGAGTTGATGATAACCCGAACGTAGGTCTATCTTTGAAAAGAAAGTCGATCCTTGCAATTGGTCGAATAAATCATCTATCCAGTGAAGTGGATATCTATTCTTGATCGTGACTTTGTTCAATTCTCTATAATCGATACAAAGTTGGAAAGTGCTATCCTTCTTTTTCACAAAAAGCACTGGTGCTCCCCAGGGTGATGTGCTAGGTCGAACAAAACCTAAGTCTTCCAATTCTTGTACTTACTTCTTCAGTTCCAACATCTTGGTTGGCGCCATCCTATACGGAGTCTTAGAAATTGGTAGCGTTCTGGTCACTAATTCTATACAGAAGTCTATCTCTCTCTTCGGTGGAAGTCTAGATATATTCTGAAATACATCTTCAAAATCTTGTACAGTAGGAATCTGAGTAATAGTGATCTCTAAATTGGTGTTTCCAATCACAGCTAGTCGACTGGTAAGAAACACATCGCTCAAAGGATTACACTAGAATTTGAAAGGCGACATCCCAGGTAATGAAAAAAAAAATTTCTACTAACACAATTCAAATTGGCACCGTACTGGGTAAGCTAATCAAATCCTAGAATCACATCAAATTCAGACATTGACAGAGCTATCACATCTGCCAGAAGATTTCTACCTTCCAGGGTTAGGGGACAATCTTTGCACACCTTTCCTAACTTAACGGTCACACCCAAAGGTGACATAGCATTAAGAGCCATCTTAAGGGCTTGGGGTATTAATCCCAACTCACGCACAATCTTAATAGCAATAAATGAACGAGAAATGCCCATATCAAACAAAACTCTAACTTGATGATGAAAAAGTATAAGCATACCTTCAAGATTCTACTGCTCTTTTTCATCGATTTTTGTTCCTTTTGGAATGATCACATTCATCCGAACCTGTCCTGGTGGTCCTTGCTGTCCTTTACCTGATGCCCTGTAATATCCACCATATGGTGCTCGATAATCCTTACTCATATGCCCACATTTGCCACAGTTATAGCAAACAACACCTGATTAGTCAAAGTTTCTGGGAGCTCTATAGCCCCTAGCTAGGTGTCCCGGTATCCCACAATTAAAACATCCACCTATCTCTCTTCCAAGTGTAACTGGTGGTACTTGAAAATGTGACTTCTACTGTCCGGGTTATGGAGGTCGAGGAAATAACAACGGAGGTTTCCTTGCTCCATCCCAAGTATACTTATTTCCCTGTACAACTATTTGGGATCTCCATCCTGGCATCCTTCGTAGCGGGGCTTGCAAATTCCTCTATTGGAAATTCCTCGATGGTGGGGGTCGTATCATTACTTGTCTTTGGATTTGCTACCCATCCTTCTATATACTTGCTGCCAATCTAACCAATCCTTTAAATGATTGGTTCAAATATCCCACTGTCACGTGCCTCAGATGTGAGCTAAGTCCTTGATGGAACCTCTTTATTCTTTTGGGAGCCGTGTCCTCCATATGTGGAGCCAAACGGGAGAGATGTTCAAATTACATGGCATACTCCCGCACCATTAGACTAACCTAGAATAAACTCAAAAATTCCTTCTCTTGCTGATCACGCTCGTCGTCAGGGAAATACTTCTCTAAGAACCTTCCATTAAAAGACTCCTATAACATTCTCCTTGAAGCTTCCAGCCCCATTATTGCTTTTTCAAACTCCCACCAATCTACGGCGGCATATGTGAGCTGGAACATGGCCAAATGATGCTTCTCCTGTTCACTACAATTGATAGCCTCAAAGATTAACTCCATCTCTCTAAGCCACTGTTCAGCTTTCCAAGGTTCTGTCAAACCATCAAACTTCTCAAGTTTCAATGCTCGAAAATGTTCTAGCAATTTGTCTCCTGTCTAAGGTCCACTTGGATTGTTGCAGTTATGGGTACTTCCAAGATTTTCCATACGTCTCATGAAAGTATCGAATACTCCCGTGGGATCCATCTCTCCCGGAATAGGTACTCCATGTCTATGACAATTTCTAACTGCTCTGGTCATAGTGCTGCGTGTGCAGTGTACCTATAAAAGATCCATCATTAAGATGTTGATCTCACCCCAAACAATATCATACATAACTATAGTAAAAACAATGAGCAGACTGAGATCTCAGATATACACAACAAAAATTATCTATTTATATATCCACAATCAAGACATTACCCTACAAGATGCCATCACTATACAAGGTTACACATAAGCCGACTACTATTTACAACTATCCCCTAAAACACCCAAAAACTAAAAGTAGGCGACATGGCCTATAAATAAACTAAAACTCTAAACTTAGAAAACTCTCCTCAGAAGTTGTCCACATCTGACCCATAAAACGAAGCCTCATACTCTGGGGCAATCAACTCTCCCTTAGCTACATCCTCTGCTAACGGCTTATCCTCGTCGAGAGGCTCATTAAGATCCTTCAACATAAATCCATCCTCAAGGTGCTCAACATCATCCTTTGTGTCCTGTACTACGGCATCCAACTCTGCCTCTCCAATCACAAATCCATGGGGATGTGCTGCCATCACGTTTTTCCATTGTGCTACAAATGGTGCTATATCAGCGGCGCCTCCTGAAGCTACTTGAGGAACGACAACCTCATCTACAAGGTCCTCTTCAGCCAATAAAATGTCCTCCCCTACTGGTATGTCCATCTCCTCGAAGTACTCTTCCTCATCATCCTTATCCTCGAACACCTCATCAGCCAGTAGCATCTCATCTGGTATAATATCCTCAGCTCCCTGCTCCTCATCAACTAACAAATCTCCCTCGAGTATAATATCCTCCTCTGGATCCTCCTCCTCATCATCATTGGAAATTACAATAACAAGCAGAGAGGTATTGGCTCCTCTGGCTGTATCTCAGCCTTGTCGTGGCCATCCAAATCCTCGTCACCACTATCCAAAACATCATCATCTGCCTCAGCAGCATCACCTACTATAAGCTCGACATCCTCCTGCAAAGGTGGTGGTGGCATACGTCTGACATTCCTAAGAAGATACGGACAGATTCCTAGATCACGCAATATTGCTAGTGACTCCTCCTCAATACGTCTCAATGTATCGTCGCGATAAATCGCCTCCACTAGAAGCATCTCCGGATCCTTAGTCCTCAAGATATGATACTCATGCCATAAGTCTGCCTCTAGAGTGGTCATAGCTCTCTGATAGATCATCTTAGTATAGTATATTGAGTCCGCTAGCTCTACACGACCCTCATGTATCAAATGCCCTCCATACATATCCGGGATAAATGTAGGATCAATGCTACTTGAAAAGAAACTATCTAAAATTAGAACTACACTCTGAGACTCATATCTTAAAAACAAATCTTAAATGCTAAAGGTGCCGGACAATCAGTGAGCACAAGCGAAAAACCTAGCTCTGATACCAAAAATCCTATCACGCCCCGGCGTAGCAAAAATAGGGAAAATAAATTCCATTTTTGGACCTATAGGTCGTGACTAGTGAATATCACTGGATTGTCCACACACAGTTCTAAGCATCAAAGAAAAAAATGCAGTAACAGAAATGCCAAACTGAATGTAATAACTTAAACGTAAGAGATCTTATTACAAAATCCAACCATAGTAGTAAACTAAAATCCAAGTCCCAAGGCACACTCGCCAACCGAAAAGTAGATAGTCAAAATATAATATAAAGAACAACTAATCTAGCCCTAAGCTTTGAGTGGCGTAGATGTTGTCATCAGCTTTGTGGTATCCCCCTTCAATTCCTTCTTCAGTTTGACCATCCCAGCCATAGCCTTTCTCTGGGTACTCCTAATAGTGCCCTCATCAATGGGCATCTCACCTATATAGCCATAGGTGGAAAGCTGGATGTGGGTATATCCAGCGACATAAACGCCGTCAGCTTGGGGGAAAGCCGAGTGAGTAATAAACTAACAGAGTATCAAAATAAGAAGTCTTTAATAGCATTTGCATTAAGAAATAGCTCTCTCGACGTTCTCGTTCTAGCATATTTCGATATGCTATATGCAACTCAATGACTTGACTTTACTATGTTACGGACTATATGTCCACATCTATGACTCCTTATCCCATGCATGTCCAATCATATATTGCTTGGATAGAAACTCCCTTCCCAAAGATCTTGATTCACTTTTTGATATCACAGTAATGGTCAGCCTGGTACGAAACCTCAGCTATCCCATTATCATAACGTAATGGTCAGCCTGGTATGAAACCTCAACTATCCCATTCTCTATTACGTTTCCTAGTATAGAGTACTGGCCGTTACGTATTCACAACCTGCATTGGTATTATCATATCGACCATTACACATAAACAACGTGCCTTGGTATCATTATACCGGTCATTCCACATCTCAATCATCATTTCTCCTTCCATAGTCATGGCTATCACTTACCATATATAATAAATACGGATCCATACAAGAAGACTCAACCCAACATAATTCGCAATCTCCTTGATCTCTTAACTCATACCATATGAACAGACAATTAGTCTCCGCGACTAAAATGTACCAAACTATGCATGTCGTCTTCTTTGTAAAAATATCCTTATATTGGAGATTTAATAATTTATTGACCTTGGGTTCATTAATTCAATCGCGTAGCTTCGTAACATACTAAAGTCTTATTCTAACATATTAGATTAATAGTAGAAAGCTCTTATAGACATGTGATTCACATAAAATAATTTAGACATGGATTATTAAGATACTGCCTCAGTACAATCGATTGGACTGTCTCAACAATCGATTGGGAAAACTTAAGTGCCAATTGATTAGGCTTAATGGCAATCGATTGGTTTTGGATACCAATTGACTGGGAACATCACTAATCGATTAGGACAAAGATCAATCAGTTGGACAAAGTGCCAATCGATTGGTACTTCATCTTTTTCACAGTGAACGTACTGAAATTATACAAAACTGAAACTAAACGTTGTAGATCCATTTTTTTCGTACAAAAACTCCTAAAAAGACCTCATAAAGCTACCAAGTGAGTTTAAGTACTCACAAGTGTGTGTAGGTATGGTGGTGTGCTTGAGAATCTTGAACTTGAAGCTTTAATGGCGATTCCTTTTTCTTCCTTCTCTGTCTCTCTGTCTCTATCTCTTTTTTCTTCTTTTTTCCTCCTCTCTATTCTGTCCTCCTTCTCCTCCTCATGATAGTGGGTGTATATGTGAGTGTGGGTAGGGGTGAGAGTGTATATATGTGTGTATATAAGAATATATATGTATGTATAGGTGTATGGAGCTCAAGGATTCAACCAAACAGGTCTAGGTACGAGTTTGAGTCAGTAAATATAGGCAAAGGGCTGCATGCAACAAGCAGGTGGTGTCGTCCTCGCAGAAAATGCTTAGAGACCATGTCCAGTGACTGGCAATCGATTGGGATTAGTGGCAATTGATTGGGACTAATGGCAATTGATTGGGACTAAGGCGGCTGAAGGCAATTGATTGGTATATGTGGTAATCGATTAGCATCCTAAAAGTGTCAATCGATTGGGATATCATGACAATCGATTGGGATATCATGACAATCGATTGGTATCCAAAGTTTACCAAAGATAGATTAAGACAAGTGATATCATAGAAGTCATTGTATACGTCATAATTACAGCGAAAAATACAGGTATCACAAAGGCATGTTTCAAGCCTTAAGGAAATTGGAAATCATTTGGATCTAAATTGGCAATGTTTACCAAAATTGTCTCAGGATTTACAGAGAAGAAACATGAACTTCAAAAATACAAAAACAATGTTTCCTATGGTTTCATCTTGTTTCTTTTCAAGTATGATGTGCCTCTGTGAGTCTAATATCCAAATCAAAAGTAAAATCAAAGATCACATGGGTCAAACTCTAGAATTTGGCTCATATTAGCCACCACTTAGATTATTTCAACTCTCTGTCCAGCGATCTTACAAGACTTATTAAAAATAGCAAATTAATCTTAAACCCTTCAAATTTCTTTGTTATCTCCACTAGCTTATTAAAGTTTGTGGGAAAAATAATTTGAAACTTAAATTATTCAATTAAGGTCCTGATCCATTCATTTTAAAAAGAGCTCTCTATTGTGGAATTCTGGACAGAAAGTGACTAGTTCAAAAACCCATGATCAAAACATCTTAACCACATAATTGAGACAAGGTAACAATTATAGTAGTAGATCTTTGAGTTATAAACACAATCCAATTGGTCTCATTCAAATCCAACGGATCTCGATTTAATTAAAAATACTTGATCACAGATTGTCATTGAAGTCACTACACCATTGATGAATAGGTATATATAGTTCTAAATCAAACTTGATCTATGATTCTATAGAGAATCTAGATCAAATCTGATTATAACCATCACTAGTCGAAAACCCATGCAGATGCACGGGCTCCTAAACCAAATGAAGCCTAATAGTCACTAAATTGTTTTCAAGCAAGAAACATTACGTACATATCTATTTTATATCTATACATAATAAAAAGTATAGTAGCAATCACTGTACTACATAAGTTAAGCAACTATAAAACTGGAAAATAAAGAGATTATGTGCCAATATAAATGTTGAGATTGGCAATTCAAAATACAAATATTGGACGGAAGAGAACAGTCGAATAAAGAATTGGCAACATACCAATCCTATCACTCTAAATTAATGCCACCAAAATAAACCTATCAATTATTCAAATCAATACAAGCAAAAAACATGACAAGGCATATAAACATATGAAGAGGTATAAACACAGAACTATTCATACCTCTAAGTTCATAATTGATCAAGTGCAGAATGATTTTGGGGATACTGCTTAGCCCAAAATTTGAATAGCTACCTAAATGGATTAAGAAAAGAAAAGAGAACATCAGTCCAAATTTGAACAGTTAGCTGGAGTCATTATCAAAAAGAAAAGAGAATGGCCACATTGGTAGAATATTGGGGGTGATGAAAAGGCACCAACTTTCACTGCCTCACTGCTCAGATTTATCTTACTTGTAATATTTCTAGAAGTGTGTGAAAGAAGATGAAGAAACAAAGTTGTATATAGGAAAAGGAGGAGACGCTAGTTTATTTGTTGGATATGAAAATGCACTACTGTAATCGAAATTGATGAGTTAATTGGTTTGATAATATGAAAGAGTAAGGGAAGGCCATGTAGATATTTAAGATTAAGGAGAGTTAAATCTAGGAATTTGAAGTCACATATTCTAAGAATTCAGTGTCCCTTCATTCATGAGGTTAGAATTTGTAACTTTAAAATTAATCTAAATAATTGTTTTCGAAGAGATTTATTTGGGAAAGGGACAAAGATGAATGCATTGAATGATATTTATTATATGAAATAAAAAAATATAAACAAGGAGAGTTAAAGGAGAGTTATGCCATGTGTCATAGCTAAGAAGTAAGGAAATAGTTCTACTTTATATATTAGTTATAGATACCAAAACCAAATTATTAAGGATATTCATGGATTTAGCCTTAGAGGACCTCCCTCATAGATTTCATGAGAGAATCTAGAAATGGGTCTTTAGGACTTACTCAATCCTATGATTTGAATCTAAAAACACTTGAATTCACTTGAATCTAATAAGCAACTCATAAAACCTATTTGATCTAAGCTACGAATCCTCTCTCAACTTAATGATCCTTGAGGACTAAGAACTCAATTTCCATAGAATTCAATAAAACATAAAAAAAAAAAAAAAAAAAAAAAAAAAGATTCATAAACTCCAATATAGATGAACCAAAGCCATGAATATGAGGTTAGCTCCATCAATTATTCATAGAAGTAACATAGATCAACTTTAATTCTGATATAAATATGAATTTATAGAAAATTAGAGGATCTAACTCAAGGAATTCAGGTAGAACATTGGAGATTCCATGAAATCCAAGAGAAGAGCATGAGAGAGAAAAATGAAATCAAAGCCAATTGAATGATCCAATGTTCAATTCCTTTCTGATAACATGTTTTATATGGATTGTAAGGTCATCTAGATCCAAATCAACATCTATACATAAGAATTCAATCACAATTCAAAGTGATGTGTGAAGAAAGGGATAGAGAAGAGACTTTTTGAAAATGTGTAAAGATCCTAGTCAAATCTATGAATTGTGATTGAATTATGGTAGAAAATGATCTAAGATTAGAGAATTATCATTGGATTTCCTCAGATTTCTAATTGATATCTTGGATTTTTGAAGATCTTCAACAATTCTTTATGCTCTTCTTCAAGTCTTCTTCAAAGCTTTCAAGTAAAAACCCTCAACTTATCTCCAATTTTCCAACATCTCTCAATGGATATATATATATAAAAACCTTTATATAGACCTCTTGAGAGAGGATATATAAGTAAATTCAAGGTGTTTACAGCATATGAAGTGTGATTTTTGAGTGTTCAATACGTACTTAGATTTCTAGAAACTAAACTAAACTGTCACAAGAGGCGGCACTCAATGAGTTATCTGCGACACTCACTGAGTGCTGCCCCTTTCAGAGTGTGTCGTTCAACCCCAACACCCCCCCCCCCCTCCCCTCTTTTTATATTCTTTTTCTTCTTTTTTCAAATAAATTCTTTTTTCTTTTCTTTTCTTTTTAAAATTCAAATAAAACTTTATTTTCTTAATAAAATTCCCTTTTAAAAGAGATTTTTTCCAGAGAAAACAAAAGATTTTTGATTTTCTATATTATTATATATTTTTAGAAATGTTTTGCTTTTTGGAAGTTCAAACAATCTTCCATGTTACTTTTGTTTCAGTGCGTATTTCACACCCATAATCTCCTTAACATCATGGTCTTTCTTTTTTCCATTTAAATTTTGTGGATTTTGGAACCAAGAAGCTTTCTAAAGAGCATAAATCATCCTTAAAGATTTTGAATTCCGCCGAACATTATCGTTATCGATTTTAGAGATAATATTCCCCTAAATTCGATAGTCCGTCAAAATCAGGGTGTCTACAGAGCCCACATGGTTTTGACATTCTGGGCTCTAACCCAAAAGGTTGTTAATGGTTTGAGGATGACCCAAACTTATATGCAAGACCTTTACTTCGTCCGCTTCTGATGTGGGACATGATGCATCGACACACATTCCAACATCCCCACCTCAGTGCAAGCACACTCGTGGCTCTGATACCACTATTAGAAAGTTGGTCAGCCCAACCACAATCCCATTTAAGGTATTGCCCACATGGCTGATAGCCTGCTTAGAGAGCCCAAAGCATCAACCCAATAGCGAGCCCACGTGGTTTGTCCTTTTGAGCTCTAACCCAAAAGGCACCTCGATGGTTTGGGAAAGACTGTCACGACCCATCCCACTACGCGTGGAAATAGGACACGTGGCACGCCATCAAGGCTCATCCAAACATCATATAACTATACGCAGCGGAAGGAACTTTAAAACAACCCCGGGTATTTAAAACTTAGGGAACATTACCCTCTGAGTTTGTAAAATCCACTGAAATCAGAGTTATAAAAAGTTTTGGCCATTTGAATCCTTTCAAAAGAAAACTGTTTTTGAAAACAGGGGACCAGTCGACTGATCGAGGGTCCGGTCGACTGGTGATCTCCAACCAAGAGGTTTCAAAATACAACAGCCCATCCAGTCGACTGTGTCGGGTACCCAGTCGACTGGTGCCTAAAATTATCAGTCGACTGAATACGTCCAGTCGACTGGTACCCTAACCAGCAGAATGCCCTGGCCTGAGGACCCGTCCAGTCGACTGTTTTCTCAACCCAGTCGACTGAACCTCAGACGAAAACCAACAGAAACCAATACAACACAGTGATCCAGTCGACTGGATCAAGAACCAGTCGACTGATTCCTATCAGCAAAGCTTAAACTGCAGCTTTTCCCTACAGAGTTCTTCCAATCCCAAACCAACATAAATCTACTCTATTCCATCATTCAAAACATAATTACAGACATCAAATTACCAGATTTCCATACTACAGTACTAATCCAAGGATCCATTACAACATATTACAATGCTCAATTCTTTACACAAGTTTTAGAATTTAAAACAAAAACATATACAATGTGATTCCCCCGGCGTTCTTCAACGGCCTCACTCCTCACGCTTCTTCTTGTCTTTCTTCTTACCTGCAATGGAGTACATCTCCACTGCTCAGCTATATGCTGAGCGTACAATTCTAAATGTATGCTTATATGACAGTTCATGGTTTAAGCATCTAAAACACATAAAAATAGTCTCTAGGGTGAGTGGTACGCATTCATCCGGTAGCGGCAAGTCCAAGCCTTAAACCGCAATGTCAATGGCAAGTCCAAGCCTACAACCATTACATCCCACAAGTGCCATGGCAAGTCCAAGCCTACAACCATGCACAGTAGCCGTCGCTACTAAAATTCTCAAACAACGAGAAGCTTACTCCGGCATGAATTTGCACCACACTCCCCTTTGACCCAAGTAGACACATAACATGCTCACATAAACAGTTATACGTGCTTTTATCATAATTTCACGTGCATAATTAACGGGCCTAACTAACACATGAATTTCGCCCAGATCCAAGAATATCAAAAGTGATGTCTAAAACATGAAAATCCATATATTTCATAGATCTAGAATTCATACCTCGTGCGAATCTCTTCAAACTTTGAAGGATCGTCTAGGGGGCTAAATAATCGCCGGATTTCAAATTAGGGGCGATTCCTACAAGTTTTACCTGATTTTTCCCAAAAGTCTAAAATTAATATTTTTACAAAAAGTTGCCAAACACGGCCTAAGTAGTATCAAAACGTAGGTCTTACCTCCACGAGTTCAAATCTGAAATCTGGAGAAAATCTGACAGACGAACGGTCGTCGATCGGCGTCGCAAAGCTCGTGGCCACCAAATCTCCTTTCTCTCTCCTTTCTCTAGATATTTGTGAGTTTGGATGAGATTTGAAATCTCATACTCATCTATATATAGGCAAGTTTTCGGGGAATTACGTTTACCTCCCCACAAGTTTCTCAAACTTCTAATTAACCCACGAAACTTCGCACACGTCCATTTTATAACTTTACAAGTGAAAACTATAAGTTTCAAAAGTTTCCAACTAAGTTTTGTTTGGGTCCAAAATAACGTCTGAAAACTAAATTCTGTGGAATCTCTACACAACCTACCTTTTTAGTTAACGTGACACTCACGTTCTCACCACAGTTCTCAAAATGATATAACAATACCAAAAATTACAACAATTTACCAAACACAGGTAAAATTACTATTTACAAAATACCAGATAAAGCCAAATAGCATTTAAGTCACATAAATGTCATTTAATCATGCTAATGAAATGTGAACTGCCATGTTCCTGTGTCCTCATTGACACCTTACCGTTGACTCACAGTCAATCTCATCACCATTATCAATTAACATTGATAAACTCTCAATTTACAATTATGTATGATAAAACTATAAATTTTTGGAACGGGTGTGACAACTCTCCCCTCCAAAAAGGAAGTTTGTCCCCAAACTTATACCTCATATGTCGAATAAGTACGGATACTCATTCCGCATATCTTCCTCACTTTCCCATGTAGCCTCTTCTACCGTATGACTACGCCATAGCACTTTCACCATTGGAATAGTCTTGGTTCTCAAAACTTGTTCCCGTCGATCTAGAATCTCTATCGGTTGTTCCACATAAGTTAAGTCCCCCTGGATCTGTAGTGGTTCAGGTACAATGATCTTACTCATATCAGTCATACAACGTCTCAACATAGACACGTGAAACACGTTGTGCACATGTTCCAACTCTGACGACAATGCCAATCGGTAAGCTACTGGACCAACCCTCTCTAGGATTTCAAAAGGTCCTATGAATCTCGAATTGAGCTTTCCCCTTTTCCCAAATCGTACAATGCCTTTTGAAGGCGATACTCGCAAGTATACAAAATCTCCAACTTCAAAATTCATCGGTCGTCGTTTAGAGTCTGCATAACTCTTATATCGGCTCTGAGCTACCTTGAGTCGCTCTTGAATCAATTTCACTTTCTCAGTAGTCACTTGTATTAACTCAGGTCCTAACAACTTTCTTTCTCCTACCTCGGTCCAACAAACCGGTGATCGACACTTACGGCCATACAGAGCTTCATATGGTGCCATACCAATACTGGACTGAAATCCGTTGTTATACGCAAATTCAATTAACGGCAAATGGTGTTCCCAATCATTCCCAAAGTCTAACACACACAATCTCAACATATCTTCTAAGGTCTGAATCATACGCTCTGACTGTCCGTCGGTCTGAGGATGAAATGCGGTACTGAAACTCAACTTCGTACCCATAGCTTTTTGCAAACTTCCCCAAAACCTCGATGTAAAACTACTATCGCGATCTGATATAATCACTGCTGGAACTCCATGTAGTCTTACAATCTCTTTCACATACAACTCTGCTAACTTGGACGGTTTAGTCGTCTTGATCGGAAGAAAATGAGCTGATTTCGTCAATCTGTTAACTATAACCCAAATTTTGTCGTTCTTGTTAGGCGATCGCGGAAATCCGGATACAAAATCCATTGTAATCTCATCCCATTTCCACTCCGACACTGGCAATGGTTGTAGTAACCCCGCGGGTACTTGTCTCTCTGCTTTGACCTGTTGACATGCCGAACATTCAGAAACAAACTTAGCAACTTCACGCTTCATACCCTTCCACCAAAAGTTTTCTCGCAAGTTTCTGTACATCTTATTACTTCCCGGGTGTACTGAATATTTCGTATTATGAGCTTCTTCCAAAAGTCGTTCCTTCAGGTCTTTCACATTCGGTACACATAATCGGTTCTCCATCTTCAGAATTCCTTGTTCTAATACCAAACCAGGTCGTTTTCCCAAAGATATCTCGTCCCTCATTTTGCACAAATAGATATCGTTAAATTGTTCCTTCTTGATCTCATCAATAATATTTGGGTGTGCCATGATTGCCATCATTAAGCCACCATTAACCCCTGGTATCACATCCAAGTCTAAACGTTCCATTTCTTTTACCAATTCTTTTTGTTGTGTTAGCTCATCGGCTAAATTCCTCGGCGTCTTCCGGCTTAAGGCATCGGCTACTACATTTGCCTTTCCCGGATGGTACTCTATCGAAAGATCGTAATCCTTCATCAACTCTAACCATCTTCGTTGTCTCATATTCAAATCCCGTTGGGTGAAAATATATTTCAAACTCTTGTGGTCCGTGAATATCTCACACTTTTCTCCGTACAAGTAATGTCTCCAAATCTTTAAGGCATGAATTACTGCGGCTAATTCAAGATCATGAGTCGGGTAATTAATCTCATGTGTCTTCAATTGCCTAGAAGCATAAGCAATCACCTTACCACCTTGCATCAACACGCATCCCAACCCTTGATACGACGCATCACTATAGATCACAAACTCCTCGGTTCCGGATGGTATTGTTAGAATAGGTGCTCTCGTTAGTCGTGCTTTCAATTCTTGGAAACTGTCTTCACATTCCTGACTCCATTCAAATGTAACCCCCTTTCTCATTAACTTTGTCATTGGCAATGAGATCTTCGAGAAATGTTCAATAAAACGGCGGTAGTATCCCGCTAATCCCAAGAAACTCCGAATTTCAGATACCGAAGTCGGCCTCGGCCAATTTGATACAGCTTCTACCTTGTGAGGATCAACTGAGACTCCACTCTTGTCAATCACGTGACCAAGGAAAGTAATACTACGTAACCAAAATTCGCATTTCTTGAATTCCCAAATAACTGCTTTTCCCGCAGTCTCTGAAGTGTCAATCTCAAGTGATTCTCGTGTTCTATCTCACTCGGTGAATACACAAGGATATCATCGATGAACACTATCACAAAATCATCCAAATAGTCCTTAAAGACTCGGTTCATAAGATCCATGAACGCAGCTGGTGCATTGGTAACTCCAAATGGCATAACTAAGAACTCATAGTGTCCATAACGCGTTCTGAAAGCTGTTTTCTCCACATCGTCAGCCTTTACTTTCAATTAATGATAACCCGATCTCAGGTCTATCTTGGAAAACACTTGTGCCCCACGAAGTTGATCAAATAAATCATCGATTCTGGGTAGTGGATACTTGTTCTTGATTGTCAACTTGTTCAGTTCCCGATAATCCACACACATTCTCATCGAACCATCTTTCTTCTTAACAAACAATACTGGAGCTCCCCACGGCGAAATACTTGGTCGGATGAAACCCTTGTCAAGTAACTCTTGCAGTTGGATTTTCAGTTCCTTCAATTCTACTGGTGCCATTCTATACGGTGCTTTGGATACTGGCCTTGAGTCTGGCATAACCTCAATAGTGAACTCGACCTCTCTCTCAATAAGAACATCTGGTAGGTCATCGGGAAATACATCTGAATATTCTCGCACTATTGGAATGTCTTCTACATTTGATTCGGTCGCTAAGACATCGTTCACTGAACATAGGAATCCTTGACATCCCTTTTTCAATAACTTTCTCGCTCGTATAGCTGAAATCAAGTACGGCGGCGGTGTAACCCCACTCCCTTGAAAACAAAAGCTCCCATGTACCGGTGATCGAAAATTAACCTCTTTCCGTTCACAGTCTATTGTGGCTTGGTTAAGAGCTAACCAATCCATTCCCAGTATTACATCGAAATGGTTCACCACAATCGGTATAAGGTCTACGGTCATCAACTTCTCACCTAATTTGATATCACAGTTCTTATATACAGTAGACGTCGTTATCGATTTACTAAGTGGCACAGCAATAGACAGTTCATATCCTAGCGGTGCCGATTTAACATTCAAATGTTCAACAAAAGCATGAGATACAAACGAATGCGTAGATCCCGAGTCAACAAGTATGCGTGCTAAGTGCGAACATACAAGCACCATACCTGAGACCACTGTATCAGTATCAGCCACGTCTCCAGGGCTCATCTGGAATGATCTTCCCTGACGTTGCTCTGTCCTTTGTCCTCCGTCATTAGACTGTTTAGGCTTCGAACCACTAGAAGCCATAGAACTAGCTCCTTGTTGAGAATACCTCCTCGGGCAATCCTTGGCTTGGTGCCCAAATACTCCACAATCATAACACTTGCCTCGCATGTCAGGTGTAGAATTAGTACTACCCCCGCCTTGGTTCTTGTTCTGGGGTTTTGTCATGAAACATCGGCCTGAGTGCGGTCGGTTGCAAAGTGGACACAACGGTATGTTACTGGGTATTCCCCTGGAATCGTTAAAACCAGAACTAGAGCCTCGTGAAAACGACTTCTTAAAGGATCCTCCCTGGCTTCGGTCACCACCCTCAAGACTTCGCTTTCCTTGGTGATTTTGTCTCGATCTCTCTATTCCACTTTCGGCTACAAGCGCCGTCTGCTGTACTGCTGCAACAGTCGAATGCTCATAAGTCTCTACTCTCAACCGGATATTATCCCTTAAACCCTCTTCAAACTTTCTTGCCCTATCTTCCTCTTCTGGCACAGAACCCTTTCCAAATCTCAACAAGGCGTTGTACTTGGAAGTATATTCGGTTACAGTCATATCCCCCTGTTTCAGATTATCAAATTCTCGCTTCTTCGCATTGTAGGCGGCTCGCGGAAAGAATCGGCGATTGAATTCTGCCTTAAACCCTTCCCAAGTAATCGGTGCTCCTTGATCTAGGACATTCACTCACCAGTTCTGAGCTTCACCCCTCAGCACATCACTTGCATTCTCAATCTTCTCTCCATCCGACATCGGAATAGATCGGAAAATTCTTTCCATGTCCATAACCCAATGTTCTGCCAATGTTGTATCAGGCGTCCCATGAAATTCCATTGGTTTCTTCCTCGCAAACTGTTCAGATATCGATCTCATACCCCTATTCTCCGGCGCATGAACTACTACTATCGGTTCTGGTTCCAATGGAGGCGTTGGAGGTAACCGATCTGCTATATTTCGGATCATCTCCCCCATATTCCCCATCATTTTCGCCATTTCATTCATACATCGTGTGTGTGGCGACAGTTCTCGCTCTTCATCACTCATGATTACAATCCTGTAGTTCTCAATGCATAAACACTATGCATGTATGACAAATAACATAATCATGTATGTATAACAACATACCATATGCATCAAACATCTCTAATATGTATGAATGCAATTGAAAGCATGTGACAATTCACTCAAAACTCTACTCGTCGTCGAACGTTCCCAAAGTTTTGTTACCTATAGCTCTGATACCACTAAATGTCACGACCCATCCCACTACGCGTGGAAATAGGACACGTGGCACGCCATCAAGGCTCATCCAAACATCATATAACTATACGCAGCGGAAGGAACTTTAAAACAACCCCGGGTATTTAAAACTTAGGGAACATTACCCTCTGAGTTTGTAAAATCCACTGAAATCAGAGTTATAAAAAGTTTTGGCCATTTGAATCCTTTCAAAAGAAAACTGTTTTTGAAAACAGGGGACCAGTCGACTGATCGAGGGTCCGGTCGACTGGTGATCTCCAACCAAGAGGTTTCAAAATACAACAGCCCATCCAGTCGACTGTGTCGGGTACCCAGTCGACTGGTGCCTAAAATTATCAGTCGACTGAATACGTCCAGTCGACTGGTACCCTAACCAGCAGAATGCCCTGGCCTGAGGACCCGTCCAGTCGACTGTTTTCTCAACCCAGTCGACTGAACCTCAGACGAAAACCAACAGAAACCAATACAACACAGTGATCCAGTCGACTGGATCAAGAACCAGTCGACTGATTCCTATCAGCAAAGCTTAAACTGCAGCTTTTCCCTACAGAGTTCTTCCAATCCCAAACCAACATAAATCTACTCTATTCCATCATTCAAAACATAATTACAGACATCAAATTACCAGATTTCCATACTACAGTACTAATCCAAGGATCCATTACAACATATTACAATGCTCAATTCTTTACACAAGTTTTAGAATTTAAAACAAAAACATATACAATGTGATTCCCCCGGCGTTCCTCAACGGCCGCACTCCTCACGCTTCTTCTTGTCTTTCTTCTTACCTGCAATGGAGTACATCTCCACTGCTCAGCTATATGCTGAGCGTACAATTCTAAATGTATGCTTATATGACAGTTCATGGTTTAAGCATCTAAAACACATAAAAATAGTCTCTAGGGTGAGTGGTACGCATTCATCCGGTAGCGGCAAGTCCAAGCCTTAAACCGCGATGTCAATGGCAAGTCCAAGCCTACAACCATTACATCCCACAAGTGCCATGGCAAGTCCAAGCCTACAACCATGCACAGTAGCCGTCGCTACTAAAATTCTCAAACAACGAGAAGCTTACTCCGGCATGAATTTGCACCACACTCCCCTTTGACCCAAGTAGACACATAACATGCTCACATAAACAGTTATACGTGCTTTTATCATAATTTCACGTGCATAATTAACGGGCCTAACTAACACATGAATTTCGCCCAGATCCAAGAATATCAAAAGTGATGTCTAAAACATGAAAATCCATATATTTCATAGATCTAGAATTCATACCTCGTGCGAATCTCTTCAAACTTTGAAGGATCGTCTAGGGGGCTAAATAATCGCCGGATTTCAAATTAGGGGCGATTCCTACAAGTTTTACCTGATTTTTCCCAAAAGTCTAAAATTAATATTTTTACAAAAAGTTGCCAAACACGGCCTAAGTAGTATCAAAACGTAGGTCTTACCTCCACGAGTTCAAATCTGAAATCTGGAGAAAATCTGACAGACGAACGGTCGTCGATCGGCGTCGCAAAGCTCGTGGCCACCAAATCTCCTTTCTCTCTCCTTTCTCTAGATATTTGTGAGTTTGGATGAGATTTGAAATCTCATACTCATCTATATATAGGCAAGTTTTCGGGGAATTACGTTTACCTCCCCACAAGTTTCTCAAACTTCTAATTAACCCACGAAACTTCGCACACGTCCATTTTATAACTTTACAAGTGAAAACTATAAGTTTCAAAAGTTTCCAACTAAGTTTTGTTTGGGTCCAAAATAACGTCTGAAAACTAAATTCTGTGGAATCTCTACACAACCTACCTTTTTAGTTAACGTGACACTCACGTTCTCACCACAGTTCTCAAAATGATATAACAATACCAAAAATTACAACAATTTACCAAACACAGGTAAAATTACTATTCACAAAATACCAGATAAAGCCAAATAACATTTAAGTCACATAAATGTCATTTAATCATGCTAATGAAATGTGAACTGCCATGTTCCTGTGTCCTCATTGACACCTTACCGTTGACTCACAGTCAATCTCATCACCATTATCAATTAACATTGATAAACTCTCAATTTACAATTATGTATGATAAAACTATAAATTTTTGGAACGGGTGTGACAAAGACCCACACGTATATGCAAGACCGTTACTCCGTCTGCTTTTGATGTGGGACATGATGCGTCGAAACACATTCCAACAATACCAATTAAAATTTTCATATATGAATGAGATTTAAGGGATGTGTTTCCTAATCATATTATAAATCCCTAGGGATATCTTAGTCTTAAAAATAATCTAAAAACAAGTTTAAGGGATTTGAAATACAGCAAGTCTCCGAATGAGGGACCTTTTAATGGGAGTGTTTTACACTTCCCTCAACCCTAATCTAAAGATGATGCAAAGAGGATGACAAAGTGGTACGTGAGAGAGCCAATGGCTCTACCATTTTGCTTTCTATGTGATCGATGGTGAAATATTCCATAATTTACTCCTTAATTTATGCTTTATTAGTCTCCTTTATTTAGTTAATTATTATTACTAATTAGTATTTTATATTTTGTAGGTTTTAGAGCTTTACTTCGAAAAATGGAGAAAAAACATTATAATTAGTGGTCATGAAAAACTTTCCTCGCTAAAAAGTTGATCCCAGTGGAAGATTGAAAAAGTTGAATTCGGGTAAAAGCCCATTTTGGCATTTAAGATCTCAAATTTTGACGTTTCTAACATGAAAAATGAAGTTCAATGAGTTAGTGACACGTGGTAGTAAACTGCGCATTAATCGGAGGTCCGAGCAAAAAGATATGACAATTCTCTCATCGGTGCGCAGAGCAATAAAAAATGTAGCACGAGAGACCTTTTAGAGATTTTGAACTGTAAACTCAACACAGTGGAGCAACCGTGGGTTCAATAGAGTCCGTATAGATGCACAAATATCAATTTTGGAAGGAAAAAGAGTTTGGAAAGGTTTAGGATTGATTGGAAAAGTATATAAACAACTTTCCAGTTGTTTATTAGGTTACACACCATATTCTACCACTATTGAGAGAGAAAAGGCAAGAAGTAGAAGAAGAAGAAGAAGAAGGCGATCATGGGTTTTCAAGGCCTCCTACATCAACTCTATGCCATCTCTCCATCCATGGGCAACTAATCATCCATTCTAAGGTTTCAATGAAACCGTAGAAATGTAACAAGGATTTATTTGTGTTTTCTTTTAGATTTGTTATAGTTATGGATGATGATTGTATCTTTGACGGTTTTGACATAAAATTATGCTTTTCCAAATTAAATCATTTATTTCTAAAGTTTATTCTTGTCTTAGATCTACTTTGTTATCGATGTGCTCAACGATTTACTCTTTTTGTAATTGTTTAAATCGTTTGCATGCAATAGTGCTTACTTGAATTATGATATTAAATAATTAAATAGTCTATGCTTAGGAAAGATGGAGTGTGCTGCAACCCTAGTTTAGTGTATCATCCATGCCAACCGTAGATGGATTATGTTGATGTTTGAATTGTAGTTATTTTTTTGATGGAGGAATTAGGCGTGTAGCCACAATTCCCCAATGATCATCTAAATATGATAATCTAATTGAATGCATGAATATCTCTATTATGTGATTAATGGAGGATTTGCAATCTCTTTAATTTAGTTTAATTAGTTAAATTGCCTTTTTAATTCACTAGTTAACTTAGATAATTTAGTTAATCATACTTCCAACTCAAAAATCGTTTTCCCCAAATCAACTTAAATTAGGTTTTTAAGGATATCTCTCATCTCAGTCCCAGTGTTCGACACCCGTAGTATTTGCCATTATAGTTTTAATAGAATTTTAGTAGTAAGTGCAACGGACACTATCACTTTTTCAGAGTGATCACTCTGCCAAGAAAATCATAGAGAAATTTTCAAGTTTTGCATGGCCAAATACATAATGAGAAGGGTTATGAACAAAGGAAGGTATGAAAAGCTCCCAAGGCTTGCATTTGTTGAGGCCAACTAAGTTAATTGTTGTACAGTCATAATAAAGTCAATGATTGTCTTTGAGAATAAAATATGTAATGAGCTCTTCAAAGAAAAATTTAAAATTAATTCTTTAGTTGTGCGGAACCAAAGAGTAGGAGGCATAAGTGTTTCACATTGTCATAGTTGTTGTAAGCTTCCATTTATCTCTAGTGGGAAAAAATAGAGTAGAGTGTTAAATGGGGTTGTTGCTAATGGGGATTTGATGAAGCGTGTTGCAAGACTTGGAAACTCAAAATAAATAGGTATGATTTGGATAAACAAATTTTGGTTAACGGCATTTGATCTGACAAATTTGGGTTAACCTTTTTTAGTGATTGTTATAGTTATCATAAAAAAGAACACTTTCTCCAATAATTTTCTCCTGGCCCAAATTGATTGGATTTGTTTTAAAAACTTAATAATTGTGATTTTTTAGTACCTTGGAATTTGGTTCTTTCTCCTTGGCTTTCTTGTTCTCTTAACCATGTATATTTCTCTCTTATATGATTCTTTTGTCATGATGTGATGGATTTTAGTTTTTTCTCTTAATTTAACCGCTCAGCCTCTCTCAATCTTGATTCTTCTATCTTCTCTCTATGTCCTATCCATGTTTTCCTCTCTTTTGTCTTTGTCTTTTGCTAATCCAAGCAGTGTTTTGTTGCATTGTTCTTTTATCTATACAGAGAACTACATAATGTGCTCTCTTTCTCTCTCTCTCTCTCTCCCACGAGTGCGCATAATCAACCCCCCCAAAAAAAAAAAAAATGAAAAAGCCTACATTTTCTTGGGTCTTCTCATAAAAAAAAAAATATGATGACGTATTTGGCCTAGCTTGAAAAATTTTAAGGGTGAAATTGCAAGTTCAAGGACCAAACTAACACAAGATGTAAAATATAATTAGACTCATTACATTGATCCAAATTTGAAAATCATTAAAAAAATGCTCAAATATTTAATTGAAAATAGGTATAAACATATCCTCAACACATGGGGAGTTTTTGGATCCACATGGTGCCTTGTAGCCAATAGAAATGACTTATTTTGAGTGGAATTTTTGCATCAACGGTGGGAGCAACCATGTAGGTACTCTTAAGATATACAAAACTTTCTCAATCAAAGTACAAAAAATAATTGGCCCATTAGCTCAGTTGGTTAGAGCGTCGTGCTAATAACGCGAAGGTCGCAGGTTCGAGACCTGCATGGGCCATTCTTCTAACCTTTTTTATTTTATTTTATTTTATTTTTTTTCTGCCCCCCGCAGCTCAGCACCTCAACCCTCTCTCACTCTCGATCCTCCAGAGAGAGAGACACACGCACACACATATTCGCGTATGTATCGTCGTATCTATTCTGTATAACAATGGCCGCAAGGGCTATCTTGAGGGGTTGTGTTTTCGTCCCCGTTCTACTCATCCTTGTCGGAACCTTGTACAGTTCAACCCACGCCGTCAATCTTGGAACGATCTCAGTGAATGGTGATTCGATTCGCAGCATTTTAGGCACTCAGAGGCGTACTCAGATCCCAAATTGCTGCGAAATGGTGTCCAAGTCTCAGTGCTCCCAGAACTCTAAATGCCGGTGGTGCCGTAGCGAAGCCCTCGACGACATGTGCTTCTCCAAGTCCGAGGCCTGGCGATTGCCCTCTCAGGTCTTCTCTTGCGATTAATCTCTCTCTCTCTCTCTCCAGATTCTGTATCTCTCTTGCATTTGATTTACATAGGTGTGTTCAGGTGCTATTTGTTTGGTTTTGGATATCTAGTGTGTTGATTGAATGACCTTAAAAATTGAATTCAATTAGTTTTTGTGACGCCGATTTCACTGTGGAACTTAAAGAGAATGTACTTGAATTGTGAACTTAATTGATGTGGATTCATCAAGAATGGCTGTTTTTTATTTTATTTTATTTTTATTATATATATATATACTGCTTTTGGGGGTTTTTTTGGATGATTTAAGCTCTATATTGTGTTGGTCAGTAAATTTTTAACAAATTCTTCTGTCTTTGTGTCAGCATGTATGTGGAAATGTGTATATACGTTATAGCTTCATAATCTTGACATGATAAACACGGTACTATATAATTACTCCTACGACCGATGAGATTTATTTTGGTCTTTACTTAATTTTCCCTTTTGTGTGTGACAGTGTGTGTCCTCTGTATTGACTTTGATCTACTTATGTTACCCCAAGACTGAAAATGAAAACTCAGATGGAGGGAAGTACTACAGAACAGATAGATAGTTACTAGCATAGCTGATTTTTGTGCTTTGAAACAGAGGAACGAACTTAAGACTAGTTGTTTGATTTGTAGTTTCATCTTGATCCCTGAGAATACCAAATCGATCAGTATCTTTGTTTGTAGTTATGTGTTGTTTCCTAGCTGTACTTGCGTTCGCCTAAATAATTAGTTAAGTTGTTTGTTCTAGGTTAGTGGATTTTTCCATAGAGCTTAATAGTTATTAGGACTACTTTTTTCCTGGAATAATCATGTTTCAAGTTGTTTAAAGTGTTTGTCAAATTAATCTTCTCCTATGCCATGCTCAGGAGGATGCATCTGTTTTCCTTGTGTCTTAAGAGTGATTACTTTTTCCTTTTCTTATTCTTTGAATCCCATACTGGCTGGTGGGTATAGAATCATTCGGTAAGTAGGTTTATAAAGATGGGTATTTTATTTCCATTAAAGGCATCAATAAGAAAAAGTAAAAGAATTTTTTTCATTTAGGGGGCACCAATAGGGGGAGCTCCCATGTACAAAGGATGTCTACACCTTTTCAATTGCCATAATCTTAGATCATCTAACTTCAACAAAGGAAACTATTGATCTAGATGTACTCCCTTTACACCAAAAGAGAAGGGAGGTTAGAAATCTAATATTCGGAACAAAAATTGGGTTATTCAACACCTTAAAGAGGATCTACGATTTCTTCCCCTTCATATACATCACCACAGGCATAGAGGGCCTCCTGCCATGCATCCTTGATCTCCCCTCTCTGCCTGAATCCTCTCCAAGACAAAGGATTTTGTATCATATCCTCTGACAAAACCCATTGAATGGAAAACAAGGAAAGAATCATCATCCAAAAGTCTCTAGAAATAGGGTAATACAACAATAAATCCTTTCGCTTTCATATCCTATCTTCTACATGCAAATCCAATTTGTAGTGATTTGTCCCTTTACTGAGATTGTCCAAAGTTTCTATCCTTCCAAAATTGCAGTCCAACAAAAGAATTCGACTTTCATTGGATGGTACCTTATACCATTTTACCTTAACTAAACATGAATCTTTTGTACTTAACACCGTAGTTGTCAAATTGTGAATCGAACCGTGAATCGGTTTGCCGAAATTTTGAATCATGAATCGTAAGATTCACCTTTTTAGAATAAATAATAATGCGTTTGTAAATGCATATAAAAGACATGTATATTCATAATTGTATTATATACATATAATAATGTGTTTTTTTTAGGATGTAAAATCCAACACTTCACATACACACATGCAAGTGAAAAGGGAAAAGGAACATACATAAGAAATTGGCATGAATGACATTAGTGTTGATTTCTTAATAAAAAGCTTGGCATTGTCTGACTGTCCACATATTTATTTACACACAAGCAGAAACTTTATATGTAGAACCTTAACGACCTGTAAACTAATACAATTGAAGGATACAAGGGCATTTAACACGGGCAAAAAATAACACACCACCGCATTTTTTTTATATTTTTTTTAATAGCAGCAAAACTCTAAATTTTTATGAATCGTGTGAATCGAATCGTGAATCGTCCATGAATTCGTCGAATCGTGAATCGTCCATGAAGGCCGATTCAATGCGGTTTCCGATTCATAGGCATGGTTCGAATCGTTCGAAATGAGAATCGAATCGAATCGTGAATCGTACGATTCTAACAACCATGCTTGACACTATTTCTGTCGGACATACTTTTGGATGAAAGATGGTTTTGCTTGGCGATATATGTTATTGGTGTGAGGCTCTGCTGTCTGCGTGTGGGATGGGGTAGGTTTGTGAAGTGCAAAGGTTCAAGGCAATAAGTGAACAGAAATGCTCATATCAGGCGATGCAACTTCTAATAGTTTTCCCTGCGATGTGCCAAACTTTCTCTGCCATGTTCTTCCGACCTATTTGTTTCAGGTCCAAGCCTAGCAAATGAATCCTGCCATCGTGTGTAAATCACCTTCACCTCCATATAGACATTATCAATCTTCATAGACCATGACATCTTAACATTAGGAAGTGAAAACAACCCAAAATTTGAAATTGATAAATTCTGTACTTTTTTCATTTATACTGGCTTCTAGAAAGTCAAAGCAAGGTGAATATTTCGGACACATTTTTGAACACTTATCTTGTGTATGATAACATGTGGTTGTGAGTATTCGTTAAAAGTTTTGAGCTCGTAATGAATCTAATGGCATGGACCTAGACGACATTAATAAATGGGATGACAAGTGCAAATTGCATTCAATATTGGTAATGGTCTACATTAATACCGGCACAATGTTTGGGTTTACATGGATTTATAGATTCAACATGTTAAAACTTATTAGGAAAAACGACCAAAATATTAATGAAAAAAGTGTAGGGTTTTATTCGAGTTAACTACTGAATTTATAATTGCCAAGTGTTTGTTACTTGGTGTGAATTTTGGCTTCGGCCATGTGGTTTATTATTGTAGGACCTTGGGTTTTGGACCTAGATTATTGGGGTTCTGAGGTTTTTTTCTTAATAGTTTCGGACTAATTGTTGATCAAAGAGGATCTGGAATACTCCGAGTGTAACATTTAAGCACTACGGTTTTTTTCAGGAGGGAAGCGGTATGCTACTATATTACTAAGTTTATTGACAGAATTATCTAAAGTGTGATGAATTATCAAAATGATGAAGGAATAACTAGTGCATTCCTACTTCCTTTTAACCTTTTTGAAGTGGTAGGCATAAAAGAATGAAAACAGCTGTTACTGTGAATCTTTCTGCCACAGATAATGCTTGCATCGCACACGTTTTTTGTGGATGTATTAATCTTTAAGGTAATGTTGTGAAGGATTTGGCAAGGTGGTTTACAGTGGTAGACAAGAAAAGAAAAACACAGTTAAATGTAGTTTGGCTATTCATTTTTAGGGAATCATTTGGAAAATTTTCCTGGAGATTAGATTTCCCTCAAGCAGTTTATTTTCCAACTTGTATGAGAAGTATCTACTAAGAAATATGACAAACATAGCGGTATAGCCGAGTGGGGAGGCCATGAAGATGGAAAAATTAATTAGGTAGCCTAATCATTTGAAATAGAGGAGGAAGCATAACAAGTTTTCCAATAGAGAAGCTGGTTAAGAGGAAGCTAAAATTTGGGTTTTCATTTTGTAGATTCCTTTGTTTTATACAACTTATTGGTGGTAAAATACTACATATATTTTGGTGGACACTGAGGAAGCCCTCCCTATTCATGTAGAAAATTTCTGGAAGGAACTCGTGGAATGAAGAGGTATTTCGTAAAGTGGGCTCAAGATAGAACATTAGGGAGTTTCCAACATCTGTAGGGGGAGGAGGAATAAAATCAGTGAAATTCTTCATTGAGAGAAGGAATAACACATACAGCAGGGACTACTTACAACCTAACAAGAAAGAGGGGTCCTAGTGGAACAGAACAAATGATGTCGAGACAAGAGCACCTTCATTCCTATATAAATGGTGGAAGTAACTTGTAAGAATTCACAATGGATTGTGTCCTTCAAGTCGCACGTTGCTTTCCAAAATATATGCACTAGGACCTTTGTATTCGGCTCAATTCTCTTAGTAAAAGGTTGTGCCGAGTTTAATTGCAATTCAATTAAGAGAACGAACGGTAATTACTGGATTACAAAGTATCCGTTGCTTCGAATTTAAATTTGATTTCCTTCCAAACCTCACAAGCAACAGCTAGTTCAGGATTCCATTTGCTAGCCTCATGGATGTAGTCAGGAATTGTCAGTAGATGAACAGTATTGTAGTGTTCTTAGTTCTTTTGTTCCGAGTGGCACTTGCTGGCTCCCTTTGTATTCTTACATAAACCCATTTTTTTCATTTGTATGGTGTCTCTACACCCCTATCCTGAGAGTTATGGCCTTCTCATCCTCCTATACATACATGCCTTCTGGTTTCCTATAGACCTTACTTAGGCTGTGTTTGGTTTGTGATTCATTGAAGAAAAGGGAAAGGAAAACCAGAAGGAAAGCCAGCTCCTAGTCTTTTCCCTTGTGTTTTACTCCATGCCTGCAAAGCATTAAAAGTAATTTCAAATTTCTACACCCCTATCCTGAGAGTTATGCCCCTCTGATCCTCCTATACTTGCCTTCTGGTTTCCTATATATCTTACTCAGGCTGTGTTTGGTTTGAGATCCATTGAAGAAAAGGGAAAGGAAAACAAGAAGGAAAGCCAGCTCCTAGTCTTTTCCCTTGTGTTTTCCCCCATACCTATACATCATTAAAAGTAATTTCCAATATAATTGTAGTGCATGAAAAAAATCGGCGAAAGTGACAGACTAACTTTGGTTATTTAATTTATTTCTCACTATATTTTCTTTTCCTCCCTATGCACCTCTTTATTTTCCCTAGTACCCAAACAAAGGAAAACTTTTTCTTTAGGCTCCCTTCGGTTCATGGATTTAGTGAGGAAAAAGAAAAGAAGCACATGGGAAAATGTTTTCTTTGTTTATCAAGGATAGGGCTGGCCTTGAGTTATCGGGGGCCCTAGGCGAGCTTTTTGAACGGGCCCTCTATATATTAGCACTAGTTAAGAAGCAGGAAAAAAAATATTCATTACTTTAAAAGATCAATTTTTTTGCAAAATATTGTCCATATCATTCAAACCCATGTGCTGTTTAAGTGAAGACATTAGTTCCATGGGCACATCAATACATTTCAGTTCATTGATTTTGATTTTGAAATTAAACTGAGATATGGTTGGAAGTTTTACAACAGATTCATAGATATCACAAAAATGACAAAAATGTGTTAAGAATTCTATATAATTGAAGAAGGTAATTAAATCTAGAGTTGACTAAATTTTCTTAGTTTCCTAAACTATGCTATCAAACGGGATTGCTTTCCTGCCAATCATATATACATACATACCAATATATGAAGTTTAGTTTAGATATATGTAAAATCCATTGTTTCCTTTTATTATATGGAAGTTTAGATACATAAAATGCTAATTGATCCTTAAAGCTAAATTAGGTGAGGGAGAGTAATTATTAATGGTATAGAGATTTGATAGGATAGAACACAAATCAATTGTGCATGTAAACATTTTGGTGGACTAAATTGGACGGTTTAAAATATCCACTCTTGTTTGAACAGTTGAGATTGAAAGTTAGATTAAAAAGGGAGGAACTCACAACCCGAACTTATTATATAGATTATCTAGCTATCAGAATGCATCTAACAAGGCATAAAGACAAAATACGCCCTTGAAGTTTGGTACTTGTCTCATTTAAGTCATTGTAGCTTCAATTGCATCATTTTGGTCTTGGTGTTTTTTAATAGAAGCAATATGGTCCAAATATCCCATTCTATCAGAAAATTTGATAGAATTCATCAACTGCTATGCACAATTACGCTGATAAGTGGGTGGTGAGATTAGTGGTATTCTATTTTTACTCCTAAGAAGCATGACAATGCATATCATGTGAGTAAATCCTGTCAATTCTTCTCATAGAATTGGACGTTTGGACCACCTTGCATCAATTTAAAAACTTTAGGAACCAAATTGATGCAATTGAAACTACAAAGACTAAAATGAAACATAGACCAAACTTAAAGGGTATATTTTATAATTAAGACTATCTAACTATTTTAAACCACACGTACACACCCAAAAAAAATTTAATAAGAATAATAATTAGACACCATAAATGAAATTCAGGAGTTTAGTTAGATTGTCTTGGGACCGTGGGCTAAGGTCTGTTTGGAGGACAAAAAGTGTGTTTTAGTTTAGGTGCTTTTATAATTGGGCTTAATACTAGTGGTATAGTTGCAAACTTTTGGGGGACCCTAAAAATAACCAATGAATTGGGGGCCCTAGGCATTGGCCTTGGTGGCCTTTGCCCAAGGCTGGGCCTGATCAAGGAAAATAGGAATGAAAAGAAAATATAGTGAGACTAAATTGAATATGGGACGTAACAGCAATCTTCTTTGAACAATTGAAAAACAACAAGAGAGATGTATCCTTGTTTTCCTAAAACGCTGAGAATATTTTTTTAACATGTCCTACTTAGGTGCATGTCAGCTATGGTTTTGTCCTAAACTGTTAGGATATTAGATGTTCTTCTTTCTCAAGTGGTTAAACCAGTTAGGTGACACAAATATGACGTTAATTTATGTCAATACCATAATTACCATTATTATATGGAACTTACTGAAGAAACAGTAGCTGCGTTTCTTCCTTACTTTTAATTATTGCTATAGATTCAAAAGCTAGTGTATGGATTTTAAAAGCTGCTGTGTTTCTGTTTTTGTTTTCATTTTTTTTTGTTGAGAAAACGAAAGTCATAAATGTGTTAGGTAATTGTTTTTGTTTTTTCTTTTTTTGAAAATGAAAATCGAAAATGTGTTTGGTTTCGTTTCCGTTTTTCTTTCTTTCTTTCTTTGTTGTGTGTGTGTGAACATTTTGAAAACCACAAAAATGTGGTTTTACAAACAAAAAAATGTGGTTTTACTTTCAAGTTTTCATTTTTATGAACTGAAAATGAAATCTGGTTTCTGTTTTCACAATTTTAGAATACTGAAAACTGGAAACGTTACCATAGGGGCCCTTAGTATAAGACAATCAAAAGGAATAGGATCTTTCCTCAGCCTGGCAATTGATGAATGTCCAGTTCATAGGATCTTTAGTCTAACTTTTTATCTTTTAGAATTTTTTCCAGTTGGTCGTTTCTCAAATATATAGGTGACGAGTTTGTGTCTATTAGTGTCTGGAAAATAATGATACAAATCTAAGCTATATATTTAGGCTTTTAGCTCTTTTACTGTAAACAACCGATAAATACTTTTTTGTATTTTTACTTCGGACATAAGCATAGAGGTACTACATTCGTTTTCCAATTACATTATTGGAATGACTTATACTTGGAGTATATGAAAGCTATAGTCATTAATCGGTATAATTCCTTATACTATGTCGTGCACAAAGGGATAAAGTTTGATTCATGCCTTCAGATTGATCCTTGTTGCAGTTGTGAACATATGCTTTGTGTTTGTGGCTAAGCTCATGAAATTAATCGTAGTACATATAATTTGTATTGTGAGTGTACATAGTTATATATTTTTTTCATTTTTGTTATTAATTTGTAGATTTATTATTTGCTTTTATTGATTATTGATTATTAACCGGTTGAATCGATTGACCCAGTGGTTGAACTAGGGAATCCCGTTTGGTTCTGACAACTATGTGTTTGATCAACCATTAACGAGTAATCCAACTGTGGGTGAATTTTATTTATTTATTTTTTTTGGGGGTGGAGGGGGTGTGATTTGGTGATGGGGATGCAGATGTGGAAATAGTACTTCCAGATCCGTAATGTGTCCATGTTCTATTGTTCTTCTAGGCACCTGATATTTTGGCACTAAATTTTTTTGGTTTGAGAAGGTTAAATTGTCTTCCCTTGGATATGCCAAGCTTGAAAATTGTAGGTATGTTGGAGTTTCCTTGTACTAAACCCTCTATGAATTCTACAATTTGGGAAAAATTGCAGGTTCTACGTGTGTACTTCCCTCTTTAGTCCAGCATGCAGAAATGCTATTATCTACTTGTGATCTCAAAGTATTATTTGATTACTTTTCTGCGTTGTTGTTTTTGCCAGCTTCTTAATCCTATACTTCTGAAACTGAAAACCGGAAACGTGATTGGTATTCTTTTATGTTTTTGAATGCAAAGGATAACCAAATTGGGCTAGAAAACGAATACAGGAAAAAAAAAAAAAAAAAAAAAGAAGAAGAAAGAAGTGGTTTTCTGTTCTGTTTTATTAAAAAAAAAAAAAAAAAAAAAACCTCTAGTTTCCAGTTTCAGAAATTAAAAAACTAAAAACGTTACCATATGAGACCAGATCATTTTTTGTGCATCTATCTCCATTCCATTCTCTGAGTAATAGTCTATGTTAAGCAAAATTTGATGATATATAAGGATGTATCACACATCCATTTGAAGGAGTTGTAATTTTGTTGCCACTTAGTAGTAGTCTTTGTGTGGTATCTAGAGTAATAATGTATCATTTGATAGTAACTTTTAAAATGCCATTTCATAGTAATTTTGGTTGTATTAAATCGTAACAAAGCTCCAATGCGTGCTAAGTTTTGGTGTCTGTATGATACATGTTGAATGTTTTATTTTATTTATAAGTGTTTGGTGTCTATTTAGATTAGATTATATTAGGAGGACTACAATGTAATTATATTCTCTGTCTTCTCTATGTTAATAAAATAACGTGAGGCACATAGTCTCACTGTACGTTTGGAACAAATAATTTCTCAACATGGTATCAGAGCCACCCTAGGTAGGGTTCTGTATCACTACCACCACAGCCGCAGCCACCAGGTCCCTCTCAGGGCTGCGCCGAAGCTACTACCACCAGAGCCGAAGCACCAGGTCCTTCCCAGGGCTGCGCAGAAGCCATCAAGCCCTTACTGTGCTGCGCCGAAGCCACCAGGCCAGTCCTGTGCTGCGCAACAATACACTGGACTGATTTCTATATTGTTTTTCCTTTCTTCCTCCTTCTTTCTTCAACCCTAGATCAGAAAGTTCCAAGTTAATACTGATCTGATCACAAACCCTTCTCTTCTTCTAACCCTAGTTTAGGTCCGTGTTCGGACCATGATTTGTCCATAATTGGATGATTTGACACGACTAGTTGTGTAATTCGTGCCGTTGGAAGGTTATTCTGTGGTCCTTTTTTTCTTGAAATCATGTCTAAAGATAGTCTTACCGGTGGAAATACTGGTGTTGTGAGTTCTTCTATAAGCAATGAGAAGCAATCCCTTGTTGCTGAGAACCCTGGGTCCAAGATTACCACAGAGTTATTCAATGGAGAAAACTATATTACTTGGAGTCAATCAGCCACGTTTTGGTTACGCAGTCGATCCAAGTATGGTTATGTTGATGGCACTCTCAAAGCACCTAGTCGTGAGGATCCCACCTATGGGAAGTGGGAGGTTGATAACTACCTTGTGATGAGTTGGTTGGTCCATTCTATGGACCCTAGCATTGCTGCGTTTTTTCTGGAAATGGAGACAGCTCTTGATATTTGGGATACTCTTGCCCAAACTTATGCCAGAAAGGGTAATATTGCTGAAATTTATGAACTTCGAAGACGGATTGAGGCTGAGGTACAAGGTGAGCGATCTAGTCTTCAGTATTACACTTCTTTGAGTACTATGTGGAAGCGTTTAGATCACTTGAAGAATTTTCGCCCCATTTGTTCTGCTGATGCCACTAGCTTTAAAGAGTATATTGAAAGTGAAAGAATATTTAAGTTTCTCGCTGGTCTCAACTCAGAATTTGATCAAGTAAGGAGTAGGATTCTTGGGATAGAACCTTTACCATCACTACGTGAGGCTTTCGCTTATGTTCAAAATGAAGAGAGCCGGCGTTCTGCAATGCTTCCTGCTCCCTCTACTGATCGGTCTGCTTTGAATTCTTCTAATCAGAGAGGGGGTAAGGGAGCTAACTATAATCCACGGAGAGATCAGTCTACTGAGAGTGGTGACTCCCATGCTAAGTGGTGTGATTATTGTAATAAGCCTGGACATGTTCGTGCCACCTGCTGGAAACTTCATGGTCGTCCACCTGTGACTAGAGGGAGAGGTGGAGGACGTAGTGGGGGTCGAGGAGGTGGACCTAGAGCCCACTTATCTGCTGGTACTGATTCTCATCCACAGGTTGATGATTTGTCGTCTGCTTCTGGTAGTCTTTCTGGTGCTCTCAGTAGTTCTGATTTGGAGACTCTAAGGCGTATTATGACACAGTTGGACACTCCTACGAGCTCTTCTACATCTTTTGCCCAAACAGGTAAGGTAGTTAATTTTACAAGTGCTCTTAATGCTCATTCACTTTCACCGTGGATCATTGACTCTGGAGCTTCAAATCATATGACTGGTTTGTCCTCTTTATTTTCTACTTATAATCCGTGTTCTGGTAGAGATAAAGTTATGACTGCTGATGGTAGTTTCTCTTCTGTGTCTGGTAAAGGGGTTATTCATGCATCAAATTCTTTATCCTTGTCATCAGTTCTTCATGTACCTAATTTTTCGACTAATCTTCTCTCAATTAGTCGCATTACTCGAGATTTGAATTGCTTTGTAACGTTTTATCCGTCTCATTGTGTATTTCAGGATCTCACCACCAAGAAGATGATTGGCAGTGGTAGGGAAGAGAATGGACTTTATTTCCTGTTGCCTTCTGAAACTACAAGTGATTGCCTAACAAAGAGTGCACATCATACCTTTCAGGGGGCTCTTCCTAAAGAGGCTTGGCTGTGGCACCAGAGATTAGGACACCCTTCTTTTTCTCTTCTTCGTCATTTATTTCCGTCTCTTATTAATAATAAAAATGTTTCTGATGGTATGTGTGAAGCATGTGAATTTGGCAAACAACATCGTGCCACTTATAATTTGAGTTTGAATAAAAGTAGTGTTCCTTTTCAGATTGTTCATACTGATGTTTGGGGTCCATCCCACATCCCATCTCTGAATGGTCATAAGTGGTTTGTTACTTTTACTGATGATTTTTCCCGTACCACTTGGGTGTATTTGATGAAAGAGAAGAGTGAGGTGTATTCCATCTTTAAAAACTTTCACAAAATGATATGCACTCAGTTCTCTACCAATATTAAAACTGTTCGTTCAGACAAAGGGGGGGAGTATATTTATAGTGGTCTAGAAACTTTTTTCCTTGATCAAGGCATAATTCATCAAACTTCCTGCACCAATACTCCCCAACAAAATGGAGTAGCAGAGAGGAAAAATAGGCATTTGTTAGAAACTGCCAGGTCTATGTTGTTCTCTATGCAGGTTCCAAAGTCCTATTGGGGGGACGCCGTTTTAACCGCTGCTTATCTTATCAATCGTTTACCTACTCGCATTTTGGGTAAGCAATCACCTATTGAGGTTCTCCTTAGTCCTTCAGCGCTGTTTCCTATTCCACCTAAAGTGTTCGGTTGTACTTGTTTTGTTCACAACCATTCTCCTTCTCGGAAAAAGTTAGACCCTCGTTCTCTCAAATGTGTCTTTGTTGGCTACTCACCCACTCAGAAAGGGTATAAGTGTTTTCATCCGCCTTCCCGTAAATGGTATGTCTCTATGGATGTCACTTTCCATGAAACACAGTCCTACTTTCTGTCTCCACAGTCACCTCTTCAGGGGGAGAAAGAGAGTGGTGAAGAAGTGCCTATTGCCTTTGTTCCTTTTTCATCAGAAAGGGATGAGGGAGGAGTAAATTCAAGGGGGAATACTGAGGAAGGGGGAGAGAAGTTAAAAGAAAGAGAAATGGAAGCTGAAAGAGAGAAAGGAAAAGAAAGGGAAGCAGGAGGAGAGAAAGAGGGAGTTGAAGATGAGAGTGTGAGTGTGAAAGAAAAGAAAAGGTTACTTACATACTCAAAGAATAAAGAGAGGAAGAGATTTGGGGTAGAAGAAATGGAAGCTGTTCCTTTCCCTACACTACAGCCAATCTCTGCTTGTGATGATGATCCAGGTATCTCTCCATCTCCTGTTCCTACTTCTTCTGTTGATGATTTAGACATTCCTATTGCACTCCGAAAAGGCACTAGGACACGTTCTAAACATCCTTACCCTCCTTCCGATTTTGTATCTTACTCTCGTTTATCTCCGTCTCATAAAGCCTTTGTTTCTAGTCTCTCTTCTATTTCAGTTCCTAACTGTGTTCAGGAAGCATTGTCTGATCCAAGGTGGAAGTCTGCCATGGTTGAAGAGATGAGAGCACTATCTAAAAATTGCACTTGGGAATTAACTGAATTACCTCGAGGAAAAAAAACAGTAGGGTGCAAGTGGGTGTTCACTGTGAAATACAAAGTTGATGGGACAATTGAGAGGTACAAAGCTCGTCTGGTTGCTAAGGGGTTTACTCAGACTTATGGGGTTGATTATCAGGAGACTTTTGCTCCAGTGGCAAAGATGAACTCCATCAGAGTTTTGTTATCTCTTGCAGCGAATTTAGAGTGGCCACTACATCAGTTTGATGTAAAGAATGCCTTTCTTCATGGTGATTTAGAGGAGGAGGTTTACATGGATGTTCCACCAGGCTTTGAAGACAACAAGACCACAGGGAAAGTCTGTCGTCTTCGAAAGTCATTATATGGACTTAAACAATCACCTAGAGCGTGGTTTGATCGTTTTTCACAAGCCATGGTAAGGTATGGGTTCAAACAAAGTCAGGGCGATCATACTCTCTTTGTTAAACACTCTTCCAGTGGGAAAGTGACAGCTTTGATTGTATATGTTGATGACATTGTCCTCACTGGCGATGATGTAGAAGAAATGGGGAAGTTAAAAAATTATCTGGCCAAGGAATTCGAAATCAAAGATTTGGGTAACTTGAAGTATTTCTTGGGAATTGAAGTGGCAAGATCTAGAGATGGGATTTTTTTATCTCAGAGACAGTATGTACTGGATTTGCTAAATGAAACTGGAATGCTTGGGTGCAAGGCAGCTGATACTCCAATGGACTCAAATCTGAAGCTTGGTGATGATCCGGGAGGAGAAACAGTAGATAAAGGGAGATATCAGAGAATGGTAGGTAAACTGATATATCTATCGCACACCAGACCCGATATTGCATTTGCAGTGAGTGTAGTGAGCCAATTTATGCATTCTCCTAAACAAATTCATATGGATGCTGTTCTTCGAGTTGTGAGATATCTCAAGTCAGCACCAGGGAAAGGTTTGTTCTTTACTAAGCATGGACATACCCAAGTGGAAGCGTATACAGATGCTGATTGGGCAGGATCAGTGATTGATAGAAGATCAACAACTGGGTATTGTTCTTTCGTTGGAGGGAACTTAGTAGCGTGGAGGAGCAAGAAACAGCCTGTTGTGGCTAGGTCAAGTGCTGAGGCTGAGTTTAGAGCCATGGCTCAGGGAGTGTGTGAACTGTTATGGATTCAGATCATTCTATCTGATTTGGGTTTGAAGCCCAAAACATCAATGAAGTTATATTGTGATAGTAAGGCCGCGATTAGTATTGCCCATAATCCGGTTCAGCATGACAGAACTAAACACGTGGAGATAGACCGTCACTTTATCAAAGAGAAGTTAAATTGTGGAAATATTTGTACTCCATTTGTGAAGTCTGGAGACCAATTAGCTGATGTTCTTACCAAGAGTCTTGCTAGTAGACCTTTTCATTTCATCCTGAGCAAGCTGGGCATGAGAGATATCTTTGCACCAGCTTGAGGGGGAGTGTTGAATGTTTTATTTTATTTATAAGTGTTTGGTGTCTATTTAGATTAGATTATATTAGGAGGACTACAATGTAATTATATTCTCTGTCTTCTCTATGTTAATAAAATAACGTGAGGCACATAGTCTCACTGTACGTTTGGAACAAATAATTTCTCAACAATACATTTATATTACTACTTGGTTAAGTTGGTTATACCATAGACTTGGTTGTACCGTACAAAGACCCCATGCGAAAGGATATTAAAGCGCTAACAGCAATCTTCAGAACACAGTTTTTTTTTTTAATAGTATAATATAGTATAATTTCACCTTTTGCAAGAAAAGGAGCCCCGTCAAGATAATCCTCATTGTGATGTTTATTGACCGCTTGATAACAATTATTTGAGATTATTATTGAAAAAGTTAAGTTTGTTTGGCATTCAACTTTTTACAACTTTTCAAATTTGGACTTTACAAAAACCTGAAAAATTAAGGTTAATTTAAAAGTAGCAAAAATTGAAGTTTTTTTTGTTTTTTTCTTTGAAGAAATTGAAAAATCTCTAATGCGCACACCACCACCAAACGGTAAACAACTTTTTAAAGAAATCTCTACAAACATACTTGTATATATACAAATATTTTCTTCAGAAAAATCTCTACAAATACATTTGCATAGATTCTCACTGTATAATGAATGGCTAGCAATTAGATTTTGTATGTCAAATAGCATATGGGCAAGGCTGCCACAAGAGGAGATACAGAATGACTAAAGAGCAATGTGTCCATACACCTAGACTTCATATTGGCTTATGTGTCAATGTGTCTACAGCCAGGGAAGTTCCTACAAAAGTTCACTTCCTGGATCCCCAACAGCTGCCATTGCACAACTCTGCTCATGAGTTTTTGCCAATGGGGCTTGAAGGGCTGAACTTCTCATTGCAGTTGTACTTGTCTCTCATTTTCACATGTCATGCCAAAAGTTAACCGAACAGCGCGTCGTAGTTGTATATTTATCAATAAGATTCAATATATATATATATATATATATCAGTCTGGCTCCAGAGAGGGCAGTTTTGGCCATCGGATTGTATTTTTATTAAGGGCAATTTTGTCATTTCACAGTTTTTAAACAGAAGCCCTCTCTTGAATAAAGATAGGATGCCCTTTCTAGAGATTTTTCGTATATATATATATATATATATTATATACCACAAAACGAACATTGGCCCTACAAATCTCAACTATCTGTTGGTGTAATATTGCGTAGGTTGTAATGTTGTGGTTCCAACTTTGGGATATCCCAACTGTTATAGAAGTGGTACAACATGCAACGATTTTTGTACCACAATTATTGTCACAACATGCAATACAATTCTTAAAGCAATGAGAACCAAATTTGAGAACCTTAGGATTACACAAAAGAGAAATGCTATGCTTCCGAAAGTTGATTCTAAAATGCATTGCCAATTGTCAACATGCAATAGTATGTGTATTATCGATGAGTGCCACAATATGTGGTACAATTGTTACAGCATCTGGGAACCAAACTTTCTGAAATTCAAATTTGGGGATTTTAAAGTTCTTTGCTTCACACAAGTTAATTAAAAAACTTAAATTATAACAAATGAAGAAAAGAAAAATAGATGTCATGCGAGAGGTGAAAGCATAGGCTAAAAATCCAGACTGCTATCACTTTCCATGAGAAGGAAGTGAGCTGGTAATGTGCACTCTTTTCTATTGGCAGAATGAAGCCATTCCTTTTTCTTTTCTGTTCTACCCCCCAAAAATTGCGTCCATTCTCACTTGCACCTTAAAAATACATGGATAAATTATATAGACACCCCCTCATGTATGATGTATTGCCCTTTTTTAGTAACACCTACAAACTAAAAAATCAACAAACTGACCCCTCAATTATCATTTTTCTTCTCAAATCCCTCACATACGGGGTATCACATCGTAGAGGTGGTCAATTTGTTGAGGAGTGAAAAACAAGGGCCTATACATGAGAGTGTGTCCAAAATGGATTCCACAGTCCACTACACCTGATAAATTGAACAGTTCTGCTAGTTGAATCAAGCTCCAAAAATTGGCAATGTCAAATATTTCCATGACAGGTACCGTACCACCATCCACCAAGATGAGTGTATGTGTGTGTGTGTGTGTGAGAGAGAGAGAGAGAGAGAGAGAGAGAGAGGTTGAAAATGATATCCTTAAGTTTCTCTTTTAAATTTGAACATGGGTTGTTCAATCTAGTCGGTTCTTCATGAAACGAATCCTGAAAATTCTAAAAAAAAAAAATTAAAAAAAAAACATTAATTCACATTTCCAACTTAACTTCTTCATCAATGTAGTGCTGAACTGCATCCCTCATGTCATCAAAACAATCACAGCCGTCAAAGAACTCAATCAATCTCTTCAGCTCCCCATCCTCGAGATCATCAATAAACGGTTTCATTGGAATTGCATTTTCCGGCTGCAACGAGTACGAATTCGGATTATCATCAACAATCACAACCCTCTTCAAATCCCTCCCCAAATCAGACAAGTCCTTCACCAACTTCCCACCAACATCCTTACACGAATCCCGATAAAGCCGGTGCGAAATCAGTCCCCTCTGGTCGATCCTGTTCACCACCAGCGACGCGTATTCCTCAAGTCCGGCTGTGAACACGACGATTTCGAACTTTTGGCTTAAAGTTTCTAAGAATTGTTCTACAAAGGGACGCTTTAACACGTAGAAATTCACCTTTTCACCGTCGATTTCAGGCCGGACGACGAAATCGTACTTTTCGGGTGGTGGGTCGGGCTTGGAATGGATCAGAGTCTCGTCTAGATCAAGAAAAATCGTCCTTTTCTCCGGCGAAATCAAAGGTGGGAGACGTTTTTCGAAGAACAGAGATCGACGGGAGTGATTGTCTTTCGGGGATTTCTTGAGGATTTCGTAGCCCTGTTTTCTGGGGTTTTTTTTGGGGGTTCCGATTCGGGCGAATTTGGAGAAGATCTTGATGAGGCGACGGTGGCAGGAGTAGATTGATTTATTGATCGACGCAACGACAATGGAGGAGGCAGCGGCTATGTTCTTGATCGGAGACCTCTTCCGGCGGCGGTTCCGGCAGTCTTTGATGGTTTTGGTTGGGGTCCTCTTGGTGATCTTGGACACCATTTCTGGGTTTTGCTCTTCTTGCCCAGACAAGAAATTCTAGAGAGAGAAAGAGGGGTTTGTTGGTTGGTTGCAGCAGTTTTTACATTTGGGAAATGAGAAAATGAGGGAGGAGATGAGATGTGGTTTGGTTTGGAAGTTTTTGAAATTTGGTTCGGGAAAACGGTCGAGAGATTTGGTTAGGAGCCGAACCTAGAAGAAGTTGTTGATTGGTGGGGTGGCCTTGTTATTTCAGTTTTTATTTTATTTTATTTTTTATTTTTACTATTTTTTTTAATGATGTTATTTCAGTTTTGGGTCCCTTCTGTAAAGTAGAGGTGACCGTTAGGGAAACAATAAAAAGAAGAAAAAACTGGTTTGAGGACACATCTGCCCAATTTTAGAAAGTTTGGTAGGCCGGTAAAATTTATGCCCTATTCATTAAAACGCAATGGAAAATAAATGTAAATAAATTCTTTAAAATAAAATTCATTTAAAAAAAAACATTGAATTACGAGTTTGTAAAATTCGAAACAATTTGAAAAATTTATGATATTTCTAATTAACTATATAAGTGTTATTAGGGACCCCAAATATATCCTAAAAACAAAATAGAACATGGGTAATGCTATGTGCACATAAAATGTGCACATAAAGTGTGCACATAAAGATTTGAGCGATTCATTTTGGTGGGGTCTATCCCTGCACACATAGGACCCACCAAAATGAATGATCTAGATATTTATGTGCACACTTTATGTGCACATTTTATGTGCACGAATCATTACTCATTTTTTTATTGGGACAGCTGGCCATAGGTCCCAACGTTGGACCATAATGGGGGATAGATCCCCGTTATTTTTTTTTGTGCCAAAGGTCCCTGTGATTTTCAGTGAACGAAAATGCCCACTTTTCTTATGTTCAACAATTACACTATACATATGCCACCTCGGTCAATAATTTAAGCAAGTTAGTTTTTTTTTATTTTCCAAACTTTAAATTGTAATAACTTCTAAACCACAAATTATTTTTTCATAAAAATTATATATTCGTAATCTGCAAAACAAGATCTATCAAACAAGATCCATAGTGCCGATAAAAGTATTCAAAAAAAAAAAAAAAAATTAACAGTAACATTGCCCACGATAGTGACATTGCCCAACTATCATGGTTTTAATCTCACTGTCATATATATATATATATATATATATATATATTTTAAACAGTGACATTGTCCAAATGTCACTGTTATAATGTTACTGTCATTGTTACACTGCACCATGAAAAAAAAAATCAAACAGTGACATTGCCCGAATGTCACTATTTTAATGTTACTGTCACTATGAAACTGCACAATGAAAAAAAATCAAATAGTGACATTGCCCAAATGTCACCATTTTTATGTTAGTGTCACTATGAACTACACAATGAAAAAAAATCAACAATCAAATGTCACTGTTTTAAAGTCATTATTTGAATGTCACTGTTTCAATGAAAAAAAAAATAAAACTCAAAACTCTTGTGCCCTTCTTTCTCCTTGTTCAACCTCTCAATCTCCTAAACCTTGTGCACACCCAATGAATCCATCTCTTCAATACATTTGTTCAATAGTTGAATTTCAGTTTCTTTCTCAGCAATCAACACCACCGTTGCTTCTTCTAATGTCTCAATTTTGTTCTATAGATCATTGGTTACCTCCGCTTCTCTCTCCAATAATTCAAGCAACAAATTTCTCTCCTTGTCAAGAATCTCAACCTTGGACCCCTTCTCCGAAACGCTCTTTTTCAAATCAATGATGGCTCTCTTCAATTCCAAAAGCTCGGAGTTAGCATCGTCAGCTTCAGACGTGGATGAGATGAGATCGTGCTGCTGCTGCAATTTTCTAATTGGTGTCGTCGTCAAAATCGATGAAAAGCTCATCACGACCATAGAGTATTTAAAATAGAGAATGTAACATGTCCACGTATGCACAAATGGGGGCAAATTTGTCAATCACGTTTTGAAATGGATCTGATACAACACAATTCAAAATCATTTGTCCTTACCCCCTTAAATCCAAATCACTTGTACTTATCCTCTATTTCCTTCCAAAGCAGGGACTTCTATTTAATTTTTTCTTTTTTATTTTTGAAAAAAATCGAAATCACGACAAAACTCAACATACAAATTCCCAATCATTCTGAAACTTTACCAAAAGGTATATAAACAAATTAGACAGCATGTCTAAGCTTTGAAAATATTAACGGAACGAGTTAAGGACTCCTTTGGATCAAATCTCATAATCCACATAACATAAAAGTGAAATACTAGAGTTTGAGATTAAACAAAAATTCTAAGTTTGAAGCCAAACATACTTCTATGAGCATAGCCATTATAAAATTATTACAAGATTCAGGTACTAACTAGTCTCAGTCCAAAATATAATTACAAGGATTCTAATTACACATAAATTACAACAATTCGAATACTACGAGTGTTCTGAGATTACAAAACATAGATTCTCCTTACGATTCATTTACAACATAAGGACGAATTACAAAACTATATACAAGAGAAATTAGACTTGGGTGCTCCCACGCCCTCATTCCTCGTGTTTCTTCTTTCCCTTTTTCTTCTCACTTGCAATGGAGTAAAGCTCCACTACTTAGATATATGCTAAGTGCACAATTCTAACAAATGCATATATGGCAATTCATGCTTTAAATCATCAAAACACATCAACTAATCTCTAGGGAGAAAAATACGTATTCATCCGGTATCGGCAAGTCTATGACTTATTAACCGCGATGCCAATGGAAAGTTCAAGCTTAAAATCATTGCATCTAAGTGTCCTGGCAGGTCCAAGTCTTAAACCATGCACAGTAGCCGTCGCTAGCATGCTCACGTAATCAAATAGACTTGCTTTTTATAAATATTTACGAGCGTAATTAATGGGCCTAAACTAACACATGAATTTTTCCCGGAACAACAATATCATACTTGATATTTAAAATAACAAAATCCTTATATAACATATGTTAGGAATTCATACCTCGAGCAAAGCTCCTATAACTTTAGGAGGATTTCTAGAATGGCGATTCCAAGCTAAATGTCCGATGACAAATGATTACTACGAGTTTTACATGGTTTTTCCCAAAATTAGGTTTTCAAAAAATATTTGCCAAACAAGGCCTAACAAGTATCAAAATGTAGGTCTTACCTCTAGCAGTCTGAAAATATAAACGAGGAGAATTTCTAACGGACAAACGGCCGTTGTTTGGTGTCGCAAAGCCCACAGATGTACATCTCCCTAATCTGTCTCCTCTTTCTCTCTTTAGGTTTTTGTGAATAATGAAAATATCTTCATAGCTTTCTCTGTATAGTCAATACTTTTCGAAATTCTGTTTAACTCCCCACAAATTCTCTAATCTTCCAATTATTTCTCAAAACTTCTTAAACGTCTAAATTATTGCCTCACGAGTGAAAATCTCTAAATCATTAAAGTTTTCATCTAAGTTCCGTTTGTCTTCGTAATTACGTTCTGAAAACTATTTCTGTGAAATTTTTAGATAACCTACCTTTTATGCAACGTGCCCTATACGTTATCATCAAATCTTCCAAAGTGATCATAAACATGATCTAAACTATCAGTAAACGCACAAAACATGCATATTCATTATTCACATAAATAAGATAAAGTCAAATAACATTCAATCACATAAATGTCATTTAATAATATAAATGCCATTTAGTCATGCCAATTCCTCATTGATTATCAAATTCTCGTGTCCTCAATTGACATCCACCATTGACCCACGGTCAACCTCATTCATAATTATTAAACCACATTAATAATTTTCAATAAAATAATTATGCTTTTAAAATAAATAGATTTTCCGAGATAGGTGTGACAACTCTCTCCTCCAAAAAAGGAAGTTTGTCCCCAAACTTATATCTCGAAGGTCGAAAAGATACGGGTATTCCTTCCCCATCTCTTCCCCACTCTCCCACGTAGCCTTCTCGACTATGTCACTACATCATAATAATTCTACCATCGAAATCGTATTCATTCTCAATATTAGTTCTTTTCGATCTGAGAACTCTACCGGATGCTCTATATAAGTTAAGTCCTCTCGAATCTGTAATGGTTCCGATACGATAATCTTACTCGTCTTCATCATACACCGTTGTGGGTACCCGAACCAAATTTGGGGCCTCGAAGGATTAAGCCTGCTTGATTGATCCTATTTTAAATCTCATGCCAACAGCCACGAGTGAGGTTCACCACCCTTCATTAGCCTTTATCCATTTTGACCGACTTGGATTACTCGTATTTTGGATTTCATGGGGCTTTTTATCCAACGCGGGGCAACAATCGATGCCCATGATCCATATCCGAGGCTACACGAGTGAGTAATCCATGTATATATCCCACAAGGCTACATTTGAAGAGATCCTCACTAATAGAGTCGCCACTTGGTTTGATAAAGGAAATCAAGAAAACTAAATCTATCAAGTCCAAATGGATAGAGAGCACCACCCCATCGTCACCAAAGAACTCGGTTCGGGGGTTAAGGTACGAGAGATGAAGGCTAGATCGTGCTAAAACACCCCCTCTCGCCCCATCGTGAGATGAACCTCTCTTAGCTTTCGAGATGATTGACTAGACATTATGTGGACCGTTTCAATTATTTCTAATGCAATCCTAATTCAAGTTATGAATAACTAATGAAAGAACAGCATGCAAAAAAACTAAGTAATTACATGCAATGCATATGCTAAAACAGTAATTTAGGGACTAAACGTATTAATATGCTCCCCTATTCATGCGAAAGGAAATAAAAGGAATTAAACGTGAAAATCACACTACAAACCATAGAAAAACATAATATCTATACACAAGTAATCATGTAGGGAATTAACATCTATATTTTATCCAGCTAAGTATGTTCCTATGTGATCCTAAGAAAGCGATAAATAAGAGGGAATGTAGAAAACTTACCCGGGATAGCATAGCATTCCCATTTATTCCTAATTAGTCATGGTTAGGGCAATAAAAGCATAATATATAGGATAACCTAGGATTACCCTACTTATCAAGGAATGGATAACATGTATGTATGTCCAAACATGACTACTATGTGTAGTAGTGTGCATGTGTAAGCCTAATTAAGTTTTATCCCTAGTATGGATTACCTACTATTCTATATGAGGATAGTGTGCATGTGTATGCATGTATGAATAAACATGGATATGAATTAATTCATGAATGAATTATTATGAATTAAATTAATTATGCAAGGGTGTAGACACCCCATTTTGTCGGCTATCAGATTTAGGAGACCCATAACTTGGTGGTTCACAATGATCGAAAAAGACTCAAAATGACTCCTGAAAGTCAGCTCTATCTCTCAGAATGCTCAGAATGACCAAAATGTCCCTAAAAGCCCGAAAACTCCTAGATTTGGTCCCAAAGTTCTGGAAACATGCTACATCGTAAGAAAAATGATAAAATGAGTTTTTAATAAAAATCAGAAGAAATCGTCAGTTCCCAAAGACACCAGGAAGCCCCGGAAGTTCCCGGAAAGTCCCCGTTGACCGGTTTGACCACAGTTTGACCATGTTTGACCAAGTTTGACCGAAAACATCCAAATTCGCCGGAATCATTCTAGATCATGAGAAAAATATTAAAATGAGTTTTAAAAGAAAGTCGAGCGAAAACGTCAGCTCTTGGGAACTCCCAGAAGTTTCCAGAACTTCCCGGGAATCCCAAGTTTGACCAGTTTGACCAGAATTTGACTTTAAAATCGGGACACCGTAAAAATTTTCAAATATTTTTCATGGATACTAGAGGTCAATAGCTTTCTAACGGTATATCGCACATAATTTTCAGATTTAAAACGAGTTTATTATGAATTTTCGAAGACGAAAAAGGCGATCAAATCGTCTTTTATCGCAAATACCACAAAACTTTTCAAGGTGACCTATCCCCAAACTATTTTTTATGCAAATTAGACTCCATTACCTTTCCAACGGTATATCACAACCACAATTTGGAGTTCATACGCATTTTTTTGTGAATTTCGGACGAAATAGGGCCTTTTCGCGAATACCGAAACTTTAGGGGGCCTAAACAGCATTATCTGGACGAAGAAGGAGCAGTGCCGCCGTGGCACTGGCCCACTGCTGCCGCGGCACTGGCCCAGTGCCGCCGCGGCACTCCCCTCCAGAGCAGTATGTTTTTGTAAATAATTTTGGGGTCCCATTTTGATTAATTAAACACCAAAACGATGTAGTTTTATGTTCACAGATGTTTGGGACCAATGGGAGTACTTCTAAAACAAAAAAACAATCCCAAATTAGCTTGAAAAGTTGAAAAGTTGTAGAGAAGAAGAGAGATAGAGATAGGTTTAGAAGAGAGAAAATGAGCTTCCTCCTACTATTTTGCTATAGAAAGTGAGTTTTGATCTTGTTTTCTTCCATTACCTTTCTTATACTTCACATTCCAAACACCCCCAATCACCATTCTTGAGCATTCTTGAATTAGGAAGCTACTTCCATGTCCAAATGTCAAAATCTATGAGTGAAACACCAAGCTACAAGTTCAATACATCATGAATATCATCTATTGATTGCTATCTATTTGCTTGCTTGTTTATATAATGTTCATCTCTTCTCACCTCATTTCTTTTTGATTTTCTTTATTTACTGTAGACACCCCGATTTTGACCAAATGTCAAATCTAGGGATTGGTTACCTCTAAAAGACCGATGATGACAATGACCGTGACGTTCGAAGATTTTCCAAGAAATCCAAAGTCTTCGAGATGTTCTTCAAGTTAAAATTGGAAAAATAATAAAAAATAATAAAAAGAGAGGGTTTGGGGTATTCGGGAGAAACCCGAACATTGAAGGACAAGTGAGGAAATCAGTCGGAAAATTTGCTCAATATACATAAAAAAAAAATAATAATAAAAAAAGTTTTGAAAGGAAGGATAAAATAAAAATGATAAAAAGGAGTTTTAAATAAAGGAAAATTGTCTCTTGAAAAGAAAAGCATAGTATATTGAAGAATATACCATGCACATGGGTGAATATCACCCACATGGGTGCATTTTAGCACAAATATACATAAATATATAAAGATAATTTACAAAAATTAGGTTTTGATTAATATTCCTTTTGAAAATTTAAAAAAGGAGCAAATTCAGTTAGCCCCGGCACCCGGAAAACCCGGCGGCACTCACTGAGTGCCGCGCCGGCACTCACGAGTTGCCGCCCGGCATTCAGTGAATGCCGCCCGGCACTCAGTGAATGCCGCCGGCACCCATCGAGTGCCGCTGGCTGTAACAGACTGCTTTTCTCACATGTTCTAGAAGAAATCTTTGCACATGGGTCTCCACCCGAATTTACCCATTTATCCTTGAGATGATGGCCTATATAAACAGGTCTTCATCTTCATTTTGAGGGGACTTGGACTTGAATCAATACACACACATATACTTGAATTTAGAGAGAGATACAAGAGTCATATAGATAGAATTGAGAAGAAGAGAAGAATTTCTTGAAGAATTTGAAGAGTTTTGAAAAGAATTTGAAGATCTTGGAAAAACTTCACAAGAAATTGAAGAATTTTTTGAGGTCATAGAGGTAACCTCTTAATCCTTGGTAGAATTAGGACAATTCAATCACAAGTTCTTAGATATAGGAACTTTTCACATTTTCAAAACCTCTCTTCTTACCCCATTTCATCACACACCACCAAGAACTTGTGATTGAGTTTCATGACATCTCATCAATTTGGATTTAATTAATGCCTTGGGTTTGAGATAAATTAGTTTTGGAGAATTTGCGTTCCTAAATAAAACTTTGATTTCCTTTATTTCTACTTCATTCATAAGGTTCATGAGATCTTCCATATCTCATTGAAACTCTTTGAATTTGATTCCTTAGTTTCCTATGATCTTATGATCCATATGGAGATTAAAATGAATCATGGTCATAATCTACACATAGTTGGTAAGATGCTAGTATCAATTCATGACTAGGATCTCTCTACTATAAATCTTATGGAATTCATACTATATTCCATGGAGATTAGAGTAGATTTGTTTTTTTTAGTCTCCAATGACCATCAAATTGTAGGAGAAATATTTTAGTTTAAGTCCATCTCTATGGCTTAGACTAATCTCTCCCTTGGGTTTTGAGAAGTTCTTCATACTTCATCTAAAACTTACATGTATGTGTGTCTTTAGCCTCCAATGACCACCAAGTGGTAGGAGTAATGATTTGAACTCAAGTTTTGGTCCATAAGTTTGAGTTCATTATTAAAAGTCCATAAGTCTAAAGAGGTCCTTAGTCTTCAATGACCATTAAATGGTAGAAGAAATGATTTGGTTTAAGCCCAACATTATGATCTAATAGTTGAGGCCAATCAACAAAGTTGAACTAGCAAAATGAAACAGTGGCCTAACAAACTGTTTTCGATCAAAGATTTTTAGTTCGAAATCTAACCGTTGAAATCAAGTGAAACCAACGGGAAAGTGTCAATAATACATTGTTTTACCACTGTAATTTTTTTTTTTTGGTAAGATTTTATGCTTAGAATGGTTTGATCATGAGTTTTGTGAGACAACCACAATCTGTTCAGAATTTCAGAACAGTTTCAGAACAGCAAATCGATTTTAAAATTGATAGATCAGAGCTCTAACCAGGTTTTCATGACCTCTAATAATTGTTTATAAGAACCTTAATGTGTTCGGAAGGTTCCTTAAAAAGAATGAAGCAATTTGAATTTGTTTGCTATTTTTAAAAAATCATACAAGATCTCTGGACAGAGAGTTGCAAAATCCTGAGTGAGGTCTGGTATTTTCCATATTCCCGGAGATCTAACCATTGAAACCTTGATTTTCTTTTTGGGTTGGAAACGAGACTCACAGAGGCATAACATATCGAAAAATCATTAAGATCAAACCGTTGGAAGTATTTTATTTCTATTTTTGAAAACCTGGTCTGCTCTCTGTAATTCATAAAAAACTACTCCTGTTTTTGTCTAATCTTATTTATTTAAACTCAAATGGTCTCCTAATGTCTTGGAATCCAAATCATGTTTTGAATAATGATAATTTATCTTAAATCCAGAGGCTAAGTGATCCAAATTAGTGAATAAATTCATATCTCATTCTTATTCATATTCATGCATTCATTCATACATGTTAATATTCATAAGCAGGACTTATCTCTTGTCTAAATTGTATCTAATTGAACATGACTTAGGATTAATTATTTTTGATATTATATCTTGTCTAAGGCATGTGTACTAACCTTTGTTTTGTTGCGCATTTGAGGTACAATTTCTCAACTCTTCTCTAGTTTAATTCTATTCTTTGATTTATATTGATTTTCGACTCCATGTGCGACACCTTAGCCTAGGTTTTGCCTTATGTGTATATATATGTTAGAGACCTTTTCTTAGATTTATTTTGTTCTTGTATGCATTGCACGTTTAATATTCGCGGCCGGATCCCGGGTATGTTTTCTAGTTCTCTATTGCATATCATGTTGCTTGCTACTTGAATTACGTGGCATATGAATGATATTTTGTCGTTAGCAATTTTACACCATTTTCAACATGCTTGTGTAATGTATATGTATATATGTATTAGTTGAGGGCATGCTTAGATTAATAATTTGATTAAAAAGGATGTTGAGTAGAGGCCTATCGCGAGATAGGATGAAAGGGGGTGTTTTAGTCCGTCGGGCTCCTTCCCCTTTTATTCCATAATCCCCGGACCCAGTTAAATCTTTGGTTTCGCAAAAGATCGGTTTGCTTTCAAAATGGTTTCTTAATTTTCCTTTTAAAAATTAAGTGGCGACTCTTTGTGTATTTGAATTGGAAATTGAAAAACATTTTAAAAGTTGGCCCAAATGCCGGTATCCACAATCTGGCGACTCTGCTGGGGATCGAACCCAGAATCTCTAGTTTCGCAGACCAGAATTCTAATTTTGGGTTCACTCTAGGATTAGACTTGAAAGCATCCTTTTAATCGAATTAATTAGTCTTTGTGTGCCTGTTGCATTTCACTTGCATGTCCAGCCATTCGATTGCACGGAACTATGACCTTGGAGACTCGGGGCAACCCGGTCGGTCAAGTTATCATGGGACTGTGTGATCACCCTTGATCTCGTACCATGATTTGGTATATGAAGCATCCTATCAGATGTGTGTCAAGGGTCCCTTATTCGACCAAAACCCAACTTTTGCATAGTAGTTTCTATAGAACCTTTCAATCTTAGGAAATCAACTCTAGATTAGGGTTATATGCTAGGAAGTTTTGTATGCCCGGAAGGGATTACTTGAGATGATGACGATACTTGCTTGATGAAAGATGTATAATCTTTTAATCACCTTTTAGCATTTTCTCCTCACGTTCCACGACATTTGGAGAACATGCCGAACCTTGATTATAAGATTATACTTCTTATATCATGTTTAGCTAAAGCATCATTGACCTTGTATGTATCCGAATTCATAGAGAGTACGACGATAATCCGATCATGTGATCCTTCTACCCAAAGAATTTTAAATCCATCTCTGAGAGCAAACAGATTTTTGCCATCTTTTTTCAAAAAAAAAAAAAAAATTCAATCGCTCTTTCAAAAAAATCTTTGGAGTTCACTTGTTGATTAAAACTCCAAACTAACCTTTGTTAAGGTATATTTTCACATTCTTATCTTCGAAGGAAGAACCCAAATTTTTGGGTGTTTGTTTTTGAAAAGTTTCACCAACTAAAGAAATATTTTTCAACTGAATTTCAAAGCGAAAATTCAACCCAATCATCTTTATTGAGAAATATTTTCACATCCTCGTTTTTTAATAAAAAAAAATTCAAAATCCTTGAGAATTGTTTTTGAAAGATCTCATCATTTAAAGAAATGCTTTTCAAACGAATTTCAAAATTTTGAATGCCCGACCTTTGAAAGGTTAGTGAGGATCACAATGAGGAGAAATTAGCGCACTTGACATGAATGAGGATTCTATGTGCTTATATGTTTATGTGTTAGGATTAGAATTTTCCTTTCTTTTGCATATAGAATAGGCACACACACACTTGCATTTCATCCGTGTGTGCGGTGCATGCATTTAGTCATCAAATCATTGCATGCATGTAGAATACAAATTTAGACCATCATCTCTCCAGTCAAGATCAAAGTAATTCAAAAGTTCCTCAAAATTCCTTGCCTCCTGAAAATCAACTCTGCATGCGGACCTTTTTATGTCACGAACCTGTTGAAAGAGTGGCACAACTAGATCCCCTAGTGAGGACACTTCTAATCTTCTTGGGTTCGTCTTCTTGATTTTAGGAGAACATGGACTATCATCTTGAGATTGATCCGCCAATGGCCTTAAGAGCTTTGGAAGAGAGAGTGAACAAGCTGCAAGCCACTATTGAGCAACATAACTTAAGGGTGAATCAATAGAAGAGGGTAACGCTTGAGCTCTATCAGTTACTCAAAAAGCAAGTGGGTTTGAATGAGGTAGTGATGAACAAATTGGAGAAGGGAATAATGGATCACCCAGCTGCCGAGCACCAAAATCCACATCCAAGCCCAACCAATCACCAAAGCCCATGTCCAAATCCAGCCTATCCCCAAAGTCTATACCCAATCTCAACCATTCACCAAAGCCCACATCCATGCCCAATCCTAATGAACCAAAGAGTAATTCCAAGCCCCCATCTCAACCCAAAAGCCAACTCAAGTTCAAAGTCGAATCCGAAAGTAAGCCGAATCGGCAAGTCAAGAATATTCACCAACCTTGGCATGATTATCCATGGCCCTTGGTCACCTCATCAAGAGTGGTCACCTCAATCCCTTGGACCCAAGGCCACCATCAAATCCCTTACCTCGCAAATATGACATATCCTTGTACTGCACCTATCACCAGACTCAAGGCCACAATACTGATTCTTGCTCGAGGCTCCGCCATGAGATCCAGGATCTCATTGATAAAAAAAATCATCACTCCTCTGCCAAATCCACCGAGTGACCTTTGGCATAATGATCATGACTCGCAAGCTCTTCACTCTCCGACCTCTCAATCCCAGCCATTACTGAGCATCCTCAAGGGATTTGCTGCATCCATGAGTGCGCAACAACCAACTGGCCCTGGCCCAATCAATAAATGTGGAAAAGGCATTGATAGCACTTGGTATGAGTCAGATGAATACTGTCCCACTAAAAATTGGGCCATGGACGTGGATGATATTTCTGCACACATGCTATTGGGGGAAGGCGGACCCGGAGGTTCAAATGATGATAGTGAAGTGATAGTGTTTGAAAATACTGCTGCTAAGGCAAATGTGGATGCTCTTGGAAATCTAGTAAATTGAAAATCATCTGTGACACTCTAGTTGAGACTATGTCAAGTCTAGTCCAGTAATCGAGTCATGTCAAGTAGGAGTCAAGTATCAAGTCCAGTCGTGTCTTTGAGTCAGTCGGTTATCACGTTTATTTTTCAAGGCTTTGTTTATCGAGTCGAGTAATGTAATCCTCTTTTTCTACGGGTTGAATGAAATCTCATTTTTCTTGATTCGATGTGCCCATTCATGAATAAATGGATCGTTAAGCCAAAAAAATAAAAATAAAAAATCACGTTTTCAAAATGATCATGGAAAATACTTTGTTAATAAATCTTTACATTGAAAAGGATCCCCAAGTGATCAAAGCAAATTTTGTGCCAAAACCCAGGAGGAGTAGAGAATTGATTAGCTTTACTTCTAGAATTTAAAGGTGCTCTCGCTCAATCTTGGAAAGATAAATTTGGGACTTGAGGCTTGCTCACCATCCCCTTTTCCAAATACCGAGCCTAAAAGATGAGCCCACGAACTTGGTCCTTGATGGTAGTTAGATGTTTTAAAAGAACTTCTTCTTCAAAATAAAAGAGAGGAGAAATGGAAATAAAAAAATAAAAAAAAAAAGAAAAAAGAAAAAAAAAGAGAGTCGCTAGGATGAAAACCCGAAAGGGCACCTAGGCAAAAGTTAGAGCAAAAATAAGATGCGTGTTGATTTCAAAACCCCGAATCCTAGCCAGTCAAAATCATGAAGAGAATTAGAGATAGTGAGGTAGAGAAAAGAAAGGAAAAAAAAAAGAGAGAGAATAAATAAGATTGAGAATTCTTGAGCACTTCAAGTACATCATTGGTACATGAATTATCCGAAGACTTTGTGTTGTTCTAAACAAAGAAAAGATTTGAAAAAGAGAGATTTGAAAGTATCAATTAGTCTAAAAAATCTTGTGAGAGGCTCAATGGCTAAGTGGGCCCAAAACAATGCAAAGATATCTTTGAGGAAAATAAAGAGTAATCTGGAGGGTTGATATTGCTTTGTGAGTGTGATAAAAACACAATACAATATGAGAATGGCAAAGTTGACTGGCTAGTGAAAGGGTTAAAAGAATCAATCGTCAAATAAAGAAAAGAAAAGAAAAGAAAAGAAAAAAAGAAAGAAGAAAAGAAAAGAAAAGAAAAGAAAAGAAAATGAAGCGGAGAAGAAGTTCATGTTCTCATCATCCTGTTCAAAGGCTACCACAAGTGGCCCATTTCGGAAAGAGCACTCATTTGACCTACATGGAAACATGGCTCGAAAAGACCACTATTTCTTGAAGCCTTATTCTTTCGAGACTTCCAGAGTCGATGAACTACGTTTTGACCTGATTCCCACTTGGGGATACGTAGGCAACCTGCTCGGTTCGGCCATCACCCCATCATCTCATGCTATCTTTTTTTCAGGCCCTGGCCGAACTACTTTGGATCTGATTCCTACTTGGGGATAAGTAGGCGAACCTTCCAAGGTTCTCGGTCCACAACCATTCCTAAATCGAAAGCATCACCCTTTGCACCTTTGGTTTCCTTCCTTCATACTAGGGGCAAACTTGTGTTTGCCTAGAGCCATGTATGTACTGCCAAACCAGGGGCAAACAAAGTTCGCCCATCAGCATTAGGTTTTCCGCTTCAGCCCACCAATTCATTATGATTATCTCTAGGTTGGGAATAAATGCACTGCAGGCATCCTGTACCCTCATGTTCTCAAAACCCTTGGATGAGCCTATTTGCCCTTAAGACTAGGGGCAAACTTTGTTTGCCAAAATCCCTCTATGCCAGAGGAAAGTTCTCAAGTAATCAAGTTTGTTTTGAAAGGATTGAAATAGAGTGCCTTTCATTCTATAAGCTAAAGCACTAATTTGAAGCATACTCTAGATAGGCAAAGAATTCGCTAAATCGAAAAGGGGAAGTTTTCAAAGTGTCGGTTTATCAGCAAAACACTACCATTTGTAAGATGATGAAAAGTGAGATGATACGTTATTCACAAAGAAAGCACATTGATTCATAATGAATGTAGAGTTTGAGTCAGTCATCTTGAGTAACTAGCTTTGTCAGGTATGTCTTCCTTTGATGAGTCAATAAATGGTCTCAAAATGTGTGGGTTTAAGATGATAAATAAAGATTTGAAAAGTCTCCATGAGCATCCTAAGAACAATACGAGCAGAGGTTTTTGAACACTATCACAACATAGTGCTCAAGTGGCAAATATAAGAAGAGTCCAATACTAGGGGCAAAGGTGACTTCCCTCTTTTGACAGAATCGATGTATTTCTTCCAAAGGTCCGCAAATGCATAAAATTATTCTTTCTATCAGCTCCGTTCAAATTCTTTGAGTCTGAAAACTCCTCAAATTTTGAAAAATCAACTCTTTCAGTCTGTAGACTCCCGAACTTTTGTGAAATCAATTCTTTAAGTTCGAAGTGGCTCTAAATATTGAAGTTTGGTTCTTTGAGTGCAAAGCATTAGTCCTCAAAGGTAGCTTCTCTTCATAAGCTTTAGTCCTCCATGGCAGCTTCTCTTCATCTGCATTAGTCCTCAATGGCAATCCTCGTTAGTCCTCAATGGCAATCTCTGTTAGTCCTCAATGGCAGCATCATCTGCATTAGTCCTCAATGGAAGCATCTGTATTAGTCATCAACGGCAACCTCGCATTCGCGTTAATCCTCAATAATTCTTCGAGTCTCATTCAAACTACCGATTTTGAAAATTGAAATTCTTTTGAGTCGAATTAACTCCAATGTTGTAAATTGAAATTTTTTCGTTTAGCTGAGTTGACTCCAATTTGGAAAACTGAAATTCTCTTTGAAAATTTGAAATCGTTCGAGTCAATTCGACTCCAAATTTTGGAAATTTGAAAATTCTTTGAGTCTGTTTCGACTCCTGTTTTTAGAAGTTTTATAAAATCTTTGAGTCTGATTCGACTCCCGTTTTGTGAAATAGAAATTCTTGGAGTCTGATTCGACTCCTGTTTTGGAAATTTGAAAAGAAATTCTTTTGAGTCCGATCTACTCACGAGTTTTGAAATATTGGATTGATTTGAGTCAAATTGACTTTGGACTTGGTGAAATTGAATTTGTTTGAGTCTGATTGACTCCTGATTTCAGAAAATGAATTAAGTCGAGTCTAGGCAACTCCTAATTTAGCCTTTGAATTTGAACTCGAATTGAGTTGAATTGACTCCGGACTTGGTGAAATTGAGTTTATTTGAGTCTGACTAACTCTTGATCGAAATTTGAAAAATTAAGCTCGATTGACTACCAATTTTGGAAAATTAAATTAATTTGAGTGGATTTGAGTCCATTGGACCCCCGGCTTTAGATATTTGAAATAATTTAAGTCCATCAGACTCCCAATTTAGAAATTTGAAATAATTTGAGTCTGATGTACTAGACTCCGAATTTTTGAAAATAAATGAAATGAAATTTGTTTGACTAAGAAGGGAATTTGTTTGAGTCTAATGGACTCTCGATTTTAGAAAATCGAATTAAGTCTGAAAGACCCCGGATTTTTAGAATTGAACTGATTCGAGTCTGACTGACTCCAAAATTCTGAATTAAATTGAGTTAAGTCTAGTTGACTCCCAATTTTGAAAAAAATTGAAAAGAATTTGAGTCTGTTCGATTCCAAGTTTTGAAAAGTTTAAATGAATTTGAGCCTGTAGGCTCCCAAACTATGACCACCGTCTTGAGAATATAACGGATTTATTTTCCCGATCCTCGTAACAGATTTACGGCGATCCTTTGTTTGAAAATGTGACGGATTTACATTCTCGGTTCTTGCAACGGATTTGCGCTAACCCTCGTTTTGAGAATATAACGAATTTATATTCTCGATCCTTGTAACAGATTTACGGCGATCCTTTGTTTGATAATGTGACGGATTTACATTCTCAGTTCTTGCAACGGATTTGCGCTAACCCTCGTTTTGAGAACATAACGAATTAATATTCTCGATCCTTGTAACAGATTTACGGCGATCCTTTATTTGAGAATGTGACGGGTTTATATTCTCGGTTCTTGCAACGGATTTGCGCTAACCCTCGTTTTGAGAATATAACGAATTTATATTCTAGACCCTCGTAACAGATTTACGGCGATCCTTTGTTTGAGAATGTGACGGATTTACATTCTCAGTTCTTGCAACGGATTTGCGCTAACCCTCGTTTTGAGAATATAACAAATTCATATTCTCGATCCTCGTAACAGATCTACGGCGATCCTTTGTTTGAGAATGTGACAGATTTACATTCTCGGTTCTTGCAACGGATTTGCACTAACCGTCGTTTTGAGAATATAATGAATTGATATTCATGATCCTCGTAACAGATTTGCGGTGATCCTTTGTTTGAGAATGTGACGGATTTACATTCTCTGTTCTTGCAACGGATTTGCGCTAACCCTCGTTTTGAGAATATAACGAATTTATATTCTCGATCCTCGTAACAGATTTGCGGCGATCCTTTGTTTGAGAATGTGACGGATTTACATTCTCGGTTCTTGCAACGGATTTGCGCTAACCCTCGTTTTGAGAATATAACGAATTTATATTCTCGATCCTCGTAACAGATTTGCGGCGATCCTTTATTTGAGAATGTGATGGATTTACACTCTCGGTTCTTGCAACGGATTTGCGCTAACCCTCATTTTGAGAATATAATGAATTTATATTCTCGATCCTCGTAACAGATTTACGGCGATCCTTTGTTTGAGAATGTGACGGATTTACATTCTCGGTTCTTGCAACGGATTTGCACTAACCCTCGTTTTGAGAATATAACGAATTTATATTCTCGATCCTCGTAACAGATTTACGGCGATCCTTTATTTAAGAATGTGACGGATTTACATTCTCGGTTCTTGCAACGGATTTGCGCTAACCCTCATTTTGAGAATATAATGGATTTATATTCTCGATCCTCGTAACAGATTTGCGGCGATCCTTTATTTGAGAATGTGACAGATTTACATTCTCGGTTCTTGCAACGGATTTGCGCTAACCCTCGTTTTGAGAATATAACGAATTTATATTCTCGATCGTCGTAACAGATTTACGGCGATCCATTTATTTGGGAGTGTAACGGATTTGCATTCTCGGTTTTCGCAACGGATTTGCGTTAACCCTCGTTCTGGGAATATAACGGATTTATTTTCTCCATCCTCGTAACAGATTTATGTCGATCCTTTGGTTGGGAGTGTAACGGATTTGCATTCTTGGTTTTCGCAACGGATTTGCGTTAACCCTCGTTCTGGGAATATAATGGATTTATGTTCTCGATCCTTGTAACAGATTTACGTCGATCCTTTGGTTGGGAGTGTAACGGATTTGCATTCTTGGTTTTTGCAACAGATTTGCGTTAACCCTCGTTCTGGAAATATAACGGATTTATAGTCTCGATCCTCGTAACAGATTTGCGTTGATCCTTTATTTGGGAGTGTAACGGATTTGCATTCTCAGGTTTCGCAACGGATTTGCGTTAACCCTCGTTCTGGGAATATAATGGATTTATGTTCTCGATCCTCGTAACAAATTTACGTCGACCCTTTGGTTGGGATTATAACGGATTTGCATTCTCAGTTCTCGCAACAGGTTTGCATTAACCATCGATTTTCAAAATTAGGAATAAGTTCCCTCGACCTGTGTGACGAATCTTTGCATCGATCAACATTTGGTAAATCTTCTTTGGCTTACGCACCGCGAACTGTGCGTCACATATAGGAAAGACATGACATAGAGAAAACCTGGCGTTTGCTTGGTCAAGTTTACTTAAAGAATGCCATTGCATGAGCATGTGCATCACGGTAAGATAGGATGCATTTATCTGTGTGACTACCTGCGTTTGTGTATCTTTATCCCTCGCCCGAACTACGTCTTGGTCTGATTCCCGATGGGATACGTAGGCAGCTCACCGTTGAGCACGACCAGCATTTGGCTATCTGCGCACCCGATTTTGCAACGTACTTTTGTTTTTATCTAGATTCGACTGTTTGGTCAAAGGCTTGTCTTTCACACAGGCTTTGACATTCGTTTGTGATACGCATTGCTTCACAAACTCTGTCAAAGAGGGGCAAACTGTAGACACCCCGATTTTGACCAAATGTCAAATCTAGGGATTGGTTACCTCTAAATGACCGATGATGACAATGACCGTGACGTTCGAAGATTTTTCAAGAAATCCAAAGTCTTCGAGATGTTCTTCAAGTTAAAATTGGAAAAATAATAAAAAATAATAAAAAGAGAGGGTTTGGGGTATTCGGGAGAAACCCGAACATTGAAGGACACGTGAGGAAATCAGTCGGAAAATTTGCTCAATATACATAAAAAAATAATAATAATAAAAAAAGTTTTGAAAGGAAGTATAAAATAAAAATGATAAAAAGGAGTTTTAAATAAAGGAAAATTGTCTCTTGAAAAGAAAAGCATAGTATGTTGAAGAATATACCATGCACATGGGTGAATATCACCCACATGGGTGCATTTTAGCACAAATATACATAAATATATAAAGATAATTCACAAAAATTAGGTTTTGATTAATATTCCTTTTGAAAATTTAAAAAAGGAGCAAATTCAGTTAGCCCCGGCACCCGGAAAACCCGGCGGCACTCAGTGAGTGCCGCGCCGGCACTCACGGGTTGCCGCCCGGCATTCAATGAATGCCGCCCGGCACTCAGTGAATGCCGCCGGCACCCATCGAGTGCCGCTGGCTGTAACAGACTGCTTTTCTCACATGTTCTAGAAGAAATCTTTGCACATGGGTCTCCACCCGAATTTACCCATTTATCCTTGAGATGATGGCCTATATAAACAAGTCTTCATCTTCATTTTGAGGGGACTTGGACTTGAATCAATACACACACATAGACTTGAATTTAAAGAGAGATACAAGAGTCATATAGAGAGAATTGAGAAGAAGAGAAGAATTTGAAGAGTTTTGAGAAGAATTTGAAGATCTTGGAAGAACTTCACAAGAAATTGAAGAATTTTTTGAGGTCATAGAGGTAACCTCTTAATCCTTGGTAGAATTAGGACAATTCAATCACAAGTTCTTAGATCTAGGAACTTTTCACATTTTCAAAACCTCTCTTCTTACCCCATTTCATCACACACCACCAAGAACTTGTGATTGAGTTTCATGACATCTCATCAATTTGGATTTAATTAATGCCTTGGGTTTGAGATAAATTAGTATTGGAGAATTTGTGTTCCTAAATAAAACTTTGATTTCCTTTATTTCTATTTCATTCATAAGGTTCATGAGATCTTCCATATCTCATTGAAACTCTTTGAATTTGATTCCTTAGTTTCCTATGATCTTATGATCCATATGGAGATTAAAATGAATCATGGTCATAATCTACACATAGTTGGTAAGATGCTAGTATCAATTCATGACTAGGATCTCTCTACTATGAATCTTATGGAATTCATACTATATTCCATGGAGATTAGAGTAGATTTGTTTTTTTTAGTCTCCAATGACCATCAAATGGTAGGAGAAATATTTTAGTTTAAGTCCATCTCTATGGCTTAGACTAATCTCTCCCTTGGGTTTTGAGAAGTTCTTCATACTTCATCTAAAACTTACATGTATGTGTGTCTTTAGCCTCCAATGACCACCAAGTGGTAGGAGTAATGATTTGAACTCAAGTTTTGGTCCATAAGTTTGAGTTCATTGTTTGGGATTTTGTGAAGTTCATTTCATACTTCATTAAAAGTTCATAAGTTTAAAGAGGTCCTTAGTCTTCAATGACCATTAAATGGTAGAAGAAATGATTTGGTTTAAGCCCAACATTATGATCTAATAGTTGAGGCCAATCAACAAAGTTGAACTAGCAAAATGAAAATAGTGGGCTAACAAACTGTTTTCGATCAAAGATTTTTAGTTCAAAATCTAACCGTTGAAATCAAGTGAAACCAACGGAAAAGTGTCAATAATACATTGTTTTACCACTGTAATTTTTGTTTTGGTAAGATTTTATGCTTAGAATGGTTTGATCATGAGTTTTGTGAGACAACCACAATCTGTCCAGAATTTCAGAACAATTTCAGAACAGCAAATCGATTTTAAAATTGATAGATCAGAGCTCTAACCAAGTTTTCATGACCTCTAATAATTTTTTATAAGAACCTTAATGTGTTCGGAAGGTTCCCTAAAAAGAATGAAGCAATTTGGATTTGTTTGCTATTTTTAAAAAATCATACAAGATCTCTGGACAGAGAGTTGCAAAATCCTGGGTGAGGTTTGGTATTTTCCATATTCCCGGAGATCTAACCGTTGAAACCTTGATTTGCTTTCTGGGTTAGAAACTAGACTCACAGAGGCATAACATATCGAAAAATCATAAAGATCAAACCGTTGGAAGTATTTTATTTCTATTTTTGAAAACCTGGTCTGCTCTTTGTAATTCATAAAAAACTACTCCTGTTTTTGTCTAATCTTATTTATTTAAACTCAAATGGTCTCCTAATGTCTTGGAATCCAAATCGTGTTTTGAATAATGATAATTTAGCTTAAATCCAGTGGCTAAGTGATCCAAATTAGTGAATAAATTCATATCTCATTCTTATTCATATTCATGCATTCATTCATACATGTTAATATTCATAAGCAGGACTTATCTCTTGTCTAAATTGTATCTAATTGAACATGACTTAGGATTAATTATTTTTGATATTATATCTTGTCTAAGGCATGTGTACTAACCTTTGTTTTGTAGCGCATTTGAGGTACAATTTCTCAACTCTTCTCTAGTTTAATTCTATTCTTTGATTTATATTGATTTTCGACTTCATGTGCGACACCTTAGCCTAGGTTTTGCCTTATGTGTATATATATGTTAGAGACCTTTTCTTAGATTTATTTTGTTCTTGTATGCATTGCACGTTTAATATTCGCGGCCGGATCCCGGGTATGTTTTCTAGTTCTCTATTGCATATCATGTTGGTTGCTATTTGAATTACGTGGCTTATGAATGATATTTTGTCGTTAGCAATTTTACACCATTTCCAACATGCTTGTGTAATGTATATGTATATATGTATTAGTTGAAGGCATGCTTAGATTAATAATTTGATTAAAAAGGATGTTGAGTAGAGGCCTATCGCGAGATAGGATGAAAGGGGGTGTTTTAGTCCGTTGGGCTCCTTCCCCTTTTATTCCATAATCCCCAGACCCAGTTAAATCTTTGGTTTCGCAAAAGATCGATTTGCTTTCAAAATGGTTTCTTAATTTTCCTTTTAAAAATTAAGTGGCGACTCTTCGTGTATTTGAATTGGAAATTGAAAAACATTTTAAAAGTGGACCCAAATGCCTGTATCCACATTTACTCACTAGTTCATCATCATCTAAGTGATGACATGAAGTTTTAGGTGAGTGAATCCTTATGGATAGTAGCTCTTGACCTCAAAAACATGTTTGATAGATGATGATTTTAACTTCAATACCTCCAAGGTATTCTTGAAGTTATGTTCAAATAAAAATAAATCTCTCCAACAATCTTGGGGGTTCTTGATGATGAGTTTGATGTTGATATTCCAAGAGGTCATAATCTCTATTTGATGTTGAAAGTATACTTTCAAAACCTCTATTTCAAAACCCTTCTTAAAACCCCTCATTTTAATCTCAAGAAAGAAAACTCTAGTTTTTCCCAAAATATTCAAAACAGTGAGTCAAAACAGTGAGTGATCTGAGTTCAAAGATTTTTCTAAAGCTCAATACTCAATGTATGGATGCAAGGCCACTTGAAAAGTCTTCCTAACTCATTAGAGAACACCCAAACATTCCTTCCAGACATTCTGTTTTTGCTGTCACAGCAGCTAGGTCCACTTCCAACCTCTTTTTCAGAAAACTTTTCCAAAGGGAGTGGTCCTAACTTATTTTTCCCTTAAACATAAATGGCTTAGGAAACTTTCAGTATAAACTGGGCCTCTAGATCATTGTTTTTCATTTTCTAAGATTTTTCAACATTTCAGTCGACAGTATGGACTCTATTTCTGAGCGACCTCCATTGTTTATATGATTTCTCTCAATCTGTAATAGTTATTAAAGATTGGATTTTTGGGTTGTGTTCTAGACACAATAAGGAATATCTCCATAAAAAAATCATGCATTGAAAACATACCAAACCCCTCTTTTCAATTTTCAAAAGATATAGTTACTGTTCTGTCTACTATTCACAGCAAGCACATTTTAACTTTCATTCTTTGATTTGATGCTTACATGAACTCCAAATTAGCTCATGTCTTAGGAAGTAGTTCATACTACATTTGTACATATCCCATGATGATTTCATTCATTCATTCATACACATTATAGACTTCTAAGTCATTCTAGGTATCCATGAACACAAAGCACACTACAACCTTGGGCACATTCTAGATACATACATTGCATCCATGCAAGATTTGGGGCCTTCATGGCTCCTAATATGAGAAGATTATAAGGAATGAACTTGATCACACATTCATGCTTCCCCCGATCTAATCATCCTTTCTCATCCATCCCGGGGATTGAGAGGTCTTCTTTTCTCAAAGATTAACATGCATCATACTAGCTTGCTAAGCATATTTTGATTTCTTTGTTTATTTGTTTCAATAACAATTCATGTCCCCCTTTAGATTAGGAAGTCTTGATTATTTGATACATGATTAGACGATTTTTCTTAGGTTTATTTGTGTGATCTTTCACTTTGCATTGTGTGATATTTGGCTTAGATCTTATGAATGATATCTTATCTTTAGATCTTCCATTTCAAATTTTCTTATGTGATGTAATATACTATCATAGTATTATTTGTTGAACCAAACATAGTATAAGATGATTATTTGGATGCTAATTGAGGCCCGTCGAAAGACGGGGCGAGTTGAGGGTGTTTTAGTCGTGACAAAGGCTCCTTCCTCTCTCGTACCAAAACCCCGAACCAAGTTCTTTGGTTTTGAAGGGTCGGTGCCCTTATCCGCTTGGGTGAGTCAAATTTGGGTTTCTTGGTTCCCCAAAGACCAAGTGGCGACTCTGTATCTGTTTTCAACAGACCTTCCTTTTCTCTTTTCAAAACAACAATTTCAAACCTAAAAGGCGGGCCCCTCCCAAATGACGGTGTCCACAATCTGGCGACTCCACTGGGGATTTTTATTTTAAAAACAAAATAATACAGAGGTTTGACTCATAAGAAGCATCCTTAAAATCATCTTTTTACTGTGTCTGGTTCACCGCATTGCACTTTGCATTTTTCCCCTTCGACTGTGTCTGAAACGCGGCGCTGACATTGTTCAGGACTTGCTGTGCCAGGGCACAAGTCACCGTTGATACTGTACTTTCCAAGGTATATCAAAAAGAGTAAACACTTTCGTACTGTCTCTCTAACGGTATATTGGAACTCTCATCAACGGACCCTCTTTGACTAAACCCAGTCTTTGCATATAGATTCTTGTAGAACCTTTCATAGGGCTGTTGATTTATCTTTTCAGACAGGATAATATGATATAACTGCTGTATGCCCTGGTGGGATTACTTGCACGGTGTAAACGCTTATGTGACATAGAACTGAACCTCTTTCTTATGATTCCTAAGGCAATCACTCACATGTGATTACATTGAGTTGACCTTCCTAGGCACCATGACAAGGATGTTTGCTCCATGTTTACAAAGATATACACCGCAAACCTTGTTTGTTGGTCCTAAAACATAGGAGTATGAAAACTCGCTAGACAATATGATCACCATCATCACCTGTTCCCGTCATATATCCCTATTTCTTCCAGAAACTTTGCCCAACTCATCAGGATATCCCTGTTTTTCCTAAAAACTCTTGCCAAATCACCCAGATTTCCTAGAAATCCCTATTTTTCCCCAAATTACCCAGAAATCTCAATTTCTTCCAGAAATCCCGATATACTTGTATGCCCCAGATACCCTGTCCGAATTACCCAAATCTTCCTGCTTCTCCCAGAAATCCTATTCGAACTCCCCAGGTATCTTTGTTACACCCAAAATCCCAGAAAATCCATGTTTCTCCTAAAACTCTACCTAAGCTTCCCATAAATCCAAATTTCCCAGAAATACCCAAGGTACTTGTTTCTCCCAGAAACTCTGCCCAAATCACCCAGAAACGCCCAGATATACTATCCATATTTCTCATAAATACCCAAAATACCAGTTTCTCCTAGAAGCTCAGTCCAAATCAACCAAAAATCCCTATTTCTCCCAGAAACTCTATCCAAAATTTTCGAAATATCCCAGAAATCCCTGTTGTCCCTTGGTGATCATACTGGAAAGTAAGGTTAGCACACTCTATATGGTTAGAACCTTACTTACTTAACTGCTATATGTTAGAAGTAGGGGCATCATATAGATTAGGGCCTGCATCCGCATGCTTGTCTCATGTGCATACACAATTCATGTCAGTTCGCTTGCACGCACATCTTGTCAGTCTCACATGTGTCAGTCTCTACACATCAAATGCATACGTATCATCATCCCCACCCATCTCAATCATTGTACAAAAGTCGTATACTTACTGTAACCCTCCTCAGTTTGCATCGTTAAATCCTTCAAAACTCTGATCATCTCTTCCTGATAGGAGTCCATAAGAAGTGTTTCGCGCCTCTGCTAATTTGGACTTTTACTTCTATTTGTAGAAAACCGTAGCCCTGGGTAAAGACACTGTTGTACCTCCCCAAATTCATTATCGTGATCGCGGGCTAGCACAAACCATCATCGATCCACCAATGGCCTACAAAGCTCTAGAAGAGAAAGTAAACAAGCTACAAACCACTGTTGAGCAGTTGAATTTAAGGGTGAGTCGATTTAAGAAGATGGCACGGAGCATTAGCAACGAACTGCTTAAAATGGAGGCCAGAATGGAGGATGCCATTATAGAAGAAAAGTTCAAGAATGATGAACCCCAACACCAGTCCAAGAGGCCTAAATACTCCCGACACTCCTCGGATGTCAACGCCCTGCGCAGCCAACCCATGGCATACCCTTATCGGCCATACCAATCCTCCAACCAAACCACTAGTTGCCCTTACCAGAAAAACCAACCCCGTACCTTTGCCAAACTAGATATCTCCCCCTCCATAGCCTTAGGCCGTCTGCTAAAAAAGGGACACCTCCAACTCCTTCAGCCTCGTGCCGATCCCCCACCACCTAATTGTGACCTGTCCAAACGATGTGCCTACCACCAAGGCCCAGGGTATGACACTGACCAGTGCATACGCCTCCGCTATGATATCCAGGACCTCATCGACCAAAACATCATTGAGCCACCACCCATTCAACCTCGTGTCACCTAAGCCCCTGGCTTACCTATTCGAATGATCCTCTTCGCTGGAGGCCCTTGAATGTTGAACCTGTGCCGGTGAAGTGATGGTGTTTGGGACTCATGCTAGAAAACCAATTGAAGATGATCTTTAGAAAAAAAAAAAAAAGAAATAAAAAGAATAAGTGAGTCACTGTGACATTTCATTTGAGACCAGGTCGAGTCTAGTCGAGTCTGTTGTATGTTTATTCTTATGGTCAAGTTTGTCTGTCATCAAGTTGTTAATGAGTCTGTAATCCTCCTCTACTGATGGAATGAAGTCTCATTTTGCCTAATCTGATGTGCCTAGTCATAGATGCATGAATCGCTGAACTGAAGTGTCACTTTTTAAATTACCATGGATATTACTATGCTAAAAAAGGGTAATTTTTTTACTCAAACAAAAAAATCCTGAAAGGTCAAAGTCAATTTTACGCTGACAGCGATGAAGAGTCGAGAATTGAATAGTCTTACTTTAAGAATTCAAAGATTTTCTTGTCTCAATCTTGAAAAGACATGCTTGGAGCTGACTTGGGGCTTGCCCAACACCCTTTTCCCACCATTTCAAAGCCTTGGGCCCAACCCAATTGAGAGCCATATGAACCTGTGTAGACTTAGTCCTTGATGGTAGCCAAACATTTCAGTGAGTTTCATCTCCACTTTCAAAAAAAAAAAAGAAATGAAAAAAAAGAAAAAAGAAAAGAAAAGCTCGCTAGGTGGAAAACCCGAAAGGGCACCTAGGCAAAAGTTAGAGTTGAAAAGGTGTTGATTTCCAAAATCTGACCCTAGCCAGTCAAAATGTTGGAGAAAATTTTGATGAAACAAATAAGAGAATCATATGCTTCAAGATACATCTTAAGAACGTGCCAAGATCACATTCCAAAAGGCACATAATGACCACAAATAAATTCCGAGAGCTGACATGCACATTCTGAAATTCTGAGATTGCGATTGAAAGATCTCACAAGAATCAACTACATTAAAAAGCAAAATTGACTGGCTAGGTGAAAGTGAAAAGGATCAATCCTCAAAACAAAACAAAAAGAAAAAGAAAAAGAAAAAGAAAAAGAAAAAGAAAAGAAAGGGAGATTGAAACTGAATCCTTTTATTCAGAGCTATCATAAGTGGCTCAAGTTTGAACTTCTTTGACGATTGGTTTGAAAAACCCTCATACCTCAAACCCCTTATTTCAAGCCTTGCCTTGAACTACGCTCGACCTGATTTCCACTCGGGGATACGTAGGCAACCACATCGGTTCGGTCGACACCATCATAATCAAATCAATTTCTTTTAAGACCTTGCCTTGAACTACGCTCGACCTGATTCCCGCTCGGGGATACGTAGGTAACCACAACGGTTCGGTCACCCCACCTACCTAAAACTTAACCCGCTTCTTTCCAACCATGGCCCAAACTACGTTGGACCTGATCCCCGCTCGGGGGTACGTAGGCATACTTTCAAAAAGAAAAGAAGGATAGCTCGCTAGGTCGAAAATCTAAAAGGACGCCTAGGCAAAAATTAGAGCTAAATCTAAGATGAGCAAGAACAAAAGAGAGAAAAGAGCTCGCTAGGTCACCTCATTGGTGCCTAGGCAAAAGCTATGAGTATTTGAGAGATTAAAGTCACGGTCCTTGCCTCAAGCCAGAAATCACCTTCCACACTAGGGGCAAACTTTGGCTACTCGCCTCGTTTGCCTAAATTTTACTATCTACCCTTCATACAAGGGGCAAACTTCGGTCACCTACCTCGTTTGCCCAAAACCTCCAATGAACCTTCCTCCAAACTAGGGGCAAACTTCGGTCATTTATCTCGTTTGCCTACCGATCCCACTTCATGCCCTTTAAACTAGGGGCAAACTTCGTTTGCCACCCGATCCCTATACACCAATGGTAAGCCTTCAAGTCACAAACATTGTCTTGAATAGATGGAAATGGAGCATCTTTTATTCTATAAGCTAAGGCACTAATTCAAAGCACATCTTGGGAGAAGCAAAGAAATTGATTAGATCAGTAGGGAGGAATTTTCAAAAATAAGATTCACCATCAAAGTGATGCCACGTTAAGGCGAGAAGGTAAACACAAAAGAGAAATGGTAAATCATTTATGACAAAAGAACATTAAATTTTGGCAAGTCGAGCTTGTTTCATTTCAGTGTCGAATGTGTCACCCTCGCGTGTCGGTGTCTGTCAGTTTTGAGTCTGTAATAGACTTTTTCAGGAAAAGAGTCGGTCATAGTCTCAAATGTGTAAGTCAACAGTGACGAATAATGAATTTTTCAAATCAAGTTATTTAGAGCATTCCAATGATAATGCAAGCAGGAGTACCAAACACTATTACTGCACCAGTCAAGGCGTCAGCATGAGAAGCGTCAAAACTTGGGGAAAATTTCATCCCTTTCCAAACCGCCAAAAGTTAACCATCATCTCCTACCAACATAAGTCCATGAGTGGCTGTTGACTGTCTTCTTTTGCTCATGCAACATAAGTCCATGAGTGGCTGTTGATGATTCCTTCGTCCATGCAACATAAGTCCATGAGTGGCTGTTGACTGTCTTCCTTCGCTCATGCAACATAAGTCCATGAGCGGCTGTTGATGATCTCCCTTCGTCCATGCAACATAAGTCCATGAGTGGCTGTTGATTTTTCATCTTCATGCAACATAAGTCCATGAGTGGCTATTGATGATCTTGCTTTCTCCTAGCAACATGAGTCCATGAGTGGCTGTTGATCTTTCATCTTTCTTCATGCAACATAAGTCCATGAGTGGCCGTTGATCTTTCATCTTTCTTCAGGCAACATAAGCCCATGAGTGGCTATTGATGGTCTTCCTTTCTCCTAGAAACATAAGTCCATGAGTGGTTGTTGATCTTCATAATTCATGCAACATAAGCCCACGAATGGCTGTTGATGATCTTCCTTTCTCCTAGAAACATAAGTCGACCACTCTCCTCTTTCAATATCGAAACCTTAACTGCCGCAGGCCATCTCTGTATCTCTCATCACAAATAGAATGAAACCTTGACTCCCATTTAGTGGACGTATTTCCTTCTTCCTAGCAGAGTACATTATCCTTTAGCTCCCGGAGGCCCCGACCGACCCTCTTGGATTGAGCGTCGAAAGAGATTCTCCGAGAACCCTACATCATCCCCTGAGGAATGAAACCAAAATATACCAGCTCCCGGAGGCCCCGACCGGCCCTCTTGGATTGAGCGCCGAAAGAGATTCTTCGAGAACCCTACATCATCCCCTGAGGACAGAAACCAAAAGATACCAGCTCCTGGAGGCCCTGACCGGCCCTCTTGGATTGAGCGTCGAAAGAGATTCTCTGAGAACCCTACATCATCCCCTAAGGATAGAAACCAAAAGATACCAGCTCCCAGAGGCTCCGACCGGCCCTGTTGGATTAAGCGCCGAAAGAGATTCTCTGAGAACCCTACATCATCCCCTAAGGACAGAAACCAAAAGATACCAGCTCCCGGAGGCCCTGACCGGCCCTCTTGGATTGAGCGTCGAAAGAGATTCTCCGAGAACCCGACATCATACCCTGAGGACAGAAACCAAAAGATACCAGCTCCCGGAGGCCCTGACCGGCCCTCTTGGATTGAGCATCGAAAGAGATTCTCCGAGAACCCTACATCATCCCCTAAGGACAAAAATCAAAAGATACCAGCTCCCGGAGGCCCCGACCGACCCTCTTGGATTGAGCGCCGAAAGAGATTCTCCGAGAACCCTACATCATCCCCTAAGGACAGAAACCAAAAGATACCGGCTCCCGAAGGCCCCGACCGACCCTCTTGGATTGAGCGCCGAAAGATTTGATCAACCGTGAGAGATTCTTCGAGAACCCCACATTATCCCCCGAGGACAGATACGGAAAGATACTAGGTCCCACTACCCTCAGCAGAAAGTAACAAAAGAGGAACCGACTCCCGAAAATCGGCCGTCAGGAACAATCAGAACATCGCCCGCATCCAGATCTCCTGATTATCAAGAATTTTCTCATCTGTCCCTTTTCGGCTCTATCATGAGATCCCTTGGTCACTTTTGGCTGTCATCCTCTAAACAAAGCACATCTGATCTATCTCATTCGTTTGCAAAGCACACTTTCCAAATTCCAGAAGTTTGCCCCTAAACCCAGAGTCTTCTAAACCTTGATGTCCTTATCCGAGTCATCCACCACCTCACGGTCGCAAACGCTAGTACAACACCAGTCCACTCAGGGTGGCACACACCCCACATCACCTGCTCATACTAGGATCATAACACTAAACATGATAGGACTCATGACACAATTCATATCACATCCATGCATTGCATATCATCCTCACAGCATAACATCTGCATGTCTTGTTGTGCATGTGTGATTTGTTCCTTTGTGTCCTGAACTACGTCCTGGTTTGATTCCCCTTGGGATACGTAGGCAGCTCACGCAGAGCACGACCAGCACTGACCTCAGCATCTTTTTTTCATCATCGCATCTTTTGCAACGCTATTTATCCTAAATCTATAGCCTCCAAAAGACCTGTCTCTTCAAAGCTTTGGCACTCGCTTGCGACATGCGTTGCCTCGCAAGTTCATGCCAAAGAGGGGCAAACTGTAGACACCCCATTTTATCGGCTATCAGATTTAGAAGACCCATAGCTTGGTGGTTCACAATGATCGAAAAAGACTCAAAAGGACTCTTGAAAGTCAGCTCTATCTCTCAGAATGCTCAGAATGACCAAAATGCCCCTGAAAGCCCGAAAACTCCTAGATTTGGTCCCAAAGTTCAGGAAACATGCTACGTCGTAAGAAAAATGATAAAATGAGTTATTAATAAAAATCAGATGAAATCGTCAGCTCCCAAAGACACCCGGAAGTCCCGAAAGTTCTCGAAAAGTCCCCGTTGACCGGTTTGACCACAGTTTGACCAGGTTTGACCAAGTTTGACCAAAAACATCCAAATTTGCCATAATCATTCTAGATCATGAGAAAAGTATTAAAATGAGTTTTTAAAAGAAAGTCGAGCGAAAACGTCAGCTCCTGGGAACTCCAAGAAGTTTCCAGAACTTCCCGGGAATCCCAGGTTTGACCAGAATTTGACTTTAAAACTGGGACACCGTAACAATTTTCAAATATTTTTCATGGATACCAGATGTCAATAGCTTTCTAACGGTATATCGCACTGTGGACACCGGGCTTCCGCCTCTTTGTTGGGTTTTTGAAACTGTTTGATTTTGATCAAAGAAAGAAAATGGTCTGTTGAAAACAGATACAGAGTCGCCACTTGGTCTTTAAGGAACCAAGAAACCTAATTTGACTCACCCAAGCGGATAAGGGCACCGGCCCTTCATAACCAAAGAACTTGGTTCGGGGTTTTGGTACGAGAGAGGAAGGAGCCTTTGTCACGACTAAAACACCCTCAACTCGCCCCGTCTTCCGACGGGCCTCAATTAACATCCAAATAATCATCTTGTACTATGTTTGGTTCAACAAGTAATACTACGATAGTATATTACATCACATAAGAAACTTGAAATGGAAGATCTAAAGATAAAATATCATTCATAAGATCTAAGTCAAATATCATGCAATGTAAAGTGAAAGATCACACAAATAAACCTAGGAAAAATCGTCTAATCATGTATCAAGTAATTAAGTTTCCTTAATCTAAAGGGGACATGAATTGTTCTTGAAACAAATAAACAAAGAAATCAAAATATGCTTAACAAGCTAGTATGATGCATGTTATTCTTTGAGAAAAGAAGATCTCTCAATCCCCGGGACGGATGAGAAAGGATGATTAGATTAAAGGGGAAGCATGAACGTATGATCGTGATCATTCCTTATAATCTTCTCAGATTAAGAGTTACAAAAACCCCAAATCTTGCATGAATGCAATGTATGTATCTAAAATGTGCAAAGGTTGTAGTGTGTTTTGTGTACATGGGTTTCTAGAATGACTTAGAAGTCTAAAATGTGTATGAATGAATGAATGAAATAATCATGGGATATGTACAAATGTAGTATGAACTACTTCCTAAGATATGAACTAATTTGGAATGCATACAAGCATCAAATCAAAGGATAAAAGTTGAAATGTGCTTGCTGTGAATAGTGGACAGAACAGTAGCATGATCTTTTGGAAGTTGAAAAGAGGGGTTAGGAGTGTTTTCAATGCATGATTTTTTATGGAGATCTTCCTTATTGTGTCTAAAACACAACCCAAAAGGCCAATCTTGGATAGCTATAACAGATTGAGAGAAATCATATAAACAATGAAGATCACTAAGAAACAGAGTCCGTACCGTCGACTGAAATGTTGAAAATTCTTAGAAAATGAAAACGAATGATCTACAGGCCAATTTTATACAGAAAGTTCCCTAAGACATTGAAGTTTAAGGAAAAAATAAGTTAGGACCACCCCTTTTGGAAACGTTTTTTCTGGAAAACAAGTTGAAGGTGGACCTAGCTGCTGTGACATCAAAAACAGAATGTCTAGAGAAAATGTTTGGATTCAAATGGACCATTTTCAAGTATTTCCAAGTCAAACCAAAAATCATGGGTGTTCTCTAATGAGTTAGGAAGACTTTCATACATTGAGTATTGAACTCAAAATAATTCCTTGAAGTTAAATGACTCACTGTTTTGAGGGTTTTGAGAAAAAAACAAGGTTTATTTCTTGAAATCAAAATGAGGGGTTTAAGAGGGGGGTTTTGAAATGAGGGTTTTGAAAGTATACTTCCAGATCTTGGATGAATATTCTAACCACTTGGAATATCAATTCCTAACTTGTTTCAAGAACTTCCCAAGTATTTGCAAACCATGGTTTCATTTGGAAATCAAACTCAATAATCTATGGGAGTATGATACATAAGAGGATAGATGATACATGATATGATATTGCATGATAAAAGTGGTAAAGAACATGTTCATGGGACATGGGTTCATCTAGATACAAGAGAGTGTTGCATCAAAGTGTGAAAGTCAAAAAGTGAAATGCTGTGAATAGTGGACAGACTGTATGCATTACTTTGTAACATTATAATGGGAGGTCAAACGTGCCTAGGAAAATGTGAGAAAAATCAAAGATCATCCTTATCGTGTCTAGAAAATAACCCAAAAAGCCAAACATCAGTAGCTATCACAGATTAAAAGAAATAAATCATAATGTACACATGACTCAGAAACAAAAGCTGCACTGTTGACTGATTTTGTATGATTTTTCATAAATCAAAGAAAAGGTTTATGATGACCCATTATATACCAAACGTTTCCTAAGACACCCATGTTTTATAAAAAAAATAGAAAAGATATATGTACAGTGACGAAAATATCCAGAATAAGTGCAAGAAGTTGGGTAAACATTCTGTGAGAACAGAGGCAGATTATGAATATGAACTTCTCACATCCAAAACAAATACTTTCACATCTCTATAATTGATGGGAAATATTGGGGACAAACTATGATGTCTTAGGAAGATTTTACAAGTGGTTTCATCATCATAACTCAAGTATTTAATTCAAAACAAATCTTTGAATCTGAACAGCTCACTGTTCTGGATCATTCTTGAAGAAAATGGGTTTGAGTTTTGAAATAGAGTTTGAGTTCTTGATTGGGGGTTTTGAAATAGATGTTCAAAGCATGAACTTAAACTCTTGAGATGACCATGTGACCACTTAGAATCTCATCCAACCTTGAATCATCAAAGAACTCCCAATATTATTTGCACAAACATAGTTTTGTTTGAGAATATGGCTTCAAGAATACATATGAATGTATTGAAGGTAAAATCATCATCCATCAAACATGTCTTTGAGGTCAAGAGCTACTATCCATAAGGATTCACTCTCCTCAAACAACATGTCATCTAGATGATGATGAACAACTAAATAATCAAAGAAAAGTAAAAAAGAAATGAGGTTAAGAGAGAGATGAACATCAAAGTAAACAAGCATTCAAATAGCAATCAATAGTTGATAATCATTGAGATATTGGACTTGTAGCTTGGTATTTCACTCATATGTGGTGACATTTGGACATGGAAGTAGCTTCCTATCTCATGAATACTCAAGAATGGTGGTGAAAGAAATATTTGGATGATGGAAGTTTTGATAGCAAACTCAAAGAAAGCTCACTTTGATGGAGAAAATAGAAGAAGAAGACTACTTCTTCTCTTTCTCTCTCTATATTTCTCTAGAGTTTCTTCCTAAGCTCTCTCTAAGCTTCCATGTCTCTCTCCTAAATGGAAGTAAATGGCTTCTTTTATAGGCAAAGGAGGGGTGGTAAATGGAGTTTTAAAAAGTTTAAAATGGTCTCCCATTGGTCCACTGGGAATCAAAACTACGTCGTTTTGGTTTTTAATTAATCAAAATGGGACCCCAAAAGAAATTACAAAAACTCACTGTTCTGGAGGGGAGTGCCGCGGCGGCACTAGACCAGAGCCGCGGCGGCAGTGGGCCAGTGCCGCGGCGGCACTGCTCCTCCCTTCGTCCAGATAATGCTGTTTAGGTCCCCTGAAGTTCCGGTATTCGCAAAAAGGCCCTATTTCGTCCGAAATTCACAGAAAATGCATACGAACTCCAAATTGAGATTGTGATATACCGTTGGAAAGGTAATGGAGTCTAATTTACATAAAAAATATTTCGGGGATAGGTCACTTTGAAATGTTTTGCGGTATTCGCTATAAAAGCCGATTTGATCGCCTTTTTCGCCTTTGGAAATTCATAATAAATTCGTTTTAAATCCAGAAATTATGTGCGATATACCGTTGGAAATCTATTGACCTCTAGTATCCATGAAAAATATTTGAAAATTGTTTCGGCGCCCCGGTTCCAAAGTCAAATTTTGGTCAAACTGGTCAAACCTGGGATTCCCGGGAAGTTCAGGAAACCTCCGGGAGTTCCCGGGAGCTGATGTTTTCGCTCGATTTTCTTTTGGAACTTGTTTTAACACTTTTTTTCATGATTTAAAATGATTCTGGTGAATTCGGACAATTTCGGTCAAACTTGGTCAAACCTGGGTCAAACCGGTCAACGGGGACTTTCCGGGAGCTTCCGGGACTTTCGGGGGTCTCTGGGAGTTGACGATTTCACCCGATTTCTCTTAAAAACTCATTTTATCGCTTTTCTTATGACATAGCATGTTTTCAGAACTTTGGGACCAAATCTGGGAGTTTTCGGGCTTTCAGGGGCATTTTGGTCATTCTGAGCATTCTAAGAGATAGAACTGACTTCCGAGAATCCTTTTTAGTCTTTTTACGATCATTGTGAACCACCAAGCTATGGGTCTCCTAAATCTGATAGCTGACAAAATGGGGTGTCTACACGCACATAATTTTCAGATTTAAAACGAGTTTATTATGAATTTCTGAAGACGAAAAAGGCGATCAAATCGGCTTTTATCGCAAATACCGCAAAACTTTTCAAGGTGACCTATCCCCGAACTATTTTTTATGCAAAGTAGACTCCATTAACTTTCCAACGGTATATCACAACCTCAATTTGGAGTTCATACGCATTTTCAGTGAATTTCGGACAAAATAGGGCCTTTTTGCGAATACCGAAACTTCAGGGGGCCTAAACAACATTATCTGGACGAAAGAGGAGCAGTGCCGCCATGGCACTGGCCCACTGCTGCCGCGGCACTCCCCTCCAGAGCAGTATGTTTTGTAAATAATTTTGGGGTCCCATTTTGATTAATTAAAAACCAAAACGATGTAGTTTTATGTTCACAGATGTTTGGGACCAATGGGAGTACTTCTAAAACCCCAAAACCACCCTAAATTAGCCTATATAATTGCTCTTCATTTTGGGGGGGCCAAGTGCAAAAGCTTGAAAAGTTGTAGAGAGGAAGAGAGATAGAGATAGGTTTAGAAGAGAGAAAAGGAGCTTCCTCCTACTATTTTGCTATAGAAAGTGAGTTTTGATCTTGTTTTCTTCCATTACCTTTCTTATACTTCACATTCCAAACACCCCCAATCACCATTCTTGAGCATTCTTGAATTAGGAAGCTACTTCCATGTCCAAATGTCAAAATCTATGAGTGAAACACCAAGCTACAAGTTCAATACATCATGAATATCATCTATTGATTGCTATCTATTTGCTTGCTTGTTTATATAATATTCATCTCTTCTCACCTCATTTCTTTTTGATTTTCTTTATTTACTCACAAGTTCATCATCATCTAAGTGATGACATGAAGTTTGAGGTGAGTGAATCCTTATGGATAGTAGCTCTTGCATGTTTGATAGATGATGATTATAACTTCAATACCTCCAAGGTATTCTTGAAGTTATGTTCAAATAAAAATAAATCTCTCCAACAATCTTGGGGGTTCTTGATGATGAGTTTGATGTTGATATTCCAAGAGGCCATAATCTCTATTTGATGTTGAAAGTGTACTTTCAAAACCTCTATTTCAAAACCCCTCCTAAAACCCCTCATTTTAATCTCAAGAAAGAAAACTCTAGTTTTTCCCAAAATATTCAAAACAGTGAGTCAAAACAGTGAGTGATCTGAGTTCAAAGATTTTTCTAAAGCTCAATACTCAATGTATGGATGCAAGGCCACTTGGAAAGTCTTCCTAACTCATTAGAGAACACTCATGATTTTTGGTTTGACTTGGAAATACTTGAAAATGGTCCATTTGGACCCAAACATTCCTTCCAGACATTCTGTTTTTGCTGTCACAGTAGCTAGGTCCACTTCCAACCTCTTTCTCAGAACACTTTTTCAAAGAGAGTGGTCCTAACTTATTTTTCCCTTAAACATAAATGGCTTAGGGAACTTTCGGTATAAACTAGGCCTCTAGATCATTTGTTTTCATTTTCTAAGATTTTTCAACATTTCAGTCGACAGTACGGACTCTGTTTCTGAGCGACCTCCATTGTTTATATGATTTCTCTCAATCTGTAATAGTTATTAAAGATTAGATTTTTGGGTTATTTTCTAGACACAATAAGGAATATCTCCATAAAAAATCATGCATTGAAAACATTCCTATCCCCTCTTTTCAATTTTCAAAAGTTATAGTTACTGTTCTGTCCACTATTCACAGCAAGCACATTTTAACTTTCATTCTTTGATTTGATGCTTACATGAACTCCAAATTAGCTCATGTCTTAGGAAGTAGTTCATACTACATTTGTACATATCCCATGATGATTTTATTCATTCATTCATACACATTATAGACTTCTAAGTCATTCTAGGAATCCATGAACACAAAGCACACTACAACCTTGGCACATTCTAGATACATACATTGCATCCATGCAAGATTTTGGGCCTTCATGGCTCCTAATATGAGAAGATTATAAGGAATGAACTTGATCACACGTTCATGCTTTCTCCGATCTAATCATCCTTTCTCATCCATCCCGGGGATTGAGAGGTCTTCTTTTCTCAAAGATTAACATGCATCATACTAGCTTGCTTAGCATATTTTGATTTCTTTGTTTATTTGTTTCAATAACAATTCATGTCCCCCTTTAGATTAGGAAGTCTTGATTATTTGATACATGATTAGACAATTTTTCCTAGGTTTATTTGTGTGATCTTTCACTTTGCATTGTGTGATATTTGGCTTAGATCTTATGAATGATATCTTATCTTTAGATCTTCCATTTCAAATTTTCTTATGTGATGTAATATACTATCATACTATTATTTGTCGAACCAAACATAGTATAAGATGATTATTTGGATGCTAATTGAGGCCCGTCGAAAGACGGGGGCGAGTTGAGGGTGTTTTAGTAGTGACAAAGGCTCCTTCCTCTCTCGTACCAAAACCCCGAACCAAGTTCTTTGGTTATGAAGGGCCGGTGCCCTTATCCGCTTGGGTGAGTCAAATTTGGGTTTCTTGGTTCTCCGAAGACCAAGTGGCGACTCTGTATCTGTTTTCAACAGACCTTCCTTTTCTCTTTTCAAAACAACAATTTCAAACCTAAAAGGCGGGCCCCTCCCAAATGACGGTGTCCACAAAGGGTTACATGGATTATCTACTATGCATGGATAAAACATCAATAAGAATAAAACGTGGATAGCCTACTATTCTAACTAATATTAATTACAATATTATTCCTACATGAATGCTCTAAATCTAGATTCGTAGATCCAAATTAAGGTTTCATTATCCCCAGGGATCGGATATCCATGGATTGGACACCAACCCCACGAGCTCCGGCTACCATAATGACATGCCAGAAATAGATCCAAGATTGTCCAATACCACCCCTTCTATACCAAGCCTAAAAGATGAGCTCACAATCCAAAGCCATGAACTTGGTCCTTGATAGTAGTTGGACATTTTAAATGAACTGCTTCTTCTCCAAAAAAAAAAAAAAGAAAGAAAAAGAAAAAGCACGCTAGGATGAAAATCCGAAAGGGTGCCTAGGCAAAAGTTAGAGCAAAAATAAGATGTGTGTTGATTTCAGAACCCAAATCCTAGCCAGACAAAATCATGAAGAGAATAAGAGATTGTGAGGTAGAAAGGAAAGAGAAAAATATATATATAATAAGTAAGAGAATTCTTGAGTATTTCAAAACACATCATTGGAACATGAATGCATCTCAAGGTTCTATGTTGTTCTAAAAAAAAGAAGAAGAAATTGAAAATGAAAAGAATGATTTAAAATGCATCGATTAGTCTCAAAATTTTGTGCGAGGCTCAAAACGGCTAAGAGGGCCTAAAAATTGATGTAGAAATATCTTTGAGAAAATCAAAGAGAGATTTGGAGAGATGATATTGCTTTGAGAGCATATGAGAGTGCAATCAAAACACTATGTGTTATGAGGATTGAAAAGATTTGATTGGCTAGTGAAGAGGGTGAAAAGAATCAATCGCCACAAACAAAAAAAGAGATGCATAAGAAAATAAAAAAGAAAAAGAAAAGAAATAAAGAAAATGGAAAAGAGAATAAATTCATCATGCTATACAAGGGCTACCACAAGTGACACGTACTCACTGGCAACATGGCTTGAAAAGCCCACAAATCCTTGAAGCCTAATTCTTTCAAGACCTCCAGAGTTTATTGAACTACGTTTTGACCTGATTCCCACTTAGGCAGGCTTCAAAGGTTTGGTCACAATCAATCATAGATCTACTTTTATGCCTCGGCCGAATTACTATAGGACCTGATGCCCATTCGGGGATAAGTTGGTGAGCCTCCCAAGGCCCTCGGTCCAAAGAAAAAACCTAACCGGTTTATGAAATTGCTCTGAATACTAGGGGCAAACTTGCGTTTACCCGGAAGCCGCATCATTATCCTCAAACCAGGGGCAAACTTTGTTTGCCTAACATCCAAAAGCCCTTGTCAAACTAGGGGTAAACTGTTGTTTGCCAAATAAAAATATCTCTGGGTTTACTGGCTTTCTAGAAAAGAGACCAAGTCTTGACATCCTGAAGATTCATGAAGTTAAGAGATGAAATTTTCATGCATAAATCTGAAATTGATTTAAGATGAAAAGAAACATGAAAAGAAGAATTCTTCATTGTCACTAAGTCAATCGTAAAGGATGATACGCTGAAAGAATACTGTGGGATGGTAACTAAAATTAAGTCTCTAATTGATCAGAAAAGCGTAAAGAAAAGAAACCAGAGTTGGTCACAACATTTTGAAAAATGTATGTGTCTCTATTCAGTTTTGAGTCTACCTTCTTGAATTCCAAAAGACACATTCCTCAGATGGATCAACAAGAGTTGGAAATTTTGAAAGAAGGGTAATAACATGGAGGTCAGGAAGTCAGATTCCTCTCCACCAGAGAAATCAAACAGAGATCGAGCAATACTCTTAGAAAGAACAAATCAGGTAAATATCCTCAGCAGATCGAGCTCTAAACCATAAAAGCTAATCATTGGATGTACCGGAAAGCCTTTGAACTTGTCTATAGTCAAAAGAAAAAATCCATGAGTAGAAAAGCAGGGACGCCATGAGAATTGGCTTGCACTTCTTACTCTTCTTGCTTGAATCACCTAAGTCACCCGAATTGCCGACCATGGCAATCAATCTATCAAAAAAAAAGAGAGAGAAAAGAAATTTGGGAAAGAATAAATTCGGATTAAGAAACACTGAGAGTGAAAATGAGATTTCTGAAGTCCGCGTGACTCCAAATTTTGAAAATTGAAAATGAATTTTTTGAGTCCACGCGACTCCAGATCTTGGAAACAAAAATGAATTTTTTCAAGTCGACGCGACTCCAGATATTTGAAAAAAGAAAAATAAATGTTCGAGTCCGTGTGACTTTCGATCTTTGAAAAATAGAAAATGAATTTTCGAGTCCGCGCAACTCCGGATCTTTTAAAAATGAAATCTCGAGTCTGCGGGACTCATGATCTTTAATAGAAGATGAATTTTGGGTCCGCATGACTCTAGATTTTGAAAATTGAAAATAAATTTTTGAGTCCGCATGATTCCAGATCTTTTTTGAAAAAAGAAAATAAAAATTCGAGTCTGCGCGACTCCCGATCTTTGAAATAGAAAACAAAATTTTGAGTCTACACGACTCCAAATCTTTTTGAAAATTGAAAGATGAATTGTTAAGTCCGTGTGACTATTCTGAATCAAGAGAAAGAAGGATTTGCCCATGCAATACCAAGCGTCTTTTAGTTGGGGTCATTGAATCTGGAGCGATTCTAACTTTTCTGCGATCATTGGGGTCATTGAATCTGGATCGATTATGACTTTTCTACGATCATTGGGGCCATTGAATCTGGAGCGATTATGACTTTTCTACGATCATTGGAGTCATTTAATCTAGAGCGATTCAAACTTTTCTACAATCATTGGGGTCCTGGAGCGATTATTGACTTTTCAGCGAATCTCAATTCTTGGAAGACACCGGAGTATAAGGCGCGAAATGCCTTACGTGTATATGTGAATTAGTGACTCTTTTTAGATTTTTATTTATTTGCATGCATTACATGTTTCCATTTCGCAGCTAGATCCCGAGTAAGCTCTTTTGTTCCTCATTTGTATATCATTATTGCTTGTTAGTAGAATTATATGGTTTTGTATGCCTTTTATCGTTAGCAATCTTGCACCCTTTTTAATTTGTTTTTGTAATGTGTATATTTATGTATTAATTGAGGGCATGCTTAGATTAATTATAATTCGATTAGAAAGGATGTTGAGTAGAGGCCTATCATGAGATAGAATGAGAGGGGGTGTTTTAGTCTGTCGGGCTCTTTCTCCTCTCATTCCATAATCCCCAGACCTAGAAATCTTTGGTTTCCAAAAGATCAGTTTGCTTTTAAAATAGTTTCTTAATTTTCTTTAAAAAAATTAAGTGGTGACTCGTATTTGAATTTGAAATTTGAAAAGTTTTAAAAAGCGTGGTTAAACTGCGAGTATCTACAATAACAAAATCTATTTGTCGTTAAAAGATCTCTATTGCCAACAAAAAATTTCGTCATTAAAAAGGAATAATTACCAACGAACAAAATTCCGTAGAAAAAAGATAGTTTATAGTTACAAATGTTTCATCGTGAAAGGCCAAAAGACAAAATATCTTTCGACTAATAGTGGCGAAATATTTCGTCGTTAAAAGTTTTTATTTATTTATTTTTTTGGGAGCATATTGAGTTTTCACACTAATTCTTTTTCGTCTTCCACCTGCTAATTGAGAAATCTAAAACATTCAAAACATTATGAACAAAAAATATATTAGCTTTTGATATCTTATTTTTTGTTGTTGTTAGCCTTGAATTTCTTTAAGGCATTATTTATATGTTTTGATGATGACAAATCTAGTGATAATTGCATGTTCTTAATGGTTCTATTCCAATCAATTATCATGTCATTTTTATTGTGCTAATCTCTTGATTCATGCACTCAAATGTTCTAACCTTATTTGAGTTCTTGAGATTGCATATGGTGAAGCCCGAGAGTGTCAAATCTCAACAATGATCAAGCTTGAAGACTTGAAGATCTTTCATCCTTAGTTAGAGTCTAGGATTTACATGTAAAGCATTTTGATCATCTCTCACAACGGCTTAAAGGTTTTAAGTTGTTTCAAAACCTTCAAAATAGAAAAAATAATTTTTTAGTGGAAAAATAGTTGATAAGTCAATTTCCCCGTCGATTGGCTGCTTCAAAGTTCAGTCGATTGATGATGAACAATCGATTGGTTTGTGTTTTGAAAATCTGCTTTCTAAACTGTTTGAAAAATAGTCGACCGGACCCTTCTTTCAGTCGACTGGTTTTTGACTCATTTCTAAACTGCGTGAAAAGAAGCCAACTGGATCGTGGCATCAGTCGACTGGATGGACGCAGATCAGTTAAACGACTATTTTTCTGAAAGGCTTTTTATTTACCATTTTGCCACTAATGGCTATAATCTTTCAAAGTCTATAAAAACATGTTTTCCAAAACCATTTGAAAGATATCAATCTATTGGAAAACATCATTTGATTCACACACCTTGTTGATCTTTAATCATTCACATTTGAGCCCTAGTTGTGTGAGTTAATCAATTTGTTCTGGTCCATCATTTGTATATATTTGAGAGAACAAATTGTAGTGAGCTTTTGATTGTATTATCTACTCTTTAAGAGAGTTATCATTTGTATCCAAATCAACCATTTATAAAGAGTGAGGATTAGTAACCCTTATATGCAAAGAAGATGTGTTCTTCTTTGGGAGAGATTGAAGGCTCTTGTAACGGTTTGGTGCACACCCGTGAAGTGTACCAACACAGTGTGATCTATACCCATAAGTAGATTAATAAAGGAATCCTCAAGAGGTGTCCTTGAGGGGTGGATGTAAGGCACAATGTGAGGATTGCCTAACCACTTGAAAACTTAGTTTACAAGTGTCTCTTCCCTTCTCTCTTTACTTAATTGTTTGTGATTGTATTTAATTATGTATTAAGTTTTTAAAAGGTTTATTTTTTGCTAAAACCTTATTACCCCCCCCCCCCCCCCCTCTAAAGTTTCCATTCTGGGCCAAAAGCTGTCCCCACCTTCTAATTGGATAATTGATTGCATGATATATGGCTTACGTCTTTATGAATGATACCTTATTTTCTGATCTTCCATTTTTAGATTCTTATGTGATGTATTACACCTACGTACGATAGTATTATTTGTCGGACCAATCCTAGTAAACAGATGATTATTTAGATACTACTAGAGGTCCGTTGAAAACGGGGCGAGTAGAGGGTGCTTTAAATAGTCTTTATTAATTGTGAACGCTCCTTCCTCTCTTGTGCCAAAATCTCGAACAGAGTTATGTGGCAATAAAGGGCTAGTATCCTTTATCCATTTGGGTGAGTCAACTCGGGTTTCTTAGTTTCCATAAAGACAAAGTGGTGACTCTGCATCCTTATTCGTAAGCTGCAGACAAGAGAAAGCCCCAGGTGGCCGCCCTCCACTGCCCACACCCATATGTACAACAAGTGATGCTTCATGCACTCATTGATAATGTACCTTTAGAGAGTAATTGATTAGTGTATTTAGCAGGTCTAATCCTAAGGTCTAGTTTGTGTCTTGAACAAGCTTAGAGGGTACTACTTAACCCATTCTCTATAAGAGTGATTATTATTGCCACATTTTCATGGGATAAAATGCTGACCTACATATTGGTTGTTCAGTTAAAGTGGACCATTACTCTCATAATACCTAGCGTACGCACCAAAACACTTACTTCAGTGACCCAGTCCCTTTCAATCTATGGCTTAGTCCTACTAAACAATTATATATTCGGAAGTATCTTCTTCTTCGACATTCTTTTATATATTGTCATCTCAAAATTTTTAGTCCCTCAATCCTTTACATAAATAAGGTTTGTTTTTTTTTTTTCATTGTTTTATTAATTTGATAATTACTTTTTTATTTTTCATTTTTGATGAATTTCCTGTGTAAATGCATGTGCTTAGTCAAAATTTAATTAAAAGTGCTATCTTTATTGCTTGTTCTCTTAAAGTTTCATTTTTCTGTATATCTCATCCATCCACATAACCATGTCACCCATCCTCTATATATATGTATACAATTCAGTACTCTTAATCACCTTCAGTACTTCACTGCTAGAAGTCCTAATCTCATATACACAGATTTGATCATGTACCACTCTTTCCAGCTGGAGCACATGTTTCCAATAATATGCTTATAACAATATTGGGTAAGAGAACTAGCGTACATATACAGTGCACCATTCAAGAATGTCTTATACTCTAGCACCAACATAGGCTGAAACATCCTATTATGACATCTCTCGTGCTTGGAAGCTCTTGTTCGGCTCTTCGTACGACTCAAGCTAATTAATTAATTATATACACTACAAGAAATGTGATTTTTAGTGGCAGTATTTATGGTTGCGGCTAATGTTTTGTCACTAAAATGTACATTTAGTGGTGCAGAAGAATGTTATTGTAGTAGTGAGTAAAGTACTTTTTTTAGTCACAAAGGCTAAGAAGTTGTGAGTAATTAGTTAGGCGGGAAAACTAATCACATTCGCGCCGGATTTGGGGAATCTTTTGTGATGAGAAATAGGAAATATTGTGAGTGTATGTATTTTAGGATGTTGTGACGTGTTTGGTATCACAACTTTTTGAGTGGTAATAAGGGTAAAAGCAAAACGTTGTCACTTTAATCATAGACATTGAGACATCTGTGTGATGACAATCTTAATCTCTCAATATATCATACCACTTTCCTCTCTCTCTCTCTCTCTCTCTCTCTCTCTCTCTCTCTCTCTCTCTCTCTCCATCTCTCTAGACCAATTCATCGCTCCTTCGACGAACGGAATCTCCTCAGCAAGCAAATCTTCTAGGGTTCTTGAAGGATTTTCAGGTTTGTTTTCTTTTATATTTGCTGAATATTGTCTTGATTCTTTCTTTTTGTATTGTTAAAAAACTACCCTAATTGAGAAAATCTAGTCTGATCGAAGATTTGATTTTGGGGTATACATAAAAAAAAAAACCTGCTAGTGGTAGTGGGGAACACCCAGACCATCATCGACTACTACGTCCCTAACGCAGCGATTGCAAGTCTCCAGCCATAACCGGGTCCTCTCATATTTCAAAGAACATCCCGTTTGTAGTATCTACAGCATTACAAACAACTGAACCACTTGGTGGCAGCGATTGTATTATAATACATACATATATTTACTCTCATATTCACCTTTTATACATGTCTTTGTTTATTGTGTAGATCAATGATGCAGTAGCCATGAGGGTATGGTTGTGGATGGATGCCTGGGGGTGGGGGGGATTGCTTTAGCTAGAAAGAGAAAATTTGGTAACTTTGTGTTTTTCTTCGTGCTTAAACAAAATTAAATGCTATGACTCACAACTATAGTTGTTACATAGGGAAAAAGGGATGAAAGTGATTCACAAACTTTAATATTTTTAATTTGTTTTCTACCTTTATTTTTTCTTTTTTCTTTTTATTTTTTATTTTTTATTTTTAACTTTCTTCCTATCTTTTCTGACTATTTACCTTAGAAACCAAACACAATATTACATTTTTCTTAGTATTTTCCTTTCTATTCCCTTGCTACATCCATGTACCAAACATAGCCTTAGTTCTAGGGTAGATATGAAATTTCATTTGGGCAATCATGCATATTGTTCCCATCAGACAATTTGAAAACAATGGAATCTACTACTTCAATTCGGCTCACAAGAGTTAATTGTTCTTGATTTCTAATTTATTTATTTTATTTTAGCTATCAGTTTATTTTGGAAAAGCTGATTAGGGAATGTAGAGCTGTCACTTAAGTCATTAACTTGTAGGAAATTTTGTGATACATCCTAATAATAGGACATATCATTCTAGTTGTTTAGGTCCCAAAATGTTGTAGCTCAATCCCATAGTGCTATAACTAGTGCCAAAATATTTTAACTTTGAAATTACTTAAGGGGTTTTCAGATTACACCATTTTGGTACCTAACTACAACATTTTGGAACACAAATTGGTATGATCTCTTACTTGTAATCTATCTTGTCTAACTTGGGAAATTTCCATATATAGAGGTTTCCATATGGTATACTACTAGCTTTTAATTTTAGTTATGAATCAAATTGAGTAATTTAAAAAATGAGCTATGTAGATGTACAATACTAACACAAAATCTGACATTTGTATTTTAGTGATCACGAAAGTATCTACAACACATCAAATTTCTTTTTTAATTGCTTGAATCACTCTTTTATTTATTTTTTCATAATTTGTTTGTTGACTTTCGATTTCAATTATTTACTTTGAAATTGGAGAGAAAGAAGGGGTCGGTTCTTGTAGAGAACTTTCTTTTGCCCCCTCCTCGATTATTTATCTACCATACACATCTATTCTTATTACTAATAGCAAAGACTTCAAGAAATACAATACCAGAGAATGACACATGGCAGTAGTTCTAATTGCACCAATTTCTAACACTCTCTCTGGAAGAAATCTGACTTTTTCTCTCTCTCTCTCTCTCTCTCTCTCTCTCTCTCTCTCTCTCGCTCCTTCTAACGTACTACTGCCTCCAAGGATAATCCCCATGAGGTATCCCTCTCTATATTCTCTCCCTCTGCCCACATCTATCTTTCGGTCTATAAAAATCTCTCTCTCTCTCTATATATATATATATAGTTTTTTTTATGTCTATGTATCTGTTGAGATAGATTGATTGGCTAATAGATGTGGTTGAAGAAATATGTAGAGTTCATGATTTTTTGCATTTGCAAAATTTAATTTTGTGTGCAAAGTTATGAGATTGATGGCCTGATTAATGAAAGTAAGATGAACTTTGTGATGAAAATGTAGGGAAAACATGATATAGAGATTTTTTTTAAAAAAACAATCAGTTAAGTTGTGTTTGAGTTTAAATTTTGTCAATAACAACTTTGAAAATAAATTTGTTAAAATCTTCTGAATTCTCTTTCAGTTTACTTCTTGAACGAAATACGCTTGGGTGGCTATAGATCATTGAAAGATTATCAGGTTTGTTTCTTTTCGCATATTTTTTGAAATCTATCCCTATTCTTTCTTTTTTCTTGTTCGTAGTTTAGGATAGGCAAAAAATATATGATTTTGGCATCTTTAGAAAAAAAAAATTACTTGGAGTGGAGGACGTGTATATATGCTATTCACTTTGAGTGTACCCTTTATCCAATTTGTAAGCAATGGTGGAATATGCCCTATACTCTTGTGGTTATGGAAGTTATTACTCACGTTTCCTCCACACAAACCCACATTTCTCTGAAACATACTTGGGGTAGCCAAAGCATATTGAAGGATTTTCAGGTTGTCTTATGCATTTCTCCAAATCTGTTCAACTGCGTTTATTAGGAGTTATTCAATTTATGTCCCTTATAAGGCTTTGTTTGGTTTGTTGATTCATTGAAGGAAAAAGAATTGGGAAAGTACAAGAAGAGGAAAATTGGTTCTCTTGTGTTTCCTTGATGCTCAACATTATCAAAGTCAAGTAGTTTCAATCGATAACCGTAACCTGAGAAAAAAGGGATGAAAGTGACTCGTATGTTTTAATATTCTTAATTTGTTGCCCACCATAATTATTTTCCTTCCTATTTTCCTTAGTTACCAAACAAAGATAGACATTTTCCTTAGGCTTTATTCGGTTCTTGGATTTAGTGAGGGAAAAGAAAGGAAAACAAAGGGAAAACCTTTTCCTTTTTTGGTTAATAAGGAAATCAATGAGAAAATAAGGAAACAAAAGAGAATAAGTTGAAAAGTAAAGTTGAAAATCTGAATGTTGCGAGTGATTTCCCTTCCAGCATTATATATTACAATTATATTTTCGGAAATTTCAATAGTTATTATTCTTTAGGCAGTAAGGAAAGCACAAGGAAAACATGAGGAACTAGTTTTTCTTCTTGTTTACCTTTCCCTTTTCTTTTCCCTAACAAAATCCATGAACCAAACAAAGCCTTAGTGTTTTCCTTTCTCCTCTGTAACTAAATTCATGAACCAAACATAGCCTTAGTTCTAGGTAGATATGAAAATCTCTTTTTGGGCAGTCTCATTATTCCTATTTGACAATTTGTAAACAATGAAATTGACTCCTTCAGTTGTGCTTACCGAAGTTATTTGTTACTATTTTCTTATTGCCTCTTTTATGTTTGAGTTATCATATTTACTTTGGAATGTTGAATGCGTCAGTGGATTACATTGTGCAGATTTGTCACTTCATTCTTTTGTAATTTGTTTTGTTTGACTTGGGATAGTTTAATATACAAGTGTACATGGGGTTGTTGGTTGTCCATGTGGTGGACTAGTAGCTTTTCCATTTAGCTTTGTGTGTATATATACATGTATACTTACATTGTATACATATGATCGGCTTGGACAATGGGAGATCTATAATTCATTCTTAGGCCTAAGCTTTTGCACCCTTTACCCATACTAAAATCATTTGGTCAAAACCCCAAAAAATGTTCTCCAGCCTTTAGAACCAAACCCATAATAAATTGAGTTTAACCAAAATCCCATACCAAATTGAAATAACACTATTCATTTTTGGTTTAGGTTTGAGTAAGGGTTGGAGATATCTTTACTCAATTTTTAAGTTTTTTACTCAAATTTAATTTGATAGGGATTTGGGTAAGGGTTGGAGATGCCTTTGCTCAAATTTCATATTCAAATGGGGAAAACAAATAATATTTCTACCAAATTTTTAGTAAAATTTGAGTTAAAATTGAGTAAGGCTTGGAGATACTCTCTCTTTCCTCCATCCAGTAGTGTAATTGTTGGTAGCATTCTGTTTGCATTTCATATGTTCAAGGAACTATTTCAGATTTTTGACTTGATAGGTACTATTGTATGGCTGAATTTATAGTTGATGGATGGAATGTCAAGTCTGGTCATGTGATTGTCACTCATATTGAGAATTTTAGATATGTGTTGAAGTACTAAATCATGTATCACTTGTCACTAATTCACTAGACATGCTAAAAGACTTGGGTATTTTTGGGTTCATGGACTTAGCGATGGAATGAAAAAGAGAAAACAATGACTCAATGAGAAAAAAGAAAGAAAAATTTAGTGGGAAATCCCATTCTACCAATGTTAGTTATAATAGACCCACCAATTGGTACTTCCCAATGAGAGACCCTATAATTGTGAATGTTGTTAGAGATTAGTCCACAATGCCCAATTATAGATAGTTTTAGTGACTTTTTTACCCCTATACATATACACAGGCATACATATATAGAAATATATATATATATATATGGTAATAACTCTATTTTAAAGATCCCATTGATTTGCATATCAAATATATGGAAATAAAATCCCATAACTTTAGCCTTGTACATTATGGGTCTTTTGATTATTTCTAAAGCCATTTTTATGTGGGTATCCCATTTTTGTATGTTCTACCAATAATCATTGATCACATAACATATTAATCTGTTACTATGCACCATACATTTATGCGAGTATTGAATTTTACACTGCAACTAGTTCGTTTTACACTGCAATTGGTTCATTAGTGTGAAATTTTACACTGCAACTGGTTTGTTTTTACATTGCAACTAGTCATTAGTGTGAAATTTTATACTGCAATTGGTCAAACTCAATCCCATAATCTTGCATATATTTTGGGAAGTTACCAAACTTATTTTATACTGTAATTGGTCAAACTCAATCCCATAATCTTGCATATATTTTGGGAAGTTACCAAACTTATTTTATACTGTAATTGGTCAAACTCAATCCCATAATTTTGGGAAGTTACTAAATCTTGCATATATATTAGGAATTAAGTTACTAAATGCCATAATTGTAGGGCTTTATACGTTAGAATCTGTTTAATATTACACATATCTTTTTTAATTTCGTATTTCACCATTCTTGGGTGATCTAACAGTCATTCATCACCATCACAAAAAAAAATTTGTGTTAAATTTCACACTAGAATGAATATAAGTGTTAAATTTCACACTCATATTCGAGTTATTCAACAAAGGAACACTGTCTTATCACAAATTCATTTGCACATGAGTGTTAAATTTTATACTACAACCTTTTGAACCATATAATTTGAACTACAACATAGTATACAGTTACACATCACAACTTTTGAAGCAAGAACAAGAGTGTTAAATTTTACACTACAACCTTTTGGACCACAACCTTTGAACCACAACATAATATACAATCGGGTTCCATTGTATAGCTTGAGAGAGAGCAGATCCGGTATTGCCATTGTTGTTGAAACCCAGAAAGCTTCCAAGCATCATAAATCAAAACATCAACCGGGTTCGAAACAATCACCAACATCGAATCGGGCGAGTACTTCGCAAGTTGGGGCACAATAATCAAGAACACCCTTGTTCCTCTATATCAATTCAGCCTGGACTCGCTGGGGTTCTGCCTAGCGCCGGCGATGACGATACAGAGAGCGGATCCGATGATGATCTTGGTCCTCGAGTAGTCCACGTCGGCCATGATCTTGGTCCCCGGGAGGAGCGCGGCGGCGTATTTGAGACTGAGCATCTCGCCAGGTCCTGTGTGAGGATGGTATGAGCTATGGCCTGAGCTTTCTCTCTCTAAACAGGGAGAGAGAGAGAGAGAGAGAGAGAGAGAGAGAGAGAGAGAGAGAGAGAGAGACCTTGTTGATGCATATATAATGTGATTTATTCTCATTTAGGTATTTGAGATTTGAATTTTGAAAATCCCTAAAATAGTTGGGGTTATTAATTGCAGTTTTGAATGAGAAATGGAAAGGGTAGTTTGGTCTAAATTTTGTGGTGTGGACTTCAGACGAAATTGTTTCATACGTTGGACCTATTGCAAGAAACCTAGAGTAAAATGGACATTATACTAATTAACTCAAAAAGAAATTTCTTTGTTGGTCAATAAGTAAGAAAGTCAGGTAATTAAATAGGAAATAAAATATTGATAATTGGAAAATAAATTAGAAGTTCCAAATTTTATAGGTCACTTCCATGTATGTTGTTCAAGCCGCTACTTCATTTGCTTCCATGTCTCCTCACTCTCTTTAATTCATTTTTTTTAATTCTAGTTATTGGAATGAGGTATACACTTTTAAATCCTTCCACTTCTAAACCTAAGTGCACTTAGTGATCACAAGATTAACATCACTATGCTTGTTTTTACTTGTAAATTTGACACTATTCTAAGTTAGGTTGATAACATTAAAGAAAATAGCTAATTTGCATGTTTTCATTTTATTTAATAATTGTTAGAAGTTGTTTTTGTTTTCATCTTCTCTTCTCCAGACTAGAGCTGAGTTTTCGACCTTAGTGAAGTTATATCTCTTCAAAAGGTAAGCTATCAATTTAGGTTCTTTTTAGTATCATTTTTCCTCTCCTTACCACAATTGTATTGCACTTGATTTTACATATAGTGGTAAAAAAATAAATTCTTGGTCACACAAGTTATTATTACATAGAAAGAAAATCGTTAACTTGTTTGATGTCATATACGAATGGGGTTTATCTGTGTTTAGTATTATTTCTAGAATACCGTTAACTTGTTTAATTTGATATAAATTTTGCAAACCCCAATGGTTTGCATTTTATTTCAAGGTTTTGAACTTTTGTCTCAAATAGGTAAATTTTGCACCGTTGGTTGCCAAAATTATTTTTTCTTGTACCATATCAAGTTTTTTAGCATCATTATTTATCTACTTCATATAAGTTAATACATTGAATCAATCATTTGTGAAAAGAGAAGGGTGCCTCAGCCTCGGACTTATACTTAGGAGGAAAATGTTATTGAGAAGTCTCCTTGTATGTATAATTATGTGTGTGGGTTGATCTTTTGATGTAAAAATCATAAGAAGTTTAATGTTATGTTGACAATGTTTATACATTAGCGGAGGTCACATCTAGTATTCTTTCTAACAATTCTTTGTTGTATGTGTATATTGTAACAACCTGCATTTCATTTAAATTTTAAAATGCGCATCTCATATTAAATTTGTATTGCCTGCTTTTATGAAAATTTCAATTATCACATGTTAAATCATGTTACTTGTTTTATTTCCTATCCAAATTCTTATTGGGGTCAAACTGCAAATTTATAAATTTCAATGTGACCTGTGTGAATTTCAAAACGGTGGAAGCGTTCCCGTTTAACTCAAACTGTATTTTTATAAAACCAGAAAAGTATTTCTTTCTTAAAAATGAATTTTCTGTATTTTTGGGGTGACCACCGCGCCACGAAAATACCAAATTATGTTTTAATCTGCGTCTCTACCGCGTCTTGGGTGTGGGAGCACGTGAGCTCAACCACACCGGGTGGAACCCACTTGTTTCTTGGAGCCCAAAACAAACTCAGTGTATATATATGTGTGTTTTACTCTCACAGTCTCACAATTCCTCTCTACGGATTCAATTTCTCTATTTGATCTCTCTCAAGACCAATGCACACCCACATAGATTTCAATATATCTATATATATATACATACTCACAAATACACACAGACATAGATACGTATTTTTTTTATGTACATCAAGATCAAGAGAAAGCTTCACCCCTAAAAGCTTGCAAATTTCAATTGGATTTCTATTTGGGTTTCTTTCTCAACCAATTTCTTCTACCTTCGATTTGTGAGTATTTTAAACTCACTCCAAATGTCAATTGTACTTAAGTTCTTATTTGTATCTATGTAATTGCTAATCACCATTGTTGAGATTCATGAAAGCTTGAAGACTTGAAAAAGAGTGATTTTACGAACTTAATCAAGACAAGTTTTTAGAGATGATTTAGAAAGATTATTACTCCTAGAAAACAGTGTTTAAGTATTAAAGCTAATTTTGTCCACATGAGAAAGTATATAAGAAAATTTGTTTTGACAACTTTTAATCTTTCATAAAATTTAAGAGTTATAGATTGAATTATGTTATATTAATTATGGATTCTTAATCCTTATTGAAAAACAAAGAGAAACATATATCATAAGGCTTAGTTAAATTCAGTTTTGAAAATGGGTCAAAAGACCCCTGAAAATCTGAAACAGGGCATTCTCCACGAAGAAGATGAAGCCTCTGCTTCATCTCGCGCCACGATCACGCGAGCGACTTTCGCGCGAGGGACCCGCGCGCGCGAGCCGCGTGGGTTCAGGCAGACAGAAAATATTTTATAAAGAAAATGAAAAATAGGCGGACCGCACGAGCGAGGGTCGCGCGAGATACCTTTCGCGCGAGCGAGCCACGCGTGCGAGGTGGCTAATTTCAGGCAGAAAGAAAGGTTTTATAATAAAATGAAAATTGGGCACATCGCGCGAGCGGCCCGCGCGAGCGACCTTTCGCGCGAGCGGCCCGCGCGCGCGACTTCTGGCAGTTTCTGGTTTTTGTATGTTTTCGTATAAGGGACTGTTTGGATTAATTTTAAAGCACTATTAAGGTTCTGTTTGGGGATTTTATTAAAACAAAATACTATTTGATATGTTTGAAAGACTAAAACAATGAATTGTGACTTATCGATCCCTGTACGTACGTTGTTCCTTTAATTCAGCAAATTCCTTTATGTTTAAGTTTCATAACATACATGTGGAGTCAGTGGTACATGCATATGGGTGTCAGTCAGTGTGGAAAAGAGTAATGGTCAGTATGAAAAGAGTATGAGATTGAGATTGAGATTGAGATTGAGATTGAGATTGTGTGGTGGACACTCCCTGGTTATGGTGTACCAAAGTGTGACGTGTTGATTGCGGTGAGAGTATCTTTGTAATGCGACGGTGGCAAATTTGGACATTCCCTGGCGCCCATGGTAGCGTTAAAGTGTGTGACGCCGAACTTGGACATTCCCTGGCACCCATGGTAGTGCTAAAGTGTGGCCTACGGACACTCCCTGATACCCGAGTCTGGATACTGTGTGAGGGTCCCTCCGGTATTTGCATGGCGGTTTAGGTATTCAAAGTGTAAGGCATTGGACACTCCCGGGTACCCCGGACCAAAGTGTGAGGCAAACTGGACATTCCCTGGCACCCCGTTGCTAAAGTGTGGCTACCTTAGTGTTTCAAAGATACTGGAGTGAGATAATGGGATGTTGTGTCTGTCGAGAGAAAAGAGTCGGCAAGATGAGTGTGGTGCATTGTCTCATACACGATCATATGCGTTATGAATAAACAACTTTGAATATATGTCCCTCGTTGGTTTATAAATTGAATTCTTTCTACGGTTAAACTATTGATTTTACAATTTGAAAATGGATAAAGGTAAATGGGTATGTTTTACATTCAAAGTTATGTTTTTAATAGTCACCAGCTTCTTGAAGCTGATGACGTTGATGTGTCCTGGACATTCGTGTTCAGGCTTTTCAGGTTACGACTACGCTGAGCCTTATGTCTATGCTAATTGAGAACGGCTGCTCTTGGAAGAGAATCTGTTATTATCATTTCATATTTTATGTTATATGCTTTAAGTTATGAACTAGTTTGTAATAAGGATGACTGTAATAGACATTAAGTTATTGTTTTGTTTTCAAGGCGGTCCGTGCCTTTAGATGACCCAGTGCTGTAATATTTATTAAGTTAGAAAAATTTTATAAGCCTTGATTGCTCTTCTCTGATTATTGTTTATTGTTGTTCGACGTTTGGGACGGAATCGATCCTTCAAACTGTCGCGACCTACGGGTCCATAAAGGAAATTAAACGCTTTCCTTATTTATGCTACGTCGGGTCGTGACATATATAAATATATGTGTATATATTTATGAATTGTGCCGTTGTAGAGCTCCATCATTGGATGTTCAACCTTAGCTAGACTTTTGTCTTGTAAAAAGCTCATGATTTTTGTTCCTCTTTACTACTACTCCATATTTTGTTACCAATTTTAATCTTGTTAATGTTGCTATAGTATTCTTGACCTTACAAATTTTAGTATGACACAAAATCTTGTTAGTATTAGCACCATATTATATACAATATTCCATTGGTGCATTTAAATTATTTAAGGAAGTTATACTTCATCTATTGTATTGTTTGCTAGTTATTACTTACTAGTCTTTGATTACATTCCTCAAACTTCAAATAAAACTAAGTGTTTAAGAACAACGAAAATTTTAAATTTTAAAATCGTTTTCTTTCGGTAATCTCTTAATTTATTCTTTTACTCACTTATTTTAGATAGTTCCTATTTATGAATATAACTGTTAATATTTGTTATCAATTTTGTTGGCTTTTTTCGACAACCCTCACTTCAACTAAAACTAATGAAGTTTCATAAAAAGTTGCTATCTGATATCTTAAACTAATATTTGAACTAAGATTCTTTTATTTAGCTAGGAAAAGAGGTACTAAATAAATATTGAATCATGTGTCTTGCATTAATTCATAATTCCATCTGCCCAAAATTTGACAGATGAATAAGAGTTGGATGGAGATTGAGGATAGGCGACACCCTAAGTACAGAGATGGAGTTCAACAATTTTTAGAATTTGCTTATGTTCATATTGAACCCACGAAAGAAATTAGGTGCCCGTGTGTCAAATGCAGCAATGTCTATTCTCATAGTCGAGAAGACGTGGAAGCTGATCTGTATTATAATGGTATAGTTAAGGGTTACACTACCTGGATATTTCATGGAGAAGAGTTTGAGTCAAGCATTGATGATGATGGTTGTCAGTCTGACGAAGAAGATGATGATAACCATGATGAAATGCACAAAATGATATATGACTACTATACTGTATCTACCACAAATTGTTGGCCAGGAGAGCAATCTAGTGCAGAAAGGAATGCAATTCCCGAAGGGGAAGCATATAGATTTATGAGATTGTTGAGAGATGCCGACAAAGAATTGTATCCTGGTTGTGAGAAATTCTCAAAGTTATCCTTTATTGTTAAGATTGCTACACCTAAAGTTCTTAATCGTTGGAGTTATAAATCCTTCACCATGTTACTTGAGTTGTTGAAAGAGGCATTTTCTCAAGCTAAGATACTTCCTAGCTCTTACAATGAGGCTAAAAAAGTAATTCGAGACTTAGGCCTTGACTATGAGAGGATTCATGCTTGCAAAAATGATTGTGTACTTTTTAGGAAGGAATACAAGGATGAAAAATGTGTGTCCACAGTGTAAGGAGCCTAGATATAAGGTTGATGCTGCAAATGATGAAGGATGTGGGAAAAGGAAAAAGATTCCTCAAAAGATTTTACGGTACTTCCCTCTTAAACCAAGACTTCAAAGGCTTTTCATTTCAAAGAAGATAGCATCGGATATGAGGTGGCACAAAGAGAAGTGTGTTAATGAGGAAGGTGTGTTGAGGCATCCAGCTGATGGTGAAGAATGGAAAAACTTTGATGCAATGCACAAGTTCTTTTCGGATGATCCTCGCAATGTAAGACTAGGGTTGGCAAGTGACGGGTTCAATCCTTTTTCAAATATGAGCACTTCTCACAGCACATGGCCTGTTATTCTTGTGCCATACAACTTACCGCCATGGAAATGTATGAAAGTTCCATTTTTCATCTTGTTAATGCTTATTCCTGGACCCAAGTCACCGGGAAATGACATTGATGTGTATCTACAACCTCTAATAGATGAGTTGAAAGAGTTGTGGAAAGTCGGGGTTCATACTTATGATGCTTCAATGAACTCAAATTTTTGGTTACGTGCAACGGTGCTATGAACAATTAATGACTTCCCTGCTTATGGTTCCTTGTCAGGATGGAGCACTAAAGGCTTTTTGGCTTGTCCTGTTTGTAACAAGGAAACATCACATAAGTGGTTGAAGAATGGAAAGAAAACCTATTACATGGGCCATCATCGCTTGTTGACAGATAATCATAAATGGCGAGATGATGATAAATCTTTCGATGGTAACAAAGAATATAGAAGGAGTCCAAAATTGTTGTCTGGTGATGATGTGCTTGAGCAACTAAGTCATGTCGATCCGGTGATATTCGGAAAGACACAACCGAAGAAAAGAAAGCGTGATGAGTAGTTGAATTGGAAAAAGCATAGCATTTTTTTTTCCAATTGCCTTATTGGAAAACCCTTAAACTATGTCACAATCTGGATGTCATGGACATAGAGAAAAATATTTGTGATAGAATTATGGGAACATTGATGGATATTAATGGGAAAACAAAAGACAATATTAAGGCTCGTCTAGATTTGAAGGCTCTGGGTATAAGGCATCAATTGCACCCAACACAAGAGGGAAACTACTATGTGATACCTCCTGCATGTTACACAATGTCAGTAGCTGAGAAAAAGGATTTATGTGAGTTTTTGAATTCCGTGAAGTTTCTAGATGGATATGTCTCAAATATAGCCCAGTGTGTTCACTGCAAAGAATGCAAGATTTCAGGTATGAAGAGTCATGATTCTCATGTATTTTTACAATGTTTGCTTCCTATTACAATACGTGGATCATTAGAGAACGATGTGCGTGATGCACTTATTGAGCTTAGCCACTTCTTTAAAGAATTGTGTTCCAAGACGTTGAAGGTAGATGTGTTGAAGCGACTTGAAAGCCAGATTGTCATAACACTTTGCAAGCTAGAAAGGATATTTCCTATGGCTTTTTTTGATATTATGGTGCACTTGCCTGTTCATTTAGCACGAGAAGCTATTCTAGGTGGGCCAGAGCAATACCATTAGATGTATCCCTTTGAAAGGTACTATTTAATCCCATGCTGTTTTATTGTGCATATATCAAGTTAAAGCATATCTTACCTAAATTGGTTGCTTTTGTCAAACTTTGTCTCTTTAGGCATTTTTATCGACTAAAATGTACTGTGACCAATAAAGCTTATCCAGAAGGATCAATTGCCGAAGCTTATATTACTGAAGAATGCTTGACATTTTGCTCAATGTACTTGTAAGGAATTGAGACAAGATTTACTAGAGAAGAAAGAAACTATGATGGAAATCACGAGCAAACGAATCAAGGCTTATCCAGTTTTAGCCACAATTGTCATCCATTAGGGAAGGGAGATTATCACTTTATGGACGATGTATCTTGGGAGCAAGCTCGTAGATACGTGCTGAAAAATTGTGATGAAGTTTTTCCATTTCTTGCGTATGCTTTTCATCGATTATACTAAGTTGATTTTTTTTTTGATTTATTTATATATACCCTTTATATTACTTGGAAATCTTACTATACATCTTTCTTTGTAGTCATCACAAGAAAGGGATCTTACGAGAAAGTGCAAGGAATGTAGAAAAAAGGCATGAAGAGAAGGTCCCAAAATGGTTTAAAAACCACGTATGTGTTGTCAAATATTTAACTTTTGCACCAAATTCATTACTATAGAGTTATAATTATGTACTTGATATACATGAGTAGGTAACAGGACTATACAATCAACAAAATGGAGGAGTTAGTGAACAACTCATGGATTTAGCACGAGGTCTTGATAGAAGAATAACAAGCTATAAGGCGTGCATCACTAGTGGTTTGCGTTTTCGCACAAAAGATTAAAAAAAGCATCAAAAAACTCAAAATAGTGGAATAGTTGTCAAGGGAGATAACGAAGTAGGGAATAAAGATTACTATGGAGTCCTAACAGATGTTGTTCAATTAGATTATTCTGGAGACCATCGTGTTTTCTTGTTTAAGTGTGATTGGTGGGATATTGGAATGGACAGTCGGGGTATCCAGACAGTCAAACACAATTACACTTGAGTTAATTTCTCAAAGACATGGAACACTAATGAACCCTTTGTGTTAGCATCCCAGGCTGAACAAGTGTTTTATGTCAACGACTCCAAGTTAGGTAGTAATTGGCAAGTAGTAGTCAAGGCAAGCTCGTGATTCGTATGATGTTCCTAACAATGAAGAAGAAGATCTTGTTGGTGACGACGAGCCATACCAACAACAAGAGTCATTTAGTGTAATTGGTAATTCTGATGTTGGTAGTGAATTTGGAGTGTGAAAAAGGGATGGTATTCCCCCAATAAATATTGAGGTAGATTTTACAAGCTATGACGAAGATGCAGATGAGAATGATGAGACATTCATAAATGATGAAAGTGATGATGATGATACCTTAATTAATTATGAGGATGAAGAAGATGAAATGAACAATGGTAGTGATGATGACAGTAAGACAGATATGGAGATATAATTTTATGGAATGCATGCCCCGTTTTGTATTATTTGTTAACTAAAGTTTTGTACTTAAGTGAAAAAGTCCTTTAGTCCTCCATTCTACATTTTCTTATGTATATAGTGTATTTGGTGTATTCTGGATATTATCTTGTTTAAGGTAAATTGGATGGAATTGGAAGATTCATTATCATGCCAAGGTACTATATTTTATAACACAACTTAATTTGTTTTCTGCGTTTATACATTTTCTTTGCATCTTTTGGGAACTAACGATTTACTCAATGCAAATGTTGCATGTATGTCTAAATGGCAGGTAGATTTTGAGCTGGAAGCACCAATGCAGAGTAGTTAGAAGTTGTTGTACTTCTTTGGCAAATGGACATTGAAAAACAAAAAATAGGTGGTTGAAACGTCGAACAAGATCTATGTAAGTTTCTTATTCTGAGATTTTTTTTATAAACATCCCTTTCCATTGGATTTGTCTGCTTTGTCCTACCGTATGATACACCTTCTCCTTAAGCCATTCATAGTTGTGTAACTATCTTTTAAAAGAATTCGTAGCTCCATTCTCTATACTTTGCTTTGTAGTAAAATTTACCTTCAAATTGAGCTTTTTTTTTGGGTCTTTTCTTTAACAAGAATATGTTTTGTACTTTTTTTCTTTTACATTTCCGTTGTGTTTGACTTTTATTTTTTTACAATATGTTTACTCTTTAACACGAATCTGTCTTCAAGGTTAGTATTTCGGATCTGTGTTTTGTTTCATTTCTGTTCTGTGCATGTATTATGGAAGCATCTTTTCGTCACATGAACCCTCACCTTGGTTTTGTTTAAGCAACGACGTAAGATATTTAGATTTGTCTTCACTTTGTATCAATTTGGGTCTTGTTTGATTTTAATTTTTAATCAATCTGGGGTTTGAGAATTGTGCGTTTTAAATGAATGTTCTGGAACTTGAAATTGCAGAATGGGTGAATGCATTCTGAAAAAATTCCAAACACACTACTCTTCTAAAGGTAACTCTGCAGCTATACTTAGACTCCTATTTGACATTACAAATGTGTTGTCTTCAGAATTTTAGCATTTCCCTGCTTGAACACACACACACACACACACACACACACACACACACACTATATATATATATATATATAAATTTTGTGATTAATTATAGTTTTTTTGCTGTAGTTGTTAACTTTGAAGTTGAATGTCTCTGTTTGCTTCGTCCAAAGAAAAAAGCTTTTTCATCAGGTAATAACTAATTTTATCAAATTGATTTTAAAATTAAACTATCTGGTTTTGATTCATTTCAGATGGTTGAATAGGTGAAAAAGTAGATTTGAAGGTCCTCTTCTTTTTTTTTTTTTTTAAATTTTGTTTTAATGTCTCTGTTTTATTTGCTCTGTGAAGGCAGTGGTACTTTCTTCTCCTTTTTTAAATATGAGCAACATGTGTTTCATACAAGATCTTTGAAGCACCCAGAAATTAAGAAAAGATAAATGCCAGTCTGGACAGTATGAAATGGCTTTGTTTGCAGAATTTGACTTTGTTTGCATTTATCTTTCTCTTTTTTAGCTACTTAAGACTACTTTTGCTTCCTCAAAAAAAAAAAAAAAAAAAAAACTGCTTTTGCTATTTTTTTAGCTCCTTCGACTAAAAAATTTTTTTCCACCCATCAAGGTCATGTGGTTCATACAAGTGGGAACAAGCCTTGCTTATAAAAAAAGAAACAAAGAAAAAAGAAAAAAAAACTGGGGGTAATGCTATTAACTGAAGCTGGCCCAGCCTTCACTGTATTCATATCTTTACTTTTTCTTTGGTTATGCAGGCAATGATCGTTCAGAAAATTGGAAGTCAATACTTTGTGCGGATAAGGGTTGTTTTTCCTAATCCTAATGAAACGATCAATAGTTGTAATTAGTTGCAGATATTTGTTGCAGGTTTGGACATAGCTCAAGTTTGGTCGTTACTTTGATAAGTTTAGTTTTTCCTCATTGTTGCTAGTTTTCCTAATCCTCCTAATAAAATAAAAAATCTACTTTCTTCCAGAATTTGATTTATTCAGATTCATTTGTTCACGTTCCTAGGTAAGTTTCACACTAACAGGTTAAGCTGCACATATCCTTGGTTCAAATTCTCATGAAGTTTCACACAAATTTGGTTGTTTATTGACTGGTCATGAAATCTGATATGTAAGCATGTGTATGCATGTGTAAGCAAAGCATGTTCAAATATTTTGAAAGGTTTTAGTTAGAAAAAATCAAGTACCATTCTCTCAATCCCTTTGTTGAGCATCTCCAATTGTATGCGTGGAGATACACAGTCAGTTCATTTTGTTTGGATCTCTTTGCTTTTAGATGTCACTGAAATTAAGGGATTTGTTTTATCCATCAGTGACTCCTGCAAAGAACTAACCATTTCTTACATGTTTCACTTGAAAGTTGGAACTCAATTGTCTTAGACTACAATGTCAATTGGTTTAGACAATTTCTTAGACGACAATAAAAATCATGTGGGTGTACTAACATATTGTATTGTGGCTGTTTGATTTGATGAGTAGGTTGAACAAAATCATCATGGAGGAGCTATAAGGATGTTTCTTAGTTAGGACAAGGTTCACGAAATGGTCTTTAAGTAAAATAAATGATCTTTACAACGATTGATATTGTAAGTATGATTCTTTAGATTTCTTATGTAATTATGTTGTTATAGGGGTTAAATACATATTTTACTTCACATTTGAGTTTAGGTAAAACTATTTTTTTGGAGTAGATCTAAATAGTTTAGATCCTTTTCATGTTTAGGTACTAAGGGTGTGTTTGGAATAAGATTTTGTTTAAGTAATTGCTTCCTTCCTTATTTTTACCCGTGCCCTTGGGCACGGGCAATTACTAGTATATACATATTGAAAGAATACTAACGTTTCCTTCATTTTTTTCGTTTACAGACTGGAGATGGTTGAAGATTAATTGTTCAAAGCGACAAATCATGAGTTTGGTCTTCTGGAAATTCTGAAGCCTTTCTTTTGGGTGATTAATGTAATGGTGGTCTTGTAATATATACTTTGTCTATGCCCATCTTTGTATATTTTTGTGTTTGAATCATATGTAACTTGCTTACATGTTAAACAAGTTTTGGTGTTGTATAAAAGTATTTTGTTGGTGATACAATTTTAGACATTTGTTTTCATGTATGTGAACATCTTCAGGAAGAAGACCTATTAGTGGCCACTGCATTGATAAATAGTGACAATGTCAATTGGTATTGAACCACAATGGAAAATATTACTCTATTTATTAATCATACATTTGCTGTGACTAAAGGCAAACTTTAGTGTCAACATGATTTGTGCCACAGAAAGTGTTATTTTAGTGGCAATATTTATTGTGACTAAACGAAAACTTTAGTGTCAACATGATTTGTGCCACAGGAAGTGTGTTATTTTTAGTGGTAATATTTATTGTGACTAAAGAAAAACTTTAGTTTCAACATGATTTTCGTGACAAAACGTTCACAATTCAGTGATGATATATTAGTTGACACTTAAAGTGTTTTTTAAGTCACAATCCTTCGTTGCGACTAAAGATAGTGTCTTTAGTGGCAACACTTTCATTAATGTCACAAAAACTTTTAGTCACGATACAATTAGTCACAATCTAGTGGCAACCATATTTCTTGTCACTATAGGTTTTAGTGACAATATTTAGGCCTTTAGTGGCAACATTTTTTGCCACTAAATGTCAATTTTCTTGTAGTAACCCTTTGCGAGTTAGTATTAATCAGAAGATTGTCTTTATCTTTGTAAGCTTAATTTGCTTATTCTTAATGAAATATTTTATAGGTGTTCAAAGAAAAATTAGTGTTGTGAAGTTTATATACAAGAGAAACCATGTTGCATGGGCTTGCCAAAGCTTGAATGCCATGCACTCAAATGGGCCTACTAGGCCTAATCCTTAATATATCATATATATGAAACCCATGCAGGTTATCTTTGTGGCTGAACATCTCGTTCTTTAAACAACAATGCTAGGGGCACCAAAAGATACAAAGAACTTCCACAAAATGAGTGGAAGTCTATGTGACACACTGGGATCCGCCAGCAATTAAGCATTATTTCCATTAATTGCTGGCGGGTCCCACTGTGCCACATAGACTTTCCACTCATTTTGTGGAAGTTTTTGTATCCTTTTGTGCCCCAATCATTATTCTTCTTTAAACTCTCCCATCGTGTGGCCAAGTTGAAAAACGCTTATTCCGTTACGAAATATGAAACTGAAACATTGGAGCTTGACTTTTTTCTGGTGTGCGCTATGCCAAAAGTTTATTTTCTAGGGTTAATTGCACTTTGAACTCTTGAAGTTTGGATAGTTTTGCACTTGGCATCCTAAAGTTTCGAATTTGTCACTTTAGTCTCTAAAGTTTGGGATGAGTTGCACTTTAGTCCCTCCAAGACTTTTCGTGACGAAATTTTCACTTTTAGTGATGAATGATTTCTTCACTAAAGGGCTATTTGGACTTATTTGCCACATTTGTGAAACTTTAGAGGCCAAAGTGCCAACTTCGAAACTTATGGTGCAAAGTGCGAACCATCCAAACATTGGGGGTGCAAACTGCAATTAATTCTATTTTCTAAAGGTGAGTACTTTAATTTGGCTAAGTTTTGCGGATACTCGTTAAGTAGACACGGACTCTTCTAAAAGGCCAAAAAATCGGAATTGGATATGCTTCTGCTTGCATCCACACAGGCTTGAATTCTTCTCATGTGCCGACAATGTGTTTTCTCTAATTTTTTTTTGATAAAATGGGAATTAATGTCTAACACAATCTTTGGGGTGAAATTAAGAATGTTGTGTGTTAAGATTACTTATATATCTAGCCTTTGTATGCCTGTTAATTATATCTTAGTTCAAAATAAAAAGTCAAGACAAAGAAAATGTAGTTATAGAGTCTATATATAAAATTATATCAAAGTAACTATTTTTTTTAATATATTCTATACGTACCCATCACATCACAGACATTGATTTCGAAAAATTGACAAATATACAACGTCCTCCTAGACTCCCGTTGTAAATTAATAAAAGAAAAATAAAAAATTCAAAATCTCACCAGACTTCAAACAAGTATATGGACAATGAATCAGTGATGATGATGTTAATCAACAGCCATCCCAAGCAGTCAAACATTAACAACTGAATAAGAGAAAATAAAGATTTCTTTATATTTCTTTTTCTTTTTGTAAGACTTTTCTATAGCAAGCATTAAATCCATGACATGTTTAGGTGAAATAGTAAACGCAATGTCCCAGTTTAGCTAGGTTGACTCTTCCCCATTTTATCCGTTGCATGTGATTTGCATCTAATTATCAAACTTGGATGGAGAGAGAGAGAGAGAGAGAGAGAGAGAGAGAGAGAGAGAGAGAGAGAGAGAGAGAGAGAGAGAGAGAAAGAGAGATTTTCTTCATGAAAGGATGACAAGAAAAGTTGTGACAGGAGTTATTGCCTGCCACTTGCAATGAAAGCAGCCATTAAAGCTCCATGAATCATGGGAGACTACTTCATTGGACTCATTCTTTAACCCATTTCGTTTATTAATCACATATTTTCATTATAAAAAGAATAAAAAAATTAAAAAGAGAAGAAAGAAAGAAAGAGAAGAAAGCGAGTGAAACCCGTGTAAAAATGTAAATTAATAGAGTGGTTCCAAATTTGTCGCAATAAGATCTAATTCAATTAAAACAAGATCATTTATTTCGTATTGAAAGTTATTTTATTTGGTCATTATAAGATGTGTTAGGGAATCAAATTAGAAATATGATTTAAAACTCAAGTCATTACTCATTTGGAAATCATAGCATTATTTTACTATTCAATAAAAAGAAGGTATTTCTATTATTATTGTCATGTGTTGAGAACTAATTTTGATATACGAATTTGGGAACCATAATTGTAATGCCCCAAGCCTGTTGGGCCAGTAATATAAAGATGAGTTTTGTTAACATGTGTCTTTAGGGTTTATGTTAAGGTTCTAAAAGTGAAAATAAATAAAGGAGGCCCACACCGAACACTGATACTCACACTATATCCCTTGTTCATTTCCACATTTAAAACCTTAACATACACCCTAAAGAGACATGTTAACAAAACCCTACGAAGAAAGAGTGTAACAACATGACATAAAAGTCAAGTTGAAAGCATTAGTGGGAGAAATTTACCGATGTGTAAGATTAAAATTTCTCCCACTTGAATATGGGACGCACTTGTTGCATCAAATGTCCAGTAACTTTTCTTGGACAACTAATGTAGGGCATACCTCTGTTCCCCTTACAATCCTACTTGGTGCTCCACATTTTCTCTCGTGGGTAACCACAAATAAACATACCACTTGATCACCCAGAGCCAACTCTGATACCATTTGTAATATTTTATGTCTACTGTCCAGTAACCTGAAAAAAGAGCCTAATTACTTTCCTCAAAATGCTTAATCTCAAGTAACTTAATACCAAACTTGTGATGTTTAATAAGTTGGACCACACTTATACCACCATAATATTACTGCATGAACAATTAATAGCATTTGACGCCACCAAATACCAATATAATGCCCCCCCACCCAAAAAAAATAAAAAATAAATAAAAAATAGAAGACCAAAGACCAAGTCGTAGTCCAACTCCAAGTTTTCAACAACAACAATGTGCAATTGCACAGATGATGACGCCATAAATACAGTAATACAACTATCGTTAGGAAAAAGAACAAAAAAAAAAAAAAGTTAGTTTGACATTATCTTTGGCACAGAAGCATTGCTTAAGGTAGTTAATGGTGGGAGGTTCATTGCACGTGAGAGTTGAATTTTATGTACTCCATGTCATGTGCATTGAAGCTATAGTTGGTTAATTGGTTTATTGGGTGGTTGTTTGATCAAACACTAACTTTCCTTTTGTGGAGAGATTGGAAAGCAGTTGAAACGTGTTATGTTAGCTACCGCTATGTGTTTATGGAATATTTTAGTGTCATAATTATTGCTCTATGGCAACTCATTCGAGGAAGAAAATAGTGTCAACATTTTAGTTGACTGCATTGCCAAATTGGAGAGAGATTTGTTAATTTCACTACTTTTCTTGATAATATCAGTCCAGGCCGGGCCGGCCCTGAGATGACAAAAATTATTCGAGGCCTCAAGCGAACTTTCAAAGGGCTCTAAAAAATGAGGCCTCCATATTAAGTTTTATAGAAATTAGGAAGAAATTAGAACAAAATAGGCCTAAAAATGATAAATTTCATAGAAATTAGGAATAAATTAGAAGGAAATATATAGGCCTAAAAATGAGAAATTATTTTGAGGCCCCATGTGGTTGCTTGAAGGCATGGCCTCAAGGCCGGCCCTGTATCAGCCTCACATGTAAAACTCAAAGAACTGCATATCCTTTTTTTTTTTTTTTTTTTTTTGATAAGAGTCCCCCAAAAAATAGCCATATGCTAGAAGTAATTGCTTTTTCTTATTTTCAATTTATGAACTTCTTCACGTATGAAAATGGGATCCGTGTTAAAAATTTATTCAAATTTCACTTGTTTGTTTTAGGTTGAAAATATACAGTATGAAGAGACATTAATACGGCCTTTTATTAATGATACAACTAATTTTACAATTATTCTGCTATTATTTATAATTTTATGGTGAGGTGTGCATTGCTCCAAGACAGGCCAAAGGACCAGACTGCAGCTTGATTATTTGTAATTTGGGCACTATTATATATACATCCCATTAGTATTGCTTACCAATTTTTTTCTCATGGATATATTATGGTTATATAATACTGTAAGATCCTCTTTTTCTACATTTCAATTATTTATCTCGTATATGTATTTTTTTTTCTAAAAAAATTCATGAGGAACTAATTGGCAATTGCCACTAATTCCAGCAAAGATTAATATATGTGAATTACCCGTCTCATCTCAAACTAATAGGTTTAGGTTTAAAATAAAATTTATTATTGTTTCATTGATTAAATTAGTAAGCAATTTATAACTTCTTTTTTATACTTACCTGGATTATCGCAGGACATACACACACGCCCATCCCACCCCAACCCAACCCCAAAGTCCAACAAAGACCATTCATTCCGACTGACGAACAACAAGGGGCAAGCAAGACAGACAATGTATAAATGTAATTAAGCGAATAGATACTATCATTAATTCGTTTGATCATTTATAACATAAGTTTCGTTTATCATAACAAACATAGACTTTTTTTTTTTTTTGAGTAATGCTATGCTTCTTAAATTTTTTTTTACCAAATGTGTTTCTCAACACATGTGACGTTGAGAGCCTCTTCATTAATAGTATGACCACTTCAATATCAATCAATCAATCAAAATTAATTAGGCCCAATACTAAATGTATTGAAAAACACTTTTGAAAAAAAAAAAAAATTAAAAAGCATAGCATTACTTTTTTTTTTTTTATATAGACATAACAAACATAAAGTTAGCTCTTATGAAATGTGACCATGCAATCAATGACAAAATGTGAGATCATTCTCATCAAAAGAAAAAAGGACAAGGCAAAATGATAAATCACCTTAGTGGGGTCACTAGATCGTTGGAAAAAAGGTGGATCTACTTGGTTTCACACACAATTTCAAAACCCATAGACCCAAAATCATTGAAATGATTATTAGAAATCAATCTAGTCGATATCTATAGTTATGCACCATCAATAACACTATTGGAAAATATGAAGGATTGTGGTATGAAATCGATTGAGTCGTGTTATGGTAGTATTGTCTTTAAGAATAATTTTGTCCTCTTGGATTTAGTGTACTCGATGTAGAAGGTCTTAATACGACGCTATTTTCTCTAGTGGACTCGAATTGGAAGATGTAGTGAGCGCTCAGAATTACTACAAAAACAGAAAAAAGAAATTTGCAAAAACAATTTTACAGAGCAATGGAGGGAGAAGAAAGCATTCTCGTTTTTCTTTGTAAGAAGATATGTGTAAATATATAAAAACGTGAAGAGAAGATAAACATTTTATAGAACCAAAGATGTGTCACGAAGGATTAAATTAGACTGTCCAATAGTTACAACAATAAAAAATAGATTTTAACACAGGTTTAGAATAGATCAGTAACCTCTGTCCAATGGTCAAAAAAATTAATTGAGGAGATTAATTGAAATATTTTTTGTATATGACTCTTGAACAGTAAAAAAAATTAAGTCTATATAGCAAAAAAACGTAACGAATCTCTCGTACGTCATTCGTGTACGCACCATATGCCCGTATAAGTATCAATTATCAAGTTAAATTAGGAGACCCAAATTTGAGATTTGCAATCCCCCACGCGCGATGATATAGTCTTTCCACAACTAGACTTACAAACTTATGAAATGAAAGCACATATAAGGAACACAAAAATCTTGTGTTTAAACAATGTGTGATAGAATTCACATCAAACTCTGTTTGCAATAAATCTCTGGTGTGGTGTGTGTGTTGGGCGTGCCAGAGTCCGTTTGGACTCAAAGTGGTGGTGATTACCTAATCTGACTTCTAATCTAAGCGATCTATTATTTAACAATAAAATAACAGGATGTGGGCTTTCTCTACTCTGACGCAAGTAAGAAAATACAAACGGAAACTGTAAAAAAGGAAACTAAATACAATGATTCAGAATACCTCCATAGACAACCTCTTCTCCATTGATCGAAAGACAAGTGATTACAAATGTTTACAGTAAAACAATAAAGAAAACGAGCACTAAAGAACAAGAGCTCACAGATCACTCAAGAACAAGAAAGGATTGTTATGAGGAAAGATTAAGAGCCTGCTGAGAGCAGAAGTGGCGTGTGTGTTAGCCCCTTTCAAATGTTGCACCACATGTCATATTTATAGACTTGTTTGCATAACCGCTCATGTTAGTGGGGATCATGGAGTAGTGGGGTACGTGGCCCCTAGTTTCTAGGCATATATCAATTTATGCTCCCACTATGTCCCATGATCAACTTCCATGATTTGTGTGATGATCCCACTTCTGCCGCATTCCTCTTTTCACGTAACTACTTTTTCTTCCACCTCAGCATGTTCTGAAAACTGAAGACCCACGTTCTCATTCTTACTTAACTATTTTCTGAGTAAATTTATGACCGATTGTGTTTCTCTGTGTAGCTTCATCTCTGCTGATGATATTACTCGGCCTTCTTTTTAGTAGGAAGCCTACTCGCGTCTCTCGGTCTTGATACCGATGTTGCCTTTGATCCTTACTAATCCCATGGACTGCTGTTATCATCCTATGGACCTGTTACTGCAAGATCTATAGAGAAAGTCCTCGGCCTTATCCGTTAATGCTGAGGCGTTACTGATCTTTTCTGATATCGGCCTTATTTGTTGAGACCAATATTAGAACTCAAGGGTAATAAACAAGTTTGGTATCGGTCCAATTTTACCGATGTTAGGGCTGCAGTTGAGGCTACTCTGCCACTAGCCATACTAGGGTACTTCTCTTAAGAACTTCGTATCAATCGGTCCTCGGTCTTGATACCGATATTCTTATTTGGAACGTATCATCTTTATCAGTAGCTTGATCAAATATCGGTCGTCCTGGATCATCGGCCTTGTCCTCGTTTACCTGCCTATGTGGTCTAGTAGTGACGTCCTGAGTCCACATGACCGTCACGTGCCCTGGAAAACCCTAATTTAGGATGTAAACAAACTCTTAGGCTTTTATTTAAAATTTTGAAATAAAATAAAAAGGCCTAAAACACAAAAATGTGATGTTCAAAAAATGTTTATAACTCAAATCCAACAATATGAATTAAATCCAACATACGCTACCTAGGAATAGGCAATTTGACTCTATTTTGGACCACGTTTCTCCCGGCCCGGCCAATGTGGGACGAGTTGGATGAAGTGTAGCCAGAAATCTCTATAATACTGTAAGATCCTCTTTTTGTACATTTCAATTAATTATCTCGTATATGTATTTCTAAAAATTTCATGAGGAACTAATTGCTCACTCATTCCAGCAAAGATAATATATGAATATATTTGAATTACCCATCTCATCATACTAATAGGTTTAGGTTTAAAATAAATTTTTTATTATTTTTCATTGATTTAATAGTACTAATTAATTTATCATTTTTTTAATAGTATTTACTTGGATCCGGGCTGGATACATGCACCCCATATACACACGCACTCCCTAATCCCAATCCAACCCAAATCAACTCAAAAGACACACAATGAGAAAAATGTAATGAAAGTAGTTTTGCTCACCCAAAAAATGGTTCATTAATACTCACTCAAATATCCCATTGGTCAATGTAATGAGATCTATAATTAAATTAATAGTGTTTAATTCTGGGTCCTACTGCATTGACCAATCGAATGCATGCTTGGGTGAGTATTGATGAACTATATTTTAGATGAGCAAAAATACTCTCAAAACGTAATTGAGTGAGTAGGTGCTATCGTTAGTTCGTTTGATTATTTATACTACAAGTTTCGTTTATCATGACGAACATATATATAGAGTTTTTTTTTTGATAGACAGAACAAACCTAGAGATAGCTCTTATGAAATGTGACCATGTAATCAATGACAAAATGTGAGATCATGCTCCTCATAAAAAATAATAATAATAATAATAATAGGACAAGGCAAAATGAGAAATCACCTTAGTAGGGTCACTAGATCCTAGGAAAAAAATGTGATCTACTTGGTTTCACACACACTTTCAAAACCCGTAAGTAGACCCAAAATCATTGAAGTGAGGATTAGAACTATTTTACACTACCCAGGGGGCAATTAATTTGACTCTCTATTTCGGACCTTTCTCCCGGCCCGATCAATGTGGGACATGAGTTGCAGGATGCTCTTTTCGGAGTGGGTTTGAGAAAAGGGTGTTAACAACTGAGGCTTAGTTTGGCCTCCATATGGCTTTTTAAAAGAAGTTATGAAATTTATTATTAAGTTTTTTGATAATTTTATACAAGTGACACACTATTCTTCAAAAAGACATCATGAAACCAAAAAACAACCTTGGGCTTTTAAAAGCTCCATTCTAGATCGAGCTTTTAAAAGCTCCCTCCAAAAAAGCCCTAAGTTCAATTTTTACAAAGCTCATAAACTAGTTACCAAATGAATTAACATTAAATTGTGCTTTAAAAAAAGAGAAGCACCACGTGGGGGCCAAACTAAGCCTAATTAAGTTTGAGGCGGGAATGGAAAAGGTTTGTAAATCAGGCAGGTTTGGCTCGCTACTAGACATGTTTAACTGCATCGAATAGGACGAGAATAAATAAATGGACCGAGATGAGGCCTGCTAATTATATATGAATAATATTTTATTTACAATTTTTTGTTCACAACTTTTAATAATATGTCTATTTCTCTTCTGTGTCACTGTGAGATCTACTGACATCACAATAGAGAGATAAATATCTTTTTTAGATTATAACTCAAAAATTTGTGTGAAATTTATGTGTAAAATATTACTCATTTTATATATAGAGACTGGAGTATTGGGAGGGTCGGGGTTATTGTTACACCATGTCTTAGTGACTTAGTGTGATACACCAATTATATACAACCATGTATCCAACTTTTGTTCACCCTGTCTTATTCATTGGAAACTAAAAATCACTTGTTAAATTTACTTTAAATTTCAGATTTGTTTTATAGAAAAAGGGTTCATATATACCGTTGTTGCATGTCTTTCCTAACTCTACGACAAACTTGTGGCCCTCACACTACCCTTTTTCAACTGTGGGCCATATGATGTCTTCACATGGCAAGGCAATTTGGCATACCATCAAATGCTTCATTGATTACGATTTTTTTAACTTTGTAAATTTTTTTTTGATTGAACATTGATCGTCATTTACTAGTGGATAATGCTGGAGAATTATCCAAAATTTAAATGCGTGTTATAACAAATAGTGTAAATAATAAAAAATTTGTACCAGCAACAAAAGTAATTCTTAAAATATCTTCCATTACACTGGAGTGAACTTTCAAATAGTCAGTTTGCCATATAATTATACGCCAAATGAAAATTTTGTTGGGATTGTGTCCTCAAATCATTGCTGTATATATTAGATATTGTCATTTTATATATAGATATCAGTTTATATTTTATTATATATGTTTTATGAGATGATTAATTGTAATCCTTAATATCATACACTACAAGAAATGATTTTTAGTGACGAAATATTTTGTCACTAAAAGTCCAATTTTCGTCACTAAAGGTCTTTACCGACGGAAAAAATTTCGTCACACGTTCGTCACTAATTCCTCGACGGGAAAGGTTTTAGTGACGAAACATAATTTCGTCGCTAAAAGTAACCTTTAGTGACGAAATATTTCGTCGCTAAAAGTACCCTCATGTTAGTGACGAAATATTTCGTCAACAAAAAAAATATTTTTCGACGAAATATATTTCGTCAAGAAAGGTCACCTACTTTTAGTGACGAACTTTCGTCGGGAAATAGAACTATTAATGACGAATTAGTTCGTCGCTAAAGGTATACTATTAGTGAGGAAATACATTCGTCGATAAAGAATAACTATTACCGACGAATTATTTCGTCACTAAAGATGATTATTTGTCTAAGAATTCGTTTCGTAGTTAAAAGATAACTATTACCAACGAAATATTTCGTCACTAATAGTATATTATTATCGACGAAATAATAATTCGTCACTAATTAGTATACTATTACCGACGAAATCATTTCGCAGGTAAAAGTTCACTATTAGTGACGAAATTTCGTCACTAAATGTTAGAAGAAAAATGATATGTGAACCATTAGTGACGAAATATGAACAATTAGTGACGAAAATTTCATCACTAAAAAAGTATTCTCTTTTTGGGAATATATTGCATTTTCAGTCTAGTTTTTTTTTTTTTGTTCACCTGCTAATTGAATAATCTAAAAATATTCATAACATCCACAGCATTCACATTAAATAATCAAATGTTCATTAATTTCTAAAAGCATCTACTCAATCCAACATAACAAAATAGTATATTGAAAATCCAAAATACAAATTCAAAACGAAAAATCAAACGTCAATCCCGTAATACAAATATTACTTCAGTCCAAAAAGATCAAAACACGGCGTTGAATTCAGTCCTCGAGATGCCCGTAAATCTTCATTACAAAAATTTAAACTTCAATGTCAAAAAAAAAAAAAACACCTAAGTTTGGAACATTGTTTTTTATGTCCTTTAATGAAAGAGTTAAGGTTTCAAAAGAGTTTAGAGTAACTTTTTAAACTTAAAATTAACGAACCATGTAGAAGCGGGGAGATGGTTGCAGATTCTGCCTCATCAGTTGGTCTAGCAATTGTTTCATTTGTGCTTGTTCTTGTGCCATCCGACTTATCATATCTTGCTGGCTCTCAACAATACCACACAATGAAATAGCCTCTGGATTGGGTTCGCTAGATACCGTCTTAGATGAGCACGACGTTGGCCTAGGCCCATGACCAAGACCTTTAACATAATCTGGCTTCTTTCCCAACACACAATCAGCAACCTCATCCTGTGTTGGGCGGGTCCCTCCCTCAGATACAGGCTGGTTCAACCTCTCCTCCATTTCCTCCTACAAAGCATGTGGAAACTTATAAGCACTCATTGTGAGTAGTCATTACTACTTTTGACCAACTTTAATAAGATATAACTAGTAACTTACATGTATCACCCTAGCTTGGTCACAACACCAATCATTGGCTTCCGTGTGATATGAGCATTTCCACCATTCACAACGGCCAAGAGGCCTCCCACAGGTCTTTTTCTACAATTGAAAAAAAAAATGACTTTTAGAATCGCAAAGAAATATTATTAATTTGAAGACTTGTATAAATAATATTTACCTCTTTTGCTTTGGCTGCCAAAAAATGATCGTGATCTCATACAATGAGTGATAGTCTGGCTAGCTCTGTTCTTCTTATTTGCCTCAGACCGTTTCTTTGAGAGTAAATAATTTGAAGTAAGTGAACAAATATAAATGTTGTTCTCAAAATCTTAAGATTAAACTTGTAATTGTACCTTAAAGGCTTCTGACGAGAAATAGTCGCTTTTTTTTTTATCCCAATCAGGCTGACTCAACTCAATGGGGCAATGGGCACGTGCCTCATTGACAAACATTGAATATTGCACATTTATGTGCCAATATAATAGACATAATACTCATTTAATCCCTCAGATTCCTAGTTTTACATGCATATTTGAATTAATATAATTTAATGGTGATGTCATTCAAATGCGTGTAATTATTTGTTTTTACATATTTTATATGTTTAAGTAAAAATGAAGTGAATTAAAGGGAAGGAAAGAAGTAGCAACCACACCATAGTATATTCATATGAATAGTAATGAATAGTAGTGAATAGTAATAAATAGTGACCAAACAGTAGAAATTATTGTTTGAATATGAAGATTCCAAAAAAAAAAAAAAAAAAAACGTTTACAGACATCCAAGCTTTCAGCTTGGATGCGTGTTTTTTTTTTTTTTATATTATTAATACTTTTTTCTTTCTTATTCCTTTCTCTTTCTTTCTCTCTCTCTCACTCTTTTTCTCAGCATAGATGGTCAAAATTGTCAGAGAAGGAGGAAGAAAAATTGAGACAATCTTCCAATCTTCCAAGCTCGTGCAATTGCTGATGAAAGCAGTGACGAATCGTCACAAGATTTCATCTATAAAATAGACGAAGCAAATGAGGAGAGACAGAATTCACAAGCAGCTCCACAAGCACAAAACACACTGTTAGGGAGAGAATAGTTTAGGGGAGGTTATTATGTGAGCACTTTATATTGTCCCTAGAAATAGAAAACTTTAATTTTTCTTTGCCTTTTCTAGTTCTAGTAGTTGTAAAATTTTACTTTTATGTAATTGATGATTTCATATTCAAAAATATGTAGCAAAACTTTGTGTACTGTATTTCTTAAAATAAAAGATTTGCTTTCTTGTACAACCTTTGTCACTTTGTAGTAGTAAAAATAGTCCTATTTAAAATTAGATTTAATATTTCTAGTCTAGTAGTACTTATAGTTGTCCCCTAAAAAAGTTTGAAACTCAAAATTTTCAGTTTTTATAGCAATATTTTCATTCACTAAAAGACAGATTTTGCGATTAATACCAGATTTCTTAGCCACGTAGTTGTTGTAATCACCTACCAAAGCCCCAAACACACCATATTCATATCTCACTCCAAAAAGATTAGGATTTGGTTTGGACTTATTTGTGTTCTTGGAGTTCAACCACTGTGACCCCACAAGAATCCAAAGTCAAAGGTTTAGTATTTTATTTTTGGTTCAGTATTTCCATGTATGTATATTTTATTAGCCTAGTTGTACTAAACTTTGCTATTTTGCAGATTCCACAAATTCAACCCCAGCTCATGTTAAGTAAAGAAAATAATATAATAATATTAGTTTTCACATTTACCTTGGTTTTATAGCTTTAGTTTTAATTTGGCAGTCACTGTTTACACTTATCTAATTTATCTTTAAATTTTATTTGGAAGACAGTTTCAATTCCAAAATGGTAGGCTAAAACTTTAATTGGGGATATGTAATAAAAACTTAGAAACCACAGCTTCTGTGCACTAATCTTAAATGGGCAAATTTATCTGGATGGGTTGTTTTTCCATTTATGGCCAAAAATATCTATGTATCTATAGTTTATGACCATTTAACATGTTTATATACTATGGCTATATTGTGCTCAAAAGAGTACAAATTTGAAATAAAAAGCCTAATTATGTGGATTGTCAAACTATGCTTTTTGTCATAAAAAATACCTAGCATACTCAAACAACTCATATGACAAAGTTAATATTTCAAATATGTGTTTATATATATTTCTATCCAATAATGGATAGGCAATTGTGTAGTGGCAGAGTGGTGGGGACTGGACGCCGAATAACCCACGTCCGCGGCGGGGCACGGTTCGAACCTAGCTACTGCCCAATTGCCTTTTTATTTTTCTTTAAACCAAACGACGTCGTTTCATATCAAACCTGACACACTTGATATGACCCTGACTAGTAAAAGTTTATTTTTAAATAAAGAATGACTCTGCGGTCTTAAATGCCAAATGCTTTTCAAATGCACAAAAGTTGTGGGATCTAGTGCTGGTTTGCATATTCCCAATTCCTTTAAATCATTTCCCCTAGTTAATTAATATTTCCTGTTTTATAATAGTTTTGCTTAAATCACTACAACAAAAAACCCTTATTATGACTTTAAAAAAGAGTCATAAATGTATATTTATGACTCTTTTTTAAGCTTTTAAAATAAGTCATAACATTGCAGTCATAAATAAGTTCGAGTTTGTTAAAAAAGTCATAAATAATTATTACTTTTACAACAGTTCTAAAAAAATAGTCATAAAAAATGAGTGCTTTCAAATTGTTTATGACTATTTTTTAATTGATACAGTCATAAATAATCTTCAAAAAAGTCATAAATAGCCTTTTAAAAAAGTCATAAATAATCTTTAAAAAGTCATAAATAACCTTTTAAAAAAGTCATAAATAATCTTCAAAAAAGTCATAAATAACCTTTAAAAAGTCGTAAATTATCTTCAAATTAGTCATAAATAACCATTTAAAAAGTCATAAACAATCTTCAAAAAAGTCATAAATAACCTTTAAATAGTCATAAATAATATTTAAAATAGTCATAAATAACCTTCAAAAAGTCATAAATAATCTTTTTATAGTCATAAATAATCTTCAAAACAGTCATAAATAACATTTTAAAAGTCATAAATAATGACACTATTTATGACTTTAGTAGAACTATTGCTACTTTATGATTGTTTTTTATGAAACAGTCATATATAATATAAAACACATTTAAAGAAAAAAAATATTTTGTTGGTAATCCAACAATCAAGATTACACAATTCAAATACATCATCAAAACATGCATGTTACAAATCAACTCAAGAACCATATTCAGATATTATCTTCCTTCCAACCAAAATTTTTCAATAATCAATCTAATAATTAGTTATGTACAAGAAAAATGTAACAGTAACCACTAAGTATGTATTAAACCAACAAACCAATAATGTATATGTAACATTGTTAAAAAAAATAAAAATAAATAAATAAATAAATAAAAACAAGATTAGTGTCTATTTAAACTCTTCAATCTCCGCTAGTACATCAACTTATTTGCAATATTTGTTCCATGTAGTCTAACTGTGTAACACTGAAACAAAAATGAAATCAATGTATTAGATTCTATATAACGAGTATATAATTTTCTTAAATTGTAAAAATATAGATTACCTGGAAAAAGGAAAAAATGTTGAAATTTTCAATACTTAAATGTAATTTTGAATGAACTCAATGAACTCAAGTTGAAGTACATTTAGCTCGTGGCTTTCATATTTCACTTTTTGAGACAACTCTTTCATCTGAAAAAATTCAGGAAAGAATGAGATGTTGAGGATGTATTCCCTCCCCACAACAACACCACCACCACCTCCAACACATATGAAAAAAAAATTCCACAATTTATGAATCAAAGTAAAACAAGAAGAGAAAATTTGGTGACACATTTACAAAGAATACTATGATAATACCTTTATCTTGATAGATTTGGATGGATTCTCCATTATCACTTTCATGCATGAAAAGTAACATATAGTATCCACATTCATAATTTCTTGGTTGCTGTGGTCCCTATGAATAAATGTATAACAAATATTAGACAAACAATAAATTACTGCAATCACAAGTCATGGTAAAACTAACTTATCTTGGAATGAATGTTGACCTAGAATTTCTAAAATTTTCGATAGAGTCTCTTCTATAAATAGAACCTCGCAAAAATTTCAAACAATGAAAACATACCCAGCAACAATTGAATAACCGCAATATACATTATATCAATACATTAACCATAACATACTAAGTATAATTTAAACAGCTACCATTATATCTACCATATTTTTATTCAGATTTAATTACCTTTACGAATTGCCAAATTGGTTTTGGCCTTCTTTTCCCTTTGAAATTTAAAGCCTTGAGTCCACTTCAAGACAATATTAAAAGTTAAAATAAGATAATAAAACGTCACTTCAAGACAATATTCTCACACACAACGATTACAACACGAAAAATTATTAGAAAATTCGATGACTAAGCGTCCACAACTTTCTACGATGCAACCACAATAAGAGGTAATTAATTATAATTCAACTTCTAAACGCAAGAATAAAACACCACAAAGTATTTTATTTTATTACACCTTATGTTCACCACCTCGGCCACCCATCCATGGTCCAACCTACACATATATCACATGTGTCTCCTAACGTAATACTAACTCCCACTCCGGTTCCAACTCTCATGGGGTATCACTGGGATTTGAGTATACACCGAAAGGCTAGTCCTTACGTTCTTGACGTCAATAAAACAATGCCTAGATACACATGAAATAGACTAACAAGCCGGGCATAAGGCTTAAAATAATGAAGAGACGGGTCATCCACGTAGTCGCCGTCTAATCACACAAGGACGGGTCATCCACGAAGTCGCCGCCCAAAATCATAAGGAGCAGTGGTGAACTCTAAGGATTTTCTATCGTTCATACATCCACGTTTTTCACAAAACTCTACTTCATAAGAAATTCATATATCTCAACTCAAATTTCCGTTAAAATTATATTAACAGCTACATGTTCACACAGATTCATAACCCACACAAAATCACACAGTCATAATTTCACAAAGCTCAACTATACATGAGAACTCATATCTTTCTATGTACAAATAAATTAATTTATATTAACGAATACGAAATCACACAAAAATATGATATAGCAAATACGCTTATTTTAACATTCATAAAACTGCTACTGTAATATGAATTTGCTGCCCAAACGGTGCAGAATTGGAAAAAATACCATTAGACAAAAGTTGTCCAGAATTGCGTTTCCTACAGGCAATCGCGAACAGAATCACGAAAACGGTAACGTATGATTTATTAGGAATTTTCTACTAAAATCTGATCCGTGAAAATCCCATATCCGAAAATTGAATAATTGCTCAAATGTATATCCAAGGCTCATCTATAAATCTCAAATCATAACTTCAATCATTGTAAATAAAAACCTAAATCTCATAACCCATAACCATACTAATTTAATAATCTATCCATTTAAATTTCAATCAAACGAGATTGAAAGAAAATAACAAGTTAACTCACCGATTTAGGATTTCAATGTTGATGAAGATTCGCAAAACAATATTTGGGGTTCCTCTTTTCTTCTCTTATTATCTTCTTCTTCTTCTTCTTCTTCTTCTTATTCTTCTTCTTCTTCTTCTCTCTCTCTCTCTCTCTCTCTCTCTCTCTCTCTCTCTCTTGACTGCTATATTTTTCTCATGTCTCTCTTTTCTTTTCTTTTTGTTATCAAAACCCTAGGAGGTATATTATGTATGTATATATGATACACCTACATATATTATAACACAAACACACAAAAGGCTAAAAATCCCGTTTTTTGTCTAGGGGCCTCACAAAAAGGCTTTATATGGGCCCGAAATACATTCTAAAGTTCTAAAATGAGTGACCCAATGGGTGTATATAACCCGGGTACTTAATTTAAATGTTAAAAACACAAATTAACACATTCACGGGCCTATAATCACTACAAAAAAATAAACACATCAATTCTTCAATGACTTGTTCAACTTAAGTTTTTACAACTTAACTCCACCACTTAGCTCTATAAAATTTCACACAATAATTAATGAATAAAATAAATACACACATATAAATAAATAACCATGGTTGTATACACAAAAAATTAGGTTGTCTCATTATTTTGTTTTTTTAAATGAATATTTATATAAAGAAAATGCGGGGTGTTACATGTATACCAAGTGAAATTTCATTTAAAATTTTTATACAGCGCACATTTCCCTAATCAAGAATCTTAACTTTAAAAATCTTAACATATTGTCTTTTTCACTATTTTTCCAAAAAAAACAGTACTTTGATTCTAGAATTTAAAGAAAAAGAGTCATAAAAATAAAGAATATTTATGACTACCCAAAAATGAAGTCATAAAAGTCTTGTTATTTATGACACTTTTCTAAATACTTATTATATATGACACTTTTCACAAACATGTCATAAAAAATCTTATTTTTTATGATAATTTTCAAAAAACTGTCATAAAAAATCTAATATGATTCTTAATAAAATCTAAATTTGTGACACTAAAAGTAACTATCAAGTGTTAATAGTCCAATTTCAAAAAGTAATTTCTTAAAAACTAGTCTCTCAAAGGTCGATTTAAGTGAAATTTCACTTAATATTCATGTAAAGATTTAGTGAAATTTCACATAATATTCGTGTATGCCAAGTAAAATTTCACAAAATATTTTTGTACAGAGGACCTTTCCCTAATCAAGAATCTTAACTTTAAAAATCTTAGCATGTTGTCTTTTTTTCACTATTTTTCCCAAAACAGTACTTACGTTTGATTCTAGAATTCAAAGAAAAAGAGTCATAAAAATAAATAATATTTATGACTACCAAACAATGAAGTCATAAAAGTCTTATTATTTATGACCATTTTCAAAAAACTGTCATAAAAACTCTTATTATTTATGACATTTTCAAAAAACTGTCATAAAAACTCTTATTATTTATGACCATCTTATTATTTATGACCATTTTAAAAAAAAACTGTCATAAAAAAATCTTATTATTTATGACTATTTTAAAAAAACTGTCATAAACAATCTTATTATTTATGACTAATAAAAAAAATGGTCGTAAATAAAACACCACTTACCAATCTTATGACTATATTTGCAAAAAGAGTCATATATGTTAGAAAAAAGTATTTGTTATGACTCTTTTTTTAAAATAGTCATTAGCCCAAAATAAAAAAAAGTCATAAAAAGGGTTTTTTCTTGTAGTGAATATCTGTATTATTTCCATCTTTCGCTATTATTAAATCTAAAAAAGTTTATCTCACAAAAATTTAGCTTTTATTTATTTTTCTTCATTTTCTTACTAGTATATTAGTTTATTTATTTTGCACTGTTAAAATCTTTACCATAAACTGTTAAAAAATAGCTTTAATTACTTTTATTGCAAAAATATAAAATTAGTAGTTTAGTAAAACCCCACAAAAATCCATCATCTTTTATTTTCTTTTTAGTGACAAAATAGTTATCTGCCTAACTTTGTAAAATTTTATTCCGTTCCCTGTGGTTTCGACTTGAACTTCCAGAACTTTACTACTTGTACGATCACCTACACTTGGGTGTGATAAGAAAACGCGTCAATAGGATGTCGTCACTCATCCACTGAGCTGTACTTCTGAAATAACTTGTGCAACTCGTAGTTGCTGCCCTCCTGCGTGCCATTGCGAGCTCAGTGCAGGTTCGCTTAGCATGAGGTGTAGATGTATCCACATCAATCCTCATCTGCAAGTTAAAAAAAAAATTCAAACATGTAAAATTAAATTAAAAAAAGCATATTATTGTCAAATATCTATATGTAAAGTTTTAATAACAAACACTATTTAATATACTTTCAAGCGGGTGAACAACTCCTCTTGATCTGTTTCAGGCACTTCACTCCATTTATTGTATTTCTTTGCAATGTTCTCCCTCGTAAGAACACCAATCTCATTAGAGAGCTTGGCAGACTGAACTTCATCAGTTGGTCTACCTAAACAGGATCTATGTCAACCGTTAACTTTCGGCCTTGACTTCGTATCAGCTTATCTAGCCCCTTACCTCTAGTGGGCCCATGACCACTCACGGTAGAACCTATAATAAACAAATAGAGAGACATAATTACTAATATGTAATCCGCATAACTGTAAAGCAAATGAGTATGTATTAGACATTATATTATTGCTAAAAACAAAATATATAACATGATAAACATTACCAACAGATGACGGTGTATGCGGAGTAGAAGGCTCTGATGGTATACTCGTCTCGCCTGCCGATGATGGTGGACAGAGGCATCATGGGGGTGAAGATAAGTCCGATGGCCCACCTCCACAACATCTACTCTGATCATCAACTACCGGTGGCAATGATTTAGACGAGCGTTGCTTTCCGGGTGCCATAGTTAAACCTGTGGCAAATGTGGATACACATATAAATAATATCATGCATAGAAATTGAATAAATCACTTCACATTTCCAATATGACAAAAGACGTCATAGTAAACATGCGTAGAAACCAATCAAATGTTCATACATTAATAAAGTCACATACTTAATCCACAAAACAAAACAAAAAAAAAAAACACATCTTCCTACATCCAAAATCCAAAGCAAATAAAATTTCAAAAAAATGAGATTAAAACAAGTCGTATATTTCAATCATATGCTCCAAATGCTTGTAAATCTGCAACACAAAAATATATACATCAATGTCAATAAAATAAAAACAAAACAAACAAAGTTTGAATATTTATAAAATACATTATCTTTTAACTATAAAATTACCTCACATATTAATGTCATTGTCATCATCATCATCATCATCAGTACACACATGATTATCGGACTTATCCATATAGTCAATCAAGGTTTCATCCTCTTCATCCTCTTCATTCTCTTCTTCGACCCCTTCGTCATCATCACATATGAAGTCGTCTGTAGTATTTCCTCGCTTCCTTGTTTGCACAATTCTAGCATCAACCATTTCAGGAGGAATATCTTTCCTATTTAATGCCCCAACTTCATTCTCATGAACATGGACAAAGTTCAATAACTCATTTTCTTGGTACACCTCTTCAGTGACCACGTTTACATCATCAGCATCCATTTCTGCAGTTACTAGCTCTGGAACATCATACACATGCCTATGATGAATCTCCTGAACAATTTGCCAATTTATACCCAACTTCGGGTCATTTAGGTAGAAAACTTGCTTCGCTTGGATCGCTAGCACGAATGGATCAATCTCGTACCACCTTTTACTTACATTTAAGCTTGTAAAGTAATCATCTTTTTGTATCCCCTTTTTCTTATCATCAGCATCGAACCAATCACATCGAAATAGTACAAACTGATTGTCCATTGGATAATCCAGTACAAGGACTTCTTTAAGAACACCATAGAAGTTGATTAATTGGTCCTCATGGTCCCCCTCTACAACTAAGCCACTATTTTGACTCTTAGGTCAACTGTCACGATCTCCTGTATGGAATCTAACTCCATTAACTATGCAGGCACTATATGATCGAGCCCTAAAGTCTGGACCCAAAGCTAAGGCATATAATTGATCACTAGCTTCATTTGATACTTCGTGGCTCAACTGTTTCATCTATTAAAAAAATGTAGATATAGTCATATATTTGGGTATGTTAATTAAGTTCAATTCAATTCAAATCATATCAAATCTTACATATTTTTTTAAACCAACTAGCAAATTCTTGTAGGTGCCTCTCTTCTAAGTTTTGTTGACTTTGAGTCATCAAGTATGTCTTATGCTTACTGGATACACAATCAACAATAATTAAATTATGCAACAATAATGTTCTAACTTCGGAGATATCGATTTTTAAATGATATTTGGACAGTGCTTACTCGATGTACTTGTCCAAACTGTCACAATTATTTAGCACGTATCTATGTAAAGTATCATAATCATGCTCTTCCATCTCAAAATAGCGTCCTGCTCCAAAAGGACGTACTTTCGGCATGAAAACTAACAATTTGCTATCTTCCTCACCATTTCCTCCATCATAATTACGTTCATTTTTGTTGTACTTGGTCTCAATTCCACGGAGATACATGGATACAAATGTTAGATACTCATTCATAATATAGGCCTCTGCGATTGATCCTTCGGGACGAGCTTTATTGGTGACATAACCCTTAAGGGTACACAAGTACCTACAAATATATGGACAATTTGCAAATAACGATATGAGTTTTTCAATAAGCATATACATGAACTTCAATTTGTATAACTACTTTCACCTTTCAATTGCATACATCCAACGATACTGCACTTATCCTGCAAGTATTGCCTCATGTGGAAGGTGAATGGCTAAGTGGACTATGACATCAATGAATGCAGGTGGAAGATTGCTTCTAGCTTGCACAATATTTTTGCAATATCATTCTCAAGTTTCTCGAGCACTTGTAACTTCAAAGTCTTACAACATAGTTCTTTGAAGAAAAAGCTTAGCTCAACTAGCGTGGTATACATATCCTTTGGTAAACATTTTCGGATTGCAACAGGTAAAAGTCGTTGTAGTAGAATGTGACAATTGTGATTTTTCATCCTTGACACCTTATGATCCTTATCGCTCACGCAACGAGAAATGTTGGATGCATAACCATCTGAAAATTTTACAGACTTAAGAAATTCAGCAACATCTCGCCTCTCATTAGGGGAAAGTGTATAACATGCAGGTGGTACGGCATATGAGTCTCCCCTATGTTCTGGACGTAATTCCGCCATTATGCCCATGTCAACCAAGTCTGGTCTCGCTTTAAGCGTGTCTTTCGATTCACTATCTATGTTCAACAATGTTCCCAACACATTTTCACAAATATTCTTCTCAATGTGCATCACATCAAGATTATGGCGTAGTAAATGCTTGTGCCAATACCGCAATTAAAAAAAAATGCTCTTTTTAGTCTAATTCAACTCCTCGGGTCTTCGATTTCTCTTCTTATCGGGAGTCCGATACAAAGAAAATGCTCTTTTTCGTCCAATTCAAACCCCAAAAACTTAGTTTTTCATAGTCTACGAGATGAAAAAGTTGTTTTATAGTGTATCTTCATAACCGGGAGTCCGATTCTCATTCCGTTTCTTTCAAAACTTTCTTCAGACGTATGGGAGCTGCGTGTTAAGTTTCATGGTTACCAGATCGACGGTTTGCAATTTAACCCCAAAAACTTAGTTTTTCAAAGTCTTCGAGGTAAAAAAGTTATTTTGTAGTGTATCTTGATAACCGGGAGTCCGACTCCAATTCTGTTTCTTCTTGAAACTTTCTTTAGACATGTAGGAGGTACGAGTTATGGTTCTTGGTTACCGAATCGACGGTTTGCATTTTGACCCCCCAAACCCCAAAAACTTAGTCTACGAGGTGAAAAAGTTATTTTTTAGTGTATCTTGATAACCGGGAGTCTGATTCCCGTTTCGTTTCTTCCTACAACTTTCTTTAGATGTGTAGGAGGTGCGAGTTAAGTTTCGTGATTATCTGATTGACGGTTTGCATTTTGACCCCCCAAACCCCAAAAACTTAGTCTACGAGGTAAAAAAGTTATTTTTTAGTGTATCATAATAACCGGGAGTCCAATTCCTGTTTCGTTTCTTCCTGCAACATTGTTTAGACATGTGGGAGGTGTGACTTAATTTTTGTGGTTATTGGATTGACGGTTTGCATTTTGGCCCCCCAAACCCCAAAAACTTAGTTTTTCATAATCTATGGGGTGAAAAAGTTGTTTTGTAGTGTATCATGATAACCCGGAGTCTGATTTCCGTTCCGTTTCTTCCTACAACTTTTTTTAGATGTGTGGGAGGTACGAGTTAAGTTTCATGATTACCGGATCGACGGTTTGCATTTTGACCCCCCAAACCCCAAAAACATAGTTTACGAGGTGAAAAAGTTATTTTTTAGTGTATCATGATAACCGGGAGTCTGATTCCTATTCCGTTTCTTCCTGCAACGTTGCATAAACATGTGGGAGGTGCGGCTTAAGTTTCATGGTTACCGGATTGACGGTTTGCATTTTGACCCCCCAAACCCCAAAAACTTAGTTTTTCATAATCTAATAGGTAAAAAAGTTGTTTTGTAGTGTATCTTGATAACTAGGAGTCTGATTCCCATTCTGTTCTTCCAGCAACTTTGTTTATACATGTGGAAGGTGTCATTTAAGTTTCATGGTTACCAGATTGACGGTTTTCATTTTGAACCCCCAAACCCCAAAAACATAGTTTTTCATAGTCTACGAGGTGAAAAAGTTGTTTTGTAGTGTATCTTGATTAACGGAAGTTTGATTCCAGTTCTGTTTCTTCCTACAACCTTCTTTAGATGTTTAGGAGGTATGACTTAAGTTTCATGGTTACCGGATCGACGATTTTCATTTCGACCACCCAAACCCCAAAAACTTAGTTTTTCATAGTCTACGAGGTGAAAAAGTTATTTTATAGTGTATCTTGATAATCGGGAGTCCGATTCTCATTCCATTTCTTCCGGAAACTTTCTTTAGACATATGGGAGCTGCGTGTAAGGTTTTGTGGTTACTGGATCGACAATTTGCAATTTGACCCCCCAAATTCCAAAAACTTAGTTTTTCAAAGTCTTCGAGGTGAAAAAGTTGTTTTGTAGTGTATCTTGATAACCGGGAGTCTGATTCCGATTCTGTTTCTTCTTTCAACTTTCTTTAGATGTGTGGGAGGTACAAGTTACGTTTTGTGGTTACCGTATTGATGGTTTGCATTTTGACCCCCCAAACCCCAAAAACTTAGTCTACGAGGTGAAAAAGTTGTTTTTTTAGTGTATCTTGATAATCAGGAATCTGATTCCCGTTCTGTTTCTTCCTGCAACTTTCTTTAGATGAGTGGGAGGTGCGAGTTAAGTTTCGTGATTACCGGATCGACGGTTTGCATTTTGACCCCCCCAAACCTCCAAAACTTAGTTTTTTATATTCTACGAGGTGAAAAAGTTATTTTGTAGTGTATCTTGATAACCGGGAGTCTGATTCCTCTTCCATTTCTCCCTGCAACTTTCTTTAGACGTGTGGGAGGTACAAGTTAAGTTTTGTGGTTAATGGATCGACGATTTGTATTTTGATCCCCCAAACCCAAAAAACTTAGTCTATGAGGTGTTAAAGTTATTTTGTAGTGTATCTTGATAACCGGAAGTCCGATTCCTGTTCTGTTTCTTCCTGTAACTTTTTTTAGACGTGTGGGAGGTACGAATTAAGTTTTGTGATTACCGGATCGACTTTTTGCATTTTGATCCCCCAAACCCCAAAAACGTAGTCAATGAGGTAAAAACGTTGTTTTGTAGTGTATCTTGATAATCGGTAGTCCGATTCCCGTTCTGTTTCTTCGTGCAGCTTTCTTTAGACGTGTGGGAAGTTTGAGTTATGTTTCATGGTTACCGGATTGACAGTTTGCATTTTGACCCCCCAAACCCAAAAAACTTATTTTTCATAGTCTACGAGGAGAAAAAGTTATTTTGTAGTGTATCTTGATAACCGGGAGTTCTATTCCGATTCTGTTTCTTCTTGCAACTTTCTTTAGATGTGTGGGAGGTACGAGTTATGTTTCATGGTTATTGGATCGACGATTTGCAATTTGACTCCCCAAATCCCAAAAACTTAGTCTACGAGGTAAAAAAAGTTATTTTTTAGTGTATCATGATAACCGAGAGTCCGATTCCCGTTCCATTTCTTCCTGCAACTTTGTTTAGAGGTGTGACTTAAGTTTCATGGTTACCAGATCGACAGTTTTCAATTTGACTCCCCACACCCTATAAACTTAGTTTTTCATAATCTACAAGGTGAAAAAGTTATTTTGTAGTGTATCTTGATAACCGGGAGTCCGATTTCCGTTCCGTTCTTCCTGTAACTTTGTTTAGACGTGTGGGAGGTACGACTTATGTTTTGTAGTTACTGGATCGACGGTTTGCATTTTGAACCCCCAAACCCCAAAAACATAGTTTTTCATAGTCTACGAGGTGAAAAAGTTATTTAGTAGTGTATCTTGATTACCGGGAGTCTGATTCCCATTCTGTTTCTTCCTACAACTTTCTTTAGACGTGTAGGATGTGTGACTTAAGTTTTGTGGTTTCCGGATCGACGGTTTGCATTTCGAACCCCAAAACTTAATTTTTATAGTCGACGAGGTAAAAAAGTTATTTTATAGTGTATCTTGATAACCGGGAGTCCGATTCTCATTCCGTTTGTTTCGGAAACTTTCTTCAGACATATGGGAGCTGTGTGTTAAGTTTTGTGATTATCGGACTGACGGTTTACAATTTGACCCCCCAAACCCCAAAAACTTAGTTTTTCAAAGTCTTCGAGGTGAAAAAGATATTTTGTAGTGTATCTTGATAACCGGGAGTCCGATTCTAGTTCCGTTTCTTCCTGCAACTTTCTTTATATGTGTGGGAGGTATGAGTAACGTTTTGTGGTTACCAGATCGACAATTTGCATTTTGATCCTCCAAACCCCAAAAACTTAGTCTACGAGGTGAAAAAGTTGTTTTTTTTAGTGTATCCTGATAACCGGGAGTCTGATTCCCGTTCCGTTTCTTCCTACAACTTTCTTCAGACATGTGGGAGGTGCGAATCAGGTTTCGTGATTACCAGATCAACGGTTTGCATTTTGACCCCCCAAGCCCCCAAAACTTATTTTTTTCATAGTCTATGAGGTGAAAAAGTTGTTTTGTAGTGTATCTTGATAATCGGGAGTCTGATTCCTCTTCCCTTTCTTCCTGTAACTTTTTTTAGACGTGTGGGAGGTACAAGTTAAGTTTTGAGGTTATCGGATCGACGATTTGTATTTTGACCCCCCCAAACCCCAAAAATTTTGTCAACGAGGTGAAAAAGTTGTTTTGTAGCGTATCCTGATAACTGGGAGTCCGATTCCTGTTCTATTTCTTCTTACAACTTTCTTTATACGTGTGGGAGGTACGAGTTAAGTTTTATGGTTACCAGATTGACTTTTTGCATTTTGATCCCCCAAATCCCAAAAACTTAGTTTTCGAGGTGAAAGAATTATTTTGTAGTGTATCTTGATAATCGGTAGTCCGATTCCTGATCTGTTCCTTTGTGCAGCTTTCTTTAGACGTGTGGGAAGTGCGAGTTAAGTTTCGTGGTTACCGGATTGACGGTTTGCATTTTGACCCCCCAAAACCCAAAAACTTAGTTTTTCATAGTCTACGAGGAGAAAAAGTTATTTTGTAGTGTATCTTGATAACCGGGAGTCCGATTCCGATTCCGTTTCTTCCTGCAATTTTCTTTAGACGTGTGGGAGGTACGAGTTATGTTTCGTGGTTACCGAATTGACGGTTTGCATTTTGACCCCCCAAACCTCAAAAACTTAGTCTATGAGGTGAAAAAAGTTTTTTTTAGTGTATCTTGTTAACTGGGAGTCCGATTCCCGTTCTGTTTCTTCCTGCAACTTTGTTTAGACGTGTGGGAGGTGCGAGTTAGGTTTTGTGGTTACCGGATTGAGTTTTTGCATTTTGATCCCCCAAACCCCAAAAACTTAGTCTACAAGGTAAAAATTTTGTTTTGGAGTGTATCTTGATAATCGGTAGTCCGATTCCCGTTCTATTTCTTCGTGCAGCTTTCTTTAGATGTGTGGAAAGTGTGAGTTAAGTTTCATGGTTACCGGATTGAAGGTTTGCATTTTGACCCCCAAACCCCAAAAACTTAGTTTTTCATAGTTTACAAGGTAAAAAAGTTGTTTTGTAGTGTATCATGATAGCCGGGAGTCTGATTCCCGTTCCGTTTCTTCCTACAACTTTCTTTAGATGTGTGGAAGGTGCGAGTTATGTTTCGTGATTACCGGATCGACGGTTTGCATTTTGACCCCCCAAACCCCAAAAACATAGTTTACGAGGTTAAAAAGTTATTTTTTAGTGTAACATGATAACCGGGAGTCTGATTCCTGTTCCGTTTTTTCTTGCAACTTTGTATAGACATGTGGGAGGTGTGGCCTAAGTTTCATGGTTACCGGATCGACGGTTTGCATTTTGGCCCCCAAAACCCTAAAAACTTAGTTTTTCATAATCTACGAGGTGAAAAAGTTGTTTTGTAGTGTATCTTGATAACTGGGAGTCTGATTCCCGTTCCGTTCTTCCAGCAACTTTGTTTAGAGATGTGGGAGGTTTCATTTAAGTTTCGTGGTTACCGAATTGACAGTTTGCATTTTGAACCCCGAAACCCCAAAAACTTAGTTTTTCATAGTCTACGAGGTGAAAAAGTTGTTTTGTAGTGTATCTTGATTACCGGGAGTCTGATTCCCATTCTGTTTCTTTCTACAAATTTCTTTAGATGTGTAGGAGGTATGACTTAAGTTTCATGGTTACCGGATCGACGATTTGCATTTCCACCACCCAAACCCCAAAAACTTAGTTTTTCATAGTCTACGAGGTGAAAAAGTTATTTTATAGTGTATCTTGATAACCGGAAGTCCGATTCTCAGTCCATTTCTTCCGGTAACTTTCTTCAGATATATGGGAGCTGCGTGTTAGGTTTCGTGGTTACCGGAACGACGGTTTGCAATTTGACACCCCAAACCCCAAAAACTTAGTTTTTTAAAGTCTTCGAGGTGAAAAAGTTGTTTTGTAGTGTATCTTGATAACCGGGAGTCCGATTCCGGTTCTGTTTCTTCTTGTAACTTTCTTTAGACGTGTGGAAGGTACGAGTTACGTTTTGTAGTTACCGTATTGATGGTTTGCATTTTAACCCCAAAAACTTAGTCTACGAGGTGAAAAAGTTGTTTTTTTAGTGTATCTTGATAATCGGGAGTCTGATTCCCGTTCCGTTTCTTCCTGCAACTTTCTTCAAATGTGTGGGGGGGGGGGGGTGCGAGTTAAGTTTTGTGATTACCGGATCGACGGTTTGCATTTTGACCCCCCAAACCCCTAAAACTTAGTTTTTCATAGTCTACGAGGTGAAAAAGTTATTTTTGTAGTGTATCTTGATAACCGGGAGTCTGATTCCTCTTCCATTTCTCCCTGCAACTTTCTTTAGACGTGTGTGAGGTATAAGTTAAGTTTTGTGGTTAATGGATAGACGATTTTTATTTTGACCCTCCAAACCCCAATAACTTAGTCTACGAGGTGAAAAAGTTATTTTGTAGTGTATCTTGATAACTGGGAGTTTGATTCTTGTTCTGTTTCTTCCTGCAACTTTTTTTAGACGTGTGGGAGGTACGAGTTAATTTTTGTGGTTACCGGATCGACTTTTTGCAGTTTGATCCCCCAAACCCCAAAAACTTAGTCTACGAGGTAAAAACGTTATTTTGTAGTGTATCTTGATAATCGGTAGTCCAATTCCCGTTCTGTTTCTTCGTTTAGCTTTCTTTAGACGTGTGGGAAGTGTGAGTAAAGTTTCATGGTTACCGAATTGACGGTTTGCATTTTGACCGCCCAAACCCCAAAAACTTAGTTTTTCATAGTTTACGAGGAGAAAAAGTTGTTTTGTAGTGTATCTTGAAAATTGGGAGTTCAATTCTAATTCCGTTTCTTCTTGCAACTTTCTTTAGATGTGTGGGAGGTACGAGTGATGTTTCGTGGTTACTGAATCGACGATTTACATTTTGACCCCCCAAACCCCAAAAACTTAGTCTACGAGGTAAAAAAGTTGTTTTTTTAGTGTATCCTGATAACCGGGAGTCCGATTCCAGTTCCGTTTCTTCCTGCAACTTTGTTTAGACATGTGACTTAAGTTTCATGGTTACTAGATCGACGGTTTTCATTTTGACCCCCCAAATCCCAAAAACTTAGTTTTTCATAATCTACGAGGTGAAAAAGTTGTTTTGTAGTGTATCTTGGTAACCGGGAGTCTGATTCTTGTTCCGTTCTTCCTGCAACTTTGTTTAGACGTGTGGGAGGTACGACTAATGTTTTTTGGTTACTGGATCGACGGTTTGCATTTTGAACCCCCAAACCACAAAAACTTAGTTTTTCATAGTCTACGAGGTGAAAAAGTTGTTTAGTAGTGTATCTTGATTTCCGGGAGTCTGATTCCCATTCCATTTCTTTCTGCAACTTTCTTTAGACATGTAGGATGTGTGACTTAAGCTTCTTGGTTTCTGGATCGACGGTTTGCATTTTGACCCCCAAACCCCAAAAACTTAGTTTTTCATAGTCTACGAGGTGAAAAAGTTGTTTTATAGTGTATCTTGATAACTGGGAGTCTGATTCTCATTCCGTTTCTTTCAGCAACTTTCTTCAGACGTATAGGAGCTGTGTGTTAAGTTTCGTGATTACCGGATTGACGGTTTACAATTTGACCCCCCAAACCCCAAAAACTTAGTTTTTCAAAGTCTTCGAGGTAAAAAAGATATTTTGTAGTGTATCTTGATAACCGTGAGTCCGATTCTAATTTCGTTTCTTCCTGCAATTTTTTTTAGATGTGTGGGAGGTACGAGTTATGTTTCGTGGTTACTGGATCGACGGTTTGCATTTTGACCCTCCAAACCCCAAAAAACTTAGTTTACGAGGTGAAAGAGTCGTTTTTTTATTGTATCTTGATAACCGGGAGTCTGATTCCCGTTCTGTTTCTTCCTGCAAGTTTCTTTAGACATGTTGGAGGTGCAAATCAGGTTTCATGATTACCGGATTGACGGTTTGCATTTTGACCCCCTAAACCCCTAAAACTTATTTTTTCATAGTCTACGAGTTGAAAAAGTTATTTTGTAGTGTATCTTGATAACCGGGAGTCTGATTCCTATTCCGTTTCTTCCTGCAACTTTCTTTAGATGTGTGGGAGGTACAAGTTAAGTTTTGTGGTTATCGGATCGACGATTTGTATTTTGACCACCCTAAACCCCAAAAACTTAGTCAACGAGGTGAAAAGGTTGTTTTGTAGTGTGTCCTGATAACTGGGAGTCCGATTCCTATTCTGTTTCTTCTTGTAACTTTCTTTACACGTGTGGGAGGTACGAGTTAAGTTTCGTGGTTACCAGATTGACTTTTTGCATTTTGATCCCCCAAACCCCAAAAACTTAGTTTACGAGGTGAAAAAGTTATTTTGTAGTGTATCATGATAACCGGTAGTCCGATTCTCGTTCTATTTCTTTGTGCAGCTTTCTTTAGACGTGTGGGAAGTGTGAGTTAAGTTTCGTAGTTACCGGATTGACGGTTTGCATTTTTGACCCCCCAAACCCCAAAAACTTAGTTTTTCATAGTCTACGAGGGGAAAAAGTTATTTTGTAGTGTATCTTGATAACCGGGAGTCCGATTCCGATTCCGATTCCGTTTCTTCCTGCAACTTTCTTTAGATGTGTGGGAGGTATGAGTTATGTTTCATGGTTATCGGATCGACGGTTTGAATTTTGACCCCCCAAACCCCAAAAACTTAGTCTACGAGGTGAAAAAGTTTTTTTTAGTGTATCTTGCTAACCGGGAGTCCGATTCCCGTTCTGTTTCTTCCTGCAACTTTGTTTAGACGTGTGGGAGGTGCGACTTAAGTTTTGTGGTTACTGGATCGATAGTTTGCATTTTGACCCCCCAAACCCCAAAAACTTAGTTTTTCATAGTCTACGAGGTGAAAAAGTTATTTTGTAGTGTATCTTGATAACCGGGAGTCTGATTCTCGTTTCGTTTCTTCCTGTAACTTTCTTTAGACGTGTGGGAGGTGCGAGTTAAGTTTTATGATTACCGGATCGACGATTTGCATTTTGACCACCCAAACCCCCAAAACTTAGTTTTATCATAGTCTACGAAGTGAAAAAGTTATTTAGTAATGTATCTTGATAACCGGGAGCCCAATTTTCATTTCGTTTCTTCCTGCAACTTTCTTTAGATGTGTGGAGGGTGCGTGTTAAGTTTCGTGGTTACTGGAACGACGGTTTGCATTTGAAAGTTAGGGACAATTCTTTAGACGGTTTCCCGACGAAATATTTCGTCACTAAAGGTAAAACAATTACCTACGAAACAATTTCATCACCAATTGTAATAATTCCCGACGAAAGATTTTCGTCACGAAAGCTTAAACAATTCCCGACGAAATATTTCGTCACTAAAAGTAAAACAATTACCGACGAAACAATTTTGTCACCAATTGTAACAATTACCGACGAAAGTTTTTCGTCACGAAAGGCTAAACAATTCCCGATGAAATATTTCGTCACTAAAAGTAAAACAATTACCAACGAAAAAATTTCGTCACTAATTGTAATAATTTCCGACGAAAGTTTTTTGTCACGAAAGGGTAAACAATTCCCGACGAAATATTTTGTCACTAAAAGTAAAACAATTATCGACGAAACAAGTTTGTCACCAATTGTAACAATTCCCGACGAAAGTTTTTCGTCACGAAAGGGTAAAGAATTCCAGACGAAATATTTCGTCACTAAAAGTAAAACAATTACTGACGAAAGTATTTCGTCATTAATTGTTACAATTAGCGATGAAAATATTTAGTCACGAAAGGGTAAACGATTCCCGACGAAATATTTCGATACTAAAAGTAAAACAATTACCGACGAAAATATTTCGTCACCATTTGATAACGTTTCGTCGCCAAAAATTTTCCCATCAAATTTTTGGCGGGGGAAATTTCCCGCCAACTATTAGCGACGAGCTTTAGTGGCAAAATGAATTTTCGTCGGTAATTGTTTGACTTTTACCCGCAAAAATTGATTTCGTTGAGAAAGATAAACACTTTTGCTGACGAACGTTGATTTCGTCACTAATAGTATACTATTAGTGATGAAAATTATTTCGCGGGTAAATATTTCGTCACTAAAGGTCAGATTTGTTGTAGTGAGAGAATTGTTTGGAAGTTAAAAAATAGTGTATGTAAATTAATTTTTACATAGAATATTTAATAGGTAAAAAAGTAAAGAAAAAATACAAGAAGAGAAATAGAAGTGAAAAAAATAAGGAGTGTCATGCGGCATCTTAAGAAATGAGTTTGGCTTTGTTTTTTTTAAATTATAGTTAGTATATATTTAGCAGAACACCAGGGCACATTAATTTATGACCTTTTCATTGAGTGCAGTTTTGTTCACCCCACCCAACTTTGCCATTAGTTAATGTAGTGAGATCCATGACTTTTTACCATTAATTAATCTTTCTTTAATTCTGGATCCCATTATATTAACCAATGAGAGAGTTGGATGAGTAATGAATGAATAATTAAAATGCATTCCTTTTCATATTGTTCCATGATACTATGGATTCAAGTATATACCACACTTATATATAACATAAATATATTTGTACACATCAACCAATCACATGTATGTAGAAAGTAGAAAAAGGACTTAAAATATGGTACCTAAAGGTGTGTTTGATAACCCAATTAAGTGGTGAAAATGAAAATTTTCAGTACATATTTTCATTCAGTGCGTTTGATAACATACCACTTAATTGAAATAGCAACAAAAAAATCCCTGAAAGCTTTGAGTAAAAATTTTCTACTAAAAATAATCACTAAATGCAGTCTATTTTAATACTTACAAAAATTATTTTTAGTATTACAAATTCAATTGCTTAAAATTTTCGATACTTAATTTTTCAGTTTTATCAACCAAGCCTTAGTCTTATATTTGTTTTGAAAATTGTAATTGCAAGATTCACTTCCTGACCACGTTGACCCAAGTGATTATGACGTACATTTGGGCATTTTGGTCCCATTTTCTCTCATCTTGGTGAACCTGCGAGCTGGACTGGGAGATTTTTGTTCAACAACTTCCATATAAATATATATATCTTGCTTGTCTTGCTTTAGTTTTTGAAAATTCTCAAATTTGGTTTGCTAAAGTTCCTGATGCTATTTCTGAATTTATTTCTGTTAGATTATTTTAATAAAAATGGATATTAATCTTTTTATTGTGTATGGTAATGCTTTTTAAACAATTGATTTTGTAATTGTTCAAATTCTTTTACACATTAACGTTAACGTTTTATAACTTTACTCAACATTGATGTCAATGGTTTAAAACTATTATGGTATACTTATACCCAATGTGTATTACTATCGGTTGTATGATGTTTATGTTGAAGGTCTTCAATTTCTTAACCCTTTGGTTAAAGCTAAGTTAATGTCTTGGAGTAAAAACTCATTTAAGTGTCTTTAAGCCAGATAATAAATTTATGTATTTTTGGAGTAGTTGGCTTTGGTTTTTTTTTTTTTTTTAGTCTAGCAGCCTTCTGTACAGAATAATGTTTATAGTCTATCATCTTTACATATGAGTATTGTTAGTTAAAGTAGGCACTAGGTGCAAGCTTCTTGTCTAATTAAATTGTGCAAATTTGATAGGCTTACGGTAAGGGTGGCAGGTTATTATATCCCGGAGACGAAGCCGTGCTATTTCCTACTACACCGGGTATTACCCGTAGATAGCGCATATCGTCTGAAGTGAGAGTATCGCGCCTCATCTCAATCACCCTATATTGTGATTCTATTCAATGGTAGAATTGACGGTGATTCTATTACGGTGAATTCTTTAAAGGCATTATTTTGTATTATTCTTCAGCAGCTTCTGATGACATTCTGAATTCTATGGAGTAATATATAGTCTTTCTTGATCAAAAAAATATATGAATAATATCGTTAGTCAGACAAATCAATAATGTGTAAGGTCAAGAGATTAATTGCAAGAATTAAGGAAACAATCAAACTCAGAAGCAGGGATGTAAAAAATGCCCGGCCCGACAGGCAGCTCGAAGCCCAGCCCGAAAAAATGGGCCTTAAGCCCGGCCCAAGCCCGAGGTACGGCCAGCCCGGCCCGATCAAGCCCAGAAGCTTTCCAACAATTAAATTTTTTGTCATTTCCAAGAGTTCATAATAATCAAAATTGCAAGTGACAAAATTTATAGGATTGCCAACTTGCTAGTAAATTGAGTAATGCTATGCTTTCAAAATTTTATATCTCAAATGATTCCCAAAATATGTGACAATGAGCTTATTTGATTGGACGATGTTGAAGTGGTCCTACCATTATTGAAGGTGGTCTCACTACCACTTGTGTTTGGGAACCATTTAGGAAAAGAAGTATAGTGTTACTCGAATAATTTAAGGATGTAATACAAGTATACATAGGAGTAATGCCAAATTTGGGGCGTAATCATTTTTATTTCTAATTTCTTTTAATAAAAGATAATGATTTTTATTTTATTTATTTAATTAGACTCTCTCCCTTTATATCTTCTGTTATTTTTTCACTTGTTTACATATTTATAATGTCTTTACATATCTTATAGGAGTAATAAATTAAAAAAATTAAAAAGATAACTTGGGCACAGCACTGCACGGCCCGAGGCCCTAGGCCCTAAGCCCGGCCCAAGGCCCTAGGCTCTAGGCCCTCGGGTAGGGCCTAGAGCATGAACCCTCTAGTCCAGTCCGAGTCGGGCCGGGCCAGAAAGAGAGAAGGAGCCTGTGAGCCAAAGCCCAAGCCCGATCAATGTCGGGCCGGGCCGGGCCCGATGGACCATTTTGACATCCCTACTTAGAAGCAACATAGCTGTATGAGCTTTAGGCAAGACATATGTATACATATACATAGATATATTTGTGAGTTTTGTGTGTAAAGCTAATAAATTCATTAAAATTTTAAAGGATAAAACTTCACATTCAACTTTCACATAACTTTTTGTGCACAACCCACAAAAATGTGTCTATTTATCTCCTGTATCATCGTGTGATATCAGTAGATCCCACAGTAACACAGAAAAGAAATAGACACACTTTTGTGAATTGTGCACAAAAAGTTGTGTGAAAGTTATCTGTAAAGTATTACTCAAATTAAAAATCACCTAGATGATAGAGAGAAGCAGATGGCTTGTTAGCCTTTTTAATTTTTTTTTTTTTTTTTTTATTGCACATAGCTTGTTATCTTGAATCTAAAGAAATATCAGCTGATCTCCCACCATGAAGGGAATCATTATATTAAGAAATTGTAGATAATTGTGAAGTGCTAGTCATTATAAAATAACAATAAAAAATAAAGAAATCCACAAAATAAATTTGAAAAAAAAATCAAATTTGAAATGATGTGTATATACACCTATTTTAGACTATCTCGGGGAAAGGTATTTGTTAGACCAAATTTTCATTTATTTTGGTTCCTTTTGTTTACTCATGGACTTCAAATTTTATAGAGTACGTTAATAATAAGATGTAATAATCTACAGGGTTAAAAATGATGAGTTTTCTTACCAGAAAATCATTTATTCCCCATCTTTAATGGCAAAAGTCCCTGCAGAAAACTTTCGAATTAATAGGTCCCTCAATCTTTTTAGAATTTTTATGGGCTAATGTACCCCTTACTTGATTAAATAAGTAAGAAGACATATCATATAAATCACTCATCTATTTTTGTAATACTTGTAAATTTCTTTCTATTTTATTAAATTAATTTCCAGACTGTACGCGCTAGACTGTGTTTATTATTTTCAAATTTTGTAATATTAATACGTATTTTAAATTCTCGGTGTCAATTAATTTTATTAAAGCAGTTTATATTATAGTTACAATATTTATATTATGTTTTATTTTATTGCACGTTAATTAGACTCGGACTGTATTTAGACCCAGACTGAAATTTACACGCGAACCCGTAATTTTACCTGTGTTGCACGTACTTTGAGAGTGCGCGCAATTTGAGATACATCACATCAGTCATATCGGTCAATCCCTTGAATTTGGGAAAGCAACCAACCACCAATCGCCTCCCACACTCAACCTCCATACCTCCCCAACAACCCCCATCACTCCCTACCAAATTCACATGTGTGTTTGTGAGTGTACAGTGAGTGGCAGTGAGTGGACTGTGTGTTCCAGTAAGAGAAGTGCACAGTGTGTATGAGTGTTGAGTAGTGTGTATGCATGCATGTGTGTGTGTTAGTATGTAATGAGTGATGTGTGTGTATGTCATGTGTGTGGCGTGTGAGTTGTGTGACAGTGTGTTTGATGTGGTAGGTTTGTGTGTGGTATAGTGTGTATGTATATTTACATATTTATATATTAACCACCAATTCCCTTCCCCTATAAATACACTACCCCTCCCCCTCATTTCTATGATTACCCCAAAGTTAAGAGAAATAAAAGAAAAGAGTGAGAGAAGGAGAAAGAGTTGGCCGAGAGTGAGAAAAGAAGAGGAAAGAAAGTCCGCCACACTGCGACCCCGACCCTACTGTGAGTTCGTAACTCACTTGGTATACTAGTTGTAATGCCCGTTTTGTTCTCCGTTATTATTAGTATTTATGGAAAATCCAGTTTAACATGTGGTGTTTCTAGCCTAGGTCCGTATTATGAATTCATTTATTATTATTAGTATTATTATTGTTATTGTTGTTATCAATTACTATTATTATTATTACTTAGTCGTTAATCTCGTGTTTAATATGTGTACCCCGAACATGTTAATGTCCATTATTCCGTGACTATTATTATTATTATTATTATTATTATTATTATTAAATATTCTGGTTAAACTTCATGTTACAATGTGTACCCTGAACAGATTAATATTCATATTATTATTCCATGAATAATATTATTATTAGTATTATTATCCTTTTTATTATTATTGTTATTATAAGTCCAGTAAATCTCATGTTTAACATATATACCCCGAAGATTTATGTACATATTATTATTCCGTGAGTAATACTAATGTTTTTATTATTATCTTTAGTATTATTATTAATATTAGTATTATTATCAAATGAACCTTGCTTTAATATGTTGTATCCTGAATATTTTTATTTCCGCTATTATGATTATTATTATTATTAGTTTGATTTACCTCATGCTTTAACGTGTTGTACTACGAGCTTAGGGCTCGTACTATATTTCAAGAATAGCACATGTTTGATTAACTTGTACCTCGTGCATGTCACATGATACACCTCACGTAGGAGTCGGTGTCGTAACGTCAAGTCGACGTGTACGTGTATAGAGTCGGACAGTCGCGAAGACTAAGTCCATATGCATTTGAAAATATGTGAAGTCGACCGCGGAGGTCCGAAAGTCGATATGTAGTGAGTCGGTACTACCAAATGGATTTACAAGATCGCATGTCGACGATAATTGCTACTACGGCAACGGAGAGGCAAACACGATAGCAAAGTAACCATGTTGATAAGAACAAATCGAGAAATGAATAAACACGGTAAGCCTGTAAGGCGAGATTACTGCTGCGGTCGCGACGACCCACGATAGTAAAGTAACCATTTCACAAATCGGCGACGATATTCATAAGGTAAGGTCCCGGGGACCTAGAGTACTTGGTTAGCTTGTAAAGCGAGATTACTACTTTGGCCACGGAGAGGCAAATAATGATAGTAAAGTAACCATATCTCGACCCACTGGGCGAGTCACTCTAAGCCAACGGCGTTACACTGGTAATGTAACAAGGTCAAGTGAGTCGGATGTTAAGTCGAGTGAAGTCGAATATATCGATGATGCATAGTTCACGCACGGTCTCATTATAATTCATTCAACAGTCATAATTATTCACTATGTACTTTCGGATACGTATTTTATATTAGGAGTGTTTAGTTAGGACGCTCACTTAGCTTTTATTAAAGCTAACGGCATACTACGCCCTGGACATTCCCACGTCCAGGCTTCACAGGATATGACTACTCGGAGGAGCACTATTCAGAAGGAGCCTATGAAGAGGAAGCCTTCGAAGGGGAAGCCTACAACAATGAAGGGTACGGCTACGCCAGTTAGAGGCACGACTTCAAGGAAGAAGACTTAGTTGTCCTTTATAGATTTTTGTCCAGTTACACTAAGTTGTATATTGGCGTCACACGCCTTCCCTTAACGACCTTACACTTTCTTTTGTCCTTACATGTAAAGATGTAAACGGCATCCAACGCCTAATCTCTTTTGTTATTTTATCTTTTGAAACCACAAACTCTGATGTAATAGTTAGTAACCTTTTAATGTATATATTTAGTTTATGCTTCTGCTTAAGTCATTCTTTTGTTATCTAGTGTGTTGTGGACAATTAGTTAATGTAACTAGTCATAGCTTACGGACCCAGAAAGGAACATTTTAATTTCCTCCTAATTTCTGCTACTCCGGGGCGTGGCAGGATTTTTGGTATCAAAGCCCTAGGTTAAGACGTGTACACTAATTGTCTTACACACTTAAGTTATAAACCATTGGACCTTTCCGTCTCTGAAGATATTAACCATATGATAGTTTTGTGTGGAACAGGTTAGCATGGAACCTTTTCATGTCCAGGATGGATTTGGGGGGACACCTGATACACTCAGATCATATAGAGCCAGCAGACCCAGTATTATACCACCAGAGGATTCGCCAGAGGGTCCTGCAAAACATAGAGGAGGGAATGTGGAATGACATGTACCTAAGGGGGATTCACGATCCAGCAATCTTACAAATGGAGGCACGCTACCGTGAGAATACACTGAGGCTCGTTCATCAGGAGGCAATTGATATGGTAGAGGACCGCCATACTTTTCATGTCATTACCTTTTGAGTAGAGTTGATGCCCCCGCCACCTCCGGTAGGATCACCACCGCAGACACCCCCACTTCCACCAGCAGAGGCTGAAGTAGAGGAAGAGGGAGATTCCGATGACGATGGAGATTCTGATGATGATGGAGATTCCGATGAGGAGGGAGAGTCAGATAAGGATGAGGATTCTGAGGAAGATCCTAATGAGGGAGATAGCGATGACGAAGAGCCAGAGATGGAACCCGTAGAGGACGAGCCAGTGGAGGATGATCCAGATGAGGATGAGCTAGATGAGGGTGAGTCAAATGAGGAGCCTGTAGAGAATGAACCCGTGGAGGACGAGCCAGTGGAGGAAGAGCCAGTGGAGGAAGAACTAATAGGGGGAGATGAGCCAGTTATTGAGGAAGTTGACATTGAGGAAGCCCCGGTACCCCAAATGATAGGCCCGCTTCCTTGGTGGCATTTTGGGATAGTAGGCGAGGTCGACGATGATGAGGATGATGAGGAGGATGAGTTCGACCCATACCTTGATTGGGTCCCACCAGAGGAAATCACCAATGGAGATGATGCTCCACCTCCCGAGTCTGATGATGATGGTGATTATTGGAACATGACTCGTAATATCCGCAAGAGTTGGATTAGGGCTCGCAAGCCTTAGTGTCTAGGAGTGATGTATTAGAATGGGCTGATAACCCCATTATTATGTGTATATATGTATTAGCTCGGGTTAGCAATCTTTTCTTTTGTAAGATGCATGTGTTAGGGTAATATTCCCAATTTTGTAATCCATGCATCCTAGATGATGTAAATTGGCCCTGTAACCTCTAACTATGAATGAAAACTATCTTTTGATATATGATGTGTTCCAATGATCTTGATATTTTTAAAAATTTTACTACCTCGTTAAATTTCATATCTCAATGTACATTGCTGCATTAATAACTTGTAGATGAGTGCGTGTGTGCTAGTAGTAAACAATAGATGTTTATGTAGGTACACCGATACACAGATCACTATGGCAGGAAGACCCACTCGTAATCGTCCAGTTGAGCAGATTGAGGCCCCACCCCCAGCACCCACAGCTGCTGATCCTACTGGCCTATTCGAGGCCTTTGTGCGAAGGCTAGAACGCATCAACAATGTGAATAACAACGCGAATAATGGCAACAACCCCGCACCACCTCCGAGACCCGTAGAGGATAGAGTGGTAGAACGTTTTTGTCATTTCTGTCCTGAGAAGTTTGACGGTGATGCCGAGCCCTGGAAAGCAGAACAGTGGCTCCGGGAAATGGAGTCTATCTTCGACACACTGGGATGTACGGAGATTGAGAAGCGTCGACTGGCGACCTTCCAGTTGACATACGCCGCAGCCACTTGGTGGGAATCGGAGAAAAAAACTGTAGGAGAAGCGGCAGTAAGAAGGATGACCTAGGCTACATTTAAAGAGATGTTCCTGGAGAATTAATTTCCACAGACAGAGAGGAACAAGAAAGAGAGAGAGTTCATCGAGCTGACGTAGGGAAATCGAACCGTAAGAGAATACACAGTGCAGTTCGAACGATTGTCCCGCTTTGCCCGTCACATGATTGATACCCTAGAGAAGAAAAATCGACAGTACCACCAAGGCCCCTCGCTACCACTTCAACGTATGACTCTCAACAATCAAGGCCTGACCTTCAAAGCCCTGGTAAGCAGGGCAATCGCACATGAAGAAATCAATGGTCGAGAACGAGGACATTTTGGGAATCGACCCCTATTCAGGAGCAATCAAGGTAACCAAGGATCGAGACCCCCAACAAAATTCCAAGGGAATAAACGTAATTGGACTGGCGAAAGGAAGCCACAAGTCACGTTCCCCCAGAACCAACCAGCTGCACCCTAAGCACAACCCCCAACAGGACCACCCGCTGCCACTGGAGCCAATAATGATGGATGCTTCAATTGTGGGAAACCAGGACACAGGTCCAAGGACTGCTGAGCTCCAAGGAGAAGCCGAGAGGACACCGTCTGCTACAATTATGGCAAAAAGGGCCACATATCCAAGAATTGTTGAGCACCTCGAGGTGGATACTACGGAGCATCTACTCAGGGTCAACCCAAGAAAGCCCGCCTGAACGCCATTATTCTGGAGGAAGCCGGATTCGATGAAGGAGAACAACAGAATATGGAAGGTACCTCACATTGTTTAACAGTCAAGTTAAAGCTTTATTTGATACTGGTGCTTCCAACTCTTTCATTGCTATTAAGATTGTACAACGATTAGGTTTAGTACCCCAGGCGCTTGATGTAGCTTTGAACGTTATGTCCCCCTTAGGAGTGAACATTAAGTTGGGAAAAGTATGTAAGGACTACACTTTGAACTTGGGAGATCAGAACCTCCCCGCTGATCTGATAGTTCTGTCGATGAAGGAATTCGACTTAATATTAGGAATCGATTGGCTTACGAAATACCATGCCAAATTAGATTATGTTAGCAAGTCTATTACTTTTTCGATACCCGGAAGCCAGCCATTCAGATTTCAATGCGATCCATTGTGCGACACCTTCCTCACCAGCTGTGTAGCTACTCTTGGAAGCGTAAGTTCAGAAATCCCGATTGCACAAATCCTCGTAGTCCAAGACTTTGAAGACGTATTTAAGGACATCTCAGGACTACCACCTAAGAGAGAGATAGATTTTTGTATTGAGTTGGTACCCAGTACCCTACCAATATCCAAGACCCCGTATCGGATGGCCCCGACGGAAATGCAAGAATTAAAGAACCAAGTCCAGGAACTTGAGGATCTCGGATTCGTTCGACCAAGCACGTCACCTTAGGGAGCGCCGGTGCTATTCGTTAAGAAGAAGGATGGGACACTTCGGCTCTGTATCGACTACAGAGAGTTGAACAAGGTCACAATTAAGAACCGATACCCACTCCCCATAATCGACGACCTATTCGATCAATTGCATGGAGCGACGACCTTCTCCAAGATAGATGTACGATCCGGATATCACCAACTACTGGTTCGACCTGAGGACGTATCAAAGACAGCCTTTAGGACGAGATATGGGCACTATGAATTCCTGGTCATGCCGTTTGGACTAATGAATGCCCCAGCTATATTCATGGATTTAATGAACAGGGTGTTCAGGCCCTACTTGGATCGATTCGTGATTGTGTTCATAGATGATATCCTAATCTACTCAAAGACCAAGGAGGAACACAAAGAACATGTGAGGATCGCACTACAGACGCTTCGAGATAACCACTTGTACGCAAAGTTTAGTAAGTGTGAATTTTGGCAAAAGGAAGTCAAATTCTTGGGTCACACTATTTCACAGGACGGGATAGCTGTAGATTCAACGAAGACAGATGCTGTTATGGATTGGAATAGGCCAAACACTGCAATTGAAGTTAAAAGTTTCCTTGGTCTAGCCGGATACTACAGAAGATTCGTTGAAGGATTCTCTAAGATAGCATCCCCTTTGACCAATCTGACAAGGAAAGATGTGAAGTACGAATGGAAGGACAAGCATGAATGCGCGTTTCAAGAACTGAAGAAAAGATTGACCTCAGCGCCAGTGCTTGCGATACCGAAGAGTGGTGAGCAGTTCACCATTTATACCGACGCATCACACCAAGGACTTGGATGTGTGCTCATGCAGGACAGAAGAGTGATAGCGTATGGATCACGACAACTGAAACCACAGGAAATGAACTGCCCTACACACGACCTCGAACTAGCTGCAATCGTTTTCGCTCTCTGTAGACACCCCAATTTTGACCGGCCGTCGAATTTAGGAGAGTGTCGCCTCCGTATCCAATGATGACAATGACCGAAAAATTTGAAGTATTCCAAGCTCTTCAGAAAATCTCCAAAACGCGATAAAATTTCACAGAAAGAGGAAAAATACCAGGTATTTAGGGGAATTCAGGAAAAAGGCATGATTTTTGGAAAGGATCTTCAAAAATAATTTGTTTCAAAAAGAGAAAAGACCTAAAAAGGGGAATCTCACCAAAACACGGCACACGGCGGATTCTGCGGCAATCCATGAGTGCCGCGCGGCAGTCAGAGAGTGCCGCTGCGGCATTCTCCGAGTGCCGCCACAGATTTCTGACTGCCGTTCACTTTTTAAGTCTGTATTTTGCAGTGCAATACGTATGCGTATGCAGATAAGAACAAAAAACTGATAAAGTAAGACTGACAAAAATGCGGCAATTAATTAAATGCCGCGGCAGTTGATGAGAGCCGTGCGGCACTCACGAAGTGCCGCAACGGCAGTTGTTGAGTGCCGCAACGGCATTCACGGACTGCCGCGGCAGGTTTCTGACTGCCGCGCTGGGCAGCAGTCTGCTCAATTTCAGAAAGTGCGCTTTGTACCACCAAATGGGAGAATTACACCTGTTTTTTGCTCCGAAATTCACCAAAAATACCTGGTAATTTTGCCTATAAAAGAGAAGGGATCTTCCTTGGAAGAGAGGACCAAGAGAGAAAGGCATTGGTGAGGAAAAACATATACAAAAAATACTTCCATTACACCCACATTTGAGAAAGAAAAGAGAGAGTTTTGGAGAGCTTGAAGGAGAGTTTGGAAAATCTTCAAAAGAAAACTTTGAGGATAATTTGGAGGTGATCCTCTAAACCTAGATCATTAGCTTACTCTTTCTTCTCTTGAAACCTCTAAATCTTAGAACATTTCATCATCCTTCTTTGTTTTAAACTTAGTAGTATTTTTTTTTTGTTCCTAATATTTCTTTCTTTTTTTTTTTTTTGTCTATTTTCTTCTCTTAAAGGTCTTGGAGATCTTCAATATCTCTATTGATCTCTTGAGCATGATCCTTTGAATCTCATGTAAGCTCATGCTCTACATGGAAGTCAAAACTTGATCATCACTTTATTTCACATAGATAGGACCCAAGTCCATGTTCATGACTTGGATCCTCTAAACTTGGTGTCTCATGGAATCCTTTCCATATTCCTTTGAAAACTACCAAGTATTAGTTGCACCTTCATCTCCAATGATCATCAAATGATAGGAGACTTGTGATTTTGAGTCTAAGCCTCTTTTCATGGTTTAGAATCCTCATCTTGAGATTTCATGAAGTCCATCCATACTTCACTTGAAATCTATAAAAAATAAAAGTTGTAGTCTCCAATGACCATCAAATGGTAGGAGAAGTGATTTGGTTTAACCCAACTTCATGATTTAATAGTTGGGGTTACCAAATGAAAGTTGAACTTGACAAATAAAAACAGTGAGCTCACAAACTGTTTTTGATCAAAGATTTTTAGTTCGAAATCTAACCGTTGAAATTAAGTGAAACCAACGGGAAAGTGTCAATAACACATTGTTCTACCACTGTAATTTTTGTTTTAAGGTGGTTTCATGTTTAGAATGGTTTGATCATGGGTTTTGTGAAGCAACAATAATCTGTCCAGAGTTTCAGAATAGTTCCAGAACAGCAGCACTCTTTTGAAATAATTAAATCAGAGTTCTAACAAAGTTTTTGTGACCCAAAATAATTTTTTCTAAGTAGATTAATGTGTTAGGAAGTCACCCTAAAAAGAACAAAGCAATTCTGATGTTTTTGCTATTTTTAATAAATCGTGCAAGAACTCTGGACAGGAAATTGTAAGATGCTGAGTGATGTCTAGTGTTTTCTATATTTCCGGAGATCTAACCGTTGAAACCTTGATTTTCTTTTTGATTTGGAAACTAGACTCACAGAGGCATTTTGTGTCCAAAATTCATCAACATCAAACCACAAGAGACGTGCTCTTTATTTTCTTAAAGGTCTGGTCTGCTCTCTGCAATTTTCAGAGTTTTATGACACACTTGACCAATTTTGCTAATAATGGGTCAAAAGGTTTATCTATAACTTAGGGCTTGAACCATGTTTTAATAATGATTAGTTAAGTTTGAATTCAATGTTTAAGAGTATTTCATAGCTTATCCTTGTCCATGTACATATTCATCCATATGGTTTGACACTTGTAATTAGGACTTATTTGCTTTGGATTTAATCACATTAAATAGATTTAAGCTAGAAATTTAGGATTGTTATTTCTAATATCGTATTTTTACATAACATGTGAACTAACCCTTTGTTTTGTAGCGCTATGGAGGTACAATTTTCTCAACCCTTCTCTAGTTTATTGTGTAATTTGATTTTAATTGATTTTCGATTTAATGCGCGACACTTTAGAATTCATATTTGTCCTATGTGTATATATGGATTAGAGACTCTTTTTCTAGGTTTTATTTAATCGCATGCATTGCACGTTTAATATCGCTGCTGGATCCCGGGTAAGTTCCCTTGTTCCCCATTTGCATATCATATTGCTTGCTATTTGACATAAGTGACTTATGAATGATATTTTTGTCATTAGCAATTTTACACCCTTTGGACATGCTTTTGTGATGTATATGTATATATGTATTAATTGAGGGCATGCTTAGATTAATAATTCGATTAAAAGGATGTTAAGTAGAGGCCTATCGCGAGATAGGATGAGAAGGGGTGTTTTAGTCTGATGGGCTCCTTCCCTTCTCATTCCATAATCCCCGGACCTAGCTAATCTCTGGTTTCGCAAAAGATCAGTTTCCTTTTAAATGGTTTCTTAATTTTCCTTTTAAAAATTAAGTGGCGACTCATTTGTTTTTTGAAATTGAAATTTAGAAAAGATTTTAAAGAAAAGCTGTGGGTAAGTCAACCTGCGATATCCACAATCTGGCAACTCTGCTGGGGATCGAACCCAGAATCTCTGGTTTCGCAGACCAGAATTCTGATTTTGGGTTCACTTGAGGATTAGACTCGAAAAACATCCTTTTAAATCAAATTAATTAATCTTTGTGTGCCTGTTGCATTTCACTTGCATGTCCAGCCAGTCGATTGCACGGAACTATGACCTTGGAGGCTCGGGGCAACCCGGTCTGTCAAGTCATCATGGGACTGTGTGATCACCCTTGATCTCGTACCATGATTTGGTATATGAAGCATCCTATCGGATGTGTGTCAAGGGTCCCTTATTCGACCAAAACCCAACCTTTGCATGATAGTTTCCATAGAACCTTTCAAAAAATTAGGGAATCAATTCTTGATTAGGGTTATGTGCTAGGGAGTTTTGTATGCCCAAAAGGGATTAGTTGAGATGATGACGATGCTTGCTTGATAAAAGATGTGTAACCCTTTAATCACCTTTTAGCAATTCCTTCTCATTTGGGAACATGCTAGATTTTGATTATATGATTACATCTCTTACATTTTGCTAAGCTAGGCATCGTTGACCTTGTATGCATCCGAATTCATGAAGAGTATGACAACAATTCGATCATGTGATCCTCCTACCCAAAGAATTTTAAATACGTTTTTCGAAGCAAATAGATTTTGGTATCTTTATTCCAAGGCGTTCAAAATTTTTGGAATTCACTTTTAGATCAAAATTTCAAATCAACCATATTTGAAGGAAGAACCCAAAATTCTGGGAACCTAAAATTCTTGAAGTTTTACCAACTAAAGGAATGCTTTTCGGACCTAAGCACCTTTTTGTTGAAAAAAAAAATATAATCCAAAGAAATCATTTTCAAATAAAATTTTCAACCCAGTCATCTTTTGTTTAAAAATGTTGTTGTTTTCAAAGGAAAGTTTCTTAAGGAATTTTGAAAAGATCCCATCATCTAGGGGAAATACTTGTTGAATGGATTTCAAAAACTCTAAATTTGGAAACCTTGAAAGGGTAAAGAGGATCACAATGAAAGGAGAAATTAGCACACTCAACATGGATGAGGGTTTTATGTGTTTATGTGCTTATGTGTTAGGATTAGGATTTTTTCTTTTTTGGCATATAGAGTAGGCACACACACACACACATGCATTACATCCGCATGATGCATAAAATAAAAAAATAAAAAAAAAATCTTCCTCGAATGAAATAAAGGTAAAAAGGTTTTTCTAAAAAGAAATTTTCAAAATTTATTGTAGGAGCAAAAATAGCAAATCAAAGGTGGTTTAGAGATCCTACGGCAAGGTTAGTGAGAAGAGGATACGCTGACATGGCCGAAGAAAGAAACAATGAAGAGATGACCGGATTGAGGGTACTAGTTGAGCAACAAGCGGAACAGATGAGAAGACAGGCGGAGAACATGAATCGCATGATGGGAATGATAGAGGAACTGAATCGCCGACCGCCGCCGCATGTAATTCCACCCATTATAGACCCGCCTATGGGAGGGGGAGACGGGGATTGGTTCGACGATCAAGAGGCACATTGGAATGATGCACTAAGAGCCAACAGGGACAGGGAGAAAGATGAGAAGGAGAAGCTGCTGACCGAGAAGATAGAAAAATTGGAGAGGGTAATGCGCAAAGCTCAAGGGGTGGATACCTATCTGATGGAACTGGAAGGGTTGTATGACGGAGTCCATGAGACACTGCCGGCCGGTTTTAAAATGCCCGTCTTTGATAAATTTGATGGCACAGGCAACCCCCGCAGTCATGTCCGAATGTGCATAGGAGCTTTTCAGCCTAGTGGACTGAGCACTACCATGATGGCTATCCTATTTCAGCAAACCTTAACAGGAGCCGCCTTGTCGTGGTACCTTACACTCGAGCCCAGCAAAACCAGGGTATGGGAAGAAGTGATTAAGGTGTTTGTGGCGCAGTACGAATACAATCAGGACTTGGATGTTACTGTCCGAGATTTGGAAACAACCAGGCAGGGGAACAAAGAGTCATTTGCCGAGTATTTAAGCCGATGGAGAGGGAAAGCTGCGAAAATAGTGCAAAGGCCGTCCGAGAAGGACCAAATTCGAATGCTGATGAAAAATCTACAGCCAGTTTATCAGGAGAAGATGAGATTTCAGTCGATCAACACCTTTGCTGAGGTGTTCGATGTGGGGACGAGGATCGAAGATGCAATTCAAGAAGGAACAATCAAGAAGGAAGAACCACAGAACCGGTATCGGAGGCCCAGTTATGGATCAAATGGAGGGCATTCGGGGGGTCACTCTGGCCCCACCGATGTCAATGCACTTAGCGAGCCAGAGAGAAAATTCGATATCACCAAAAATCATCCAAGAGGAGGGGAGGATAAGCCAATGAGGAAGTTTTCAGATTTGGGAGTATCATTATCAACCGCCCTCGATAGGCTGTTAGCAAAAGGGCATCTCCGTCAGCTGGAACCTCGACCACCGCCGAGTCCACTCCCGCCGTACTTCAAAGGAGATCTCTACTGCAAGTATCATCAACAAAAGGGCCACTCGACTGATCGGTGCATGAGGTTAAGGCATGACATACAAGACCTCATTGACAACAAAGTGATATCCGAACCACCTGCCAAAGCCCCTAATGTCACTAAAAATCCACTGCCAAACCATCGTGCTGTACCACCGCCACGAGGCCTGTACTTCTTAGGAGTGGGAGAAACAACATTTGATCCATCCGAACTAATCACGAAGGTCGGGGAACCAAAGAAGTTTTATCAGTTACCAGAAAATACAGAAATCTGTATGATCGGAAGCCAGCCAGGGATATGGGAGAATGAAGCAACGGGGCAGTCAGATTGGTGGGTTCAAGGAAGTAATGATCGTGATGTAGACCAAGTGGAAGAGGATGACCTGTGGTATCAAAGCGACGAAGAGGCAAAGGAGGGCTCAAAGATCGTTTCAGAAGTCGACAACATTTGGGCAAAAGAGGAGATCGATCATTTGACTCGGTCTGGTAGACACTTCAAGCCGCATGAACTAGAGGAAAATCACCCGGGGAGGGAGCCGGAGAAAGGGAAAGGAAAGATGAATGAGGAAGAAGAAGAGGATAGAGTCCTCAAGCAGATGAAGAAGACTCAGGCTAATATCACTGTTTGGGGATTGCTGATTGCCTCTAAACGACATAGGCAGGCGGTCTTAGACGCCCTTAATCAATCTGACGTGTCTATCGACACCACCCCGGAAGACCTCATAGGACTGATCGGCAAAATTCCGACTTCGGCTATCACTTTTTCATCAAACGACTTGCCTCCGGGAGGACCCATGCTCAATAAGCCATTGTACGTCACTGTGGAATGTTTGGGGAATACCGTGCCCGCCTGTCTCGTTGACAATGGGTCTGCTCTTAATGTGTGTCCCTTCCGCACAGCCAAGCGAATGGGCTTGGATGAATCCTCTTTTGTGCCATCTCAGCAAAAGGTCCGGGCATACGACAACACCCAAAGGGCAGTCATGGGCATCATCTTTCTTAACCTTGCTATCGGGCCAATGGATAAAGAAGCCGAGTTCTAAATCATCGATATCCCCGCTTCCTTCAACCTGCTATTAGGGAGACCTTGGTTGGACAGTCTGGGTGCTATACCGTCAACGATCCATCAAAAGGTCAAGTATGTCTGGGAAAACAAAGTCTGTGATATCCTCGGGGACAGTTGGGTCCGTTTGTCCGAAGCATCGTCAAGTGCACCAGTTCTAGAATTACAGCTGCAAGAAGAAGAAGCGAAAATGGGAGGATTCGAATTCATCAGCGTAATAGAAGAAGGAAAGTCGAGGGAGTTTCCGCCGCTTCAGTCCGATCAGTATGCTAGTCCAGTGGTCGCAGGAATCATGAAGAAGATGGGTTTCTTTCCAGGATTAGGGCTGGGGAAGAACCTTCAAGGCCTGCCTGAGGCTCCAAGGATTCCTACTCAGACCCACACTCACGGTCTGGGATACCAGCCAACAAAGAAGGAGCTGAGAGCCAAGAAGAAGGCCGTCAACGCACCGCTGGACCCTTACTTGAAGACCCTCAACGGGTATTTTGTGAAAGAAGGAGAAGATTTCCCTTTCTGTGGCTTTCCAGAGCCATGGATGGACCAAAAGGACAAATGCATGAAGCCAGGGTTCGAGATCTTTTTCTCCCATGAAATTTCTGAGTACAAGGACCCATTTCTGCAAAAGCCTGAAAAGTCTATTGCTGCCAAGGACTGGATTGGTGCGCTAGACGGATCCGCCATGAACGACCTGTTGAGCGAAGGGAACACAGAGGTCATAAAGGAGGGTCCTGGGAAAACCAAGGGCAAGTACGTCGAGGGCACAGTGGAGGAAGCGTCTGAAAGCGAAGAAGATGGGGAAGGTCAGGAAAAGGCCGACAAGGGGAAAGCTGAGGAAGATGAGATGGAAGAAGTCACCAAGACAGGAGAACCGGAAGAATGCTTCATTACCGACTTGGGAGGAGAGAGCAAGAAAGAGTGGGTTTTTGAGTCTAGCGATAGGTTCCCCCCACACCCAGAGTCTGTAATGGCCCAAATGAGGCGTCTTTCAATTTCCATGTCTGTTGTAATCACTCCAAAGAAAATCAATGAAAGCATGACTGATTCTGCCTACTCGAACACGCTTAATGAATGCGATGAATGTGATGATCATGAAATACCCATTGAACTGCAAAAACTAATTGAAAAAGAAAAAGAATCTGCATGTAAAATCATTGAAGACACCCTAACAATTAATCTAGGAAATGAAAATGATCCTCAAAATGTCTTTATCGGCTCTACACTTAGCAGTAAAGAAAGCAAAGAACTAATCAGTCTATTAAATGAATTCAAAGATATTTTTGCATGGTCTTATAATGATATGCCAGGTATCGATCCAAAAATAGTCCAACACCACATCCCCCTCTTTTCCAATTCAAAACCCATAAAACAAAAGTTGAGGCGAATGAGGCCAGAATGGGCACTTAAAGTAAAAGAGGAAGTTGAAAAGCAATTAAAAGCTGGATTCTTAATGGTCACCGAGTATCCTGAGTGGATTGCCAACATTGTACCTGTCCCAAAAAAGGATGGTCGTGTTAGGGTTTGCGTTGATTTCCGAGATTTAAACAAGGCAAGTCCTAAGGACGATTTCCCGCTGCCCCACATCGATGTGTTGGTGGACAACACTGCAGGACACGAGCTTCTATCCTTCATGGATGGATTCTCCGGGTATAATCAAATCCTCATGGCACCCGAGGATAGGGAGAAAACCACATTTATCACTCCATAGGGGACATATTGCTACAGGGTCATGCCGTTCGGACTTAAGAATGCAGGTGCAACCTATCAAAGGGCTGCCACCACTTTGCTACACGACATGATCCACAAAGAGGTGGAGGTGTACGTGGACGACATGATTGTGAAATCCAAGGAGAGAAGGGGGCACCTGGAGGCTTTGAAAAAATTCTTTGAGAGATTGAGGGAGTTCAAAATGAGGCTAAACCCGCAAAAGTGCACGTTCGGAGTCACCACCGGGAAGTTATTAGGCTTTCTTATTACTCAGAGGGGAATAGAGGTGGATCCTACCAAGATAAAAGCCATAACCGAAATGCAGCCACCGAAAAATGAGAAAGAACTGAGGGGATTTTTGGGGAGAATACAATTCATCAGCCGCTTCATTTCCAAACTCACCTTGACCTGCGACCCACTTTTCAAACTACTCAGAAAGGGAGAGAGATTCAAATGGGACACCCCGTGTCAACAAGCCTTCGACAAAATCAAAACCTACCTCCAAAACCCGCCTGTCCTGTCACCACCTTCGCCTGGGAGACCCCTGTTACTTTATCTCTCTGTATCCGAAGATTCAATGGGATGTATGCTGGCCCAAGAAGGAGAGGAAGGGCACATGGAGAAGGCCATTTACTACTTAAGCAAGAGAATGGTCGGATATGAGTTAAAGTATTCGCCCTTGGAGAAAGCCTGTTGGGCCCTGGTTTGGTGTACACGTCGCCTCCGCCACTATATGTTAGCCTTCCCCGTGATACTAATCTCCTGGATGGACCCGTTAAAATACCTGTTCGAAAAACCCGTCTTGACCAGTAGGATTTCCCGTTGGACCATGGTGCTGGCTGAGTTTGATATCAGATATGTCACCTCCAAGTCCGTAAAAGGAAGGGCCGTCGCCGAGTTTCTAGCCGACCTCGCTGTAGAATCTGAGGGCAAGGGAGACTTCAAGTTCCCAGATGAAGGAATAATGGAAGTAAGAGAGGATCTGTGGAGGATGTATTTCGACGGAGCAGCCAATCAATTAGATTACGGAGTTGGAATCATTCTGATAGTGCCCGATGGGACCCCTACCCCGTTAGCTGTCAAACTCAGGTATAACTCGACCAACAACACCGCAGAATACGAAGCTTGCATAATTGGGATGGAAGCAGCCCTGGCTTTGAAGGTCGGACGAATTGATGTTTTCGGAGATTCCAATTTGATCATATCCCAGGTCCGAGGAGATTGGAGGGTAAAACATGAGAAATTGAGACCTTATCATGACTATCTGGAAAGTCTGAAAGCACAATTCCAAAAGATTTCCTTTTACTACCTCCCTCGCGACGAAAACCAATTAGCCGACTCTTTGGCTACCTTGGCCTCAATGATCCTAATTCCCTCCAAAATTGCCATGATCCCGCTATCCATAGAAGTGAGGAATCAACCGTCATTTGAAATGATCGCGGCCATAGAAGGAGAGGACGAAGTGCCGTGGTATGAAGATGTTTGGAAATTCATCAGAGAAGGAGAGTACCCCGAGGGAGCCTCGGAAAAGGACAGGAAGGCAATCCGATGATTCGCTGCTCAATTTGTGATCTACGCGAACAAACTATGGAAGAAGTCCTACACCGGGTATAATTTGGAGTGTTTATACGGAAGGGAAGCTAAGAGAATGATGGAGGAAATACATGAGGGAGTATGCGGGCCCCACATGAACGGGCACATGTTGGCAAAGAAGATCATCCGGCAAGGGTACTATTGGACGACCTTGGACAAAGACTGTTGCGAATATGTTAGAAGGTGTCACAAGTGTCAGGTTCATGCAAATCTAATGCATACCCCGCCGTCACAACTCTACAGCATGACCACCCCTTGGCCATTTTCTGTGTGGGGAATCGATATCATTGGTGAGATAGTCCCGAAGGCTTCCAATGGGCACCGGTATATAATCGTGGCAATCGATTATTTTACAAAGTGGGTAGAAGCAGCCTCATATGCGACTTTGAAAGCCAAAGATGTGGTAAGTTTCATTGAGAAGAACATAATCTGTAGATATGGGGTCCCGAATGAGTTTATCTCCGATCATGGCAGTCATTTCCAGGGAGAGGTCATCCCGCTCTTGGAAAAATATAAGATCACCCGCCATCAGTCATCCCCGTATAGGCCTCAGACGAACGGGGCAGTGGAAGCAGCAAATAAGAATGTTAAAGCAATCTTGGGAAAAACGACGGATACATACAAAGATTGGCATGAGAAGTTGCCGTTCGCCTTGTGGGGATACCGAACCTCAGTGAGAACTTCGACGGGAGCTACACCATATTCGCTGGTGTATGGAATGGAAGCAGTTCTTCCAATCGAGGTCGGACCATACATCATTAAGACCCTCCTCTCCGGAGGAGCGGCTTATCTCATGGACCTAGACGGGGTTGAATTTAAACAGCCAATTAACCTCGATCGCCTCAAGAAATACTTTGCTTAAAACCATTTCTTTCAAAGCCTCCTACCTCGATGAACTACGCTTGACCTGATTCCTGCTAGGGGATACGTAGGCAACCTACTTGGTTCGGTCATTTAAATAAAACCGCCCGAGCGGCATCTTCTTTCAAACCTTGAGCTGAACTACTGCAGGCCTGACGCCCACTCGGGGATAAGTAGGCGGCTCTCAAAAGCCTTCGGCCCAAGGAAACCTAAAAGCAAGAAATGTGTGTGCTAAACTAGGGGCAAACTGGCGTTTGCCCGGAATCACTTCGAAGCCCTAAAACCAGGGGCAAACTTCGTTTGCTAGCCGAAGAACCCAGAAATAAAACCATCCTTCAGGTCACCAGGCTGTCAAAATAAGTACTATAAAAAAACAAATAAGAATTCATGAAAAAGAATGAGTAGGAAACAAAAAGGCAGAGTAAAGAGCCAAATAAAGACATTGAAAGGAGAATGCTTCATAAAAGTTGATGGAAGGGGTGAACACCTTTTGATTTTATCATGACAACACTTCTTGAACAAGAAAAAAATAAAAATCACATTCAAAAGCGTGAAAAGAGTAGGCAGGGTCTATCAGAAAGTTTTGTAAAATGGTAAGCTTTTCCCTGTTTTCATCTACTTTGTTATGAATGTGTCTGTCAAGCTCGCCTTGCAACCAAGGCCTGGATCTCCAGAAGAAGCTGAGCAGTGGGTACAGTCGAAGCAGGGACCCTCGGGCACGGAGCAGCCATCCTGCTCGACCAAGCCTCAATGAAAGCCTTCACAATAGAAGGGCGCAGAGTGGACTCCCTGGTGAAATTAGCAACCACAGGCTCGGTAATATCCTGCAGAAGCCCGAACTGACGGACCACCCGATCAGGAATGTAGAAAGTAGTGGCACTCAAGCCTGGTAACCAAATACCAGGTCGCCCAGGAAGACGTACAGCAACGGAACGATGAGTCCACTGAGGGCAGATCCAGCAGATGTCACTGGAAGAGAGGCCCTGGAGCCAACCAAGCCATGCATCGGCGGAATGGAATAAGCAATGGACCTCCATGCGGTCATAAGAAAGTGACCCACAAAGATGCGAGGAATGAATGAAGAGGTCAAGACGTTCCATGAGCCAAACCTGTAATACAAAAGGTGCCCCAGCAGATAAAGTGGCCCGGTAACATGGGCATGGCTCAATCCAAGCAAAGTTTCGCCAAGAACCAGCATGACAGCACTCTTCATCTCCCTAAAACCACAGGCAATGGGTATAAGAGTGTCAGAAGACGACTGGAATAGGAAGTAAGAGAGCATGGCAATTGACAAGGCACTACGTCGAATGATCTGGTACTCGCCATCATAAGGGTCCCCTATGGGAGCATAAACAGAAGAAAGGCATTCAAAGTCGATCTGCCCACCATGAACAAAAGAACCTGCCGCATTTCGAGATGTGTGGAGAAGAGTGGCTAAGTCCCGGATGTACCCGGCCTGAATTAGAGGAACCACCAATTCAGCAGAGGGATCAGTGTGCAAAATGGCGCTGAATTCCTCGAACAGAGGACAAATCTCCTGAAAACCGAAACGAAAGACGTTGAGAGCAGGGTCCCAACACTGAATAGCAGCTCGAAGTAAGCCCTCGTTCAAATTCATGCGTCGGAAAGAGAAGAGATCGTTCAATCTGAAGCATTCGAAGTTGAGCTTTTCAATACCTGAGAGAGTATCCATCCATGGGAAGAGAATTTGGGAGCTAATGGGGGCCATTTGAAAGGAGGATGGAAAGAGAAAGGAGATGTTTTGCGGAGTGTTAGAAGAAGAGGGGTATAAGTAGGGAAATAAAGCTGCCCACTAGATCGCGGCACTCGATAAAGTGCAGCGGCACTCCATGAAGTGCCGCGCGGCAGTCCGTGAGTGCCGCACGGCATTCACTGACTGCCGTTGCGGCATTCGTTGAGTGCCGCGGAGGCCGAACCGAGTGCCGTTCAGAGCTTTTTACTGGCCAGGGTTTGTTTGTAACACGATCTGCCCACCTGCAAACAGAAAACTAAATAGAGAGGCAATAAAACGTGCGCATCATGCAGCACGTGCAAATACATACATTCATTCATTCACTTCACTCATTTGTATATATCAAATAGATAAAAGAAATAGAAGCATTCAAAGATAAAAAATAAAGTCGGGACCAAGCCATGGTCCCACATACGGTAAGAGTTGGACCAAGCTATGGTCACACATACGGTGAGTAAGCAAAGAAAACGTAAATAAAGTATTTATCCTACCAATTACAAGGAAGAAACCATCAAAATGTGTGTATATACAATCATCCATCAAATGTAAATCCTCCCATAACTCTCAAAAATAAGTACAAAATAATAACAAGAGAGGGGTTAACCGCGACCCCGACCCCGGCCGCGAGAAAGACGAGTCGTGCACCTGAGAGGCTCCTCCTCTGACTCGGTCCCGCTGCCTCCACCAGTCCCACCATGACCGCCACTACTGCCGCCTCGGCCTCTGCCACCGCTAGTACCCTCGCCGCCGCCTCCGCCACGCCCAGCTCCGCTGCCTCCGGGGGCGTCGCTGAAGGGGATGCCGAACTGCTGAAGCCGCTGCTGGAGCTGCCCCACCTGTTGAGACAGGACTCTATTCTCCTCCATCTGGAAGAGAGGGGATGAGTCCAGAAAAGTGTTGAAAAGGCATTTGGAATACTAAGAATATGGAAAGGGTAGAAGATCATACCTGGGCCCTCAATTGAACCGCAGCAGTCGCCCGAGCTCCCTCAGCCTGAAAACAAGAACCAGGGATAAAGATTAGTAAAAAAGAGATACAATCCTAATCAAAGCAGGATGGGGGTGGATTTCTTACCATCCACTCGCGCCCAAGAACCCACTGTCGCACGCTATGGGCATACGCCAGGCCCTCCTCCGCGTAAGCACGCGGGACAAGGTCATAGTGGATAGGAATGGTGGGAGCGCCCTGTGAAAGTCGGGGGATCGTCGTCACATGGGGCTCGCCGAATGAGATGGTAGACATAGTCCAGTCCCACTCTGGTAGGCCAGGGGGGCGGACCACAGCAGGGACATGCTGCAAGCAAAAGTAATAAAACATGGGTAAAGAGCAAAAGGAAGAACTCACAAAAACAATAAAGGAGTCGTTTGCTCACCCGAGTCACTTCCATCAGAGGGAAGTTCGGCATCAGCTTGGTGGCCCGGAAGGCCGCATATCCCTCAGGACTGTTCAGAAAGCCGTGGATACCAGAGCCGGCTCGGGCGGCCGAGTAGTCGCCGCCCTGAAGCGTGTCTGTAGCCCTCATAGAGTCGGGAGGAGGGAACGGCACAAAGAATCTGTGAGCCGCTATAGACTGCCTGGTCACCCTCTCTCCCAAGCACCACGCCATACCCTCTGACCCACCATCGAGAAGCAGTCTCATCGGATCATACCCGGCCGACTCCTGAATCCCCGCGCTATCCTCGGGTAGCGCCCTGAGCGACGGCTGCCACTGTACATGCTCCTCCCGTAGGTTCGTCAGGAAGTTCCTGAACGAAACAAAGTCATGAGCCCCGGCCTTTCGCCCGACCCTGTCCTTCGCCCACTTCAGCCCCTGGGGCATGATGAGGGCGTCAGCAGCACGTGTCTCAAGAGACATCATGCGGAGATACTCATGGGACCAAATCTGTAATAAAAAAGGAGAAAGAAAAGATAAATTAGTATCGCAATGTAAATAAATTTCTGGAAGTAAAATAAGCGATGGAATGTAAAAAAACAAAAAAAAAGATATATATACCTCCCACGCTCTCCAATACCCACTGGTAGCTGTCGACTTGCCCCGGGAGATGTCACTCATATGCCTGTACAGGATAGCTAAACCTGTACCAGCCCAATCAAACTCGGTGACCTGGTCCAGATGCTCCAGCGACGCCACCAAAGAAGCAGAAATCCGATCACCCTTGGTGCTCAACAAGGAGCACCCCAGCACGTACATCAAAAAGTCGCGAGCCATCTGCTCGTCCGTAAAGCCGGGTTTTCCCCGGAAAGTATCCATGAACCACCTGGCCGTGACTAAAGCCTCCTCCGGGACCACCCCTAGCAGCAGCTCCATCTGATCCCACTCCTGGTCTGTAAGGTGCCGCAGGGGCTCTCCTCCGAATGGAATCCCCGTAATCATCGAGAAGTCCAGCGGGGTCAACGTCATCTCGCCAAAGGAAAAGTGGAAGGTACTCGTGGTATCCCACCACCGCTCAGCCAACGCAAGTATCTGCTGCAAGTCGTTGGAGCTCTTCGTCAAGAGTTTGACGAAGTCTCCAAACCCTGCTGCGACCACCAAGGTCCTCACAGTCGGGCTCAGCTCGGTGTACCACTCGTGGCCATGTGCGAGGCTGCCATGACCCTTCAGCACCTTGGGCTGCAGCTGCAAGAAAGAATCACAAGATTTGTTGTGAGAGAACAAATAAAAGGAGAAAGCAATGAAGAAGGAGGTAAGTAATAAATAAAAGAAAAGAAAGTATAGAAGTGTTCACATAGGATTTCACAGGTGAGGCATTCGTTTGCATTCAAGAGAAAATGAATAAAAGGAAACGCTCAAAATTTTAACAAGGTTTCGAAAAGAAGAAAAAAAAAAAGAGTAGTTTTTGTCCACCTTCTTTGGAAAACATGTGTATATAAGTTTTAAAGGAGATTTTGGGCCCGGAAAGAGTCTGGTCGCAAAAAAAAAGGGATGCGTGATTGCAAACATCCAAGAATCAATTATTTTGAATAATAAAATGGCATTAGGAAAACTCGCCAGGGCAGTAAAAACAGGAAAAGGTTCGTGATTTCATTTCTACGAGCATTGGATTCTTTGGTCACAAGCAATGTTTGAGATTCCGATTAAATGGTTTCCAAAAGTTTTTATAGTAAAAAAGGGGGGCGAAGGAGAAAATAAGGATAAGTGTTCGGTAAATTCAAGCGCTACATGAGAAATAAAAATAATAAAATTTATTTACAAAGAGCATGTAATAAAGCATCCAAGACACTCGAAGGCACCACAAGCATGACATTTGGAATAGGGTATCTAAAAGTTGTGACAATTCTACCTTACATTCACAAGGAGGAAGAAATACGAGAAAGGAATACGAGAAATAAATAAAAAGAGAAGTGTTTACCTCGCGCTTAAACGCGCGGGCCGATAAATGCTCATCAGGATCCCTCAATAACAGCGTAGCATCTGGGTGATGGGTGGCCGTATACTTGGCCTTCTTCTTCCTCGAACCACTCGCCATAACCTGTCAAAGGGAAAAGAGAAATTCACACGTTAGACTTCCTGAAAATTCAAAAAAACAATGAAATAAAAGAGTTTGATTGGGTCTTGATCAAAAAGAACTTACCTCTGGATGTCGTAGATCAGTATAGAAGTGAAGAAAGGAAAAGGGAAAATTTTCTCCAGAGAGATCTCGAGATAAAGAGAATGAGAGAATGAGAGAAAAGAAGAGAACCCCGGCGGTTTAAGCCACTGCCGCTCAAACGCGGCACTCAAATTTCCGTGCGCGGCAGTCATTCAACTGCCGTGCGGCACTCGCCGAGTGCCGCAACGGCACTCCGTGAGTGCCGTGCGGCAGTCACGGACTGCCGCGAAAAACCGCGTGTGCCGCGATTAAGGCGGTTCAAAGATATTTACTTTCCCCCCAAAAATTCAAATCAAGTCCCGAAAATTGAACTTGAGCCCCCCAAAATGTGCCCTCATTGCACTTTTTGACCCTGGTTTTGTTACTAGGTTTAAATCGACTACAAATTTCAAAACGTATGTATAATTTCTAGCCTATGGGCTCCCAACTCCCAGAAACTAGAGTAAAATTTGAGCCTGTGGGCCCCCGAATTCCAAAAGATGAAATCCTGGCCCGCGGGCCCCGGTTCTTGAAAATATAAAGTGGATGTTTTAGCCCGTGGGCTCCCAAACTTTGAAAATTTGAATTTGGAGGATATAACAGATTTATATTCTCAGTTTTTGCAACGGATTTGCGTTAACCCTCGCCCTTCGAATATAACGGATTTATATTCCCGGTTTTCGCAACGGATTTGCGTTAACCCTCGCCTTTCGAATATAACGGATTTATATTCCCGGTTTTCGCAACGGATTTGCGTTTTCCCGATTTTCGCAACGGATTTGCGTTAACCCTCACTTTCGAATATAACGGATTTATATTCGCGGTTTTCGCAACGGATTTGCGTTTTCCCGGTTTTCGCAACGGATTTGCGTTAACCCTCGCTTTCGAATATAACGGATTTATATTCGCTGTTTTCGCAAAGAATTTGCGTTTTCCCTTGTTTTCGAATATAACGGATTTATATTCTCAGTTTTTGCAACAGATTTGCGTTTTCCCTAGTTTTCGAATATAACGGATTTATATTCTCGGTTTTTGCAACAGATTTGTGTTAACCCTCGCTTTCGAATATAACGGATTTATATTCGCGGTTTTCACAACGGATTTGAGTTTTCCCGATTTTCGCAACGGATTTGCGTTAACCCTCGCTTTCGAATATAACGGATTTATATTCGCGGTTTTCGCAACGAATTTGAGTTTTCCCTTGTTTTCGAATATAACGGATTTATATTCTCGATTTTTGCAACAGATTTGCGTTTTCCCTTGTTTTCGAATATAACGGATTTATATTCTCGGTTTTTGCAACAGATTTGCGTTAACCCTCGCCTTTTGAAATATGACGGATTTCTATTCCCGGTTCTCGCAACAGATTTGCGTTAACCCTCGCAATCAAATCAAAAGCGCTTTTGGCAACCCCTGTAAGCAAATTTTCAAAAAAGAATCAGGCTGTTTTCCCTGGCTGACACAACACGGAATGTGTGTCGTACGTGGGAAAACATGATAAGCGTAACATCTATGCAACTAGGTCAATACAGAAATCACCATTGCATGGCATTTGCATCACGACAGGATAGGTGCATCCATCCGTGTGACTACTTGCGTTTGTGAATGTTCGATCCATGCCCGAACTACGTCTTGGTCTGATTCCTAAGAGGATACGTAGGCAGCTCACCGTTGAGCGCGACCAACTTGAACCATTTATGAAGCCGTTTCTGTAACGCATTTTTGTTTTACCTAAATTCGACAGTCTGGCCAAAGGTTTGTCTTCACACAAGCTTTGACATTCACTTATGGGACGCGTTGCCCTACAAGCTCTGTCAAAGAGGGGCAAACTGTAGACACCCCAATTTTGACCGGCCGTCGAATTTAGGAGAGTGTCGCCTCCGTATCCAATGATGACAATGACCGAAAAATTTGAAGTATTCCAAGCTCTTCAGAAAATCTCCAAAACGCGATAAAATTTCACAGAAAGAGGAAAAATACCAGGTATTTAGGGGAATTCAGGAAAAAGACATGATTTTTGGAAAGGATCTTCAAAAATAATTTGTTTCAAAAAGAGAAAAGACCTAAAAAGGGGAATCTCACCAAAACACGGCACACGGCGGATTCCGCGGCACTCCATGAGTGACGCGCGGCAGTCAGAGAGTGCCGCTGCGGCATTCTCCGAGTGCCGCCACAGATTTTTGACTGCCGTTCACTTTTTAAGTCTGTATTTTGCAGTGCAATACGTATGCGTATGCAGATAAGAACAAAAAACTGATAAAGTAAGACTGACAAAAACGCGGCAATTAATTAAATGCCGCGGCAGTTGATGAGAGCCGTGCGGCACTCACGAAGTGCCGCAACGGCAGTTGTTGAGTGCCGCAACGGCATTCACGGACTGCCGCGGCAGGTTTCTGACTACCGCGCTGGGCAGCAGTCTGCTCAATTTCAGAAAGTACGCTTTGTACCACCAAATGGGAGAATTACACCTGTTTTTTGCTCCGAAATTCACCAAAAATACCTGGTAATTTTGCCTATAAAAGAGAAGGGATCTTCCTTGGAAGAGAGGACCAAGAGAGAAAGGCATTGGTGAGGAAAAACATATACAAAAAATACTTCCATTACACCCACATTTGAGAAAGAAAAGAGAGTTTTGGAGAGCTTGAAGGAGAGTTTGGAAAATCTTCAAAAGAAAACTTTGAGGATAATTTGGAGGTGATCCTCTAAACCTAGATCATTAGCTTACTCTTTCTTCTCTTGAAACCTCTAAATCTTAGAACATTTCATCATCCTTCTTTGTTTTAAACTTAGTAGTCTTTTTTTTTTGTTCCTAATATTTCTTTCTTTTTTTTGTCTATTTTCTTCTCTTAAAGGTCTTGGAGATCTTCAATATCTCTATTGATCTCTTGAGCATGATCCTTTGAATCTCATGTAAGCTCATGCTCTACATGGAAGTCAAAACTTGATCATCACTTTATTTCACATAGATAGGACCCAAGTCCATGTTCATGACTTGGATCCTCTAAACTTGGTGTCTCATGGAATCCTTTCCATATTCCTTTGAAAACTACCAAGTATTAGTTGCACCTTCATCTCCAATGATCATCAAATGATAGGAGACTTGTGATTTTGAGTCTAAGCCTCTTTTCATGGTTTAGAATCCTCATCTTGAGATTTCATGAAGTCCATCCATACTTCACTTGAAATCTATAAAAAATGAAAGTTGTAGTCTCCAATGACCATCAAATGGTAGGAGAAGTGATTTGGTTTAACCCAACTTCATGATTTAATAGTTGGGGTTACCAAATGAAAGTTGAACTTGACAAATAAAAACAGTGAGCTCACAAACTGTTTTTGATCAAAGATTTTTAGTTCGAAATCTAACCGTTGAAATTAAGTGAAACCAACGGGAAAGTGTCAATAACACATTGTTCTACCACTGTAATTTTTGTTTTAAGGTGGTTTCATGTTTAGAATGGTTTGATCATGGGTTTTGTGAAGCAACAATAATCTGTCCAGAGTTTCAGAATAGTTCCAGAACAGCAGCACTCTTTTGAAATAATTAAATCAGAGTTCTAACAAAGTTTTTGTGACCCAAAATAATTTTTTCTAAGTAGATTAATGTGTTAGGAAGTCACCCTAAAAAGAACAAAGCAATTCTGATGTTTTTGCTATTTTTAATAAATCGTGCAAGAACTCTGGACAGGAAATTGTAAGATGCTGAGTGATGTCTAGTGTTTTCTATATTTCCGGAGATCTAACCGTTGAAACCTTGATTTTCTTTTTGATTTGGAAACTAGACTCACAGAGGCATTTTGTGTCCAAAATTCATCAACATCAAACCACAAGAGACGTGCTCTTTATTTTCTTAAAGGTCTGGTCTGCTCTCTGCAATTTTCAGAGTTTTATGACACACTTGACCAATTTTGCTAATAATGGGTCAAAAGGTTTATCTATAACTTAGGGCTTGAACCATGTTTTAATAATGATTAGTTAAGTTTGAATTCAATGTTTAAGAGTATTTCATAGCTTATCCTTGTCCATGTACATATTCATCCATATGGTTTGACACTTGTAATTAGGACTTATTTGCTTTGGATTTAATCACATTAAATAGATTTAAGCTAGAAATTTAGGATTGTTATTTCTAATATCGTATTTTTACATACCATGTGAACTAACCCTTTGTTTTGTAGCGCTATGGAGGTACAATTTTCTCAACCCTTCTCTAGTTTATTGTGTAATTTGATTTTAATTGATTTTCGATTTAATGCGCGACACCTTAGAATTCATATTTGTCCTATGTGTATATATGGATTAGAGACTCTTTTTCTAGGTTTTATTTAATCGCATGCATTGCACGTTTAATATCGCTGCTGGATCCCGGGTAAGTTCCCTTGTTCCCCATTTGCATATCATATTGCTTGCTATTTGACATAAGTGGCTTATGAATGATATTTTTGTCATTAGCAATTTTACACCCTTTGGACATGCTTTTGTGATGTATATGTATATATGTATTAATTGAGGGCATTCTTAGATTAATAATTCGATTAAAAGGATGTTAAGTAGAGGCCTATCGCGAGATAGGATGAGAAGGGGTGTTTTAGTCCGATGGGCTCCTTCCCTTCTCATTCCATAATCCCCGGACCTAGCTAATCTCTGGTTTTGCAAAAGATCAGTTTCCTTTTAAATGGTTTCTTAATTTTCCTTTTAAAAATTAAGTGGCGACTCATTTGTTTTTTGAAATTGAAATTTAGAAAATATTTTAAAGAAAAGCTGTGGGTAAGTCAACCTGCGATATCCACACTCTCAAGATTTGCAGACATTACCTTTACGGAGAGAAGTTTGACCTGTTTTCAGATCACAAGAGTCTGAGATACTTGTTATCTCAGAAGGAGCTGAACATGAGGCAGCGACATTGGATGGAATTATTGAAGGATTATGATTTCACTTTGCAATACCACCCTGGTAAAACAAACGTAGTTGCCGGCACACTAAGCCGAAAACCCCCGCAACCTGATCATATCCTCTCTTATGGTTAAAGAGTGAAGAGTATTGGAAACACTGGCTGAATTTGACTTTCAGATCACCAAATCTGGTGAGGGACGACTTTTTGGATGTCTCGTAGTTCAACCGACACTCACCAATCGCATCCTTGAAGCTCAGGGAAAGGACGTAGGACTTCGTCAATTGTTTGAGAAAGCGTCGGCAAAGGACCCAACAGAATGGAGTATTAGAGCAGACGGAGGATTTAGTTGCCGCAATAGACTTTGTATGCCTAATGAGGACAATTTAAGGAAAGACATACTGAATGAAGCACACAAGTCAAGAATGACAATACACCTTGGAGGAACAAAGATGTATAAGGACTTAAAGAGGAACTTCTGGTGGGAAGGAATGAAAAGAGAGGTAGCGGATCATGTATCCAGATGTTTAACTTGCAAACAAGTCAAAGCAGAACAGCAGAGGCCAGCAGGATTATTACAACCACTACCAGTTCCTGGATGGAAATGGGAACACATTACTATGGACTTCGTTGTAGGAATGCCCAGGTCGCAACAGAATCATAATGCTATTTGGGTGATCATGGACTGACTCACCAAATCATCTCATTTCATCGCCTACAGTATGACGTACTCGGTTGAGAAGATGAGCAGAATGTACTTACAACAAGTCGTACGACTACACGGAGTGCCCGTATCAATCGTATCAGATCGTGATTCTCGTTTTACATCTGGATTTTGGGAAAGCTTGCAAGCAGCAATGAGAACTTCATTAAAGTTAAGTTCAGCGTTTCATCCCCAAACCGATGGACAAACAGAACGAGTCAACCAAGTAATGGAAGACATGCTCCGAGTTTGTGCCATAGACTTTGGGAGTTCTTGGGAGACGCCTACCATTGGTAGAATTCGCTTACAACAATAGTTATCATTCTAGCATCGGGATGGCACCTTTTGAAGCTTTATATGGAAGACCGTGTCGATCACCGTTGTGCTGGACTGAGGTAAGAGACAATAAACTCCTAGGACCAGAGATGGTTCGAGAGACGAATAAAAAGATCAACATCGTGAAAGAAAAGATGAAAGCAACACAAAGCAGACAAAAGAGCTAAGCAGATAAGCACCGCAAGGAATTGGAGTTCAGTGTTGGAGATCACGTACTTCTCAAGGTATCTCCGGTGCGAGGCATAGTCAGATATGGACAGAAACGAGGGAAGTTGTCACCGCGCTACATTGGGCCGTTTAAAATTTTGGAACGCGTGGGAAAAGTTTCCTACAAACTTGCCCTGTCGCCCAAGATGTCAGGGGTACACAATGTATTTCATATCAGCATGCTAAGGAAGGTTATACATGATCCGTCACATGAGATTGACTTAACGGACATAGAGGTGAACAACAACCTGACTTATACTGAAGGACCAGTTCGAATTCTGGATCAAGGAGTCAACAAACTGAGGACTAAGGAAATTCCTCTTGTGAAAGTTCACTGGAGACACCATGACGAGCGCGAAGCTACTTGGGAGTTAGAATCAGAAATGCGAGAGAAGTTCCCAGCCTTGTTTAGTGACTAGCTAGCTCAGATTTCGGGGACGAAATCTTTTTAATAGGAGGTGGATATTGTAATACTTGTAAATTTCTTTCTATTTTATTAATGTAATTTCCAGACTGTACGCGCTAGACTGTGTTTATTATTTTCAAATTTTGCAATATTAATACGTATTTTAAATTCTCGATATCAATTAATTTTATTAAAGCAGTTTATATTATAGTTATAATATTTATATTATGTTTTATTTCATTGCACGTTAATTAGACTCGGACTGTATTTAGACTCGGACTGAAATTTACACGCGAACACGTAATTTTACCTGTATTGTACGTACTCCGAGAGTGTGCGTAATTCGAGATACGTCACATCAGTCATATCGATCAATCCCTTGAATTTAGGAAAGCAACCAACCACCAATCCCCTCCCACACTCAACCTCCATACCTCCCCAACAACCCCCATCACTCCCTACCAAATTCACATGTGTGTTTGTGAGTGCACAGTGAGTGGCAGTGAGTGGACTGTGTGTGTTCCAGTAAGAGAAGTGCACAGTGTGTATGCATGCATGTGTGTGTGTTAGTATGTAATGAGTGATGTGTGTGTGTGTGTGTGTGTGTGTCATGTGTGTGGCGTGTGAGTTGTGTGACAGTGTGTTTGATGTGGTAGGTTTGTGTGTGGTATAGTGTGTATGTATATTTACATATTTATATATTAACCACCAATTCCCTTCCCCTATAAATACACTACCCCTCCTCCTCATTTCTATGGTCACCCCAAAGTTAAGAGAAATAAAAGAAAAGAGTGAGAGAAGGAGAAAGAGTTGGCCGAGATTGAGAGAAGAAGAGGAAAGAAAGTCCGCCACACTGCAACCTCGACCCTACTGTGAGTTCTTAACTCACTTGGTATACTAGTTGTAATGCCCGTTTTGTTCTCCGTTATTATTAGTATTTATGGAAAATCCAGTTTAACATGTGGTGTTTCTAGCCTAGGTTCGTATTATGAATTCATTTATTATTATTAGTATTATTATTGTCATTGTTGTTATCAATTATTATTATTATTATTACTTAACCGTTAATCTCGTGTTTAACATGTGTACCCCGAACATGTTAATGTCCATTATTCCGTGACTATTATTATTATTATTATTATTATTATTATTATTAAATATTCTGGTTAAGCTTCATGTTACAATGTGTACCTTGAACAGATTAATATTCATATTATTATTCCATGAATAATATTATTATTGGTATTATTATCTTTATTATTATTATTGTCATTTTTGCTTATTGTTATTATAAGTCCAGTAAATCTCATGTTTAACATATATACCCCGAAGATTTATGTCCATATTATTATTCCGTGAGTAATACTAATGTTATTATTATTATCTTTAGTATTATTATTAATATTAGTATTATTATCAAATGAACCTTGCTTTAATATATTGTATCCCGAATATTTTTATTTCCGTTATTATTATCATTATTATTATTAGTTTGATTTACCTCATGCTTTAACGTGTTGTACTACGAGCTTAGGGCTCGTACTATATTTCAAGAATAGCACATGTTTGATTAACTTGTACCTCGTGCATGTCACATGATACACCTCACGTAGGAGTCGGTGTCGTAACGTCAAGTCGACGTGTACGTGTATAGAGTCGGACGGTCACGGAGACCAAGTCCATATGCATTTGAAAATATGTGAAGTCGACCGCGGAGGTTCGAAAGTGGATATGTAGCGAGTCGGTACTACCAAATGGAATTACAGGATCGCATGTCGGCGATAATTGCTACTATGGCCACGGAGAGGCAAACACGATAGCAAAGTAACCATGTTGATAAGAACAAATTGAGAAATCAATAAACATGGTCAGTCTGTAAGGCGAGATTACTGCTGCGGTCGCGACGAACAACGATAGCAAAGTAACCATTTCGCAAATCGGCGACGATATTCATAAGTCAAGGTCCCGGGGACCTAGAGTACTTGGTTAGCTTGTAAAGCGAGATTACTACTTTGGCCACGGAGAGGCAAACAACGATAGTAAAGTAACCATAGCTCGACCCACTGAGCGAGTCACTCTAAGCCAACGGCGTTACACTGGTAATGTAACAAGGTCAAGTGAGTCGGATGTTAAGTCGAGTGAAGTCGAATATATCGATGATGCATAGTTCACGCACGGTCTCATTATAATTCATTCAACAGTCATAATTATTCACTATGTACTTTCGGATACGTATTTTATATTAGGAGTGTTTAGTTAGGACGCTCACTTAGCTTTTATTAAAGCTAACGGCATACTACGCCCTGGACATTCCACGTCCAGGCTTCACAGGATATGACTACCCGGAGGAGCACTATTCAGAAGGAGCCTATGAAGAGGAAGCCTTCGAAGGGGAAGCCTACAACGATGAAGAGTACGGCTACGCCAGTTAGAGGCACGACTTCAAGGAAGAAGACTTAGTTGTCCTTTATAGATTTTTGTCCAGTTATACTAAGTTGTGTATTGGCATCACACGCCTTCCCTTAGCAACCTTACACTTTCTTTTGTCCTTACATGTAAAGATGTAAACGGCGTCCAACGCCTAATCTCTTTTGTTATTTTATCTTTTGAAACCACAAACTCTGATGTAATAGTTAGTAACCTTTTAATGTATATATTTAGTTTATGCTTCCGCTTAAGTCATTCTTTTGTTATCTAGTATGTTGTGGACAATTAGTTAATGTAACTAGTCATAGCTTACGGACCCAGAAAGGAAAATTTTAATTTCCTCCTAATTTCTGCTACTCCGGGGCGTGACAATTTTTATGGTAATTAAAATTTGATAATTAAAATTTAAGTTTGATAATTCAAATCCAAGTTTGATATCATCCAACTATAGCCACCACCTATCCCTATTCAATAGCACATCAACCACTAATTATCTCTCTTCCATATATACAACACCTATATCTATGAACAATGTTAGGGGTACATCTATTTTTTACAACTCATTTACAACCATCTCTATCGCTCTCCTAAGTGGCATTGTGGGGTTCGGTTAAATTTCAATGGACCCAGTGCCACATAGGAGAGAGATAGAGATGGTTATAAATGAGTTGTAAAAAATGGTTGTACTCTAGCATTACTCTCTATCTATAGGCGTGTGAGAGGGAGAACTCATTCAAACATCAAACATCTCACCTAACCAATTGCTCATACAACTCAACACCAAATCCCACCATATGGCTTGTTTTGTAACGGGAATATCAGTTACAAAAAATATTACTCCAGTAAAGAAGATATACCCGTTATAATTTTGGCATTGCAAATTTTGTAACGGATTTTTGTAACGGATATACCTGTTACTTAATTTTAGTAATGGCTATATCCGTTAGGAATATGTTTAGTAATGGATAGGTATCCAAATTTTTTGAGCTTTTGAAAAATAAAATACTAATGGTTTGTAACGGATTAGTAACGGTTATATCCATTACTAATTTCCAAAATGCGTAAAAATTAGTAACGGATTTTGTAACGTGTATATCCGTTACAAATTTTAATTACCAATAAAAAAGCATTTATTGTATATGCTTCCCAAATTTTTTTCCCGCCTAATTAACAGGCATAATAATACATATAAAACACAAAAATAACAAGCTCAAATCTATACCAAACAACAAAAAAATAATCCATAGTATTAATAACAAGTACATAATTCATCCATGTCTAACCAACAAGACCTCACTGCACCAACAAGCTCAATCTAAGTTTGAAATTAAAATAGTTCACTCATGTAAGCCTAAACAAATAAAAATGAGCAATTTTAAAAAGTTGCAACAATAGTAAGTACTTAACACGAGCGAGGATGTCTAATTGATATCCAAACCTCTCCTCTGCAACCTTCTTGGCGTTGGTTCTCAGTTTAGTCAATTGCTTCTTCCTATCATATGTCACCTGAGCTATTTCCTTTCTCTTCTTCTCAAGCTCCTAATGCCCAATTGGGTTGTCTTTCGAAAAGCTTAAACAAGATATCCTCAAGCTCTCCACGATCCCTTCTAGTCTTTTCACAACTAACCTCTTAATGGGTTTTGCATTCTTTTTATCCTGGAGAAATGTTGTCAATGGGAAACAACACAATTGATTAGTCCATAGCCGATGCACAAACTCTTTGCATTTTCAATACACAATTAATTGTTATGGATGCTGTAATACTCGCTCTCGTAGTGTATATTTAATATTGCTTTAGCATGCATAATCACGAGTTAATATTAATTAATGGGTTATGTGGCACTTATTGAAGGTGGGTTTAACCCACTAAGTTATTTTTGGGTGTCCAGTTGGGAACCCAATTATGGCCAGTGTGGCAGTCACAAGTTGGGACATGTGTTGGTGTTGAGATGAGATAGTAATATGTGGAATACCCTATGTGCCTAAATGTTTATTAAGGCTTAAATGATTTATTATTTTATTTTTAATAATATCATCACTACACCATATGGTCAAATTTGTAACGGACAAGTTTTATGATTTGTAACGGGAATACCCGTTACTAATTTGTAACGGGTATATCCGTTACAAATTTCATAAAAATGTTACTAATAGACATTATTTTGGTTGGTTAATTTCTGTAACGAGTGTATTTAAATTTGTAACGTTTATATCCGTTACAAAATTGTCTCCAAAATAAAAAATAAAAAGAATTTTAAGATGATAAACCATCGGGCTCAACTATTTCTTGGAGCTGAGTGTTTATAACAAAAGAAAGGGGAGAGGAAGGAGAAGGGGGGAAACCACACCGCCCAACCACCACCCGACGCAGCCATGCCACCACCGATCCAATGCCGCCGCTGACCTAAGGCCACCGACCTCTTCTCGGTACACACGCTCATTCTTCTTCCTTCTTCTTTTACTTTCTTCCTTATATTTTTTCTTCTATCTCTTTCAATTTGAAGTACTTTCTTCCTTATATTTCTTCTTCTATCTCTTTCAATTTGAAGATCTAAATAGAACCCCCAAGCTAAGTGAATAAAATTTGGGTTTAATGCTGAGAAGGTTTTAGAGTGTGCACCACTGCCTGTGCGCCACTCGTCTCATATGCCGCTAGCCGCAGGTTTGATTCCTTATTCCTTCTTCTTCTTCTTTCTTCATCTTGATATTGAAACATATAGGGGGTTTCTTCTTCTTCTTCTTCTTGAAATTGATACCTCGATTTATGCAAACTAAACCCTAGATCTTTGTTGTTTGTGGAACAACCCCAATATATACTGTGAGGGAGGTTGATGTTTGAGAGTAAACAAAACCCTAGATCTGTGGTTGTTGTGTTTGTTTTCATGTGTTGGAACAAATCAGAAATACTTGACATTTTCCTTAGAAAATATACATGTGTATATATAAGCATACACAATTAAAAAGGAGTAGATCTGACCATAGGTAATGAATTGAAGCTTGTCATGGTATGTATTGGAATAGTATGTCATATTCCCCTCCCTCCCTCCCTCTCTCTCTCTCTCTCTCTCTCTCTCTCTCTCTCTCTCTCAAGGAATAGTATGTCATGATCACTTTTTGACATTGTTGTTGTCTCCAAGCCTTCCTTCACTCTACCATTAAATTCAATGTTCTCTGTGAATTAATTTTTCGGGAAAATTCAAAATGTTGAGAAATTGTGTGTTCTCCTGCAACTGTATTTTTTTCTGGAGAAGTAAAAGGTAAACAATAACTAGGACAGTGAGGAGAGGACTAACGACCCATTTGCTGCTGACACAAACGCTCTCAGTTTATATATTTTATATCTCTGTTTTGTGGGGGTCATTGTATATTCATACATTTGTTATGTATGTAGAGCAGGGGGGTGCACTTTGATTCAAATGCATCCAGAAATCTATGGAGATTTTGGGGCCAATGAGAAAGCCCCAACCTAGAAGAGCATCTCTAAACATGGACATTTATTTTGAGGTAATTAGTAACATAAAAAAGAAGAGTGATGACAAAAAATGTGGAAATTGGCATGGTTTTATTCTCTTGACTCTATTTTACGTACTCTTGCTTGTTTAAATTGTGTATTAGTTTACATATTTCAGGAAAATTGCTACTCGTTTAGTGAAATTTGATGTATTAGTGCTCTTTCTATGATACACTGTTACCCATTTCATTTTTTAATCTGACAAATTCTAGGCATCAACCACTTGAAGCAAATTGGGTCGTATTTGTATAGTTTCAATTTTAATTTTATTCAATTGAATTCAATCCTAGTTAACTAAAAATACCAAAGACAATTTGAGTTGCATTATGATAAAAAAAAATTTAATTAATTTTTTGTGATGTTGCTCATTAAATTGAGTTCTATTTCACTTCAATTCAGTATGTATTATGGAGCTTGTGGATGTATGTGAGAGTGCATGTTCACTTGTTCAGGCTCATTACTAAACTAAGGTCATAAATCTCTGAACTACATTTGGTTGGACTTGAAAGTCAAACTCAATTTGCCTTGGTAGAATACATACTTCATTGCAAGTAATTAATACCACATGGATTTGTATTGTCGATATGAAGTTATGCTTATTATAATTGTTTTGGACTTTTTGGTTCAAACTTTTTGGTTCAGCGGCCTATCTGGTAACTAGTGTTTATATTTCTCAATGTTTTCAATCCTTACCACATGGTTTAGGGGGCTATTGTCTTCTGTTTGATAGTAGTTTCTATACTTTCGTTTTGGGGGCTATTTCTCAATGTTTTCAATCCTTACCCAAACAGCTCTTAAACCAGCCCCTATAAGCAGCCCTTAAATACCACCCAAATCAGCCCTACTTTCTCTGACCCATTCTCTCTTTTAGAAAATTAGTGCTTTGTTTGGTTCATGGGTAGTGCGGGAAAATATAAGAGAAGAAAAAAATCATTCCCTTATTAGTAACCAAGCAACGAAAAGCGTACTTTTTAGTGTTTTCTTTTCTTTCCTTCATTGTTTTATTTTTCTTTTGTTGCTTCAATCTTCTGAGAAATCACGTGAGCAAGTCCTTTCCTTTATTGTTTTACCTTAGCTCTAGTGTTGAGTCTAGAATGTATTTGTAAGAATGAATTAATTTGCAGATTACAATTCTGTGGCTAATATTCATGGATATCCTGTATTCTTTCCTTGAAATGCTATGGTTGTTTTGGTATTTTGCAGAAGGAAGCTGTAGTTCAGTATCTGTACTTAGGAAGATCTCCGCCCATTTTCATAGAAGTAGGTAGTTCGTCAATCTATAGATGACAACCACTTGGTATATAATAGTTCTCTGGATTGGTGGCTCCACCTCAAGAGTAGTGTTAATTGTGGCAACAACTTTATATAGTTCTCTAGATTGTTGGCTCCACCTCAAGAGTAGTGTTAATTGTGGCAAAAAACATTATATACCTTTTAGCTAAAAAGAATTTTTATTTCTTGAACAACAGGTTTTGGAGTTAGGAATGAATTTTCACACTACAGATGATATGAGTGCGATACTTGCTGTGAAATTATGGAAACGATTGGGTTTTGGAATGTGCGCGAAGTTGCATTTGATGGGCATGCATGTTGAAGGGAAGGTGAGTAATTGTCTTATTTTCATTTATCGTACAGGATGTGACTGGAAGCCCTGTTTTTCTATTTGAGTTACAATGGTAAATATATGGCATATATGCATATCCATGTTGAAGAAATCCATGTAACTATCCTTTTTACTATACAGGTCCACTATGGATTGTTTATCATATGTGACACCACTTGACTTTGATTGGAGGATGTCAAAGTGTAATAATTCAAAATTTTATTAAAGGGTAATTGGGTAATTTTACTTTTTCTATTGTGGACTCTAAATTTATTTGATTGTATTTAAATTTATAGAGCATGACTCTATTATTTATTTTTCTTTTCAGGTGCTTTAAAATTTATTTTGTTCGTGTGGGTGTGTTTATTTAATTTTGGGGTTACACCGTTGGGTCAGACTGTCCGTGGGAACACCAAACATTTCATTTTTGTAGCATACAAGAGAGTGGGTCCTACCCCACTCCCCTATATGGCCGGCCAAACCCCTCCCCCTCCCACTCATTCACGTTAGTTTCCTCTCCTCCTTCATTTCTTCTTCTTCTCCTCCTTCAAGTTCAAGAGCCAAAGAAACCCAAAAATCTCTACTTCTACTCCATTTCCTTCTACAAGATTTGAAGAGGTGGTCAAGAACAACATCCTCTAGCATCTCTAACCTTCCTAGAGTGGGAAATCATCTCTTGGGTAAGTATTTTGGAAAACCCCAATTTCTAGGGTTTCATTAGTTTTCAATTTTTTTGAGTTCTATTGAACTTCTCTTCTCTTTTATAGCTTCCTTGGAGTGTTTAGAGCATGCCTTAACAATCCTAACCATTTCCTTGGAGTTTCTAGTATAGGTAAGTTTTCTAGTTTCCTAACAATTTCTAGGATTTGCTAGTTTAAGATTTTCTATCCTAACTATGAATTGTTCTTGCTTAGAGTGGCCTTCTTGAAGCATCCTTCAAGATCCTAGCACAAGCATTGGAAGCTTTTGGGATTTACTTAACTCTCTTGAATTTTTTTCCATTGTTGGAATTTAAAGATTTGTGAGGTAGATTCTATTGTACCATTTCTACATGTTATGCACACCTAAAATGTATATGAGTTCATTCATGTGTTTAGGAGAAAACGTAGATATATACGCTAGGTTTTCCCCAAATTGAAAAATTAGGACTTTTTGCCTAGATGTGATTCTTGTGTGTTAATTGCTCTATGTGATGATAGACTTGCATGTTGGGATTATTGTATGCCTAATTGTGAAATTATATGCCTTGGTTGTACTAGTTGAAAGTTTGGGGTGTTAAATGTAATTAAAATGAAGTTATGAGAATAATTTAGATGCATGCATTAGGTTTTCCCCAAAGTTGTAAATTTAGGGTTATATGCCTAATTGTGAATTTACATGTTTTGGTTGTTCTATAATTGATTATGTGATGCTAGACGTGCCTAGAATGCTCCCTTTATGTGTAAAAGCATGCTAGGACGTTAGTATAGAAATCCTTGTTAGGAGTGCTATATTATGAATTTTAATTTAACTCTTGATGTCTTTAATACATGTTCAACATGCAAGAATTATTGTGTTCATTATTTTGTTGGAGCATCTATGTTGTCATTTTAAACATTTCATGCATTGAGGCCAAATCGGCAAACATTCAAATATCACGACATAAAGATTTTATTTGAAAAAGAGAGAAAAACCCCATGTGTGGGAATTTTGGTTTAAGAAATCCGGACGTGGGCTGTGATGTGAGACAGGGAGAATGACCCTTAGAAACATTCAAACTCCAAACTATATTCGGGTAGCTCCCGGAAGTTGGTATGCTACACTCCATGCGTGTGTGGCTCATGGTCCGGTAATGAGAGAGATGTGCATTTGTCACGCATAGCCTTGCGGCTTTAAACATTTCATTGTAGCCGTGGTGGCGATTCATTGCACCTCATTTCATTTTAATCATGGATAGCATATAGGCTTGTTACAACACTGTCTACTTACCCGTCGTGCTAAGGTACTACGCTACCAATCATTTTGCAGGTGATGTCGATAAGGGCACGAGTGACCCCGGTGTTGTTGCTTTGAAATCCTTTGGTTCTACTTTGAGGACTTATGATTGTTTGAGAAATTGTACAACTCTCTACGTTCATTTTGACATCATAAAGTCTGTAAAAATCTTATACTTTGAAATTTGTTGTTTTTAAGTTTTTATTAAAACTTCTTGAGTTTAAGTGCTTACTTTGTTAAGCTTCAATGAGTTAGCTTCTTTGAGAGTCGTTGGTCACGTGTTAGTCCTTGTTTTACTATCATTATTGTTAAACTTGTTGAAGGATTTTTGAATCGTATAATTAAGTCTCAAAGTCGTTAGATTTCTTTTGTTTGAACCCTTGCCGGGTTCACTTTAGCTAAATATGTGGTATGTTTGAGGATGTTGTGAAATTTTGTTGGATTTGTTTTAGCTTAACTCATTATGTGTTTCAATCCTTATCGGAGGAAGCTTCAATTGTTTTAAAGAGTTAACGTCTTCAAATATCCCAAATGTTTTCAAATCCCTCTTCCTCTTTTTTTTGTGAAATCTCTTTCGTTGCCTCGTGTTTGTATGTTGTAATCGTTGGATGTTCCGGATAGTTTGTACACGTGTATTATACTATTTTAGACTTGCCTATATCAATTTGGAAGGTTTAAAAGCTTTTAGAACACTTTCTCCCTATCTCTCCCTATATCTCTCTCCCATTCTCTTTCTCTTTCTCCCTCTCTTTGATCTCTTTCCATTTCTCAAACTTTCTTTTCTTTTGCTTATGTTGGAATTATATTTTTTCTTAGAATGTTTCCGAATGTGAAAATACACAAGTGTGTGTGTTTAGAATACATCCCTTATATCTCTCTCTCTATCTCTCCCTATATCTCTTTCCCAATCTCTCCCTCTCTCCTTTTTTCTCTCTTTATCTCTTTCACTTCTCGTTTTTAATAAATTTCGAGTGTATGAAGTTCCGTTTGGTCTAGACGTGTTATATGTCATTTAGGACTTGTTTAGTCATATATTGAGGTTTAAATTTGAGGATTTAGCATAATTGGGAACATTTCTACAAGTTGTAAAAAGGCTGTCAAAAGTTTCTGTCATAGAAAAACTGCTACTGTTTTCTTTATTTTCTGCCCAAATGGTGCAGAATTGGAAAAAATGTTATTAGACAAAAGTTGTGCAGAATCGAATTTTACATGGGCTATCCCGGACAGGATATGAAAATTTCAAATATATAGTTACTTACAGACGTTTCAAAATTCAGCAATTATCCAAAAATGGTCCTTATGCTGTCAAAGTTGCTGTCAAATAAAAACTGCTACTGTTATTTCAATTTTCTGCCCAAATGGTGAGGAATTGAAAAAAGTGCTATTTGACGAAAGTTGTGCAGAATCGAATTTTACATAGACCATTGCGGACAGAATGTGAAAATTTCAAAGATATATTTACTTAAAGGTATTTTAAAATTCAGTAACTATCTAAAAATGACCTTTTATCAAATCTATTGTATTTTCCCTTTCTCCTTGAACTAGTACTTGTTAGGATAGTCTTTTAAGTAAGTTTTCAAATGTTTTCATCTTTGTTGGACTTGTTAACATGTAAGTCCATTTTGGCTTATATGTTAGTAAGTCACATTTGTAGGAATCCCCGTGGGATCCCAATGTCGCTTCCGCATTTGTTATTGAATTTTACTTCTTTCCTCTCTATATTTCCTCTTTTCTCGCGCTTCGGTTTCCGGGACGTGACACAAAGTGCTCCCATATTATTGTAGATAGTCTCACTACGACATGTGTTTAAAAAAATATTTGGGATACAAAATTTGGGAAGCATAGCATTACTCTTAATAAATTAAATTTTTTTTTGAGACTTGCATCCTCTGCCACCAATTACATTGACTACTTTGCTCACAGTTTAACTTTGCTTTATGCTTTTCTGATTTCCATATTTTTTGTATTATATGACGCCTCAGTCATTCACTTTATCCTATATGAAAAGGTCATCTCCATATGTAGTTGCCTCTAATGATTACCTCCATACAAGTAAGTATCACTGTATTGGATTGAATAGCATAGAATTAAGGATTACTTAAATGCATATGCTTGAGCATGACAATTTTCTTCTCATGGAATATGCAAGATTTTCCTAGTGGTTGCCTTTACAGTCTTTTTGTCATGTTGAAAGTTTTGATTATAGCTTTCTGGTAATATAGATATAAAAAAATCTTTATTCCTTTTCTTTGAGTTTTTCATTCCAAAATCTTTATCATGTAATTTTAAAAACCAAATTTTAGAACCATGCTCGGCTCAGCTCGACTCGAGCTCGTGAAAAACTTTACCGAGCCAGCTCGAGCTCGACTCGATAAGAAATATTGAATTTAATCGGCTCTTATAAGAAAACTTTGTTTGATTGGCTCTTAAATTTGTATAATACACATATTGAACCTATAACCTCTTGGCACAAGGGTGTAAGTATATATATCTACTTCAAGTCTTTGATTTATATTTTGTAGAGTCAAATTTGGTAAGGGCATTTTTGGTTACAAACATTGTTGATTTCATAGAGTTGATGATAATCATAGTTAAAGAAAAAGTTATTTTAAACTCATGTTGGTTTTGTTGCTTTGACTCGTAAATTAAAATTAAGATACTTGAGAAGCGTGTGTTTAAATTCTCTCTTATCTTTATGAATGTGTCTACGATTTTGTATAAAATTTTAGTCATGCTCTATCTAGTTCTTACTTTGAGGTTTTGTATTATGTTATATTTAGTTTTCACAAGCAGCAGGACAGAAAATTGGGGTAATGATTTCTTTCACTAACATCTTACTTGTCTTATTGACATTGCCTTATGTTTGGTTGCACTCGCTTAAAAATAAACGTGTTCATAATTTATATAATCTTGTGAATTAAAATTCATAATTTTTTTTTATTGTAAGTATCTATGTTTTCTTGAAATGAATATCTTCATGATTTAAGAATCATTTTCCTTTCTAAATGATATGTAAGAAGTATGATTGAAGTCTAGAACTCACAAAAACAGACCCATAACCTCTATTAATTTTGCAGAAACCACTTTTAGAAAATATCAAATAGTGGTCTGCTAGTCTACCCTTAGTAACATATGCATATTAGAGGACTGACCACAAAAGGTGATGGTTGGGCCATCTTTGAAGTTAATTAATAGTTGCTTACTTTGAGAATATTAGACTTTGCTTACTTGATGGTAGCTTTGAGAAATTTTAAGTTCTCATGAATGAAATTAGCATTTGCATACTACTCTTCTTGCTTTTGTACTTTTTCGCACTTAACATTGTCATTATCTTCAAATCTAATTATGAAATATCAGTGAAAGTAGACAAGTGGATGTTTCAGCAATGGTGAAAATTATGTAGAAATGCAGTGGGGATAGTAGTTGATAATAAATAAATAGAAATAGTCTTATCTTTTCCTTTTTTAATATCCATGGTGTTGGCTACTAAACTTTTTTCCCTTTTCTACTTCAGGGTTTAATGCAGCAGTAGCTAGTTGTTTCTTCTCCATTGAAACAATTTTATGACATCTGAACGAGAAAGCAGATGGCGTCACAAGTCTCTAGGACCACACAAAATTGTAACTGACAGAGGTTTGCAGGTGATAAAATCTGTGTTTTATGAGTATTTCTTCGTGTTTGCTTCATTTGTTATTTTCTTCTGGTTAATTTGAAAGTTGACAAACATGGATTAGTGGATGGGCTTCTTTTGGTTTTGCAATGAGGTAATCTAGTGGTTACCATCTAGTTTGCAATTGTATTTGTTAGCCCCTAAATAGATCTGAAAGTAGCCCCAATAGCCCCTGATTTGCTGAATTTTTCAGCGGCTAATTAGAGCGTAAAACAGCCCCTGTTTTGCTAAATTTTTCAGCCCCTAATTAGAGCTTAAAACGGCCCCCAACAGCCCCTGTTTTGCTGAATTTTCAGTCCCAAACAATCCTTTCTAGTTGTAATGTTTTACTAATTTTCAACCCCAAGCCAACGAAGATTTCTTCGCCTCACTGTAACACCCAATACGAAATGAAAATATAAGAAAGTCTTCTCATCTTTTTGAAATTGTAGTATTTCATGAATCAACTACAAGAAAGTTTTCTCATCTTCTTTTGTTTGGTGAACGAGTGTTTTTCAAATAAGAAGTGTGTTGAAATGTGCTAATACATTTGGTGATTCATACATGTTCTATCTTATAATGCACTCTTTGCTAGTTAAGAAAATCTAGTTAAAGAAAATGGGTGTTTGTTATTAGTTAGTTCTTTGTTTTATTCGTTCTCCACGTTTAGATGACGTTAGAAACTAACGAATTTCAATATACACTGAAAAATGATATGGTATATGCTGAGTATAAGATGAGGCTGTTGGATGATATTGGCCATGTATAAACAACACTCCTTTACTGTTGCTTTCTCTTTTATCTTAAATTCTTTGAAAAATATAAAATGTGAAAATTTTGTAGGTAGGCTAAGATAAAAAAAAAAAAAAAAGGAGTGTACTGTTTTCCTTATGCTAATAGTACCTCTTCCATGTTTTTGTGTTGTCAATGAGCTAAGTCAGTTTTCTAACTTGTGAAAATAGAAATTAGTTTTTGTTTTCTTTTTGCTAATACATGAATTTTGTAAGGTCTCTGATGAGTTATTTTCCCTTTTTTTTTCCTTTCTTTGCCTCACTTTTGGGTTTCACAGAATTTTCAAAGTGACACATCAAGACAATGCCACTCCAATTGCCATGGCTTGATTTGATTATGACAATTTAACCCAACTAAATTAGCCGATTAGACTAGTGTTTAGTTCACGTCAGATCTTAACGCTTCTGTCTGGCTAGAAAGGTTCTTAAAACTTACATAATATTATCTTTCTATTAATTTATAAAAGATAATAATTTCTCTTTTCTTTTCCCTCTCGAGGTTGCATAGGCCATTGCCGAAGGCAAAAGCTGTGGGTATTGTGAAGGCAGAAGAGATAGGCCATTGCTGAGGAAAGGTTTGAGGTAACCCAGGCTTATTCTCTTGTATGCAATTCTAAACTTGATGTTAATATTACAATTGTTGAGGAAAGGCTTGTGCTCAAACTTTATGAAAGAAAGATGGAAAACATTGGGAATAGCCAATTCTTGTTTGTAAATTGCACTGATCTGGGCTTTATTGTGGGGGCATTATGTATAATACTAGTAATAATTGTAGGATTTAATTATATGAAGTGGGGTAATCATTGGGTATCTAAGATTTTAATCTCTGTCCCATTTTTAAGTGAAATTTTCTTTTACTTAAGTAGTTATGTATACTGTTATTTAAGGCATTTAATCAAGGCTACAAGATTGGATTATAAAAGAACACAAAGTTTGTCATTTATTACTAACCTTATGATTACTGATTAGATAATGACCGTCAACAGTCATATTCATAGATGCCTTAAAAAGTTACAATCACCATATTTTAAAAAATAAAAGTTATTTGGAATGGGACATGTCCAACAACAGATCTTAATAGTATTTAGATTAGATAAAGATGAGCAGAGATTGAACAAGCCATATAAGGGGACTGGATGTGGGCTAGGCGAAATTAGGTGAATTTGTGAAAGACGCAACTAAAATAGAGCTTAAGCCCATATAAGTAACAAGGGAGTGGACTGTGGGCTAGGCTAAATTGTTTTGTTCATGTACTTATAAGATTTATACTTTATTGCTCCTTTAACATATTTTACAAACATGCTATTCAAACAAAAATTTTAAAGTGGGTGTGATCGCAAACAATATGGTGAGTTTCACATTCATTTTCCCTTATTTATTAAAATAATATTATTACTATTCTTTTGTGATTTTTTTCTAACATCATCAATTATGGTGAAAAACAGGGTGGTGATGATCCCAGGCAATGAAGAAGGAAAAGATTGAAGCAATTGTAAAAAGTTAAAAGTTGTTGAAATTGTTTATGGACATAAGCGAGATTTGTGTATTTTGTCTTTCTTGAGTTAACTTCATGTGTAAGATGTAATGTAGCTAAACTAAGAACTTGAGTATGGACAAAGATTTATAAGATGAAATATTTTGGATTCTACTTGTGTTTGCTATAGATTGAGCTTGTTATTTTTGTGTTTGTATGGATTACTATGCTTATTAATTAGGAGCAAAATTTTTTTAAATAAATTGGGGAGCATAAATTAATTATTTTTTAATATTCTATTAAAATTTGTAAAGGGAATATCTGTTACAAAATCAGTTACTAATTATATGCATTTTGGAAATTAGTAACAGATATAACCGTTACTAATTCGTAACAAACCGTTAGTATGCTTTTCAAAAAACAAAAAAAGTTACATATTTATCCGTTACAAAACAAATTTGTAACGGGTCTATTCGTTACAAAAATTGTATTAGTAACGCGTATATCCTTTACAAATATCTGTTACTAATTAGCAATGGATATATCCGTTACAAATTTGCAACGCCATATTTGTAACGGGTATATCTGTTACAAATAATTTTGTAACGAATATACCCGTTATAAATCGCACCATATGGTGTAGTGCATGTTATTAGGTGATGACCACTTTTGGGGTCAGTTAGCGGTACCTTTGTGAGACCGAATTTAACACGTTATATAATTAGTAGGCTAATTAACAACTTCATATAATTATATGGGCCACTTATGAAATCCATGCGAGACATAGTCAAATACCCATTTAGGTTTTGGATAGTTTTAATAAGTTTTATAATTAGCAAGGGTAAAATTGTAAACTAGCAAACTAGTGGGGTTTTTATAATAAAAGTGAAAACTTCTATAAACAAGACACATAAGGAGTTGAGTCATCAACTCCATCCTCTTCATAGCCAAGATAAACAGAGAAATATAGAAGGAATTGCTATGGAACGACGGTGACTTCTCGACGCCGATTGACCTGCCAAACGACGTCGGTTTTCAAAACAAAACACATATTTGGACTCCTGGAGGTGAGTCTAACCCGTTGATACTAATTTTATCGAGTTGTGTGACAGTTTTTCAACGACCCATTTTGAGATTTTAGCTCATAACTTGTAGTTTTTGTGCAAGATTTGTACCTGGTTCATAATAGAACTCTAATCTTGTAACTAGGAGCGAAACTCAAGAGGTGAGTGGTGTTAATTCTGATAATTGGATGATTTTCATGTTCGGTTCAATTGTGATGCCAAAGCATGCCTAATTAACTTAATTTTAGTATGCTTAATAGTACTTGCAAATCTATAGTGTAGAACTATGCCCATTTTATTAGTAAGGCATAGTTGTGTGATTATACGATGTGATGTTTAAATGAGCATGTTGAGTTGCCCATTTGGGTTCATGAAAATTGCTAGTTCTACACCACCATGAGGTAATCGATATGGTGATGATCATAGTCGCTAGAGGCCAATGGGATCGCATGTGTGAGGGCGTTGGTCATGACTATCACGTTGGTTTGGGGAGTGAAGCCACAGGCTAACTGGTAGTGGTGGGAGTGAACCAGTAATTGTCGGAGACTATAGTTCTTTGTAATGTATTGAATTGAGCATGTTCATTATCCATGTTCATGATTAACATTGTTCATTAAGCATATAGCTTATATATTGTAGTGCTTATTGAATAACCATCGTAGGTGATCACGGTGAGGAATCGAGAAAGTGAATTGGGATCATTTGGCATAGCTGACTCGTGGGTTTTGTTGGAGCACTTGAAAACTAGTTTGTAGTTTCTTGATTATAACTCATAACTTGTAAATGGTTGTAAATGGTTTAAATCTTGAAATGGTGTATGTTGTAATTTAGTTAGCAAGACTTATGTAATATTTATAGTTAAGCTTTATATTTTAGTTGGAGCTATAACGCATGTAATAACCGGCTCGTTTACCTTAGCTTTTGTTTGAAGAATTGTGGTTGTTATTGGGGTTGAGTTGGTAGTTCCTAGAACTTGTGTCGTTGCTTTGGGAAATTCAAACTTAGAAGTTTATTCGTTGGGTTTGGTTATGAATGGCTACAATTAGTACTTTATTTCCCAAAGTGCTTTTAAAGTCTTTCTTAAATTAAGGAAGCTCATGTTAAATAACCTTGGACTATTTTAGGATGGTTTGAAGTTTAATGTTGAATCCAACTTATGTTTTGGTGATGTGTACAAGGTTTACTAAACATATAAAAATAGGACTTTTGGCCGAATGGGTTCATAGAGGGGCATTCAACCGGTCCCCTACCAGACTTCCTTTTCTTTACGTTTCCAATGCCTATAATTCAAACTTTTTACTCAATGAGGGTCTTTTGGGACTCCTTTGAACCCTAGAAAAGAAACTTTTGAAAATAGGTTTTATTAAGGCGTGTTTGGGTGTATGTTGTTTCAAACTTTTAAAAATGTCCAATGTTGGTTGAGCTCCTTTGATTTAAGCTTATTTTAAATATGTTTACGGAACTTTAATCATTTGTGTAAGGCCTTGGTGGTGTGCCATGTGTCCTGGGATCATTTAGGTGGTTCTGGGGCGTGACAGATGCAGACTGCCATTGGGAAAAATTCACAACAATGCAAGTAGAAAGCAGAAGTTACTAGTTTTTGTGAGTAGAAAATGTACTGAGTTCGTTCAACCTGTAGGACAACCAATGTTCATTTCTTACTCACAAACGTTGATCAAAGGAAACCCCAACTTCAAGTTTAAACATTTAGAGTCTTTAACAAAAGCAAGACTGAATTTAAAAAATAGCATTTACAAGGACTCACACCGACTGTCTTCTAGGTGGTTGAATCACATATCAGTGAGAAGGAATCAAAACCAACATCATAACTTGTCACGATCCGGAATAGCAAAAATAGAGAAAATAAAATTCCTTTTTGGGTCTCTAGGCAATGACTGGTGAAGTCACTTAATTTTCCACACTACATAGTTATAAATAATAGATGATTAGATAACAGTAACTAAAACCAAACCGGTTAAATATACAATCCTTAATTTATTACATCAGAGTTCCAAAAGCGGAATACTAAAGTCAAAAGGCAATATATGCCTTATTACAAACCATTATAATAAGCCTGGAATAGAAATTAATATCTATTCTAATCTTTAGCTGGCGTAGATGTAGTCGTCAGCATAGTAGTCTTGGCCGACACCTCCATCCTCAGCAAGTCCACACACGACATACCCTTCCTCCGGATAGTAGTCATCACCTATAGTATTATATGCAGGGTAGGTTGGATGAGGGATTTCCAGGCATAAACGTCGCCAGCTTAATAAAAGTTGAGTGAGAAGAAACTAACCCAGTATCATAGGTGTAAAGTAATTACAAGTTATGGAATGATACAATAATTTTAATTTGCTACGAATAGTATCTCCTTGATTCCTAATATCTTCTTACCTAAAGACTGGCAACATACTCTTGAATGAATCACAAACTAGACAGTTCAACTCTATAGATACACCATCATTCTGTCTACCTCTTTTAAGAACATAATCACTGCATATCATGGACACCACGTCAGTCCATCTCCCGCTTTTAAGGACATCACCACCCACAGCATGTCAGGGATATAACATTTAAACAAGGACATTTCAATCTATTGCCATGACTTAACGACATCTACCAGTAATCCCAGCCCACCACTTTTAAGGACATAATCTCTCATCGCTTTTAAGGACATATCATGGATCACCTAGCTAACTTAGGACTACATGGTCCCGCCCACCGCTTTTATGGACATAATCGCCCTCCACTTTTAAGGACTAACCAAGTGTCCATCCATGCACCATTTCCAGAACTTATCAAACCTATCTAAGTTATGTATTACTACTGATACAAGCCATTCCCATGTAGCCCGACTACTCTGATTGAAATGAAACGGATATCAAATGGATTAGAATCGTCGTCTAAATCACATTCTAAAACTTGATATGTTACTCAAAATTTTATCTCACTGTCGCGTCGCGTTATCTCGTTAATCAACAGTATCGCATAACAAAACCATAATGGCAGAATTAAGACAACTAGGTAACTTATGTTGTAAACAACAGAGAATATCAACATTCTGTAAATACCAATTGATTGAGACAGATGTTCAATCGATGTGGGTAAAAGATAGTTTCAATTGATTGAAGTCATTTTCAATCGATTGAAATCTATTCAATCGATTGATAAAAGTTCAATCGATTGAATTAAAGATTCAATCGATTAAATTTCTTTTACAAATTCTGGGCAGTAACGCCCTGGATTTTTGGTTAGCCATTCTGGCTCGTTCCTTCACATTTGAACTTATAAAAATTATGCACCTAAGCTATTGAGTGAGTTTAAAACTCACCAATTGATCAAGGGGGTTTTTGGTAAGTTTGGTGAGCTTGAGCTCCAATGGTGGCTTTCCTTCTCACTTTCTTTCCCTTCTCTGCCTTCTTTTCCTTCTGTCTTCTCTTATTCTTCTTCTTTCTCTGCTCCTCTCTTCTTCTTGTTGACAGTGTGTATACATATATGATGTATGTGGGTGTGTGTATATATATGTGGGTGAGAGTATGTGTATAATATATAACTCTCTCTCTCTCTAATCTCTCTCTTTCCCCAACAACCATACACAGACACACATACACGAGGGGTCTCATATATATAGCAAAAGGGAGGTGTAGGTGGCAACTTTTGCGCAGAACTGGGGAAATTTTTTTTTTCCATTTTCAATCAATTGAAGTCATTTCAATCGATTGAGAACATGTGACAATAGTTCAATTGATCGATAAAGGTTCAATCGATTATAATGAGATGCAATCATTGCATGTATGTTGGTATAATGTCGGGAGGATTTCAATCGATCAAAGTGGGTTAAATCTTGAGAAGGCCACCATGTCAACCGATTGAGAGTTGTTCAATCGATTGAGAAAGGCACCAAGTCAATCGATTGGAAATGGTTTAATTGATTGGGAAACATAAAAGAACTAAGGTCTTAAGCAACACATGCCAAATACAAAATACGAAATATCCACAACATAAAACATAAAGAACTACGATCTAATCGTAGTCTTCAGCTAGCATAGATGTAACCATCCGTGCAGTAGTCCTCTTCGTTGTGCCCATCCTCAACATAGCCATCCTTCACATAGAAATCTTCTACCGTGTGTCCTTCCCCTGCATTGACATAAACATGATAGGTTGGATGTAGGATATCTAGGGCATAAACGCCAAGTAATGAAAGTTGAGTGAGTAAAATACTAACAAGGTATCATTATTATGAAGTTATTACAAGTTATGACAATATCAAATATAGTTCTACTAACAGTATATTTTCTTTATTCAACTCATTAATAACCAACCATTAATCGTCTTATCATGCAAGAATAACACGCTCTAAGAATTGATGAACAACTTGACATTACGACTATCCAGATAAACCCTTGACCACAATCTACAACTAGGACACAATGTTGATAAGAGTATATCCATCTATTCCATACTAGGGATACACCATTGATCGCAGTCCACATATCTTTAGAACACCATGTCAAACAATGTACACCACTCTTAGCCATGCTATAGATGTACTATTGTTCACAATCAATAGATTAGGACACAACATTGATCAATGTACACCATTCTATGCCACAACTTACGTGGTCTATCTTAGGGCTATTGATCGTAGTCAACATCTTTTTAGGACACAACGTCAATCAATGCCCGTCCAAGCACCAATCATAACCCATATCTGACCTACACAATCCTAAACCCAGACTGACTCTTGAAACTTCCTATGTGGCAACCCGTAATGGATACAATAAATGATGATCGATTCAATTCATGACTTGATACATTCACTAATGTTATTATCAACAACACACTATTCTTAATGTTACTACATTACACCGTATCATTATCTCTTTTATTAATGCGGTATCACATATAGAAATCCAAGTACAATATTTGAATAGCTAAATCGTTCATAATATAAACTAATAGAGTATCAACATTCTAAAACTAGAAATTGATTAGGAAAGGTGTCCAATCGATTGGGTAAAAGAATCTTCCAATCGATTGGGATCCTTACCAATCGATTGAAACCCGGTCAATTGATCGGGTGGGGTTCGATTAATTAGAACCCTTATAATCGATTGGGTTGGTGTCTTCTTTGCAGAACTAGGCAAAAGCAAGCCAGGATTTTGGGAATCATATTGAAACGTCTTTCCTTCTATTAAACATGTAAAAAACAACCAGATATTACCAGGTGAGTTTGAACCCACCTAGTAGAAAGGGTGTGTATATGTGTTGAAAAGGAAAGCTTGGAGGAAGCTCCAATGGGGGCCTTCTCTCTTTTTCTCATCCCTTACTATCTCATTTATTTTCTCTGTCTTTCTGTTTCCCTTATCTTCTTCCCTTCTTCCTCCTTCTCCTCATCCTCCTCCTCTTCCTCCCGAGAGTGTGCATGTGGATGTGTGTTTGAGTGTGTATATACATATATATATATATGATGGTGTATATATATATATCTAAAATATATCTCTCTCTCTTTAAAAAATTCTATGAAATAACCCAAACCCATGAAATCATCACATATATATAGAATTTAGGATGGACAGGTGTCACCACCCCAAGCAAACTTGGAGACCGTGTTCTGTCCCGTTCAACAGATTGTATGGGGTTCAATCGATTGGACGGGATCCAATTGATTGGTTGGGGCTTTGCAAGAAAAGTTAGGGCAATCATACTGAATTTCATTTATATATAAAGGCATACAAAAGTACATCAAAAATGCAGGTATTACACTTAGTCTTTTGGTTCAAATCAGTTAATGTCACATTGGAAAGATCACTTGTTGAATATGATCCAGTAGTCTATATATATACTTATTTATGTAACTGTTATGCCCTGGAATAGTAAAAATAGGGAAAATTTTAAACATTTCATTCTTGGATTCGTAGGTACATGGCAAGTTGTGGATTGTCTGATTGTCCATAACATAAAAGAACCAAAATAACAGCAATAATAATATCATTGGTAGGAACTACGCGTAACTATATTAATCATTCGGTCATAAGTAACATTGTTACAAATCCAAAGGAAAATGTAGAATAAGCAGTCTTAGGCTACATAGGCATACATAGTAAAAGTCTGGACATTGCATGTCCCTAATTTCAAAATACATAGAAATAACAAAGGTAATGAGCCTTTAACTCTGCTACCTCTAGCTTGCGAAGCCATAGCCTTTTTCCGTGCACTCCTCTTCTGAGTACTCAATCTCTGTAAATCTAAACATTTGATTGTTTAGGGCATGAATGCCGTCAGCTAATGAAAGTCGAGTGAATATCTCTACTACACTTAAACATGCTCAAAAAATATTTTATTTAATCACTTAGGACAACATTAATAACTTTAGGAAAACATCAACTTTAAAACATATACCAAGTTAACCATATATTAATATAATGTCCATGTTCACTCGGGAGTCATTTATGATCAATCGATACTCACGACATTGACCAATTAACCATCTATACCAGCCTTGGTTATTTTATCTTCATCGCCCTTATGGCCAAAATTGACATCATCGCCCTATTGACAAATTAACCATCTACACAACTAATCACAACTGTACGAACGAGGTATAACTTTCCATCATCGCCCCAATGGCCATAGTGGCATAAACAAACGTAGGAAACTCGCAACCACTTACGCCAACTGACAACATTTACTCAACACGAGAACTAAACCAACATTTACGAAAGTTACGACTACTCAGACATATTACGGGCTTCCATATTAGCTTGTGAAATTGTCACATAATGTACAAGCCGATGAAGCGCAACTACTTTCGAAGTACAATACTTACGTGCATCATCTTACTTCTTATAGAATCCACATATTTTAACGACCATAGATGGAATTTACAGCATGATTTACTTATGAAAACATGAATTTGTCAAAAATAGTGCACTCGAGCGCTCCATAAAGGTAAATCGCTTGTACGCACGACCGCTCGCATCTTCTCAGAATCCTAGAATCCTTTGTTATTTGTTTCAAATTTAGGTCCTTTTTAGATAGATATACTTCTAATAGCATTATGCACTACAATTCAAGCACATTCAACTAGCACTCATATATAAATACTTAAGCATCATGAACTACGCTTGGTACAACTTTTAACATCATAAATTACAACCAAAATAAAATACATGCACTTAGATGTTCAGTTATACTACCTACGAATGCTCCCTAAGCACGAGCGATTGGCTTAACCTCAGTTCAGCTCGAGCACTCATCATATGAAAGCGCTCAGGACTACAAAATCATTACACTCGAGCGCTCAGATGATGGGATCACTCGGGGTTGGCCTGTTAAACCCTCGTGAGGTCTCACGCGAGCTTGACTACTCGGGTTCAACGAGTTTAGAGTAATTTGATAGTTTTCGTAATAGATTTTGGTTATAAGTTTACATGTCTACTTACAGGCCTTTTAATCATCCCAAAAACTCCTTTAAACTTAATAACAAGTGAATACTCACAAATTGTTGGATGATTATGGATGATGTTGTATGTTTGTTGATCTTCTAGCAAGCATCAATGTGCTGATCTCCTTCCTCTTCTCTTCCTTGATCTTCTTAGCACATTCTTCTTTCTAACTTCTCATGATCTTAGCTCCAAATTTTAGATGTTTGAGTGAATGTGGGTATTTGAAAGCATAAGAAATGGTGTGTGGGTTGATTTATGTTAACATGCAAGTGAGAGTGAGTGTGAGTGTGAGTGTGTATGTGTAGTGTATGTGTGTGTGTATGTGTGTGTGTGTGAGAGAAAGAGAGATCACTCTTAAGAACTCTCCTTCTCTTTCTATGAACTATCTCTGTTTGTATGTCAATTTATAAAAATGTAATAAATGCTGAGGGGTGAAGAGTATTTATAGAGTCCATGGCACATGGTTGTTATATGGTACTTTAGGATCTCGAGGGCTCGAGTGAGAACGAGCGCTCGGGTGGTGCGAAGTGAAGCTCGAGCACTCGAATGAGCTAAGCGCTCGGGTTATCTAAGTTACCAATCTTTCTAAAAAGGGTTCAAATGCTCAAACAACAAGTTCAGAAGAGCTTAATTCAATTCATTAAAAACATAGACGTGCATATTCGTATATTGATTAAGGAAAACTTTATTAATTAAGAGGCAGAATTCCATGTTATGGCATTAAGGACCCAATCAGAATGAAATACAACTAATAAATTAGACTATCAAGGCTAAAAATGCTCACATACTTGACCTATGCAATTGGTGGAATTTTTTCGTTTTCATTTTTCTTTTAGTGTTATAACTCATAAGTAGGAGGATGTTTAGGAATACGTAAGAGAATCTCTAGCGAACAAAATTTGAATTTAAGTAATCAAAATTGTATTCAATTTGGTTATTTTAATCACTAAAATGGTTATATTCACAAAAGGTAGTAGAGTAGGTAGAGTAATTTGGAAGTATGACAGAGGTTGTGGAGCATAAAGTGGGCAGTAGAGTAGGCAGAGTAATCTGTGTTGACGTAGATGAAGGGGGCTTGGGATGGGGTGAATAGCTTAGGGTGCGGGTGAGATTGGATCTCCGTCAACCACTAACACGAGGAGCAATGATGGCAGTGAAAGACAAAAAAATTTGGGTACGCTTCAAATATGAACGACTTCATTTTTTCTGTTTTATTTGTGGGCGGGTTTGTCATACCGAACGTGAATGTGATGAGAGTTTAGGCGAGAATACCCGGTAGAGTAGAAAACACCTTCAATATGGGACATGGTTGAGGGTGAACTTGGGGAAAGATTGGGGTACTCAAAGGAAACCTCAACAGCCGACTGAGAAGGGAGATAACATCACTTCAAAGAAGGGTCAATAGGATAATGAAACTACAAGCCCTGATCCAGTGGTAGCAGAGATGAAGGATCATGCAGGAATGGCCGATGGAGGGGAACAGATCATCGATGTGGTCTGCTCGCAAAAGTTGGTTTGTGAGTTGGAGATGATTAATATGGGTATAAAGGAGGGTGATCCAATTGCTCGGAAAAACAATCACACGGAGGATCCAGATAGTGCCCTAAAGACGAATGTTGGAAAGGCGATTGTCACAATTCTAAAAATAAATGAGAAGAATGGCCGTACTTCGTCATGGAAGAGAGTTAGTCGAAAAGTCTCAAATATTAGTAGTTTGGGTGATACAGATGTGAACATGGATGTTGGAGGAAAAAGGGGTACTATTGAGAATCCAATCACAGATTTACAGGATCCGAACCTTAAGAGATTCAAAATTGACGTTACAAATGACGAGCCAGAGGTGGTTGCTGTGGTACAGCACCGCCTAGCATCATGAGTTGGTTGTGTTGGAACTGCCGTGGGCTTGGGAACCCACGTACAGTTCATGTGTTGCGCCAATTGGTGCAGATGGAAGTCCCCACAATAGTGTTCTTAATGGAAACCAAACTTAGTCTGATTAGGATGGAGCAACTGAGTAAGCAAATGGGATTTGATGGCGTGTATCGCAGTTGGCGCAGTTGGTAGTAGTGGGGGATTAGCTATGTGTTGGAAAGCTGATGTTTCAGGGGATCTTCTAAGTTACTCCGCATATCATATTGATGAGGAGGTGACGGGATATGAGGGTAATATCAAGTGGAGACAAACAGGCTTCTATGGTCATCCAAAAATGGCGAAACAATACCAAACGTGGGAACTGCTTTGATAACTCAAAACCAAATCTCATCTCCCTTGGGTGGTTGGTGGTGATTTCAATGAGAATCTTACTAGTTGGGAAAAGGAGGGAGGCCGTGAACGTGAGAGGCGATTAATGGATCACTTTCGAGACACGTTGGAGTATTGTGACCTAAGCGATTTGCATTTCCATGGTTCCATGTTTATCTGGGAAAATGGCCGGGACTCAGAGGTGTACATTCGGGAGAGGCTTTACCGGTTCGTGGCAGCGGGGCCTTGACTACTTTTTCTCCATCTGCAAAATCTTTCATCATGTAGCTTTGTGTCTGACCATTGTCCAGTTCTGTTGAAGTGAAAGTGTAATCGGATTGTAAGGTGAAGAGCCCCAAAGCGCCGCTTCCATTTTGAAGAGATGTGGTTACATCACGAGGAATACGGAAGGATTGTCAGTGAGGTGTGGACTACGGGAACACAGTCGGATGATATTGAGAGAAAAATTAGGCATTGTGGTGAGGCTCTAGCTCATTGGAACCGACACACGTTTGGAAATGTTCAACGGAATATACGTGCAAAATATGAGGAGCTTCGACGCATACATATGGGTTATGGACTTGCGAATCAGTGGGGGAGAGAGAAGATTTTGAAAGTAGAGATCAATGAGTTGCTTGAGTGTGAAGAAATCATGTGGCATCAACGTTCACGTGTTTGTTGGCTTAAACACTATGACAAGAATACGAATTTTTTTTCACAAAAAGGGCATCACAAAGATATAAAAGGAACATGATTTTGGGCCTCGAGGATAACATAGCTCAGTGGTGTACTGAAGAGAGGCAGGTCAAAGAGATTGTGGTGGACTATTTCAGGGATATTTTTATCGCTCAAGTGCCGAATGGGACGGAGGAGTTCATTGCACCAGTTCAAAGGAGAGTGACGGAAGCTATGAATCGTCAATTGCTTCAAGACATTTCCCCGGAGGAGGTCAAAATGGCAGCTTTCCAAATGCATCCTAACAAAGCACCTGGTCCGGATGGTATGCCTCCTATTTTTTTAATATTTTTGGGATGTTGTGGGCCCGTATGTAGTGGACACGGTTAGGGATTTTTTTTATTAATGAATCTCTATCCACTAACCTTAACACGGCTCATGTGGTTCTCATTCCAAGTGTAAGAATCCCAGGAAGGTCTCGGATTATCGGCCCATTAGTTTGTGCAACGTACTTTACAAGATTATCTCAAAAGTTTTGGCGAATCGGATGAAAATTTTTCTCCCGAATATTATTTCTGAAACTTAAAGTGCTTTTATTCCGGATAGATTGATTACTGACAATGTTCTTGTCGCCTTTGAAGTAATGCACAACCTAAAATCTAGAACTAGAGGGAATGACAGTTTCATGGCATTTAAACTTGACATGAGCAAAGCATATGATAGAATGGAATGGCATTTTCTTCGGAGCATGTTGTGCAAATTGGGCTTTTCCACGAAGTGGATTTCTTTGTTGATGAAATGTGTTGAAACAGTGTCATACTCGATCTTGATTAATGGGCAGCCTACTCCAATCATCACCCCGTCACGTGGTATTCGGCAGGGTGACCCACTTTCATCTTACCTTTTTATCCTCTATGTTGAAGCTTTATCTGTGGCTATCTCTGAAGCTAACAATTCTAATCTCTTCAATGGAATTCCCATGGGTAGAAACGGGCCCTCAGTTTCACATTTATTTTTTGTAGATGACAGTCTTATTTTCTGTAGGGTGACTAGAGATGAGTGTCATGCTTTATTGTCGATCTTGCAACAGTATGAAGCAGCCTCAGGTCAAAAAATCAATGTGCACAAATCAGGTGTGTTCTTTAGCCCAAATTCAAGCGAAGTTGAGATCCGGGAAATACAACTCCTCTTGGGGGTTAATAATATTGTACAACATGAGAAGTACTTGGGCCTTCCCTCCTTAGTGGGCCGTAATAAGAAGCAAATTTTTGCCTCAATCCGTAACCATGTTCTCAACAAGATTAAGGGGTGGACGGAAAAACTTTTATCTTGGGGAGGAAAGGAAGTGATCATTAAAGCCGTGGCACAATCCATTCCTACCTATGCAATGCCCTGCTTTAAACTCCCGGTGGGATTGTATTTGGATATCGAAAGAGTGTTGGCTCGATTTTGGTGGGGTCAACAAGGTGAAAAAAGGAAATTACATTGGGCTAGATGGGATTTTTTGTGCAATTCGAAGAATGAAGGTGGGGTAGGGTTCAGAGATTTGGAAATTTTAATCTCGCTTTTGGCTAAACAGATTTGGCAGCTCGCACACAACACAACTTCATTATTTTACAGAGTCTTTAAGGCGAGATATTTCCTGGATGGGCATGTTCTTGAGGCAAAATTGGGGTATTACCCATCATTTACGTGGAAAAGCATTTGGGGTTCACTGAAAGTGTTTCGACTCAGTGCGAGATAGCGGATTGGGAATGGCACCAAGGTAAGGATGGGCCTGGATCCGTGGCTTCCTAGACCTATCACTTTTAAGCCTATCACCCCTCTTAATGATCAAACTCGCAGCTCCTTTGTGTCCACTCTCATTGACTACCCACCAGGCACGTGGAAGGAGGAGGTTTTGAGGGACTTGTTTTGGCCCGAAGATGTTGACACTATCTTGAACATTTTGCTGGCTAGCTCGGGTTGCGATGATAAGCTTGTGTGGCATTAGACGACTAACGGCTTCTTCTCGGTCCGCTCCGCTTATCATGCTACCAGAAGGTGGAGCCGTAATAGCGAGGCTACTAGCTCTTTTTCTCCGGACTCGGGTTCATTTCTGTGGTCTTTACTTTGGAGGGCGGAGGTTCCAAATAAGATCCGTCACTTTGCGTGGCATGCATGCCGTGACTTCCTACCATGCCGTGAGGTGCTTGAGAGGAAAAAGATTGTGGATCGGGGTTTTTGTGTTTCGTGTGGCTTTGACAAGGAAACAATCACTCATGCTTTGGTGGGTGTGCAAGGGCGACAAAAGTTTGGTTGGGCTCTTCTATGCAGCTTTTGTTCACAAGGAGCTTTGGCTTATGTTCTTGGATTGGTTTGCGTCGATTCTGCTGGAGGGTGATCGTGCAACAGTGAAACAGTTTTTGATTAGGGCGTGGATGATTTGGTTTAATAGAAACAAATTTTTAATGAAGGGTGCTCGAAGGGAGGTTTCCTATACTGTGGGATCGATTCTTGCTTTACTGGACTTGTTTGACAGTGCAAACCATAGTGATAATCCACAGTCTTTGGTGAGTAGGGGGGAGCGACGTCAACAAGTGAGAAGGAGACCACCCCCTGTGGGTCTATTTAAGCTAAATGTTGATGGTGCCACCTTTGCGGCTGACGCTGCGATTGGTGTGGGAGGTATTTTACGTGACCAGCTTGGCCATCATTTGTTCTCCTTTTCTGATTTTATTCGAGGGGGATTTGATGCTTTGATGGTGGAGAGCATGGCGCTTTGGAGAGCTGCATCGGTGGCCCATGAGGCGGGCTTCTCCAGATTCATTGTGGAATCAAACTCTCTGTCCCTTGTCCAGGCCCTTAACTGCGATGAGGACTCCTTGGCTTCTCATGGACACATTCTAGTTGTGGCAAAGGCTTTACTCAATGCTTTAGATTGTCCCCGTGTGTGCATGTTAAATGTGAAGGCAACTGTGTTGCACATGAGCTTGCTAAGTTTGCTTTTGTTAGTCGTTCTTTCCTTGTGTGGATGGAGGAGGTCCCCTCCAACATCCAACAATTTTTGGATCGTGAGGTTTCTCGTTTGGTCAATTCTCAATAAAATCTTTCTCTGTTTGGTGATAAAAAAAAAATAAATAAATAAATAAAAAAAAACTATAGTAGTTAAATAAGTAACTATTTTGATAGTTTGAATATATTGATGAAACTACAACCGTAGATTTTTCTTCATACGGAGGTCTAATGGCTATAAATTTCCCACCAAAATTTGAGTGCTCTCTCTCTCCCTTTTGTTTGCATTTATGCCCGCACTATATTCACCAATCTGCATTTTGCATTTAATTTTATTACCTTGGTGGAGTGCAAACTTGAGGGCTTGGATATTAAAAGTGTCAGTTATTGGTTTTGCCGATCAATCTGATTATCCTATTAGAAAAGCTCGGAAACAAGCACCCTGATTTTTCTATTGGTTTTATGAAAAGCCACTACATGTTAAGACAAAGCTGTTCAATTTTAAGTTCTTTTAGGAATTTTATAATAAATTAAAAATTAAATTAAACTTTTAACTCATGACGGTAATTTCTATGACTTTTTATCCACATTTCTGAAGAGTCTACTTTTACTGTGTTTTTGAAGTAGACAAAGAATCCATTACGATAGAAATGCATCAATCAAATGCTTTAATTCATAGAGGGGTCATATATTTCTTTAACCACAAAACCAATTTTTAGGCTTTCCAGACAGATTCTAGCAATGGGATTTGAACATTACCAACTCAGCACTACATGGGTTCCCTATTTAAAAAGTGAAGAATAGACTAATTTAATAATGTTGGTATTGAGTAGATATATATTAAAGATTTGTATTCTTGGCCTTCTGTTTTTCCGGTGGGTAGTTGAATCAACTTCAATGCTATATTGGTACAGAGATTGGTAGTATTTAATAACGCATGACATTTTTCAGTAATATCCACTAAGAAAATACTAGATAGATATGTATTTATAAGTTAGAATATATATATATGAAAGATATTTAAGACGGACGATCCGTCTAAGCTACAATTTATGTAACAGTGAAATTAAAGAAATTATTCAGTGAGTTTGTCATGCTATATCATCAAGTAAATGAAATATGATCACAAAATCTTAATCCTATATACACATGTCTTTTATTTCTAGGGAATTATGAAAAGAAAAAAAAAAGTGATTGGAAGTTTATTAGTTTGAAATAGTTCTAACCACTTTGTTATGATCCTGTGAAAATAGGGATAGGTGTGATTAAGATTGAGTAATCAATGCGATGATATAGTGTGACAGTATCAATGAATAATTTTTGGAAAGAGAAAAACGAAAAGAGAAATTTTGGGGTGTAAAACACACATGTACAATGTTTTGAGTAATGATAGACACAAAAGGAATTGCACAACGAATTGCACAAACGTGCAGCACATAGTTGGACTTTGTGCTGAAAAGCCTGCACACACCTTTTTGTGTGTACAGACTTTTTAGCACAGGGTCCAACCCTGTGCTACACATTTGTCTAATTCATTATACAATTCGTTGTGCATCTATCATTATTACGGTGTTTTTGCCAACTTCTACTTTAAAGAGTGACATGACAATTTTTCAGTCAGGATCTGTAAAAACTGCCCTATACGGATGATCGTATATAACTTAATCCCATATATATGGATATATATATATATATATATTTTTTTTTTAAGAAAATAAGAATGGAGGAAACTAGAGGGTGTAGAGTCAAAATGCTTTGCTCATCTGATTCAGTCAACAAAGACTCTCTCTCTCTCTCTCTCTCTCTCTCTCTCTCTCTCTATTTTTTTTCTTTTTACTTCTCTCTCTAGATTTTTGGATTTCTGGGTATGCATAAATAGGAGAGCCTTTGTTGTAGTTTTTGGTTATAGCCTAAAGCTGAGCCCTCTCTCTCTCTCTCTCTCTCTCTAGATCTCTCTGTGCCGTGGAACTTAGAGAAGTGATGGCTGAGATAGCAGGAGGAGTTAATGGTAACCATGGAGTGACTTTGAACATAAAGGATGGTGATGATCAAATGAATCACAACCCTCCTCCTCCTCCCTCAGAGTCCAATATAAATGGAAATTCTCAAAGCTGCGTTGTCACTCTACATTTCATCCAAAAGGTGATTCTTTAGTTAATTGACTATATATCCTATTTGGTTTGCTAGAAAACCAGAGGGATATTTGAATTTCACTTTTTTATATATGAATTTCCTGAGTTACTTAACAGAAATCACCTATCAATTACTCCTTATAAAACATTCAATCTGATTAGAATTTCTCTAATTTCTCTGCTGCTAAACTCAATAAAAATGAATGGTTTTGAAGTTCTTTTTCCTACCCCTTTCCTTCCTTTTCTTTTTCTATTCCTTGGTTTTGCTGGCGACGAAACATTAATTTTCTTTGTCAAAAAGTTGGTTCAACCAATCTTCTCTTGCCAAAAACCCATCAAACATCCACAAACTCGGTGCCAATAATTGTTAAAAATGTCAATTAGCTACTGTACTAGTTCAAATAGATCAAGAGTACTAGAAACAAAAATGTTAGGCACACATTCCAAACCACATCTCAAACCACACCACATGCTTTAAATGCATGTACTTTGTGCTGTTTGAATTTTTCACACTTTTCTGTGCACTACTTACACATCACAGGGTACATGCATTTAATGGTTTGGGGTGTGATTTAAAATGTGTGTCTAGCATTGCTCTACTAGAAAAGTTTCTCACCTTGTTTGTGCCAAAAACCTTGAAATTTGTACAGTTGATCTAATTATGTAGTAATAATTCAATCATTTGATCATTTGGTAATCATTGATTTCTACAAGTACGTTTTGTATTCTTTTTTATTTTACATTAATTTTTCTGACTTTCTATAAAATAAAACAAAATGCAGAAAACGATAAAATATTCATTATAAAACTCTTTGGGATATAGCGTTATCAAAACAACTGTTATAATGAATATTTAATTTGGTGGAACACAGTTGATTGCGGAGATTTTGGGAACGTACTTCTTGATATTTGCGGGTTGTGCGGCGGTGGTAGTGAACAAGGACAGAGATGGGGTGGTGACACTTCCGGGAATATCGATAGTATGGGGGCTGGTGGTGATGGTAATGGTTTACTCTGTTGGCCACATTTCTGGTGCCCATTTTAACCCTGCTGTCACCATTGCTTTTGCCACCTGCAAGAGGTTCCCATGGAAACAGGTAATTTTTAACCTAGTACATTGACCATTTTTCTTGTTGATCTGAAAAAAATAAAAATAAATAATTAAAAAAAAAGAAGAAGAAAGAAATAGGTGTAACTACACTAACCAACTCTTCATTGTCTGATTCCTACAGTTGATGTCTTCTTTAATAATGTTTGTCTAAACTTGGTAAAATTGTCCAAAAAAGAACTTTTCCCCCTTTTTCGTATATAATATACTAATATGACCCCTTTGTCATGAAAAAATTTCTCATTTTCTCTTGGTCATTATCATGTCCTTCCAAATTTATGATAAATTAATAATATTATGATTCATAAATTCATATTATAAATGTGGTTCCTATTCCATTTACAGTTTGACTGCGTTCAATCATGGCCGGCCCAAAAGGGGGGCAAAAGGGGCAACCGCCCAGGGCCTTCAAAGTTCACAAAATTTTGAGGGCCTCCATAAAATTTTCATAATTGCATTTTTATCTTCAGATTTTTAGTATTTTAACATTTAGGCCTTCCTCAAGGCCCAATTTAGTGCTATTAACTACATATATATTGATATAGATGTATATAAAACACATAAGCAAAGGCCCCTAAAATTTTAAAAATTACACTTTTAGCATAAGAATTTTTTGAGTTTTAGAAATGGGCCCCTCTAGAATTTTGAAAAACACCATACAATGTTTTAAGTTTCACAAATAAACTCATATTATAAGTAGACTCCAAAAAATTCGTCAATTATGTATAAGTAAACCATAAAAAAATTATCAATTATGTATAAGTAGACCAAAAAAAAAAAAAAATCACCTCGGGGGCGTTGCCCCCGAATCCCCGTATAAGGGCCTCCCTTTAAGCAGTTTGTCCCGGGCCTCCAAATACTCGGGACCGGCCCTGCGTTCAATGATGGTGGGAATACTTGATTGTGATTAAAAGTTGTTTTAGGTGATCTATAAAACAACTTTTCACTTGTGATTTATACAACAACTTTTCACTTGTGATTTTTACAACAACTTTTCACTTGTTTTTCACATTTGTGATTTATAAATTCATATTAGCTAGGTCATTATCTTTCACATTTGTGATTTATAAAATAACTTTTCACTTGTTTTTGCTTATATGATGGACATGTATATTAATATTGATAAATTGTCTCACAAATAATTAAAATCTCATTCCTATTCCAAACTCTTTTTTTTTTTTTGTCAAGATTACGATTTTTCATGTTTAAGGATTTTATTGGGTTGTAATGCCTGTATTTATCTATATTCATTAATCTAGACAGTACTGTCATCTACCAATTTGTGAATAAAACTATATGGTTAATCACAAAATTTCCTCTATAGTTAGTTCATTCACCATAATGACTAATTTTGCTTTATTTTTTAACCGCAGGTGCCGGCCTATGTTTTTGCTCAAGTCCTCGGATCAACATTAGCCAGCGGAACCCTTCGGCTAATTTTTAACGGGAAGCACGATCATTTCGCCGGAACACTTCCGACAGGATCGGAGTTACAATCTTTCGTGTTAGAGTTCATAATCACTTTCTACCTCATGTTTGTCATATCCGGCGTTGCCACTGATAATCGAGCTGTTAGTTCTACTCTCTCACCTAAGCATTGGTTTAATAATATGCTTAAAAGTGATTGTTTACTTATCCAATCGTGGTCTTTCGTCTTCCCAAAACTTAATAATGTTAAATAATTTGACTAATACATTCTAAAAAGTATTCACATTGTCCTACATAATTAAAAAGGCATGTAGGACAATGATATTTCTATTTTAATAAAGAGGTTTTTAGTCCCATCTGTTTGGGCAAATGATATTGACCCTTTTGGCATCAATTACAAATTTATAATTTCTTTGGGTTTTGTTTGGTAATGCAGATAGGAGAGCTTGCTGGGCTTGCCGTTGGATCAACCGTGTTACTTAATGTGATGTTTGCAGGGTATTAATTTATCTATAAAATATTTTATTTAATTTTTAGTCCCCACACATGCACACTAAAAATTTTAATCACATAATTTACACTGCCCAATGTCCCAATCTGTGGTATCATTGACAGGTGGGAAAGCTTTCCTCTGTCGGTAGAAAATGGAGAATTATGAAAACTATATAATTAAGATGAAAGTGGAAAGACAAAGTGTCTTTCTTCTATGGTCCATTTAACTAATTAAACATAAATGGAGGGAAGGAAAAAGGGAGCTTTGCATTGTTTTACCTTTCTACCCTTTGTAAGTCTAATCAAGGGTGCGATTAGACTTTGTAAAAATTCTAAAAGAAACACCCCAACTCTTGGGAATCCCCCTCCCGTCTTGTAATTAAAAATAATAATAATGATAATAAAAATAAAAATAAAATTTCAGAAGTGAACCTTTCTTTTTGTCAGCTCTCGTCCCCCACTCTAGTGTTTGGAATGAATGAAAGAGGAACAAAAGAAAGAGAACAAGAGAAAATTTCATGTTTGATGTAGTGGATAATGGAAGGGGAGGAGATGGTTGGGCGAGGAAGGGAGGGAAAGGAGGACCATTTCAAATATGTCCAAAAGTGGAACACACTTTCCTAATTTTATTTTATTTTATTTTATTTTTTTGACTTTTTGTCAATTGTCATTAAGAAAACCATTACGGAATGGTAAAATAGTAACTACGCTATATTTAATATTTTCTTTCTTTCATCCTTACTCAACAAAAACAAAATGATTGAAAATATTTTCCCTCCCCTCCTCTCCTCTCCTTTCACTTTTCCGTTTCTCCTACCGAAGATAGCTTAGGATAATATTGCAAGTGGTGTGTTTAAGGGAAAATTTTTTCTCTACACTTTTCTCTCCATTCCATTCCGACAAAAAAACGCTAACACTTTCCTTCCTCCATTATTCCCACTCGTCGTTGCAAGCACATTTTTACGAACTTCAAACCCATCATTCATTATAACTAATAAAAGATTAAAGCACATTGAGATGAACTATATTATATATGCTCGACATTAATAGTCAAATTCTTGGTTGACAGGGCAATTTCGGGAGCATCGATGAATCCAGCAAGAAGCTTGGGGCCAGCAATAGTGTCACACGAATATAGGGGTCTATGGATATACATATTGGCACCAATATCTGGGGCTATAGCAGGTGCCTGGGTCTACAATATCATCAGGTTCACAGATAAGCCCTTGCGTGAAATCACTAAGAGTGGTTCTTTCCTCAAGAGCTCACCGCGCAACAACGGCTCTACCTAACTAGAAATTTATTCAAATCATATGTAGCTCTTTTTTTTTTTTTTTTTTTTTTTTTTTTTTTTTTTTATGTTGATAGAAAAATGAAACCTATATAGCTAGTAATGGAAAATTCAAGTAGCATTTATATGTTTGGTAACAGTTATATATTTCCCCCATGAATTTGTCGCATCTTGCTGAGTGAGCTTGTGGTACAGGCATGAGAACTACTTCATCAGTGGAAATAACAATTGTTTTGTTTTTTTTTTTTCAGTTCATTCAATTGTTAATTTTTTTTTTTTTTTTTTTTTGACCGAGAGTACAAATTTATTAGGTAGAACAAGAATCAAACGTTACAAAAGAACCAACATGGGATGAATACTCTTCAAGCCAAACTCTAAAACATTGAGGCTCTTAACTAACTTAGCAAGCTCATGAGCAACCATATTACCATCACGCCTAATATGCATGAATTGGAAATTGACAAAGCCATTAAACAGTCGAATAGCATATATCACCAATAATGTGACCGTAAGGAGCCTGGTGATAGCTAGTCATCATTACTAATATGATGATTCAGGGTTAATGAGTTCGATTTCGCTATAAAATATCCTGAAAACGAGCTTCTATCCTGACAGTAGTAGCTCTCCATAAGCCCAAACATTCCACTGTCATAGCATCCAAATTTTCGTGAATTAAATCAAAGAAAGCAAGGAAGACACTCCCCTCATGATCGCGAAGTACCCCACCCAGTCCAACACCCCCCAAATCACGAAAGACTGCCCCCATCCACGTTCAGCTTCAACCTTCCCACCCTAGGAGGATTCCACCGAGCATGTTGCGGCTCAAGAACAACTCGACCAACCTGAGACACCATCGAGCCCTCATCAAAGGCACTATTAAGCTCGTCAATGTAAGAGAAGATCCATTCGGTCTCCACCGTAGCTCCTCTTCGCACTCCCTCCATAACCCATTTATTTTGGTCATTCCAAATTACCCAACCACAAATGAGAAATTTATGGACCACACTATCATCACCCTTCTCGAGGACCAATGCCAACGAATCACAGAACCGCAATCATACCCCAAGAGAGTTGAACGCCAATGAAAACACACAACACCACAAATCCTTGGCCTTATAACAACTTGTCAGTGCAAGGGTGAAAGATTCATCCTCAACCCCACACCAATTATACTGAGCCATATCCGTAACCCATCAGCGCTTAAGGGATCCCCACAAGGCAAAAATTCATTCACTGCATACCATCTAATCTACTTCACCTTACTAGGAATGCTACTCTCCCAAAGTTTACACGACAGGAAAGGATTAGAGTTGGATGAGGAGGACTCACTATGGTCATCTTTTTGCGCCATAGCAAGATGACAAGAAGATCGTACCAAAAAAATCCTGCGAGAATTCCAGTGCCAAATAACACGGTCAAGGTGATGGTTTTAGGTTTCGAAAACTTAAAAATTGCACAGCGGAAAAATTGTTTTAAAAACTTTATTAGTAGCCCGAATCTACTACTTATCAATTCCATAGATGCGTAGGGAATACGAGACAAGAGTATTACCTTTGTGTCATGAGCCCAATTCTGATTTCTTCAACCTCCAGTAATCTCCTCTAGATGGTCTTCACCCTTACGACTCCTATGGATACTTGTTGGAAAGACTAGAGTAGGTGGGAACTCTAATAGAGAGGTAAAGGAGGCTAAGGAAAACCCTAAAATACTTTCTGGCGATCTGGAGCAATAAACGTCGTTCAACTTAATTATGGACCCAGCTTTCCTATTTATAGGTTTCCAAACCGACTTTAGGTTTCAATCGATCAAAACACTTTCAATCGATTGAACTTTCAATCGATCGAAGCATTTTCGTTCGATCAAAAGTGTAACACCTGTATCCGGGAAAAAAGGGGTTAACTATTATCTAATTATGCATTAATTAGTATAATTAGTGTACAAAAATGGATTAAGGGGAGGCTTGGACTCTCCCGCAAAAAAAAGTATTCAGTAAGGAACACAGTTGGAAAAGTCCCCAGTGAGGTGGGACAGGTACTAGAATGGGACCCAATGAAGGGCCCAAATTGTTAAGTGTGCATTTCAATGACTAGATGCATTCTTATTTGATTAATTTGATATATGTGCTTAATATGTTAGCATTTGGTATTAGTTTGGATACCCAAATAAGGGTATAAATGAAAATAATTCATAATTAGTAGGTGCGATAGCAACTTCATAAAATATTTGGGACCACATGTAGGACCCATACGGAACTTAGACAAACATTTAGATAATTGGGTAGGTAATGGAATGTTTGGGAGATTTTATAATAAGAATTTAGAAGTTGAGGGGTGCTAAATGAAAATTGGAGCATGAGTCATAACATGCAAAGCTTGGAGACAAGAAACCTAATGTCTTCTCCATTAAACCAAAGGATTTACAGAAAATAAAGAGGGAAAAAAAGGCGCCAAGAGAGATACGAGTATTCGATGAACATTTCACATCGTTTCGTCGTTGTCCGACGTCCAATTTACGAACCGAAGCCATATTCGGACTCGTGGAGGTGAGAAGATCATTTCTATACCTTTTATTTACATTTTAATCATCAAATTTTGGTACTCTAATCTAATCAGTGACACGTGGTTTGCCGAAAATATGTAGGAGTTACTCCGGAGTAGGAATTGAGCTAAGATTTGGTGAAATTCAGCTTTTCTAGCTTAATTTGGGTAGAATTCTGCTAAAGTGAGTTTTCTAACCAAAAGTTTGATGTGGTTCATGTCATGTGCTTCAATTTCTAGTTGGAAATCATTAATTCCGAAAATTAGTTGCTTAACTTATGTTAGAATTGGCCATTTCATGTTAATTATGTGAAAAATCAACATGCTTATATGGCTATGTGCTTATGTGTGTTAAGTGGTCAATGAATAGTTGGGAGTAAGGGTTCATTGTGGTGAAATAAGGGAGGAGAAGGGGAAGAAACCGTTTTGGAATGGTAACTCAAGGAATAGAAGAGACCGCGGGGCCATAGAAAAGGTCATCAGGTCTAAGTGAACCATTAACTCAATTATTCTGCAATTACATATGCCTATATGCTTAAAATTGTTGAATTATGCATGCCACATCATTAAAGCACGTTAGTTAACTCACTAAGCGTAATGCTTAAGAAAATCGTTTTCATATTTCTATTGTGATACATAACAACTACTACAGGTTCAGAACAAGGCTCGGAAAGGAGGTGACATGTGCATTGGGAATGGAGGATTGGGACTGAGTTGTTTAGTTCATAATCTAGCTAAGTGTAATGTGTAGTCTTAGGATTTCTAGAAGCATGTGTACATTGAATTTGGGGTAGAACTTGTAGTTTTGGAACTTGTAATCATATAAATTATGTAAGTGAAGACTTAAGACTCATGTTGAAACTTTGGGAATGCTTGGTGATGTAAATGATGTTATAATGTGGTTTAGAAATGTTTTGGTTTAAGGTCGTGCCTTCAATTTTGCTTTGGATTGCTTATTAGGGTGCTGTAGAATGCTCTACTGTTGCAAACCAGTCGACTAATCGGGCATACAGTCGACTGGATCATCATAATTTTCTACAGGTTGAACTCTCAGCAATTTGCATTTCTAGTTGACCAAACCAAATTTATCCGACCGGACCTCTAAAAATTCAGTCGACCGGCCTAGTCAGTCAACCGGATTAGGGGATCCTCATAATTGAGCTATCTGCAATTTGCATCTCCAGTCGACCAGATTCCTGATCAGTCGAATGGATCTGGCTGTTCGAAAATGAAAATGTTTAACTAGGCTTCTAGTCATTAAAGTACTAATTAAGAGCCTGTTTGGTTGCACAAATTGCCCCATTTTTTGAATCATTGTATTTTGAATTCGTGCATTTGAAATTTGTGTATTTGTAAATGATTTAATTCTAATTCATGTGTCTGTTTGGTTGGCCAAAGAAAAAAATGTTTCATTTGAAATTATCTAATTTAGGAGTGTTTGGAAGCAATAATTAAAATTGAAAAATATCCAATTTAAACATTATGCTCAACTCTTTTTTAGTTTCTATGTTGTGAAACAATGAAAATTGTTCTTATTTACTTTAGGGGTATTATCTTGGCCTCGTTATTATTTTTTTTTTCTTTTCAATGCAACTATGTTATCAACTAGTTATATATTAGGACTATGATCCTGGTGGCAAAAGTCCATCATCCCAACCCAAGTGCTGAGTATTCAAATCCCCCCTCATCCATGTATAAATAAATAAAAAATAAAATTAACTAGCTATATATTAACATATCAAAGTCATACATATCATAAGTAAAGAACAACAGTTTCTCATACCCAATTAGAAAAAAAAAAAAAAAAAAAAAACCAAGATATCATGAACATTGCTGAGTCACATAATCAGCCCACATGTTCTGAGCAATAGAATCTCGTATTCTTTTTGCCTCTCGATCTTGTCTTCTAGCTAATTGTTGCCCATTTACCAATCCTTGTGATCGAGTCTCTGATTGTGTCTCATTTATTACTTCACGATCGTACTCTGCATAAGCCCAATCATCACCCCCAGTTTCAACTCTAATATGATTATGTAAAACACAAAGTGTAACTACTAAGATGGCTTGAGTGGTAAATGGATAAGGACGTGACATCCTTAAAATAGGAAATCGTATCTTAAGTACACCAAATATCCTTTCAATTACATTTCTTAAAGAAGCATGACGGTGGTTGAACAATTCTTTTGCATTTTGCGGAGCTTGATCACCAGAACTGAACTCCTTTAAATGATATCTAACACACCGGTATGGTACAATGAAGTTTTGGTGAATGTGTGTATCCAGCATCAACAAGATAATATTTTCCTATAATAACAAAAAAACAAACAAATATTTTATTGACGCAAATCAAGCACTTCATGAACAAACAAAGAAAATTGGACTGAAGCAAATGGTAAATGTGAATCTACCTTCAGGCACTTTGAAATCCTTCTCCCTTGCCGCTCCTAAGATACGCCCATCTGTGTTGGATCGAAACAATCACAATCAAACAACATATGAAAAACAGAAAGATTAAATAGACACAAAGAATTATCACGTGGTTCGGCAATTTGCCTACGTCCACACCGGAGAGCCTGATATTTCCACTATAGAAAACGATTTAGGGTTCATCATATATATCTCCTATAGGTACATGGAAAAACATGTAGGAATCGCAAGTTAAACGAACAAGCGGCCATCACATTTTGAGACTACTTTCCCCATCGATCTCGGAATGAAGCTTGGTCGTCAGCTCCAACAATTGCAAAGATATGAGTGCCATCAATGTCTCCTATGCAATCCTACAATAGTTATTTCAAATTATTATAAATACATTCACATAAGAAAGAAATAAACATTCAAGACATTATTTTGAACTAGTTTACCTTAAAATAAGGATAAAATCTGGAGTCTCTTAAAATTTCCATTGGAGTAGTTATCTAAGGAAGTCGAATGAATCGACTAGAGAGCCGTTTCAGAGCAGATAAAACTTGATTGAAATATCGACTCACAGTCTCTCCCGAGTGTTGAAATCGCTCCTGAACTAAGTGATTTCCAGCACTATGACCAACTGTAAAGAGAAACATGGCCATTTGTTCTTCAATCTTTACATGCCCACTATCATGAAGTAAACTTTCTGTTCGCATTAATTGGCACAGACTTTGAAAAATTGGTAAATCCATTCGACAAACCTCACGACAACGTGATTGGTGACCATTAAGTATTTCATCAACATACGCTGCACCACTAAGAGCAGAATTGCGGCATGGCATTTTTTTAATCCTACTCACATAATACAATGCAACATATGCTGCTCCAATTTCTACCATTTCTTGAAATTCTTCATCCGAGTCATCCATTTCCTAAAAGCCTGTCAAGTTATAAGTATAAGGTTCAAAGCACCTTTCAATCACAGTTTAAATCCACATACTCAAATTCAACATTACAAGAAGGTCAAGATTAACAAGCCTTTAATAGTCTAAAAAAGAAGATAAAAATTCGTTCACAATTTCCAACCCACAAAAACAAATTCAAGACTAACAAGTGATGAAAATAAGATTGTAGCTAGTCTCAACATATCATTGCCATAACGATCTCAAAAAGGCCAAACGTAGAGGGCCTTTAAGTGTCATGCAAGCAATTGCATTCTTATCATCCTTGAGAACATTGACGGACTTGAGAATGCCATCTTCATTTAGTTCTTCTATGTTTTGCAACTCTTCAATACACTTTTGGTATAATGTGATGTCATTTTCTTGAACTTTATGCATAGCTTTCATCTTAGAAGCCGTGGCCAACTCAGAAAAAAGCATTTGCTATCTTATCTCCGGTCTTAAGGCAAACTCTTCTCTTTTGGCCTGAACTTTTTGGAGCATCGAAAACCCGTTTCTTTGATTTGTCACTATCAATTTGGAAGATCGAGTCAGAACTTGAACTTGATCCATCAAGGGTTATAGTAGTTTCTTTCCTTGGGGGATTTGGGCTATTTCCCTCTTCAGATACTGCTTGGGCACTTGATACTTGATATTTACCAGTAGCACGTTGACCTATGTTAAAATTGACAGCTGCTCATACAACGGAAAGCCCTTACGTCGAAAAGGTTTCGCATCGCTATGTGCCTACACTTTACACCTTGTAAGCTTATCTTCAATGTTTAAATTATAAAGTCAATATTCATTTACAGGACAAGAATGCTACGTACCGCAAGGTATGTTGCCCAGACTTTGTCTGACGCCGTAAGCATTTTCTGAACATCATCCCATCCAAAACCACTACTGCTATTAAGCATACTTTTTACAATGCCATAGTCCTTCTTCAAAATAGTGTAACAATTCTTTATTTGTGCTTCTTCTAGTTCCGTACTAAAATTTTCATTAAATGCTCGTGTAATAGCTTTAAACTGTCGACTTGTGAACCCATTTTGACACCCTTTTGAAGAATTGCATTGGTCAATAAACAGATCCACCAAATACGCATCTCGTGATGGAATCCACTCTGCCTTACTCTTCTATGTTTGTGTTGTATCTTGTGAAGTTGACATTTTGTGCTAGTCTATCATGTAAAACAATAAGAGGAGGAGTGCAAAATAAATGGAAACATTTAATACCCAAGTCATAGCTTAATATACCCTTAAGAACTACCACATTTTTTCCTAGTATTTTCCTTGACACTACAAGGAGATAGGAGCTTGAAAATATCACAAGTAGATTACATTACAAGGAGATGACTTTGGCCTCCTATTGACTACCTGTGATACTGTGCGCTGAATTGATAATTAGAAATGTACATAATCTTTAGTGAATAAGTTAAGTCCAGAGAATAAGTTAAGTCAGAGTGCTAGAATAGAGGAGTTGACAAAATAATATCTGGGGAAAGGACTTCATAAAATCCTTTCTTAACAATAATGCTCTACTTGACAAAAAAAAAAAGAAAAAGAAGAAGAAAGAAATCCAACCTAAGTTCTTTTTCACTTTTCCAATTTTCATAAATTAAACCACTAGTCCAACAATGCTCTACTTGGGTTTGTTTGATAATCACTTGGTGATTGGTAAGCTCCCACCCAATACAATAGCCCCAACGAGAACAAAATGGACCGAGTGAAAAACTAATTTTACTATTTTATGGAGTAGACTCCAAACATCAGAGACTCCATATGAAATGGAAATGTAATACTGTCAATAGAAGCATTCTCCTTACAGCAATAATAAAAATTTATAGCAATAATAAAAATTTACATGTGTTGATATCGGCACTGGTACTTACTGGACTAGTTATTTTGACACTAAAAAACTGAGTGCAAGAGACTGATTTGTACAAAATGGCCGTGTTAATTCAGCCACAACAATGCAATGCAAGAACCTGAAATGAATTCAACTACAAAAAGGTTTCACCCTATATGATGGGAGTGTAAATGTGCCACCGTTTACTGAACCTTGCAGCCACCAAAACATAACTGAGGTTCACCCAATAACAGTGCAGCAGTTGCTTTCCCTGAAGTTTACGAGTGCCCAGCTCACAAAGGCAGCAGGACACTACTTTTTTCATCAGGTTATACAAATCATGAAAAACAGGATCCACATATTCCCCTAACGGAATGTTGAATGAAGTACTTAATTTATACCTATCTATGTACACATATTTATAGATTTTGTCTTGCCTTGTAATTTTTTTCCTCTCTCTCAACCACTTTTGGATAATCTTTTGCTGTATGAATAATTTTCTATTGTAGTTAATGTGGCTGGTTTGCAGAAAGGGAACTGCTGGTAGAAAAGGATAAATGATCTCATAAGGTGTTCAGGCTTTATGCATTTTCCATATGTTACAATAAAGTTCACGTCCGAACGGTGACAGCAAATTGATTTTATTAAGGGACTAAAGTGAGAATATTTGATTATTCTAATTTTGATGAGAACTCCAAAATTTGCCTTTGAAATAAACTGAATGGGTTCAGTTGCAAGCTACTGAATGTAATTTACTCATGTGGCCTTAAACTATTCCTTCACTAGTTGAGGATTCACTAGACCCTATATATATATATATATTTCTTTTGCTTCCTGTGATAAAGTAGGATGAGAAACCAAAGGGTTCATAACAGAAAAAAAATTCAACAGACATCTCAATAATTAAAGAAGAAAAAATTATTTCCCCCAAATTTTCTCAACTGCCAAGCACAGTTAGAAAAAAAAAAGAAAAAGAAAAGAAAATCAACACCCATATAAATAAGCAAAAATTCAAATCTAAAAAGGTTAGAAACACTCAAATAAGCAATCTCAGATTTTGCCGATATGGAAAAAGTTTTAAATCTATAAAAGCATGAAGCAACATATAAAATCAACAGAAAATACAAAAAAATTATAACACATTTGAGATTAGAGCTAACCAAGCAATGTGATGATTCCTTTGCTTCAGAAAATGGGAAAACAAATCTCTAGACCTGTAAAACAGCTAAAACAGTTTCATTGTGTGTGTGTATATATATATGTATATATACAGAGAGAGCGAGAGAGAGAGAGATGAAGGCGAGAGAGACGAAGGTAGAGAGAGGGATAGACAATAGGCAGAGAGAGAGAGAGAGAGAGAAAGAGACTGAGAGAGAGAGAACTCACCTGTAGCAATCACCATTCAAAGAAAGCGAAGGTCCAACAGTCACGATCGGGGAAGATGAGAGTGACGAGAGAGTTGGAAATGGGCCAATTTTAGAATTAGGCTATTTTAGGTTTTAAGAGAAATGGTCTAATTCTGATTTTTACATTAAGCCTAAATTTGTTCATTTTTCTAATTGGGTAATTTTGGAAACCAAACACTTATAAATGGGCCAATACATAAATGAAACCATTTAAAATGGTTCAATCAACAATTTTGTGTACAACCAAACAAGCCCTAATTAATTATGGCTATATTTTGAGTTCTAGAATGATTTTACTAAGTGAATTAACGACTAATTAAGAATTAATTAAAGCAGCGAATTTAATAAAGAGACTTCTAAATATGATAAAAACGCTAGAAAATCACAAATATACGATAAACTTCTTAACTCCTATGCATACGAAAAGATATGGCACTCCCAACCATCCAAAATCATGCCTCTAATGTGTAGGTTTCATTAAAATAATAAAATACCCTTTTAGCCAGCCTAAAGAAATAGAACTAGTTCAATTATACCTTATTAATGAAGTACAGGCAGATTGTTTATGTATGAGCATGATTCATGGCGAAAACTAATCTACAGTGCTTGAAAATAAATTAACTAAACTAAAACCATGAAGCAAGTTCACAAACCGTTGAAAATCCAAGTTGAGAGTCATTAACATCATGCTCGTTAACATTGTTCATATTAGAGAACATAAAATCCTATGAATCTCTACTTAAACATTCATAAATCTCTGGATCTAGGGCTACCCGTTAAGAACACGCATGGAAATCAAGTTGTTTACCGTGTAATTGCTCTTCCCTAACTAGGGATTTTGCCTAACAGAGTAAAATTGAATCCTGCAACTATATTGATGGAAAACATGATAAAAGCAATCACAAAATAGATCTGGAATATAAAATCTACGTAGAAATTAATAAAAACCTAAATTGAATGAAAACGAAGTACTTGTATTGAAACATCTCTGATGTAGAACTTGAAATCCTTACAAAGTTGCTTGAATGAAAACTAGGGTTTTTGGAACCCTAGGATCTCCTAAAACTGCTCTCTAGTAGTACATTATGTAAACTATATCAATTATACACGAAGTTTTCCTATATTTATAGGTTTAAGAGGTTAAAATACGAAATTAAAGATTGATTCTCGCAAAACTGGAGAAGCGCAACCTGTCCTGCCTTTTTACCGCGACCGGTCCTAGGTATGACCGGTCATGGAATGTTTTGGGACCGGTCCAGGTCGTGACCGATCCTGGTAATGTTGTGAGACCGGTCTTGGTCTTCTTTTCAGGAACTTCTTCCTTTTATTCTTCTAATCAACTTTCTCTTCTACACCATTATCCACTTCATTTTCTTTATGCCTTTTTATTCTGCAAATATTAGTAGTATTGTCTCAATTACGCACTTGTATTAAAAACAAGCATAAATACTTAAGAGTTAGGGATTAAAACATCTATAATTAGTCTTATTAGCGCTTCGGATATGCAATATTATCCATCCCTTGTCACACCCCCAACTAACTCATTGCTACTCCCTAGTAATGAAATGAACTAATGCAATGAGAAAATTAACCTACAAATATAACTAAGAATAGAAAATAAAATCAAATAAAACCTAACTCACTTTCGCAGGAATCGCGATTGCATTTAGCGTATGCAACAAGTCGTTAAACCCCTAGTGGACGAGTGTCGTGTCGTGTCGTGAGGGTTTGCAATGAATCTACCCACAAAATTCCTAACCATGGATACCATATATGATCAAACCATCTTCCAATGCCAAGCACACCACTATGAAACACATCATAACATCCCTATATGCATATAGCAATACAAAACACACAACACACAACTCATCTATCATCAAAATCATTAGAATATATCTTTCCCATTAGACTTTACATGTGTGTTTGTGTGTGTGAATAGACAACAGCAGTACTCAACATATGTTTCCTATTTTATATAACCATAACAATCGTAAAACATGCAATTTTGACTCAAATCTCACTCGAAATACACTCTCAAGATGAAATCACTCTGAAACTGGTGCATTTATTTATTTTTTCTCTCATAATACGGAGGCTATATAAAGTAAATGCAAAGGCACACAAATGCCTCGTATATCTAAATCTAAAAAACAAACATGTTTATGTGCAATAGCCTCATGAATAGAACACTTCACACTAGAAGAGCGAAAATACCGTGAAAAATTCTTTCATCACCTTCACTTCAAAACCTAACTACCCAGAGTCAATAAGGCTTATCAAAGAAACAAGATATAACTTTCAAGGAAATAAGGGTGTATTAATGGAACACAGCCTATATCATCCTCTAAGTGTCTAGGTCTATCCATTTAAGCAACTCGAGAATTCTGAAAATTTGGTAAATCCTGAACTTTCTCTTTAATGATCCATCAAAATGAAAGAAAAATGAGACTTATCAACGAGAACGCTTTTCAAAAATGTTTAGTGAGAACACATATTCTTTAACCCTCTTACAATAAACGAATGGCACAAGAACTCACTAGGGTTACATAGTATTTATTGCATGTCTTTTGAATTGCTTAAATTATTTTCAACACAAAACATGTCATATACATAATTGTCCATCGTGGTTTAAATATGTGAAATCCAACAAGCAAGATGTATTCAATGACTAAGGTGATAAACAAGTTGTATGTAGCATGTAATGCACACTAATATCAAATACGAAATACTACGAGTGTGTCACAATCGTGCACAAGGACAAAGGGAAAAATCTGTCACACATGTAATCTCCATGTATTTCTAAATACTACTTATTTATTTAATTAATTATTTTTCAACTAAAACTTTCATATAAAATTTTTAAATTTTTCTTGGTCTTGCTAATAATAGGCATATGACATGAAAGCACTAATAAAACGAGGCATGCAATGACTCACTCCCCCCCCCCCCCCCCCCCCCCCCCCCCCAACTAAAACTCAACATTGTCCTCAATGTTCTAAACTACGTATGTGGACAAGTAAAGTAAAGCGAAAGAAGGAAGAAGAGCACCTCGAGGCATTAATGTCCAAAGTTAGATTACCTGCAAAATTCTATTAGCAACAAGAAATGATCGAGAAAATAATCGATAAACTCCGTAATTCATAACCACCAATGAGCGGTTAAGCAAGATAAACATCGTATATTAATAATCAAAATTTCAGTGGATCCTCCCTACAAAACACGTAAGCAATTAGAACATTATATAGGATCTCGGGAAATAAAATCTCCCCCTAACTAATTTTAGATGTAAGTTTGGAGGGAATTGTGAAAACCTTTTTATTACCAAATTCTATGGGAACATTAACAAAAATAGGAAATATTTGTTCAAAAGATTTAAAAGAAAAAACTAAAGAAGGGGCCTTGATTTTTCAATGAGAAAAGGGTCAGAATAATGATTGAACATATAAGCAACACAAACCTCCATGTTTAATGGGATAGTTTCTATTGGAACATAAACACAAGGGCGTGGTTTTGTATTTGGACTTGATTTGACTTGTATAGGATCGGACATGGGCTTAACTTGGAAAAATCTGTCTATTTGGGCACCCAAGTCATCATCGTCCATATAAGTTAAGGAATCCAAAAAGACACTTGCCTCTTGGTGAAGGTGAAGATCATCTAACTTGGGACTGCATTGGTGTTCGTTGCCTAATCACATTACTATCCTTACAATTTTCTTGTTCATCAAGTTCTAAGTTTTATAAAAGTCAAGGATGATAGATTCTTCATCCTCGTGTTTTGGTAATATCTCTTCTTTCTGCCTCTCCTCCAATAGTTCCATTATCGTGTGATCACTTACTTTCTCTATAGATTCAGCAAGTCTAGTCGAATCAAGATAAGCTTGGGGAATGGACTCCATGCACTGTACTTCCTCTACCTCATCCTCCTCCTCTTGGTGTTGAAGGTTTGAGAAAATCTTGACAGTCAAGGTCATATCCCCAAAAACCAAAGTCATTATACCACTCCTAATACGAATAGTATCGTCTATTATTGCCAAAAAGGGTCTACCAAAAATAACAGGAATTTGAGCAATTGGATTAGGGATTGGTTCTGTGTCTAACACCACAAAGTCCATAGGGAAAAAAATTATCCACTCTAACAAGTACATCTTCCAGGATACCTCTAGGTACCTTAATAGACCTTTCAGCTAATTATAGTGTGACACGAATTGGTTTGAGATCCCCTAGTCCTAACTGTTTATAGACTAAATATGGAAGCAAATTGACGCTAGCTCCTAAATCAAGTAATGCATGATCTATCTTTTGGTTTCCTATAATGCATGAAATTGTTGGCGTACATGGATCTTGAAATTTAGGTGGTAAGTTATGCTTTATTTTTTAACTCACTTGGTCAGCAAGATATGCTTTTTTCTTTACACTTTGCTTACGTTTAATAGTGCATAAATCTTTTAAATACTTAGCATAAGCAGGGACATGATTTATAGCATCTAAGTATGGAAAATTATTTTTAACTTGTTTAAAAAGTTCTAAGAATTGTTGGTTCTTCCCATCATGTCGTTTCTTTAATCTTTGTGGGTAAGGGGCTGGAGGAACGTATTTAGATGTTTCCTCTTTTTCTCTCTCACCATCTTGCCTCTCATTACTCTTAGGGTGAGTTTGTTCATCTTCTTTAGTGTTTCACAATCAACAACCTCTTCCACATTATAATCTTCAATATATTTTTCTTCCTCAATTAAAGGAGGAGAGATATCTTGCCCTACAATTTTCCCACTTCTTAAGGTTATTATCGATTTAACATGTTCTTGATTCCTCAAACCAGAATTTTGGACGCCATTTTGTCGATGACCTCTAGGATTAGCTTGTGGTTGAGCTAGAAAAATTCCTTTTTGACTATGTTCAAATTGATTACCTATCCTTTCCATAGTTGATTGTAATTTTCCCATAGCTTGAACCATTTATTGCATCATTGCATCTCTAGGGGCTTCTTGTGCCTTCTTGTGAGGGGGCACATAAACATTCGAACTATTTTGATTATTTCCTTGATAGTTCTATTGTTGTAGGGGTTGATATTGTTGATTATATTGTTGAGGAGGTGGTTGATATTGATGTTGATTTTGATTTTGTTGGAAGAATTGATTTTGTAGGAGTGGTGGATTATAATTATCCGGTGCTACAATTGCCCCCGTTCTCTAGTTATTTAGATTAGAATGATTCTTCCAATTATACCCACCATACGCATTTGTAGGACCATTATAGTTATTCATTGCATTAACATCGACATGTGGTGTTTCTCAATAAACGGGTATATTAGGGCATGCATACACCTAATGTCCTCCCATATTACAGCTACCACACATTTCTTCTTGATACATTACTCTAGGTTGTTCTGGTATCACTTTTACCAACGCCTCCACTTGCTTAGAAAGTTGGTCATATTTAGTAGTTAGTTGATCTTCAGCCTTAAGTAGGAATGTACTCTTTTGTTTAGCCCTATCAGTTACACTAGAAGGTGCGCGCGTTACTTCATGTGGATTCCATTGGGGTGAATTCTCAACAAGCCAACCAAAATATGTTTCAGCTTCATTTGCGTTTTTATGCATGAATAATCCTTGACACATTATTTGCACTAACTTTTTAGATTCTGGGGTAAACCCCTCGAAGAAAAAACTCATGAGACGCCATTTTTCAAAACCATGGTGTGGGCAAGATAAAAGTAGATCTTTGAAACGTCCCCAAACTCTAACAAAAGTTTCATTCTCATTTTGAGTAAAAAGCTTGATTTGTCACGTGAGGTCATCTGTTAAATGCTTTGGAAAGAATTTTTTCAAGAAATCTTCATGCATTGCATTCCATGTGCTAATTGAACCAGGTCTAAGAGTTAAAAGCCAAGCTTTCGCTTTATCTTTTAATAAAAAAGGGAATAGTTTCAATCTAACAATTTCTTGCGGACACGTTTGATCTGCAAATGTCTCACACATAGATTCAAAGTCTTTTAAATGCATGTATGCCCTCTCATTCTCCATCCCATGGAAGGTAGGTGAGAGTTGTATTATACCATTCTAAAGTGAAAAGTACCATGATTTGGTGGGATAGTTATATACGAAGGGATCGTGTTCCTATCAAGGGCTAATAAATCCCGCAATGGACGTGTATTGTCATCCACTATTTCTCTTTATTGAAATTATGTTGACTTTCAGTGTCATCATTTAGGCCTAGATTATTCTCTCCATTATTCTCATTGTTCTTTGTTAAGGCCATTAAGGTTAGGCGGTGGAAAGCTAGCCATTGGGTCAAAATGTTGAGGTGTAACTATCGGATTAATAGAAGAATCGAAAAAATCGTTAAAATTTTGTATTTGTTGAAATAAGCCTTCGTTAGAATTATATGACATGAAACACTACAAAGTAAATGTGTGATAATATCCAAAACAAATAGAAGGATAAAATTAAAATAAATTAACAAACTAGATAAAATTAAGCAAATTGCTTCTCCCTGGAAACGGCGCCAAAAACTTGACACGAATAAATTTTGTGTTCTTAATGCTACACCCAAGTACAAGTGATTGTTCAAGTAATATATTTTCTAGTAAGCCTAGGTCGAACCCAAGGGAGAGATATGATTTAAATTGATTAATTTTACCCAATTTATTAATATTAAAAATAATGAAAAGATGATTTCCTTTAAGACTGATTTTAGCTACTTTGCATACAAGTAAAACTATAAACTAATGAAAGCAAGTAAGATTAAAAAATAACTAGAAGTGATATTAAATTAATGAAGTTTGCTTACTAAATGAGAATATCTATTAATTATGGCTATATTTTGAGTTCTAGAGTGATTTAACTAAGTGAATTAACAACTAACTAAGAATTAATTAAAGCAGCGAATTTAATTAAGAGACTTCTAAATATGATTAAAACGTTAAGAAATCACAAATTCACGGTAAACTTCTTAACTCCTATGCTTACGAAAAGATATAGCACTCCCAACCATCCAAAGTCATGCCTCTAATGTATATGTTTCATTAAAATAATAAAATACCCTTTTAGCCGGCCTAAAGATATAGAACTAGTTCAATTATACCTTGTTAATGAAGTACGGGCAGATTTTTCTTATGAGCATGATTCATGTCGAAAACTAATCTATAGTGCTTGAAAATAAATTAACTAAACTAAAACCATGAAGCAAGTTCACAAACCGTTGAAAATCCAAGTTGAGAGTCATTAACATCATGCTCGTTAACATTGTTCATATTAGTGAACATAAAATCCTATAAATCTCTACTTGAACATTCATTTATCTTTGGATCTAGGGCTGCCTGTTAAGAACAAGCATGGAAATCAAGTTGTTTACCGTTTCATTGCTCTTCCCTAACTAGGGATTTAGCCTAACATAGTAAAAGTCAATCTAGCAACTATATTGATGGAAAACATGATAAAAGCAATCACAAAATAGATCTGGAATATAATTTCTAAGTAGAAATTAAGAAAAACCTGAATTGAATGAATACGAAGTACTTGTATTGAAGCATCTCTGATGTAGAACTTGAAATCCTTATAAAGTTGCTTAAATGAAAACTAGGGTTTTAGGAACCCTAGGATCTCCTAAAGTTTCTTTCCAATTATACACGAAGTTTTCCTATATTTATAGGTTTAAGAGGTTAAAATCTGAAAAAGATTGATTCTCGCAAATTTGGAGAAGCGCGACCGGTCCTGCCTTTTTTGCACAACCGATCCTGGGCATGACCGGTCATGGGTATGTTTCGGGACCGGTCAAGGTTGTGATCGGTCCTAGTAATGTTGTGAGACCAGTCCTGGTCTTCTTTCAGGAACTTCTTCCTTTTTTTTCTTCTATCAACTTTCTCTTCTGCACCATTATCCACTTCATTTTCTTTATGCCTTTTTATTCTGCAAAACAACATACTTATGCAAAAATTAGCAGTATTGCCTCAATTACGCACTTGTATTAGTAGCAACCATAAATACTTAGAGTTAATGATGAAAACATCTATAATTATTCTTATTAGTTCTTTTGGATATGCAATATCCATCGTTTATCAGTCAACCAACTACTTGGGAACAATTCTTGGAGATATTCAATGCACAATATTTTCAGGAGTCTTTCCACGATCAGAAAGTGCATGAGTTTGTGGAATTGGTGCAAAGGGGATTGACAGTTAGGGAGTACTCAACATATTACACAAGTATGGCTGGTGAGATTTGACAAGGATATTATCTCAATTGAGAAGGTAAAGGCGAGAAAATTTGTAGTTGGACTTCGAAATGATATTCGAGGATGGGTGACAGTATTCTAACCTCAGACATACGCAGGCGCGGTAGACATTACTTCCATCACTAAGAAGGATCTTGGGTATACTTCGAGCATGCAACCACTACCAAATCAATGAAGCAAGAGAACCGAATCAAGTCAGTTTAGTGGTCAGGGAAGTGCAAAAAGGCAGAGTCCGGGATGTTCATCGACTAGTAGAGGCAGTGGTTTCAGTGGGAACAAACCAAGATGTCAGACCTGTCAAAAATTTTATTGGGGCCAGTACAATCAACTTCCAAACCTGTTTACTTGCAATATTTGTCGACAATCAGGACACATAGCAAGAAATTGCCCACATCAAAATATAGCTATAAGGGGTCGATGCTTTACTTGTAAGGAGTTGAGACATCAAGCTAGGGATTGTCCTACTAAGGCCAAGGAGCTTCAGGTTCTGGTTCTTCCACAGCCAGTGCCATTACACCAAGACCTACTTAACAACCTCCGATGAGAGAGCAGCGGAAGGCAAGATCATATCAACTCAGGCCGGGAGAGACCGCTTCAGCTGATACTATTGTTTTAGGTATGATTCCCATTTGCTCGCATTTTGCATATGTACTTGTAGATTCAGGATCTACACACTCATTCATGTCATACCACTTTGCTCAACATTTAGACAAACCATTAACGTTTTTAAACTATGATTTATCTATTGAGATACCATTGGGGGCTCTGTTGATTAGCTCATGGGTGTTTAGAAAATGTAAGATAAATATAAATGGTAAGGGGTTAATTTTTGATTTGGTACCGTTAGTTATTCAACACTTCGATGTTATATTGGGTATAGATTGGTTAGCGGCTAATCACACAATTATAAATTATAATAGTAAAGGGGTAGTGTAGACACCCCATTTTGTCGGCTATCAGATTTAGGAGACCCATAGCTTGGTGATTCACAATGATCGTAAAAGACTCAAAAGGACTCTTGGAAGTCAGCTCTATCTCTCAGAATGCTCAGAATGACCAGAATGCCCCTGAAAGCCCGAAAACTCCCAGATTTGGTCCTAAAGTTCTGAAAAAATGCTACGTCATGAGAAAAACAATAAAATAAAGTTTTTAAGTAAAATCGGATGAAATTGTCAGCTCCCAGAGACTCCCGAAAGTCCCAGAAAGTCCCCGTTGACCGGTTTGACCAGATTTGACCAAGGTTTGACCAAGTTTGACCAAAATCGTCCGAATTCACCGGAATCATTTTAAATCATGAGAAAAGTGTTAAAACAAGTTCCAAAAAAAAATCGAGCGAAAACATCAGCTCCCGGGAACTCCCGGAGGTTTCCAGAACTTCCCGGGAATCCCAGGTTTGACCAGTTTGACCAGAATTTGACTTTGGAACCAGGGCACCAAAACAATTTTCAAACATTTTTCATGGATACTAGAGGTCAATAGCTTTCCAACGGTATATCGCACATAATTTCTGGATTTAAAACGAATTTATTATGAATTTCCAAAGGTGGAAAGGGCGATCAAATCGGCTTTTATCGCGAATACCGCAAAACTTTTCAAAGTGACCTATCCCCGAACTATTTTTTATGTAAAGTAGACTCCATTACCTTTCCAACGGTATATCAAAACCTCAATTTGGAGTTCGTATGCATTTTATGTGAATTTCGGATAAAATAGGGCCTTTTTGCGAATACCGGGACTTCATGGGGCCTAAACAGCATTATCTGGACGAGGGAGGAGCACTGCCGCCGCGACACTGGCCCACTGCCGCCGCGGCACTCTCCTCCAGAACAGTGTATTTTTGTAATTAAGTTTGTGGTCTCATTTTGATTAATTAAAAGCCAAAACGACATAGTTTTATGATTTCAGATGTTTGGAGCCAATGGGAGTACTTTCTAAATCCCAAAAACACCCCAAGTTGGCCTATATAAACACCCCATTACTCCTCATTTTAGGGGAGTCAAAATGTGAGTTTTGGAAAAGTTTGGGAGAGAAAGTTGTAGAGATAAGGTTAGAGTAGAGAGAAAAGAAGTTTTCTTCTTTGATTTTCAAAACAAAAGTGAGTTCTAACTTTGTTTTTACTTAATTACTTCCATTTACTTCAACATTCAATACTCCCAACCACCATTTTAGTGAGCATTTAAGAGAATGGAAGCTTCTTCCAAGTCTAGTGTCATTACATATGAGTGAAACATCAATCTACAAGTTCATGCTTCATGAATATCATCTATTGATCATCATCCACTTGCTTGTTTATTTATTGTTTATCTCTTCTTACCCCATTTCTTTTTTGTTTTTTTTATTTACTTACTAGTTCATCATCATCTAAGTGATGACATGAAGTTTAGGGTGAGTGAATCCTTATGGATAGTAGCTTTTGACCTCAAAAACATGTTTGATAGATGATGATCATAACCTCAATACTCCCAAGGTATTCTTGGAATGTATTGAAGTTATGTTCCAAAAATAAAATAAATCTCTCCAACAATCTTGGAGGTTCTTAATGATGAGTTTGATGTTGGTATTCCAAGTGGCTATAATCCTTATTGAGTGTTGAAAATGTGTTTTCAAAACATCTATTTCAAAACCCCTCTCAATCCCTCTCATTTGGTTTCAAGAAACAAAACCTTGTTTTTCCCCAAAATCTTCAAAACAATGAGTCAAAACAGTGAGTGAGTTGAGTTCAAAGATTTCTCTAGAACTCAATACTCAACATATGGATGCAAGGCCACTTGGAAAGTCTTCCTAACTCATTGGAGAACACCCATGATTTTTGGTTTGACTTGGAAGTACTTGGAAATGGTCCATTTGGATCCCAACATTCCTTCCAAACATTCTGTTTTTGCTGTCACAGCAGCTAGGTCCAATTCCAACCTCTTTTACAGAAATCTTTTCCAACAAGGGTGGCCCTAACTTATTTTTCCCTTAAAATTCAATGTCTTAGGGAACTTTCTGTATACAATGGGCCCTTAGATCATTCGTTTTCATTTTCTAAGATTTTTCAACATTTCAGTCGACAGTACGAACTCTGTTTCTGAGTGACCTCTGTTATTTATATGATTTCTCTCAATCTGTGATAGCTATTCAAGAATGGCCTTTTGGGTTGTGTTCTAGACACAATAAGGAATATCTCCATAAAAAATCATGCATTGAAAACATTCCTAACCCCTGTTTTCAAATTTCCAAAGATGATGCTACTGTTCTGTCCACTATTCACAGCAAGCATACCTTAACTTTCATTCTTTGATTTAATGCTTATATGCATTCCAAATTAGCTCATATCTTAGGAAGTAGTTCATACTACATTTGTATACATCCCATGTTGATTTAATCCATTCATTCATACACATTTTAGACTTCTAAGTCATTTTAGAAATCCATGTACACAAAACACACTACAACCTTTGCACATTTTTAGATACATACAATGCATTCATGCAAGATTTGGGGTTTTTGTAACTCTTAATCTAAAAAGATTATAAGGAATGAACCTGATCACACGTTCATGTTTCCCCTCAATCTAATCATCCTTTCTCATCCGTCCCGGGGATTGAGAAATCTTCTTTTCTCAAAATTAACATGCATCATTTTAGCCTGCTAAGCATACTTTGATTTCTTTGTTTATTTGTTCCAAGAACAATTCATGCCCCCTTTAGATTAAGGAAACTTAATTACTTGATACATGATTAGACGACTTTTCCTAGGTTTATTTGTGTGATCTTTCACTTTACATTGCATGATATTTGACTTAGATCTTATGAATGATATTTTATCTTTTGATCTTCCATTTCAATTTTCTTATGTGATGTAATAGACTATCATAGTATTATTTGTCGGACCATACATAGTATAAGATGATCATTTGGATGCTAATTGAGGCCCGTCGAAAGACGGGGCGAGTTGAGGGTGTTTTAGTCGCGACAAAGGCTCCTTCCTCTCTCGTACCAAAACCCCGAACCAAGTTCTTTGGTTATGAAGGGCCGGTGCCCTTATCCGTTTGGGTGAGTCAAAATTAGGTTTCTTGGTTCCTTAAAGACCAAGTGGCGACTCTGTATCTGTTTTCAACAGACCTTTCGTTTTCTTTCCTTGATTCAAATCAAGTTTCAAAAACAATCTCAAACAAGAGAGAAGTTGTCCGATTCCGCGTGTCCACAATCTGGCGACTCTGCTGGGGATTTTTATTTTAAAACAAAATAATACAGAGGTTTGACTCATAAGAAGCATCCTTAAAATCATCTTTTTACTGTGTTTGGTTCATCGCATTGCACTTTTGCATTTCCCCCCCTCCGACTGTGTCTGAAACGCGGCGCTGACATTGTTCAGGTCTTGCTGTGCCAGGGCACAAGTGACCGTTGATACTGTACCTTCCAAGGTATATCAAAAAGAGTAAAAACCTCCGTACTGTCTCTCTGACGGTATATTGGAACTTTCGTCAACGGACCCTCTTTGACTAAACCTAGCCTTTGCATATAGATTCATGTAGAACCTTTCATAGGACTATTCATTTATCTTTTCAGATAGGACAATGTGATATAACTGTTGTATGCCCTGGTGGGATTACCTGCGCGGTGTAGGCGCTTATGTGGCATAGAACAGAACCTCTTTCTTATGATTCCATAGGCAATCACTCACATGTAATCACATTGAGTTGACCTGCCTAGGCACCATGACAAAGATGTCTGCTACATGCTCACAAAGATATACACCGCAAATCTTGTTTGTTGGTCCTAAGACATAGGAGTATGAAAACCTACTAGACAGTATGATCACTATCACCATATTAACCAGTTTCTTCCAGAAACTCTGTCCAGATATCCCAGATATGACCATATTAACCAGTTTCTCCCAGAAACTCTGTCCAGATATCCCAGATATAACCATATTAACCAGTTTCTCCCAAAAACTCTGTCCAGATATCCCAGATATAACCATATTAACCAGTTTCTCCCAGAAACTCTGTCTAAATCTCCCAGATATGCCAATTCCTCCAAGAAACTTTGTCCTATCTTCCCAGATATACTAGTTTCTCCCAAAAACTCTGACCAGATATCCCAGATATAACCATATTAACCAGTTTCTCCCAGAAACTCTGTCTAAATCTCCCAGATATGCCAATTCCTCCAAGAAACTTTGTCCTATCTTTCCAGATATACTAGTTTCTCCCAGAAACTCTATCCAAATTTCCTAAAAATATCCAAAGTACTTGTTTTCCCAGAAGCTCTGCCCAAATCTCTCGGATTCTCCAAAAATCCCAGCATCTCTGCCCAAATCACCTAGAAATGCCCAGATATACTTGTTTCTCCTAGAAACTCTATCCATATTTCTCAGAAATGCCCAAAAAACCAGTTTCTCCTAGAAGCTCAGTCCAAATCAACCAGAAATTCCTATTTCTCCTAGAAACTCAAATGACTTCTAGAAATTTCTCCGAATCTTCCGAATCCCTGTTTCTCCCAGAAACTCTGTCCAAATTTCCCGAAGTATCCCGGAAATCCTTGTTATCCCTTGGTGATCATACTGGAAAGTAAGGTTAGCACACTCTGTATGGTTAGGACCTTATTTTGTTTAACTGCTATCTGTTAGAAATAGGAGTATCATATAGATTAGGGCTTGCATCCGCATGCTTGTCTCATGTGCATGCACCATTCTCATCAGTCTGCGCACACTATCTCAGTTAGTTTGTACATAAGCCGGCCCATCTTCCTTAACATCACTGTCATTGTCTATCTAAAGTCATCACTATCAGAATCTGATACACCTCTCCTCTCGAATCTATAGGTTATTATAGATTTCCAAAGTCAGCCTCTGAGATTCCCATTCTGGGTTAGAAGTTCGAGCAGTCATTTGGTTAGAATCGGTCCGTCGAGAAAATTCAACATGAATCAAGAAACTTTGGAAACCAAGGTCACTGAATTAATCAATCAACAGTCAGATCGGCTGACTCAAGTTCTGAAATTTATGGAAGAGTTCCGACAACAGCAGCCACAGTACCCACCTGGGTTCATGCCACCACCACCACCTGGATTTGGACCGCGTCCCGAAAATAATGGAGAAGAAGAATGGTTTCAAGGGGTCCCGCCACCTGCATATGAGGAAAAGCTCCAAGAGAAAATGGACAAGGTCGACAAGCTTGAGAACATACTAAGGAAGAATAAGGGGGTCGACGATTACATGTTAGATCTGGAAGGATTGTTTCAGCCCAACAAGGTGAGGCTACCCGAGAACTTCAAGATGCCTGAAATTGACCGTTTTGACGGAACTGGAAATCCGAAGAGCCACGTGAAGTTTTGTATGAGCATTTTCCAGTCAATGGGCTGCACCCATGAGCACATAGCTATGCTGTTCCCTCAAACCCTCCAGAAAGCCGCACTATCCTGGTTCCTAACCCTTGAAACTTCCAAGACCCGAGTTTGGGAAGATGTTGCTAGAACTTTCATTGATCACTACTCCTACAACCAAGAGCTTGATGTCACCATCCGAGATCTGGAAACTACCAGGCAGAATTTCAATGAGTCCTTCGCTGCATTCTTGAGCAGATGGAGGACTAAAGTAGCCCAAATGATCCACAGGCCTGTTAAGAAAGAGCAAGTACGTATGCTGGTCAAGAACCTGCAACCAGTATATCATGAAAAACTATTCTACCAGTCCATCTCAACATTTGAACAGTTGTTTGAGATTGGGACTAGAATCGAGGATGCTATCTGTGAAGGCAAGATCAATGAAGCTGGGTCACTGAAAAAGGAGAAGAGACCCCATACCTTTGGTGAAGATCAAGAGAGCCTAGATGTCAATGCCTTAAGCCCATCATCAAGCCAAAATGACTGCAGTAAGAGGCACAAGAAAGGAAACCAAAGAGTCTTCACACCACTTGACATGAACTTATCCTCCGCTCTCAATCACCTTGTTCAAAATGGCCACCTTGTACCTTTGGAGCCCAGTAAGCCTCCTAATCACCCACCTCCTGGGTATAATGAATCCAAGTATTGTGATTACCACCAAGACCAAGGCCATGAGACCGACAATTTTAAGAGGCTCCGTCACTCAATTCAGGATCTCTTAGATGATGCGCCGCACCCCAATCCAATCCACTACCTCGGTCTGGACCAACCCATGACCTATCCATTTCAATGATCCCCTTCGTTGAGGACCATGAATGTTGAACCTGTGCCGATGAAGCAATGGTGTTTGGGACTTTTGCTAGCAAAACAAATGAGGATGCTCTTTTAAAAAAAAAAAGAATAAGTGAGTCACCGTGACACTCCATTTGAGACCAAGTCGAGTCTAGTCAAGTCTGTCCTATGTTTTGAATCTATTTCAAGTTTAGTCTTGTGGTCGAGTCTGTCTACCATCAAGTAGTTATAGGTTTGTGTCAAGTAATGTAATCCCTCTCTCTTGCTAATGGAATGAAGTCTCATTTTGCCTAATCTGATGTGTATAGTCATAAGTGCATAAATCGCTGAATTGAAGTGTCACTTTTCAAATTACCATGGATGTTACTGTGCTAAAAAAAAAATTTTTTTTTACTCAAACAAAAAAATCCCGAAAGGTCAAAGTCAATTTTGCGCTGACACCGATGAAGAGCCGAGAATTGAATAGTCTTACTTTAAGAATTTAAAGATTCTCCTGCCTCAATCTTGAAAAGACATGCTTGGAACTAACTTGGGGCTTACCCAACACCCTTTCCACCATTTCTACCATTTCAAAGCCTTGGGCCCAACCCAATTGATAGCCATGCGAACCTGTGCAGACTTGGTCTTCAATGGTAGCCAAACATTTCAATGAGTTTCATCTCCACTTTCAAAAAAAAAAAAAAAAAAAAAAAACAAAACAAAAAAAAAAAAGAGAAAAGAAAAGAAAAGCTCGCTAGGTTGAAAACCCGAAAAGGCACCTAGGCAAAAGTTAGAGCTGAAAAGGTATTGATTTCCAAGATCTGACCTTAGCCAGTCAAAATGATGGAGAAAATGAAAGAAATTTTTGATAAAACAAATGAGAGAATCGTATGTGCCTAGATCACACTTCCAAAGGCACAGAACTGCCACAAATAAATTCTGAGAGCTGACATGCACATTCTGGAATTCTGAGATTACGATTGATCGACTACATTAAAAAGCAAAATTGACTGGCTAGGCGAAAGTGAAAAGGATCAATCCTCATAACAAAACAAAAAGAAAAAGAAAAAGAAAAGAAAGGGAGATTGAAACTGAAACCTTTTATTCAAAGCTACCATAAGTGGCTCAAGTTCAAACTTATTTGACGATTGGTTTGAAAAACCCTCATAGCCCATCTCTTTCAAGCCATACCTTGAACTACGCTCGACCTGATTCCCACTCGGGGATACGTAGGCAACCACAACGGTTCGGTCGCCCCACCTACCTAAAAATCAACCCACTTCTTTCTGACCATGGCCCGAACTACGTTGGACCTGATCCCCGCTCGGGGGTACGTAGGCAGACTTTCAGGAAAAAAAGAAGGATGGCTCGCTAAGTCAAAAATCCGAAAGGACGCCTAGGCAAAAATTAGAGTTAAATCCAAGGTGAACAATAACAAAAGAGATAAAAGAGCTCGCTAGGTCACCTCACTAGTGCCTAGGCAAAAGTTATGAGCATTTGAGAGATTAGAGTCACGGTCCTTGCCTCAAGCCAGAAAATCACCTTCCATACTAGGGGCAAACTTCGGCTACCCGCCTCGTTTGCCTGACTTTTACTATTTTACCCTTCATACAAGGGGCAAACTTCGGTCACCTACCTCGTTTGCCCAAAACCTCCAATAAACCATCATCCAAACTAGGGGCAAACTTCGGTCACCCATCTTGTTTGCTTATGAATCCCACTTTGTACACCTCAAACTAGGGGCAAACTCCGTTTGCCTAACACAATCCCTTCACACCGAGGGCAAGTTTTCAAGTTACCAAGTTGTTTTGAAAATTTTGAAATAGGCACTACTTCAGAGCACTTCCTGGGAGAAGTAGAAAATTGACTAGATCACTAGGGAGGAATTTTCAAAAAAATCAGATTCATCAGCAAAGTGCTACCATGTTAAGATGAAGGGTGAACACCAAAAGAGAAATGGTATATCGTTTATGACAAAAGTACATCAAGTTTTGACAAAACGAGCTTGTTTCATTTTGGTGTCAAATGTGTCGTCCTCGTGCGTCAGTGTCTGTCAAGTTTTTGAGTCTGTAGTAGTCTCAAATGTGTAAGTCAATAGTGACTAATAAAATTTTCAAATCAAGAGCATGCCAATACAAGCAGAAGTACCAAACACCATTACTGCACTGGTTAAGGCATCAGCATGAAAAGCGTCCAAACTTAGGGGAAATGCGAATTTCATCCCTTTCCAAACCATCGAAAGTTGACCATCATCTCCTTGCAACATAAGTCCATGAGTGGTTGTTGATCTTCCTTCATGCAACATAAGTCCATGAGTGGCTGTTGATTACCATCCTTTGTTCATGCAACATAAGTCCATGAGTGGCTGTTGATGATCTTCTTTCATCTTAGCAACATAAGTCCATGAGTGGCTGTTGATCTTCCTTCATGCAACATAAGTCCATGAGTGGCTGTTGATCTTCCTTCATGCAACATAAGTCCATGAGTGGCTGTTGATTACCTTCCTTTGTTCATGCAACATAAGTCCATGAGTGGCTGTTGATGATCTTCCTTTCTCTTAGCAACATAAGTCCATGAGTGGTTGTTGATCTTTCATCTTTCTTCATGCAACATAAGACCATGAGTGGCTGTTGATGATCTTCTTTCATCCTAGCAACATAAGTCCATGAGTGGCTGTTGATCTTTCATCTTTCTTCATGCAACCTAAGTCCATGAGTGGCTGTTGATCTTTCACCTTTCTTCATGCAACATAAGTCCATGAGTGGCTGTTGATGATCTTCCTTTCTCCTAGCAACATAAGTGGTTGTTGCTCATCTTCTTCATGCAACATAAGTCCATGAAGGGCCGTTGACGACCTTCATTCATCCTAAAGCAACATAAGTCCATCACCTCCCGAAGGCCCTAACCGGCTCTTTTGGATTGAGCATTACGAGATCTGACCAACCACGAGAGATTCAGAGATGGATCCTGGTTCTAGGTCAAGAATTGAAGAGAGATTCTCAGAGAGTCCCCTACCATCCCCAGCAGAAGATAACAGAAGTCCGAACTGATTCTCCGGACTTGTCATCATAAGGATCGGCCAACGATTGAAAACATCACCCACAGTCAAATCACCCCGATTCCCAGGGCAAGCACTATCTATTCACAATTCAAGGATCCGTGTCCATAGATTATCATGAGCTTTCTCACCTGTCAGTCATTATGAGTTTCCTCACTTATCGTGAGCTTCTTCACTCCGGTTATCTCACCTGTCAATTATCGTGAGCTACCCCACTTATTATGAGCCTCCTCACTTTGGCTATTATAAAACTGTCGATTATCATGAACTCCCTCACCTATGGGTTATCCTTAGTTGTCATCCTCAGGGACCCCACATCTGACTACATTTGCTTGCAAAGCACACTTCCCAAATTCCAGAAGTTTGCCTCGAAACCCAGAGTCTTTTCAGACCATGGTCGGCCACTGCATCACAGTAGCAAACACTTGCACAACACCAGCCCACTCGGAGTGGCGCACCCTACAGCACCTGTTCATACTAGGATCATAACAATAAGCATAATAGGACTCATGACATAATTCATATCACATCCATGCATTGCATATCATCCTCATAGCATAGCATCCGCATGTCTTGTTGTGCATGTGTGATTTGTTCCTTTATGCCCTGAACTTCGTCCTGGTCTGATTCCCCTTGGGATACGTAGGTAGCTCACGCAGAGCACGACCAGCACTAACCACAGCACCACTGCATCTTTTGCAACGCATTTTAACCTAAATCTATAGCCTCCAAAAGACCTGTCTCTTCAAGGCTTTGGCACTCGCTTGCGACATGTGTTACCTCGCAAGTTCATGCCAAAGAGGGGCAAACTGTAGACACCCCATTTTGTCGGCTATCAGATTTAGGAGACCCATAGCTTGGTGATTCACAATGATCGTAAAAGACTCAAAAGGACTCTTGGAAGTCAGCTCTATCTCTCAGAATGCTCAGAATGACCAGAATGCCCCTGAAAGCCCGAAAACTCCCAGATTTGGTCCTAAAGTTCTGAAAAAATGCTAGGTCAAGAGAAAAACAATAAAATAAAGTTTTTAAGTAAAATCGGATGAAATCGTCAGCTCCCAGAGACTCCCGAAAGTCCCAGAAAGTCCCCGTTGACCGGTTTGACCAAGGTTAGACCAGATTTGACCAAGGTTTGACCAGGTTTGACCAAGTTTGACCAAGTTTGACCAAAATCGTCCGAATTCACCGGAATCATTTTAAATCATGAGAAAAGTGTTAAAACAAGTTCCAAAAGAAAATAGAGCGAAAACATCAGCTCCCGGGAACTCTCGGAGGTTTCCAGAACTTCCCGGGAATCCCAGGTTTGACCATTTTGACCAGAATTTGACTTTGGAACCAGGGCACCAAGACAATTTTCAAACATTTTTCATGGATACTAGAGGTCAATAGCTTTCCAACGGTATATCGCACATAATTTCTGGATTTAAAACGAATTTATTATGAATTTCCAAAGGTGAAAAGGGCGATCAAATCGGCTTTTATCGCGAATACCGCAAAACTTTTCAAAGTGACCTATCCCCGAACTATTTTTATGTAAAGTAGACTCCATTACCTTTCCAACGGTATATCACAACCTCAATTTGGAGTTCGTATGCATTTTCTGTGAATTTCGGACAAAATAGGGCCTTTTTGCGAATACCGGGACTTCAGGGGGCCTAAACAGCATTATCTGGACGAGGGAGGAGCACTGCCGCCGCGGCACTGGCCCACTGCCGCCGCAGCACTGGCCCAGTGCCGCCGCGGCACTCTCCTCCAGAACAGTGTATTTTTGTAATTAAGTTTGTGGTCCCATTTTGATTAATTAAAAGCCAAAACGACATAGTTTTATGATTTCAGATGTTTGGAGCCAATGGGAGTACTTTCTAAATCCCAAAAATACCCCAAGTTTGCCTATATAAACACCCCATTACTCCTCATTTTAGGGGAGTCAAAATGTGAGTTTTGGAAAAGTTTGGGAGAGAAAGTTGTAGAGATAAGGTTAGAGTAGAGAGAAAAGAAGCTTTCTTCTTTGATTTTCAAAACAAAAGTGAGTTCTAACTTTGGTTTTACTTCATTACTTCCATTTACTTCAACATTCAATACTCCCAACCACCATTTTAGTGAGCATTTAAGAGAATGGAAGCTTCTTCCATGTCTAGTGTCATTACATATGAGTGTAACATCAATCTACAAGTTCATGCTTCATGAATATCATCTATTGATCATCATCCACTTGCTTGTTTATTTATTGTTTATCTCTTCTTACCCCATTTCTTTTTTGTTTTTTTTTTATTTACTTACTATTTCATCATCATCTAAGTGATGACATGAAGTTTGGGGTGAGTGAATCCTTATGGATAGTAGCTTTTGACCTCAAAAACATGTTTGATAGATGATGATCATAACCTCAATACTCCCAAGGTATTCTTGGAATGTATTGAAGTTATGTTCAAAAAATAAAATAAATCTCTCCAACAATCTTGGAGGTTCTTAATGATGAGTTTGATGTTGGTATTCCAAGTGGCTATAATCCTAATTGAGTGTTGAAAATGTATTTTCAAAACACCTATTTCAAAACCCCTCTCAATCCCTCTTATTTGGTTTCAAGAAATAAAACCTTGTTTTTCCCCAAAATCTCCAAAACAATGAGTCAAAACAGTGAGTGAGTTGAGTTCAAAGATTTCTCTAGAACTCAATACTCAACATATGGATGCAAGGCCACTTGTAAAGTCTTCCTAACTCATTGGAGAACACCCATGATTTTTGGTTTGACTTGGAAGTACTTGGAAATGGTCCATTTGGATCCCAACATTCCTTCCAAACATTCTGCTTTTGCTGTCACAGCAGCTAGGTCCACTTCCAACCTCTTTTACAGAAAACTTTTCCAAAAAGGGTGGCTCTAACTTATTTTTCCTTAAAATTCAATGTCTTAGGGAACTTTCTGTATAAAATGGGCCCTTAGATCATTCGTTTTCATTTTCTAAGATTTTTCAACATTTCAGTCAACAGTACGAACTCTGTTTCTGAGTGACCTCTGTTATTTATATGATTTCTCTCAATCTGTGATATCTATTCCGTATTGTCCTTTTGGGTTGTGTTCTAGACACAATAAGGAACATCTCCATAAAAAATCATGCATTGAAAACATTCCTAACCCCTCTTTTCAAATTTCCAAAGATGATGCTACTGTTCTGCCCACTATTCACAGCAAGCATACCTTAACTTTCATTCTTTGATTTAATGCTTATATGCATTCCAAATTAGCTCATATCTTAGGAAGTAGTTCATACTACATTTGTATATATCCCATGTTGATTTAATCCATTCATTCATACACATTTTAGACTTCTAAGTCATTTTAGAAATCCATGTACACAAAACACACTACAACCTTTGCACATTTTTAGATACATACAATGCATTCATGCAAGATTTGAGGTTTTTGTAACTCTTAATCTAAGAAGATTATAAGGAATGAACCTGATCACACGTTCATGTTTCCCCTCGATCTAATCATCCTTTCTCATCCGTCCCGGGGATTGAGAAATCTTCTTTTCTCAAAATTAACATGCATCATTTTAGCTTGCTAAGAATACTTTGATTTCTTTGTTTATTTGTTCCAAGAACAATTCATGTCCCCTTTAGATTAAGGAAACTTAATTACTTGATACATGATTAGACGACTTTTCCTAGGTTTATTTGTGTGATCTTTCACTTTACATTGCATGATATTTGACTTAGATCTTATGAATGATATTTTATCTTTTAATCTTCCATTTCAATTTTCTTATGTGATGTAATATACTATCGTAGTATTATTTGTCGGACCATACATAGTAGAAGATGATTATTTGGATGTTAATTGAGGCCCGTCGAAAGACGGGGCGAGTTGAGGGTGTTTTAATCGCGACAAAGGCTCCTTCCTCTCTCGTACCAAAATCCCGAACCAAGTTCTTTGGTTATGAAGGGCCGGTGCCCTTATCCGTTTGGGTGAGTCAAAATTAGGTTTCTTGGTTCCTTAAAGATCAAGTGGCGACTCTGTATCTGTTTTCAACAGACCTTTCGTTTTCTTTCCTTGATTCAAATCAAGTTCCAAAAACAATCTCAAACAAGAGAGAAGTGGTCCGATTCCGCGTGTCCACAGGTAGTATTCCGTATTCTGGATCAAGAAGTGTTTTATTTTCAAGGCAAGAGTGTTGTAGCACCACCATTCATTGTGTCATCCATTGAAGCTTGCTGGTTGTTAAAGAAGGGATGTCGTGTGTTCTTATATAGTATTCTTGATAATAGAGGTACCAATTTAAAGCTTGAGGATATTCCAATAGTTAGGGAATTTTTAGATGTGTTTCCAGAGGAGTTGCCTAGTGTGTTAATTGACTGAGAGATTGAGTTTGGTATTGATGTTATGCCGGAGACTCAACCGATTTCACGAGCACTGTATCAAATGGCACCAGTTGAGTTGAAAGAGTTGAAGACTCGGTTACAAGAGTTGCTAGATAAGGGTTTTATTCAGCCTATAGTATGTCTCCGTGGGGTGCACCAATATTATTTGTAAAGAAGAAAGATGGGACGATGCGTATATGCATCGATTATTGGGAAATTAACAAGGTAACAATTAAGAACAAGTATCTGTTGCCACGTATCGACGATCTATTTGATCAACTTCAAGGGGCTCAGGTATTCTTAAAGATTGACTTGAGGTTAGGCTACCATCAACTGAAAGTTAAAGAAGAGGATGTAGAGAAGACCACCTTTAGGACCCGCTACAGACACTATGAATTCCTAGTGATGCCGTTTGGGGTTACTAATGTGCCAGCTGCTTTTATGGATTTAATGATTTGTGCCTTTAAATCTTATTTAGATGAGTTTGTGTTAGTACTTATTGATGACATTCTGATCTATTCAAAGAATCCAGAAGAACATGAACAGCACTTGAGGTGTTTTACAGCATCTCTGAGAGAATAGTTACAAGGAGTGTTAAGATTGTTTTTTAGTATTAAAGGAAAATTTGACAACGGCAGCGATACTTACAATTTTGACAAGTACTGGGAATTTCAGAATCTATAGTGATGCCTCTCATCAAGGGCTAGGATGTGTTTTGACACAAGGTGACAAAGTGATAGCTTATGCTTCGAGACAATTAGGACCTCACGAGAAGAGCTATCCAACCCATGACTTGGAATTGGCGGTGGTAATCTTCACTTTAAAATTTTGGAGGCATCATTTGTATGGGGAGACGTGTGAAATCTTTACTGACCACAAAAGTTTAAAGTACTTGTTCACTCAAAGAGAGCTTAATATGCGACAAAGAAGGTGGTTGGAACTCATGAAAGATTATGATTTGAAAATTTAGTATCACCCGGGGATAGCGAATGTAGCTGCCGATGCCTTGAGTCAGAAATCATCAGAAAACTTAGCTCATACCTTGACGGGATAGGAAAAGTTGGTAAAGGAATTTGAACAATTAAAACTTGAAGTGATTCCTAGAATTGAAGGTGGTTTGATGGCTGTAATTGTGGCACAATCGATTCTAATTGGTGAAATAAAATCTTACCAACTTCTAGATCTAGATTTTAAGAAGATTGTAGATGAATTACCTGAGAGTAAGAGGCCAGAATTTAGTTTCCAAGATGGTATTCTGAGATACATCAACCGATTATGTGTTCCTAACGTTGGAGACCTAAGAGATAAAGTTATGGAGGAAGCTCATAATACTAGATATTTAGTGCATCCGGGGTAGCACCAAAATGTACATAGACTTACGTGAAGTTTATTGGGGAAGTGGTATGACACGAGAAGTCGCAGAATTTGTCTCTAAGTCATGACTTGTCAAAAAGTGAAAATGGAACATCAATGACTTGGAGAGGAATTACATCCTTTAGAAATACCGGAGTGAAAGTGGGAGTATATCACGATGGATTTTGTATCAAGTTTTCCAAAATCTCTAAAATCAAATGATAGTATTTGGGTTATTGTTGACAGGTTGACTAAGTCGGCCCATTTTCTACCAATCAAGACCAAAAATTCGTCGAAACTTGCAAAGATTTATATCAGGGAGATTGTTAGACTTCATGGGGTACCAGTGTCAGTGGTGTTAGACCGTGACCCTCAATTTGTGTCGAGATTTTGGGAGAGCATAGAGAGTGCTATGGGGATGGCTTTACATTTTAGTATCACGTTTCATTCCCAGAATGATGGTCAATCCGAGAGGGTGATTCAAATTTTGGAAGACATGTTGAGGGTATGTGTTATGGATTTCAAAGCTGATTGGGAGAATCATTTACCGTTAATAGAGTTTTCCTACAATAACAATTTTCCAACTAGAATTGGAATGCTGCCTTATGAGGCATTGCACGAAAGGAAGTGTTGATCGCCGGTTTGTTGGATAGAAGTTGGTGAAAAACAGCTTTTGGGACCGAAGATAGTTCAAATCACTACCGATAAGATTTGATTGATTAAACAGCGGTTGCAAACAACTCAAAGTCGTTATAAAAGTTTTGCAAATATGGGCAGAAGACCATTGGAATTCGAGGTAGATGACTATGTGTTTTAGAAAGTATCGCCTTCGAAAGGCATAGCATGATTTGGCAAGCGGGGTAAGCTTAGTCCTAGATACGTTGAAGCTTATTTAATTCTAAATTAAGTTGGATCGTTAGCTTATCTGTTGGAATTGCCACAAGAGTTGGTGAATGTTCACAATGTGTTCCATGTGTCAATGCTTCGTCGTTATGTAGCAGATCGAAAACATGTTATCATTCTAGAACCATAGGAGATTCGGGAAAATATGACTTATGTGGAGCATCCGGTGCAAATCCTTAACAGAAAGGATCAAGTATTGAGAACCAACGTGATTCCAATTGTGATGGTCCAATGGCGTAGCCATTCAGTTGAGGAAGCTACTTGGGAGCGGGAGGATGAAATCCGAGCCAAGTACCCACACTTGTTCGATACTTGAGGTAAGAGTAAGTTTGGGAACCAAACTTCCTTTTAGGGAGGGAGAAATGTAACACCCGTACCAGGAAAATAAGGGTTAATTATTATCTAATTATGCATTAATTAGTATAATTAATGTATAAAAATAGATTAATGAGAGGCTTGGACTTGCCCGCAAAAAAAGTGTTTAGTAAAGAACACAGTTAGAAAAGTCCCCAGTGAGGTCGGAAAGGTATTGGAATGGGACCCAGTGAAGGGCCCAGATTATTAAGTGTGCATTTAAATGTTGAGATGCCTTCTTATTTGATTAATTTAATATATGTACTTAATATGTTAGCATTTGGTATTAGTTTGGATACCCAAATAAGGGTATAAATAAAAATAATTCATAATTATTTGGTGCGATAGAAACTTCATAAAATATTTGGGACCACGTGTGGGACCCATACGGGACTTAGACAAATACTCATTTAGATAATTGGGTAGTTAATGGAATGTTTGGGGGATTTCATAATAAGCATTTAGAAGTTGAGGGGTGCTAAATGGAAATTGGAGCATGAGTCATAACATGCAAGGCTTGGGAACAAAACACCTAATGTCTTCTCCATTAAACCAAAGGATTCATTAAAAAAAAAAGAGAGAGAGAAAAAGAAAGGCCCTGAGAGAGATACGAGTTTTCGACGCACATGTCACGTCGTTCTGTCGTCGTCCGACAGCCAATTTGCGAATCGAAGCCATATTCGGACTCGTAGAGGTGAGACAGTCATTTCTTTACCTTTTATTTATGTTTTAATCGTCGAATTTTGGTACTCCAATCTAATCGGTGACACACAGTTTTTCAAAAACATGTAGGTGTTGGAGTAGGAATTGAGCTAAGATTTGGTGAAACTCAGCTTTTCTAGCTTAATTTGGATAGAATTTTGCTAAGGTGAGATTTCTAACCAAAAGATTTGATGTGGTTCATGTCATGTGCTTCAATTGCTAGTTGGAAATTATTAATTTCGAAATTAGTAGCTTAACTTATGTTAGAATTGGCCATTTCATGTTAATTATGTAAAAAATCAACATGCTTATGTGGCTATGTGCTTATGTGTGTTAAGTGGTCAATCAATAGTTAGGGCGTAATGGTTCATTGTGGTGAAATAAGGGAGGAAAAGGAGAACAAACTGTTTTGGAACGGTAGTCCAAGGAATAGAAGTGACCGCGGGGCCAAGGTCATCGGGTCTGAATGAACCATTAACCTAATTATTCTGCGATTACGTATGCTTATATGTTTAAAATTACTACATTATACATGCCATGTGATCAAAGCATGTTCATTAATTCAGTAAGCGTAATGCTTAAGAAAATCATTTTCCTATTTCTGTTGTGGTACACAACCACTACAGGTTCGAGCAAGCTCAGAAAGGAGGTGACGTGTGCATTGGGAATGGTGGATTGGGATTGAGTTGTTTTGTTCATAATCTAGCCAAGTGTAATGTATAGTTTTGGGATTTCTAGGAGCATGTGTACGTTGCATTTGGGGTAGAACTTGTAGTTTTGGAACTTGTAATCATGTAAATTATGTAAGTGAAGACTTAAGACTCATGTTGAAACTTTGGGAATGCTTGGTGATGTAAATGATGTTATAATGTGGTTTAGAAATATTTTGGGTTAAGGTTGTGCCTTCAATTTTGCTTTAGGTTGCTCATTAGGGTGCTGCAGAATGCTCTGCTGTTGCAAACCAGTCGACTGATCGGGCATATAGTCGACTCGATCATCTTTTCTACAGATTGAACTCTCGGCAATTTGCATTTGCAGTCGACCGAACTAAATTCAGTCGACCAGACCTCTGAAATTCTAGTCAACTGGGCTAGGGCAGTCGACTAGATCAGGGGATCCTCAGAATTGAGCTCTCTACTATTTGCATTTTCGATCAACTGGATTCCCGATCAGTCGATTGGATCTGGCAGTTCGAATGAAAATGTTTTACTAGGTATCTAACGGGATTTTTTTTCTTAAAAACCACGTTAAAAATTGATGGTTAGGGTAGATAATCCTTTGTTACACGGTCCTAATCCGCTCGTGGTGGGATGGGGTATCACAGAAAGTGACTGTCTTCAATCAATCAAGCTCACTCTTCCTGCCTTTTCAAGTATTCTTGCGAGGCTAATAGTAGGGCCTCCTAGGTTCTTTATCGTTGGCTCTGATCAGTCGTTAATCACTATGATCAAACTCTTTGACCAACTAATTAACCAATTGATCAGTTAACGTTAACTCCATTATATAACGATAACCGCACTACAACTCAAAAGAATATATCTGAAGTGATAACTAGACTTGCATGGTGTCCTAATGTCCCTCTACCATCAGCATTCATAATCACATTCTGGTAGTCGGATAACTATTACTATCAACCTAAATGATGATTACATCTTCTATTCCTTGAGTTTCATTCACCTCTCATGATTACCAAACATGTTGATAACTACTTATCAACAAGACTGCAGTTCTCAGTAATCAACTTGGTGACATTCTCAAGGGAATAATTACTCTATATCAGAGGGTAGATTCTATCTTGACAATATATGTTCACAACCCTATGAACTTGATTTACCCAAGATACCCAGGTGTTGATCTCGAAGACCTCATTGATTGGTAAGTCAAGGCAGTCATATCCATAGTCTCTGTCCAGAATCGTTTCAAGATTAAGAACACGTACCTTATACAAGTTATGAGTTCCTATCGACTGTTGACAATTTTATATGTCCATAGAAATCTCATGGTCCGTCAATGTACTATAAGCATTTGCATATTAACTAAGAGTCATACTCTAGTGATTGAGATTCATCATTCCATCTAATGGTAGTTAATCATACTACAGTGTATACCTAATGAGATATCCAGTCTCATCATCTACTATGATAATTCTAAATATCAAAGACTAGTAATTCTTATCTCATGCACATATATCTCATACATACACGAATTACTTACTATGATATATAAGGGTTACAAATATTCATCTCATGAAACGTACACAATTAAATGTATACATGATATCCATATATAAAATTCCAAATGTCACATACATATAGACTTGGTTTGAGGGCACAATATCAACATAGGGCACTCTCACTAACTAGGGGAATACTAAGAACAGCCTCAGCACGTTTGGCCAAAAGAGCTAGTGAACGTGATCATTATTCCATGCACCTGACTCTTGATTGATAAGGTCACACTCCCTGGGCAATCATGAACATGAGATTGTAATGGGGTAAACGGTTTGAAAGTAGATGGATGGGGCAACCAAGGGTCTGTCCCGACTTTAATATTGTTTCCATTACCCACTTTCCTCCAAATACCCAATCTAAGCAACTTGATTGAACCACAAATACTAAGCCACGTGTAAGACGGGTAGTGACCCAAAGAAGAATCCAAAAAATTCCCACTTGGAAAATGTTTAGCTTTATAAACATGGTACACAAGGGAGTTAGAGTTATTCAAAAGCCACCATACCTGCTTGGCAAGCATAGCATCATTGAACGTCTCAAAATCACGAAAACCGATGCCCCCATCTTTTTTAGCTCAACATAAACGGTCCCATTTTGTCCAATGAATTTTTAAATTATCACCCCTCCTACCCCACCAAAAACTAGACATTTCTCATGTAACATCCAAATACATCGAGCTGATAGCATAAAACATGACATAGCATACACCAGAATAGCTAGTGCTATAGCCTTAATAAGAGTCTCTCTCCCGCCTCACAAGAAAAAAATTTCTTTCCAACCATTCAGTTATAAATTTGGCCTTTACTCTACTAAGAGCCCTTAGAAATCAATTATTGAGATTAGTCTAAGTTGATTGGCAACCAACTTTTTTCAACTTGTTCAAAAATCAAACTTTTCAAGAACCTAAAAAATAATAGGAAGGGGGGATTAATTTAAAGAGTAATGTTATGCTTCCCAAATTCTAATCTCAAATCTCCATCCCAGATGATATAGAAGAGGGCCCACTGACAATAATGATGGAGACCACTTCAACATCATCCAATCAAAATCTAGTGGGCCTATTGCCACATCATTTGGGATGGGAATTTGGGATTAGGATTTTAAAAACATATAACATTACTCTTATTTAAATGCAACAAAATGTACCTTTTTCTGAAAATCTTAGTCTCAAATTCCCACAATAATACTAAATACTGAACAACTTTTTTAAAATGCACTATAGAAAAAAAAAATCTCTTTTGAAAGAAATCTCTTATTCTCACGTAGATCCCAAAAAAGACAGCAAGTCAGGATAGAAGAGGAAGAAAGAACTTAAATGTTGCTTATACCATGCTATCTGTTTATGGACAAGAATAAATTCTACATATCTCAGGCACTCCAATAAGGTTTCTCTATTGTTACCTGGGTGACATGGATTCAATAATTCAAAATTTGCTTGTCTACATCTAACCCTTCTTAGCCCACACAATGGTTTGGAGCTTACTACACTAGATGGCCTCTTACTGCAGTAGATGGTCTCTTTAAATGTTCTTTCAAAAATTTCAAAAGCTTCCATATTTTGAATGAAGATTACTGAACATACCCCACCCAAAATTTAGGTTTAATTTCTAGGGGTTGTTTTGACAGAGAAATGTAGGGAGGGACTTTTAACTACAAATGTTCATAGGATGGACCTATTAAGACAAATATCTACGCAAATATCATTTCTAGTAAATAATCCAAAACAAAACACTAAATGTTAGGCCTGGTTTTAGTTTATCCCTTCCAACACTCAGTAGACAAGACCACCAATGTGTAATGGGTCTAAAATAAGATACTTCAAGAATAATGCATTCAGTGGCAATAGAGACATTTAAAAAAAATCAAGGATTTTGACTGTAAATATGCAACATACAAGCATAAGGGTATAGACACCCAATTTTGACCACACTCTTAGGATTTAATTCAATGATGAAAATTAACCTATGGAAGGTATTTTATTCCACACAATCGAAAGATCGAACTTCGAAAAGTGACTATAAGATCAGAAAAGCCCTTTTCAAGCATAAAAACCCGATTTTGTTAAAGACGTCTCTCATAATTCATATTCACTCAAGGTTAAATGAACATGAAGTATTTTAAACACAATATTCTAGGTATCTAGAGATTCAATTTCAAAGGAAAACTCAGAATCGATGCACATTGAAAAGTTATTTTGAAAAGGAAGTTGTTTGATTTAAAGAAGACGACAAAAGTTTTGGGAGAATTTCGGACTTCAATTGGCCTTCAATACTCATCTCAATTCCTCCCAAAAAATTTTTATACTAAAATTCAAGTCGATAGCTTTCCAACGGTATGTAAACGGATGATTTCAATCACCAAAAAATATTTTTATAAAAATCTGGAAAAGCAATGCGTATGAAACTTGAAACAGAGCTAAGGGCAACTACAGGGTCAAAAAAATAGGTAGCGGTTTAGGGTTAGGGGGTGGCGGTTCTTCCCTTAATTTCCACCTATATATAGTGTCCTCCATCGCATTTTTTTTGTTCTAGACCCTTCTAGAAGGTTCTCACTGCGAAGAAATGACCCAAAAACTGCATTTAGGCACTGAATTGGCCATTTTAGCCCTATTTTAATCTCTGAAATCCCTCTTTTAACCCTGAAACTTAAGAGTTATGTTTTCAAAACTCTATATATAGATCCATATAAGATAATCATGGATAAAGGTGGAATATCCTAAAGATACCATACCATATATGTAAGATCACACGTTGAATATATTTGAATTAGAGAAGAGAATCCTAGAGAGAGAAAGATGTGAATTATTAATTAAATTCTTCTAAAACTAGTCTTAGGCTAATTAGACTAGATGATTGAGAAAGAACTTTGATACCAATTACCTCCCTAAGCTTTCACCATGAATGGATGCTTGAAGAACTTGAAGAACACTTGAAGAAGGAGATCCATCAAACTCAATTTTGAAGTATAATTGAGAATCCTCCAAGAGGTAATACACCATAATTCATCTCTAATCCTTACTTTGTATATAGATCTATAAGACTTGGATCTAGTTAATTTCCATTTTTTAGAACACTCATCTTCTTCTTCTCTCATTCTTCACACACTCACATAGCTAGATCCAAGTCTTCCTTGATTTTGTTGATAATTCATGATTAGAGATTGATTTTCACTTTAATTTTTATATTTTGATTTCAATTTTAATTCATTCTATTTAGTGTAGATCCATGCATACATGATTATATATGTATTTACTTTGAATTCTATGATGGTTTGGATGTGTGATCTATGAGAACGATGATTCCTATGTTCATACCTTTCTCTTGATTATTTCTATTACCTAGAATTCTACATTGAATTTAATCTCCAAGAGAATATTTGTAAGACACTTTGATCCATGATCTAAAGTTCTCTATAGAACATAGGGGCAAAATTGATTTAGAATTATGATAATCTAGTTGATCTATGAGTTTGATCTCTCTAATGAACATGAATCATCACCTAAGATATTTTCCCCACTTTAAAATGAACTAGTTAAAAACAGATTGGTTTTGCCCATAGGATTTGGTCCAACAAAACCCATAGTTTGATGGATTTCAAATTTTCTGAGTAAACTTTTATGAATTAGCTTTCATTCGATCCGTTTTGAGAATCATTAGGATCCATATACTATTTTTAGAAATTGTTGAAATATCGGTTGACAAATTTGAACATAGTCTCGTACTTGAATTATATAAAATCTATGATAGTTATCGATGATTCGATTTTTGGGTATGATTCCTAACTCATGCATCTATATACCGATGTAAAATCGTGAGCATATGATTCAGTTAAGGTTGTTTCCTAAGCGTTTGAAGTTGATGCATCTATTCTGGAATTTTCTATGTTCAACTAAAATCATGACCATGTATACAAAATTGTCACACCTTTATCGTTCAACAACTATTGATGAATAAAACTTGGATTAGAAATCATCTAGGATAAATGCATGAGAGATCAAAATCTTAGATCAACTTTATTAACATGATTCATGAAATTCTATTGTGCCTTGCATTCATTATGTCAAATGATACCAAATTTCCAAAATAGTAGAGTCTGGTTAAAGTAATTTTTTAGAGGCCTTATGTTCATATAATGTCCACGGGTTTATTTGTTTCATAAACGACAATGAAATAGCTTTCTTTGGACACCAATTAGACCTTCATAGGATTTTCCTAGAATTAATTATGATTTCCACAAGAACAAAGGACAGTCCTGATCCACTGTTGCAAAAACTCTTATTTTTTGAACTTCCAAAATGTTATTGAGGTCCTACTTTTTGGAAAAGCTCCCTAAGACATGTATCTAACTTTCTGTAAAATGATTGTAACCCATATCATGTTTAAAACTACTTTTGATAGGTTTAATTAGAGGTCCCTGAATCTAGAAATTGGATTGATGACCATTTCTTCTTGTTTATCATGCATATCATTTGCTTGCTTTTGTTTTTGCAATGGTTGGGTATTCTTTGGTGTCCTAGTGCAGAGAATTGAATGTCGTGGATCCAAAATTTGATTTATGGATTTACCTCGTCTATGTGTGGCTTAGTGCCCACGTATCATGTATTTCTCTCTACTCTTCTCTTAGAATTTTTCTAGGTTTACAACTTTGTTTTCAATGACACAATTCCTTTAGGATAGTCTCCGTTTATGTGCATATGTGTTAGAGACATCTTCTCTAGGATTGTTGCATGATTGCATTTCACGTTTCCTTTCTTTTTTACTTTTGCAACTCTGCTTGAGTCACCTCAATGTAAGTCTTCTTGTCCCCTTTGCATATCATGGCACGTTTCCTTTATTTGCGTTGGTTCTGGGAGGAGCTAGCCACTGTGAGTATACTTCTCCTTTATATTACATGTGCATTCGATTGCGATTTGATTTTGTTTCTTGAAATGATTTTCATTAAATTTTCTTTTTACCATGTATATATTATCTAGTATGTTTGAGGAAACAACACCTATTATGAATTAAGAGCAAGGATATTTGAATCAAAGCCTACCATTCGGTAAGGCGAGGAGGGGGTGCTTTAGTCCTATTCGAGCTCCTTCCCCTCTCGTACCAAGACCCCGAACCTTGTTTATGGTGATGAAGGGCGAGTAACCTTAGTCAATTTTGGGCAAGTCAAGATTTGGTTTCCTAATTCTCGATAAAAATTAGGTGGCGACTCTTTTTTCTTTAGAATCATCATAAGTTCTAGATTCTTAAAGTGTGCGCCTTAGATCCATCCCGGGACACTTTCGAGACTGATAGAATTCATCGTTGATCCTCTTGCAGTCACAAAAGGGTGGTCCCTGAGATCGACGCGGTCCCACAACGGGTCGAGTATATGATGTATTTAGTGGAATAAACCCAATAGTTCGTCTTTATGTTGCCCAAGTACATCATCTTTTTTTTAAAAAAATCATGATGGATTGGATTTAGATATTTGGGTATGCAACACTAATTTTTCACTAAGAAAAAATTTCAAAGTATGTGTATGACAAGAAGTTAAGCCTTGATAAATTGTTGAACTAATTTGGGAAAAAATTGTTCAACAGTCTTGGCGACATAGTTACTAGTCCAACATCTTCACCTACGAGTTCCTGCACATTGGTGCCTCCGGGTACGCTCTTGTGCTTCAAACGGGTCATGAAAATGCCTACTAGAGACACCTCCTTTGTTTCCACGCGCTAAATCCCAAGCTTCTTGTGTGATTAAGCTAAAGAGAGAAACCAAAAAGAGAGAAAGAGAGAGAGAGAGAGAGAGAGAGAGAGAGAGAGAGAGGCAGCTAATTGTGTTTGGAGTTGTGTATGTGTGTTACACATATATATATATACACACACACACACACACATTTACATGTCCTAGGTCTCCAAGTCTAATCCACTTAGGATTCTTGGGGCCTAAATAAAACTTGTTGGACCCAGTCCATAACATATGTGGGTGACCCATAAGCCACAAATTGCTAACAATTATATAACTCATAGCGTAGGGTTCACTATTTTGTGGTGGTTTTGCTAACACCGGGCATTAATCAACGAAGACAAACCTAATATCATAATTTTGCAAGTGGTTATAATTAAATGGCACATGTTAAGGTGTTAAAAATAGCTAAGAACACATGTTAAGGTGTTAAAAATAGCTAAAAATAGAAATAAATGAGTAAGATTCTCACTACCATTTCATTAGTGTGGATTCTCCATGTATTTTTTACTATTTTAAACTCCTTAACATGTGCCCTTAAGGCACGTGTTAACAATTCCCATAATTAAAACTCAGAATGTATGATGCGAACTTTTATGGTTGCACTAAACAATGACCTATTGATCTACATGGTCAAAATGTCTAACACTTATTGAGCCTAATGAAATTGAAAAACAACACCAATTGTTCCAATGTACGATATTAAGGAGAAGTCTTCGGTACAATTTGTTCAGTACTGTTCCAAAAACTTTTTTTTTTTTGTTTTTTTTTTTTTAAATTGTGCAAATACTGTGCAAACTATGAGAGACACAGTTTACACAATACAGAGCTTACTGTACTGAAGACTTCTCCCTATATTAAAGTATTCCATAGGATTGCACATTACAATGAGTTACTTAGGCAACTTAATTACATTTCTTTAACAAACTAATAAAAATTCCACTTCTCCATCCATATCTCTATCTCACTTGCCTTCTAAATCTCAAAAGAGGGCTCCACTTCTCATACTCACCATGTTCCCAACAAAGCAAATGATTGCATACTCATATACAGTAGTGGGGTCACAAAGGGCAATTTGGATTGGTTCCGGTTTCTATAGGGACTTTAATTCAAGGGACACCATATGAATTAAAATAAACAAATTTATTAGAACTCAAATATGCTTTCTGCATCAGATTTGGACCGAAGCTTCGTCCAAAATGTGTTTTTAAAACTCTAAAGTGTTTAGTAAAATATATAAAATAAAAAATACTAATTTATGCGTCTTGGTCCTAAAGCACATATGGTCTTGTCACACCCTGATTTTTGGAAAGTCAAATAATCAGCTTAGAACTAAATCTAGGCTACTATTCGACTACCCAACTATCGGAGTGAACACCACGAAGCTCATCCTATTAAATTTTTTTAATGAAAATAGATCCATTCTTAAAACCCTGATTAAAACATTTAAAATCAATCTCCATTTCTTTTTGAAACAATACCACCACATTTCCATTTAAAAAAAAAAATAACTCACACAATTCCGAAAATTCTCAAATTCATTTCATTAAAGCTAAATCAACTAAATCACTTAAATTGACAGACGGAAACTGAAAAACATTTCTAATTCTCATTAATAATAAAAATCTTTTCATTTACAATTAAAGCATTGAAAGAATAACCTCTATTATAGCCTCTAGTCAAAGCAACTACAATGTTCCCAACACCCAATATACAATCCTTATAGCAATTATACAAACATGACCCACATTGTCAGAAATAAACCAAGTACAACAAGAAAATAAATTAAAACTCAAAAAAAAAAAAAATTAGCACAATGTCAACCTCTTCACACAGACAGAAGCTCCGCAGAAAATCTCACATTACTAAACATGCACATACATTCGACTACGTTTCATATAGAAACACCCCGAATGCATTACGCACCCGGGTCAGTATATAAAATACTAGTATGAGTTAACCAAAAATATTAAATGAGTTTTAGGGAACAGCGGTGTCCCATAGGCTCCCAAAAATACCCACAAAGAAAACATAACCAAAACACCTTATACATTACCGTCACACAGAAAATAAGCAACGTCATCACACATAATCTCTTTCGAGTTAGATCAGTAGTTCCACACATATTTTAGGATATAATAGTAGTTTCCTTCAATGTGGTGACAGTGGTCCCAAACCCAACTAATACTAACCGAATACTTGCCCGTCGGATATCTATGGTGAGCCAGCCCTACATAAAAATTAGTGGGCCCACCATCTTGTAAATCGAATGATCACAAACCAGGCGAATAATTACATACATAAACCATCCACATTCTAACTTAAACATCGTGTTCATTATTTCACGTTTATCAGTCTTATGAAATAATCCATTTTCATTATTTATTAACATTAAATTTAACTTTGTGTTCCCTAGGTTCACCACTTGGCCACCCTCCATGGTACAGCCCACACATATATCACATGTGTGCCCGGACATACTACCAATATCCACTCTGGTGCTAGTTTGGTTGGGGTATCAACCAAACCAGGTATACACAACGGAAGGCCGGTCAATATGTCTAGACGTCTATAAATTAAGCCGAGCATAAGGCTTAGGCCAGCTTGATCACGAAGCCACTAGAAAAAGGGTACACTCAGCAAGTCGAGCTATACCAAAAAAAAAAAAAACATATCACACAACGGGTTGTGGTGAACACTAAAGGAATTATGTTGCCATTATCGTTTATCATTCGTATTATCCCCATAATTGTGAATTTCACATTTATGACATAGTTTCGTCTCATCATAGTCCAATCACATCTCTAACTTTTAGATGCGTTCCAATTTCTCCCAATATAGGGTTTTTATCAATTTACCCATAACAATCGTTCCACAATATTTTTCGATCGAATTACAATATCACCAATATACTATTCAATGTATCTAGTTTACCTTTTATCAAAATTTTACAATATAAAGCCAATTATTTCTGACACGATTATCTCAACCAAACATTCAATATTAGCATACATCAAACATGTAATAAGAAATCATATTCTCCATATCGTAAAATATTCAATTTGACATTTGTTCACTGCTACAGTAATTGTCAATTTTTTCCCAAACGGCAGAATCATGGAAAACACCATTAGACGAAAAGTGTGTAGAATTGCGTTTTACATGGGACACGCAGGCAGAATCTTAAAATAATCAACGTACGAATGATTTACATTTTTTCTCTCAAACATATCCGAGATAGTTTAAATAAATCCGAAAAATCAACAAAATAAATCTCAAAGTTTAAACCCAATAAGAATGAATATACATATCTATACATACATCTATATATACATACTCCAACATGATTTCATGGATACTCTTCCGATTTCTCAACATATTCTAATTAACAAAAAAATTGTAACGAAAATAAAATGAAACAAATGATTAACTCACCGATTTAAGGCTCTAAGGATTGATGATGACTATGCAAAATAAAAGTTTGGGGTTTCTCTTTTCTTCTTCTTCTTCTTCTTGTTCTTCTCTCTCTCTCTCTCTCTCTCTCTCTCTCTCTCTCTCACGTCTATTCTCTATTTTCTTCTCTCTCTTTTTTTTATAAACCCTAGGGCACCTAAATAATGTGTATACCTATATATATGACACATATATTATAACACACAAACATACAAATGCTAGAAAATCTATTTTTCTTATTGTGAGCTCTAAAAAAGACTCTATATGGGCCCGAAATATATTCCAAGGTACTAAAATGAGTAGCTCAATAAGTGTACATGACCGGTACTTAATTTAAATGTTAAAAATACAATTTAACACATTCACGGGCCTATAAGCACTACCCGAAACTAAACTCGTTATTCTACAAAAATTGTAACTCGGTCATACATCAAAATATCGTACGATTTAATTAAAGCTCGAAATCTTTTGTCAGAATAATAGTGAAACATTAGAAGAAAAAAAAAACAACCGAGAAAATGTTACTGGTATTACTAACAATTTAAATATGCTTACTAGCAATTAAATTCATGGGTTCTCCAAACTTAAAATTTCAAATGTGTGTTACTGAGGCACACCCAACTAATATTTACTAGCGACATTTAATTGAATAATTACTCAAATCGCTTAGAAATTTTAGGGTTGTTACATTCTGCCCTCCTTAAAGAAATTTCATCCCGAAATTTGAAGCAACGATAAATACACAAAGCAGTCATCAATAAATTTAAGCACGTAATTTCATACAAAACATGGATTACGTTTAAATCTCAACTATACGAGACCAAGTATGTCAAGCAACTAATCCAAACAAGGAAACCCTCATCTATATACCTTATTCTTGTATAGTCATTTGTCAAACGTTAACAGATAATCCTAAACACAGATATTGATGCTAAACATATGAATACAAACTATGCATGCAACATGTTTTCAATTAATCAAGGATTCTAACTATATGCCTTACCATGTCCCTCACTACACCTCCTCAGGATTCCCATACTTACTATTCAAACATGCCGCTTCAAGAATATACATAACTCTATACTGGAAATAAGACTGCAAAGATAATAATGCGGTCGAAATAAATCAATATGTGTTCAGATCCGTCATAGTTGTAGAAAATAGAATCTCATTGATTCGATAGATGCTCTAGAATAAAAAAAAATGCCCGATTATAGATACAAGAATTATGCTCTATGCCAAAATACGTGTTGATATATACAGCTCCATAATAAGAAATCCGAGATGTCAGAATAATAGAATCCATATTAGAATGTCAGTCGGTAATAAGGGAAATAATGTATAAGATTTTTCGAGAATAATAAAATTTCCGATGCTCCATCAGAATAATAATCTCTTGGATAATATGCCTATAAATACCAGATAATGCTAAAGGCTCGCTAATAGCAACATAAATCCATTGGGCTGGAGCTCCTCTGTTGATCATCCTCCAACTCTCCTCTACTACCCGTCATACCAACAATATGTAGGCATGCACTATTATGCAACTTATAATATAACAAATGATTTCAACAAGTTAAAATGTAATGATAAGCTCGAAAAGTTACGCAATTAATTGATTGAAAAAAATTTAATAACAGGTAGGCAACAAATGGATAACACATAAGTACACATAACTCGAAATCCAAATAAATCCACGACCTATACCTCTGACCCACTACCACAATGTCGAGGATCCCCTAGACTCCTCCCAATCTAAGGCAACCAAAAGCTCTGATACCAAACTGTTACACCCCAATTTTTGAAAAGCCAAATAATCAGTCTAGAATTAAATCTAGATTACTATTCGACTACCCAACATACGGAGTGAGCACCAGAAAGCCCATCCTATTAAAACATTTTAATGAAAATAGATCCGTTCTTAAAAACCTGATTAAAACATTTATAATTAATCTCCATTTCTTTTTAAAACAAAACCACCACATTTCCAATTAAAAAAAAAAAATAACTCACACGGTTCCGAAAATTCTCAAACTCATTTCATTAAAGCTAAATCAGCTAAATCACTTAAATTGACAAACGGAAACTGAAAAATCATTTCTAATTCTCATTAATAATAAAAATCTTTTCATTTATAATTAAAACTTTGAAAGAATAACATCTATTACAACCTCTAGTCAGAGCAACTACAACGTTCCCAATACCCAATAAACAATTCTTATAGCAATTATACAAACATGGCCCACATTGTCAGAAATAAACCAAGTACAACAAGAAAAGAAATTAAAACTCATAAAAAAAATACAAATATATATAGCACAGGGTCAATCTCTTCACACAGATAGAAACACCACAGAAAATCTCCCATTATTAAATATGCACATACATTCGACTATGTTTCATATAGGAACGCCCCGAATGCATTACGCACCTGGATCAGTATATAAAATACTGGTATGAGTTAACCAAAAATATTAAATGAGTCTTAGGGAACAGTGGTGTCCCATAGACTCCTAAAAATACCCACAAAGAAAATATAGCCAAAACACCTTATACATTACCGTCACACAGAAAATAAGCAACGCCATAACACATAATCTCTGTCGAGTTAGAACAGTAGTTCCACACACATTTTAGGACAGAATAGTAGTTTCCTTCAATGTGGTGACAGTGGTCCCAAAACCAACTAATATTAACCGAATACTTACCCGTTGGATATCTATGGTAAGCCAGCCCTGAATAAAAGTTAGTGGGCCCACCATCCTGTAAATCGAATGATCACAAACCAGGCGAATAACTCCATATATAAACCGTCCACATTCTAACTTAAACGTCGCGTTCATTATTTCACGCTTATCAGTCTTATGAAATAATCCATTTTCATTATTTTTTAGCATTAAATTTATCTTTGTGTTCCCTTGGTTCACCACTTGGCCACCCTCATCCCATGTGTGCCCGGGCATACCACCAACATCCACTCCGGTGCCATTTTGGTTGGAGTATCAATCAAACCAGGTATACACAACGGAAGGCCAGTCAATATGCCTAGACATCTATAAATAAAGTCGAGTACAAGGCTTAGGCCAGCTTGATCACGAAGCCACTGGCAAAAGGGTACACTTAGCAAGTCGAGCTACCAAAAAAAAAAACATATCACACAACAGGGTGTGGTGAACACTAAAGAAACTATGTTGCCTTTTTCGTTATTCGTTCGTATTATCCCCATAATTGTGAATTTCACATTTATCACATAGTTCCATCTCATCATAGTCCAATCACATCTCTAACATTTAGATGCGTTCCAATTTATCCCAATATAGGGTTTTTATCAATTTACCCACAATAATCGTTCCACAATATTTTTCGATCGAATTACAAGATCACCATTTACTATTCAACGTATCTAGTTTACCTTTTATCAAAATTTTTACAATATAAAGCCAATTATTTCTAATACGATTACCTCAACTAAACATTCAATATTAGCATACATCAAACATGTAATAAGAAATCATATTCTCCATATCGTAAAATATTCAATTAGACATTTGTTCACTGCTAATGTAATTGTCAATTTCTGCCCAAACGGTGCAGAATCATGGAAAACACCATTCGACAAAAAGTGCGCAGAATTGCGTTTTACATGGGACATGTGAGCACAATCTTAAAACAATCAACGTACGAATTATTTATAAGTTTTCTCTCAAACAGATCCGAGCTCGTTTAAATAAATCCAAAAAATCAACAAAATAAATCTCAAAGTTTAAACTCAATAACAATGAATATACATATCTATACATACATCTATTATATACATACTCCAACTTGATTTCGTGGATCCTCTTCCAATTTTCTCAACATATTCTAATTAACAAAAAAATTGTAACGAAAACAAAATTAAGCAAATGATTAACTCACCGATTTAGGGCTCCAAGGATTGATCAAGACTACACAAAATAAAAGTTTGGGGTTTATCTTTTCTTCTTCTGCTTCTTCTTGTTCTTCTCCTCTCTCTCTCTCTCTCTCTCACGTCTATTCTTTATTTTCTTCTCTCTCTTATTTTTTTTAAAAAAAACCCTAAGGCACCTAAATAATGTGTATACATATATATGACACAAATATTATAACACACAAACATACAAATGCTAGAAAATCCGTTTTTTCTTATTGTGGGCTCTCAAAAAGGCTCTATATGGGCCCGAAATACATTCCATAGTACTAAAATGAGTAGCTCAATGGGAGTACATGACCTGGGTACTTAATTTAAATGTTAAAGACACAATTTAACACATTCATGGGCCTATAAGTACTACCGGAAACTAAACTCGTTATTCTACGAAAATTGTAACTCGGTCATACATCAATCGATCGTACGATTTAATTAAAGCTCAAAATCTCATGTCATAATAATAGTGAAACATTAGAAAGAAAAAAAAAAACCGAGAAAATAATTACTGGTATTACTAACAATTTAAATATGCTTACTAGCAATTAAATACATGGGCTCTCCGAACTTAAAATTTCAAATTTGTGTGTTATTGAGGCACACCCAATTAATATTTTCTAACGACAATTAATTGAATAATTAGTCAAATCGCTTAGAAATTTTAGAGTTGTTACAGGTCTCCAAATCAAATAGGGCAAAAGTCCAGCACAATTCATCATTTGTCCATCAAATTCCCAATTGAAATCAAATAGGGAATTGAAGGACTACTCCTAAGAATAAGTACTTAACATAAGACATTTCTATTAACCAGAAGAAGAGATCCCATTGTACAGTGAACACTGTTCACTTCTACAGTGGCGTACATCTTTGCCCCTAATTATTTTGTTTTTCCTTTTCTCTCTTACTATTTTATGTCAATTATATTTAGTCTAGGGGTAGTTTTGTCATTTTTGAGAGTCCATGAACAGTTCCCACTATTCAAGCCTTTAGTATAATGATTATTTTGCCCTTGTTTCCTTTTTTTATTCTTTTTTATCATGCAAACTTTTGTGGTTTATGGACTTATTTTTGTAAGTTCAAAAAGATAATTATTTTTGTGTCAATTTTCTAAATTTTATTTAATATCAAAATGAGGATTTAATAAACTTTTTCAACATTATTCACAATTTACTGCAAAGTTGCTTGGCAAGACCGAGATTGGCTTAATCTACTTCTCTCCCCCCCCCCCCCCCCCCCCCCCCCCCCCCCTCCTTTTCCCCAAACAAGGAACTATTGTGCCTTGGACAAAAGTCAACAATTGTGGCTCCTTCTTTGGCAATCCCATTTTGGCCTTTGTTTTGGTTTTTTTTTTTCCTATTTCCCATACAAGGCACTAACACCTAAGGAAACAATTTAGGCTATGCCATGTTTGGCCAATCGATTTGGGCTTTATTTTTGTGTCTTTGTTTTTTTTTTGTTCCCAAACAAGGCCCTCCTTTTTTTTTTTTTCTCTCTCTCTCTCTCTCTTCCGGTTTTGGTTTTTTTTGGTTATTGTTTGTTTGTTTGTTTTTTTTTTTTTTTTTTTGTATATTTTTTTTAAAAAAATACCCTTGGACAAGTGGCCATTTTTTCCCCTTTTTTAAAAACAATTTTGGTTTGTTTTTGTTTGTTTTGAAGTTTTGTTTTTTTGTATTTTCTTTTAAAAATGCTCTTGAATTTAATATTATAAACATACCGTTGAGAAAGAAAAAAACCCCATTTTGTTTGTTTGTTTGTTTTTTTTTTAAAATTCTTGAAAAAGTGGAGTTGGCCTATAAATTGAATTTACACATATGCTTAGAAATTTAATTTTATTACATGTCTTGCTTTTCTTTTTCTTTTTTATTTTTTCTTTTTATTTTTATGGGTTGTCCCAAAATATTTTAATCACACACAATGCCTTTGTTGTATTTTTTTAAAAAATTTCTTGAAAACGTGGGGTTGGCCTATAAAATAAATTTACACAGATGCTTAGAAATTTAATTTTATTATACACACATAAATAATTTTAATTTACACACATAGAAATTTAAATTTATGTTTTGTAACACGTGCCAAAAAATGGGTTGGCCTGTAAATTTAATTTGCACACATGTTTAGATGGTAAATTTTATTACACACATGCTGAACTCCATAAACCAAAATATTTTGATATTCACACATAATGCCTATAAATTTAATTTTATATTTAGATATTGCCCACAAATATGTTGATATCACACACACATGCATATAAATATTACACACAAAATGCGTATAAATTTAAATATATATTTTTATGGTACACACACATGCCTATCAATTGATTTTTATATTTTTTTTAAAACTAAATTTAAACTATTGCTTATAAATTTAATTTTATTACACACATACCTAAAAAAATAAAAATAAAAAAACCCATCACCGGTTGTCACAAAATATTTTGATCACACACAATGCCTAAAAAGTGAAATTTAATTTTAAATTCCTAGAAAAGTTAATTCTATTACACACATATACCTAAAAACAAAAAAAATATTTATCATCACCCATTGTCCCAAAATATTTTGATTACACATAATGCCTATAAATTGAAATTTCTATAAATTTAATTTTATATTTGGATTGTTATTGATATTACACACAATGCCAATAAATTTAATTTTTATATTTTGATCATACACATGTGCTTATAAATTTAGTTTTATATTTTGAAATTACACACAATGTTTATAAATTTCATAGCATATAATTTCATACATTTTGTTTTAGATTGATATTTTGATATTTCACACACACACACACACACACACACATACACACACACACACACACACACTTGCCTATATTACACACACATGCCCATAAATTTAATTTACTCACATGCTTAGAAATTTAGTTTTATTGCACCCATCTCATTTACGTAAAAATGTGCCTATAAATTTAATTTGATATTTGGATATTGTACAATTTACTTACTTTTCTTAAATTGTCTTACTATATTTATGTATTTGAGTTTATTGCTTGTAAATTGAATATGAGAAGTACTTTAATTTATTTTTTGAAATTTATTTTTATAATACACACGCATGCCTATAAATTTAATTACACAAGTGTCTATAAATGAAATTTACACTTATTGCACATACTTGTCTATAAATATAATTTTATATTTTGATATTACACACAAGGCACATGTTACACGCACATACCATGTGTAACATTTTATCCAACGCGTGTGACCCACGTGTTTCTACCTAGTAAGGTTAAGAAAAGAGCTTGTATTTCGGTTCATATCACTCCATCACTTTCCGATTTCAAACTCGCCAAACACGGTATTGGCCGTGTTCTTGACTAATCACATTGTCATAGTCTTTCTCATTGACAAGACACAATTAACTCAAGAATCTACTAATAATTAATGTGCTCTCATTATTAAGATTAATGGTGTTCATACCACGGCGCTGAAAAAGGATCCTTTAATGTTCGGACGTAGAATACGAGAAAATATTCATTGTAATGGTTATTTTGTTAAGATAGTATAACAATCAAATCTGAATCCTTTATTTATCCATTTATATCGTCTATTTTTAGAGAAAATCTCATCCACATAAGCACAAATTCCAAATATTTGAGTATGCTATTTTGCTGACGTGGTATCCCCATTGCATTGAATATTTACTCGTAGAAGACGGGTCAATAAAAAAGTCATTACTGTAGAGTAATGATATGCTTCCCAATTTGAATCTCAAATGTTTCTCAAATAAAACTGTCAGTGGGCTCCCATGAGTAATGCTACATCCACATCTAAATCCACACCCAATTCCACACCGAACACATACCGGCCATGATGTGTTCGGTGTGGAATTCGGTGTGAATTTAGATGTGGATGTAATATTTTTGTATCATTATTAAAGATGGTCATGGTCCCACTTTTGCTGCCACTATCTATATTTTGTGGCGTGAAAACTGTAATAGGCAGCATGGTGGATCTCCTAAACCAGTTTTAGTAATTTTCAATGATGTATTTCATACTACTAGGTAGGCCTGTCAATCGGGCGCTATGAGCTGGGCCTAGTGTTGCCCGAGCTCAGCCCGAAATAAATATTATATTTCCAAGCCCGAGCTCGGCCCATTCCAAAACACAGTTTTCATTCCCAAACTCAGCCCATATACTAAAACGGGTTTCGGGCTAAGTTTGGGCCTTGTTTGCTTGTAATTTGCGCGGGCGTGCCAGAGCCAAACGGGCTCGATATGTGTGTGTGTGTGTGTGCGCGCGCGTGCGTGCAAATTAATTTCCTAAACGCTTGTGTGACTGATAAACAAGGCTTTATGAATCTGACTTCTAAACGAAGTGATTGTGTGCAATGAGTAGGAAAGTACCCTCATCATAAATTCATTAGCAGTACTGAAGCGCACAAGCTAAACAGTGTCGAGTTTAACAAGTAAACAATCACAAACGGATTAATAAAATGAAGATTTTATTAAGTGTTTGAAAAAAATAAACAGATCTAAAGAACAAACCAGAGCAGACTGATTATTCAAAAGAATGAAAGAAATAACAAAAGGGTAAACCTATTTGCTATGAATGCTGAAAAACATTAAAGTTTGAATGCTTTGAATGCTTCGAATGCAGTGTGTATGCTGTTTCGAGATGACGCGTAGTCGTTGAATAGTTGGTCAGCCTGCTGTATTTATAGCGGCCATAGATGACACCTGATTAGGAAATGACTCCTTACCTTACGCCCCTAGCTATGTATCTGATTGGCTGATGGTGGAAGAAACCTTCTCAATCTCTGACTCCTACCTTATCCAAATTCTGATTGAATCAATCCCGTTAATTTAGGGATTAACCTTCTAAATCCAGCTGGACGTGATCAGATTCTTTTCCTAAATGGACTCTTGCTTCCAAAAAATCTGGGATGACGTCATCTTGACAACTGTGAATAGCACCGCCTTCCCCTTTTAATCCATCGGCCTTGTCAGCTACCTCTTCCAACAGGATCGGGCTTAACTTATTTCAATACCTTCTCTTTTCCATGCCCGATTACCCTTCAATGAATGCCTATGGCCAATCGGACTGATACAGCCATCTTTCATTACACAGTGTCCGATTGGCCTCCGTGCTGCATTAATCCATCGTCGGGCTCACGTTGCATTAAGTTATGTTATTCCAGTGCCCGATAATCCTCATACATGCTCATCCTTCCCATTGGGCTCATATCACAGCACCCAACAGCCTTGTGCCTACCATCGGGCTTCAGTCTCCACTTAAGTCCGATGAGTCATATATTCCCCAGGCCGGCCTCTTCTCTATCCATCTTTACGCCCCTCGGGCTCAAAAACCTTTGATGGTTTTTAGGTGCAAATAATTGCCCCCCAAAAGGCCATATCAAACGTCCCGCCTTGACTGATGTGATGTTTTGAATTTCAAAAATGCCACGTGTCATACATGCAGAGAGAGTCAGATCATTGAGAATCCCACCAGTCACTCCGCATTTAATACAACGTGATTTAAACGGTAAGGTATTAAACTGCAAGATTTTCAAAAAATCTTTCCACCTCCCTCATTTGCACCTTCACTCTCTCTCTCTTTAAAGAACCAAGCATCCAGAGCTTCTCTCTCTAGCCTCCATTTTTTCCGGCGAAGTAATTCTCCATCCCTTCTGCAGAAATGGCTCCTAAAATAGCTCCGACAACCACTTCCAAAGGAAAAAAGACCTTCGTCGACGCTCCACCACCACAGAACCGATACAGAGAAATTACGACCCTGGCCAGAACCCATGCTTCCGAGATCTCTACTGATTACCTGACTCCCTACAGCTCCTCCGACGGTTCCCCAGTAGCACCAGGTCTTGGGGCAGCATTCCATAGTGATCCACCGATGGCTTTCCTTCCTTATTTTCCACCAGTGGGAAACAAATCATTTCTCCAAGTACCTGCCCACTGGAGCAAGATTTGGACCACTTCACACCCCATCAAGGGCTGGCCTACCCCTGCAGCTGACTGGGACAAGTGGGTAGTTAGGGTATCAACCTCCAAGGCCGATGTCTGGAAGCAAATGGGCATCTATGACGCAATTATGCTTAGCCACTTAAGGCTTGAAATGGACTGTCCCCTCTTCTTCGCTACTCTCCTCTTCTGGTCGGCCTCTTATAACGGGTTCCTCTTCCGTTGTGGTCCGATGATGCCCATTGTTAAGGACATCAGCTATCTACTCGGTCTACACCCTTATGGGCAGGAAGTCATGTCAGGCTTTATTAATGTTGGATCAGCTAGCTTTTCTTACCCTCAACAAGAATCCGTAAGAGACGGGGCGGTTTCTTACCGACCGATCACAGCCTTTGGCAGCTTCTTATCAGCCTGCATGGGTGATGACGAGACCGATGTGTCTGACGCTGAACATACGGCCTTCCTGATATACTGGCTAAATAGATTTCTCTTCTGCTCAGCCAACCAAGCAATCACCAAGGAGTACACTACCCTCGCCCTAGCCCTTGCTGCTGGGAAACCTCTGTCTCTAGCCACCCTAGTTTGGGCTCACCTTGTCCGAGGCATAACGGACTTCGTGCACTCGGGCTTCAGTGCTGGAGGCAGTCCGATCTGGATTCTGCAGGTCTAGCTCTATTCTCATTTTCAACAATTCAGGCCGGCCGACCGCCAACTATCGGCCATCCTCGTATTTGCCATCCAATTTATGGACGTTGCTCTTTCTTCTCACTCCTTTGAGGAGTGCTTTTCCTTTTTCTATGAGGGATGTGCCAATCGGGCCGTTCCTCTCTTCCAACCCTTCTCTTCTCTTGACTTTCCTTCATTTCTTCAACTTCCTCACAACCCTGCTAACTGGGGAACGGGCACCCAGTCTACATATAATGAAATCTTCTCTAGCTACTTGGTAGCTAGGGATATAATTTTTAGCCCAAGTATTCATTTGGCCAATAATAAATGTGGAGCAGAGTATTACTTTGATCCCCTCTATGCCCATCAATTCGGGCTTACTCAACTCGTGCCCATTCCCCCAGGCATCACTGTCAACGTTGACTGGGTAGAGCGCGGCCTTATTGTCAATGATGAGCAAGTGAAAAAAATCAAAGAGCGGTCAAACAAGCTCAAGGCCGCGTTCAACTTCACTCCCTTCTCAGCCCGGCCTGTGGTATCGGAAGAATTCACCAAGTGGTGGAATGATCGGGCAAGCCATATATTCAAAAACACCGCTGCTGAGGCCCTTGTACAATTTGCTATGTCATCAGCCGCTGAGGCCGATGCTCCTGCTCAAGCAGCCCCAACCCGGCACAAATAGGTTGCAAAGAGACCAGCCCGTAAGCCAGCTCCGGGTAAAGGGCCTGCTCCAAAGAAGAAGAAAACAACACCGGCCTCAACAACTCAGGTTAGATTTACTTTAGTTTTTACCTATTGAGCCCGATTACATCCTTTAAGTTCTAATCCTTTCCCTTTTCACTTCAGCTTGTTGACGAGGACTCTGGAGAGAACCTATCATTGACCGGGGTAGTTTCCCCACCACCATAGATCCAGCCTCAAACTCTTCCCACAAATCTTCCTACATCTCCGGCATCCGCAGCGGCCTACTAAGAACAAGTCACCGTGAGAGTGATGCCGCTTCACATTGTGCCACCTCTCACCCCTTCAAGCGGTGGCGAAGACAGTGCTCCTAACGGCCATATTCCTGAACAAGTCGTTCTCTCTTCTAGCAGTGAGGACGTGGCTGATGCCGGAACTGCTATAGAGGCAGTTGGGGAAGAGATCGAGTAGGCAGCCCCCGTTGTAATCGGAGCACCCTTCGGGTAGGATGATCCTAGTGCTGCCACCGGATCATCCTCTCAAGCAACAAGGGAACCGGTTGAGGCCGATGCTATCCAACCTCTTGAAGATTCTGCGGCTCCACGGGTTGAGGCCGGGGCGAATGATTCGGGCTCTGTCCTGGGCATTCAGATTGTACAGGCTGTAGAATCCGCTGCTAGCCCAGGGGTGGAAACCAGTACTGCTCCCTCTTTTCCTGGGCTTGATCAGTCGTCTTCTCAGCCATCAACCTCTCAACCAAGTGAGGTCGATGTTCGCCAAGAGATCTCGGCCTCGCTTGATGCTCATGCCCAGGTATTGTAGTCTCTTTATCTTGTTTCATTCATGAGTTCTTAAAACATCCTTTGACCCCCACTCTTTTGAACAGGCTACTCCCATAGGTCCAGAGCCGTATATTCCATTCAACGATTTCTTCTCTGGCCTGGACCTAAGAGCTTTTGAACTTGGTCCTCTTGAGCCCGAGGCAGTCTCTCCTTCACGCCTTTAGTAATCAAAAGACCTACTCCTCGGGCTTGCTGATCAGGACCTCTCTAACCTTCCTACTGCTGCTGATGTTGAAGCAGGTTTGAACACAGTCATGGCCGATCCCTCTCTTTCTGACGGACAGCTATCCCTACTTCATGAGACGCAAGAAAGACTCCCAAGCTGCCGTCTCCTAGACCGATCGACCCTGAAGGTTCAAGTTGATGCAGAACTTCACTTGGGATCTCGGCAAAAAGCAGTAAAGTTTCTTGAGGGGGCCAAGGCTGAGTTTGAAGCAGGGAAGGTCTCTCGGGCTCACGTAATAGCCAGAGACACTTGGCTGCAAAATTGTATTGCTGTACTTAAAGCTCAGCTTGCACAGTGTAAGGCCGAGGTTGCCACCAATAATGCTGCCTTGGGGAAAATTGATGAACTGCTGGCCCAACTTGGTGGTGACGTCCAAAAGTGCAGTGATCAACCTCAAGCCAGCGTCCTGATATCCCGAGCATGGGCCCATAAATTTGACAAGGCAAAACGGGATTGGGCTGGAGCTATCAAGACCTGGGATGACTTAAGAGCCAAACTTAGGAATTTTGGATCGGCTTAAAGGCCGACTTCCATCTTGTATATCTTGTATAGCATAATTTTTTTTTCTTTTCATCATATTTTTGTAAGTAAGTTGTGCTCAGCTTTATTAATACAAAATGATGTTTATCTCTAATCATTCGGGCTCAGGTTCATAATTGATCAATTGATCATATTCCAACCCTTGATTTAGTTTATAGTCAAGATCAATGGTCTCCCACAACGTAGGATAATAGGACTTTAAATATTGACCATTGATTAATCGGACATGAACTGTCCCATCTATATCACGCAGCCTGTAGGCACCACCTCTCTTGACTTGATAGACGATTAACGGGCCTTCCCAGTTGACCGACCATTTACCTTAACAGTTATCCTTGTCACCGATAGGTAACACGGCCTTCCATACCAAATCCTCCGTGCAAAAAGACTTCTCTTTCACCCTTTTGTTATAAGCTCGGGCTGCCCGTTGCTTTTGCACTTTTAATGAGTCTAAGGCCGTTAGCCTCATTTCATCATGCCCTTCTAACTCAGCTATCATAGCCTATGTGTACTCAGCAGGCTCAAGCTGATTTTGTAAATCTCTTCTGGCCGATCGGACTGTAACTTCCATAGGTAACATAGCGTCATGCCCATAGGTCAGCATGAACGGTGTGACCCCAGTACTTGACCTTTTAGATGTCCGATAGGCCCATAAAGCTTCGGATAGGAGCTTGTCCCATTCCCTAGGATTTTTAATGTTCATCTTTTTAATAATCTCCTTAAGGTTCTTGTTCATAGACTCGGCCTTCCCGTTAGCCTGTGCATAATAGGGCATAGAATTGAGAATTTTGATCCCCCTGCTTTCTGCAAAAGCTAACGTTTCTGTCCCTGTGAACACAGATCCTTGGTCGGCCGTAATTATCTCTGTCAGGCCGAACCTATGGATAATCTGTTCTTCAATGAATTTTATGACGGTAGCCTGAGTCACTGTTCTGCATGGTATGGCCTCACCCTACTTAGTAAAGCAGTCTGTAGCTACTATGATGAAACAGTGCTAGCCCAATGACAGCAGTAGGACTTTGCCAATTAAATCCATAGCCTATCCTCGGAATGGCCATGGTTTGATTATCAGTTGCAGTTCTTTAGCTGGCACATGCTGGATCAGACCATGCTTTTGGCAAGCTCGACATCCCTTGGCATAACTGATACAATCTTTCAGCATACCGGGCCAGTAATAGTTGTATCTTCTCAGCAACCACTTCATCTTTGTACTGGCCTGATGTGCCCCATAGATCCCTTCATGTACTTCATCCATAACCTGTATGGCATGTTTCTTCCCTAAACACCTTAATATCATGTCGTCCCCGATGGGTTTCTTGAACAATTCTCCATCGAGCATCACGAATCGGACAGCAAATAGTCTAATTCTTTGGTCTACCCTGATATTTGGGTGATTCAAGTATTCAATGATGGGCATTCTCCAATCGTCTTCCTCCATCAAGACCGAATTGGTGGTAGTATACCAACCTCTCCTTGAAACGAACGGTAATGATCGGACATGAACAGTGATAACTTGGTCTTCTAAGTTCTTCCCAGAAGACGAGGCTGATCCTATTTTTGCCAACTTATTGGCCTCGGTATTTGTGGTCCTAGGAATATAACTTAAACTAATGTCGTCAAATGCTTCCATGAGTTGAGTGGCCACAGCGTGGAATGGGCACCCAACTTCTTATCTAGAATTCTCCAGCTATCTGTTCGATCACCAGCCCTAAGTCTCCTTTTATGTGCACGGACGATGCAGTCATTTCAAGGAGTATCTCTAGTCCGATGATAAGTGCTTCGTATTTGGCCTAATTGTTGGTGCATTTGAAATTGAGCCGAAATAACATTTTTGTCTTCTTGTACTTGGGTGATACAATAACCACACCTGCCCCAGCACCCTCTGCTTTTTTGGAACCATCAAAGATTAATGCCCATGGGACTAAGGACGTGCTTAGGACTTTGGGTGTTAGAGGCAGTTCTCCCAGATCAGTAGGTCAAGAAATTGGCTATGGCCTGGCCTTTTATCGATTGATACGATCGGTATTGGATAGCAAATTCCATCAAGGCTAAGGTCCATTTCCCAATTCGGCCTTGCAAGATTGGTCTTGACAACATATATTTTAGCACATGCATCAGTTTGACATATTATGTAAGTGGAAACGGGCAGCACATATGTTCTTAACTTTTGTGAGGAAAAATATAATGCCAAGCACAACTTCTCAATCGGCGCATAGAGCTGCTCAATTGGAGTAAAAAATCTACTTAAATAATAAACGGCCTGCTCGTTGCCTTGCTCATTATCTTGAGCTAACATACTTCCTATAGAGTAGTCAGAGGCCGATATATCCAATTTAAGGTACCTACCCTTCTTGGGTGGCATTAATACTGGAAGAGTTGACAAATATTTTCTAATTCCCTCGAAGGCTTGTTAATGGCTGTCTTCCCATTTGAAGTCTTCATCGGTCTTGATCTTCAATAGTGGGGTCCAACCACTTGGGTCTTCCCTGCACAATTGGATATAAATCTTCTCAGGGAATTGATCTGTCCGAGCAATCTCTGAAGCTCTTTCTTATTAGTTAGTGGCTTTGCTGCCTGGATGGCCCAAGCCTTATTTTTGTCAATCTCTATCCCTCTTTAATGCACTAGGAAACCTAGGAAATTCCCTATTGTGATGCCGAAAGCACATTTGAGAGGGTTCATCTTTAGTTTGTGAGCCCGCATTCTTTCAAACGCCATTTCTAAATCCCTCAGATGATCGGCGTTACCTCCTGACTTCACCACCACATCATCAATGTAAACCTCCATGAATTGTCCAGTCATATTATGGAAGATTGAATTCATCACCCGTTGATAGGTGGCTCCAGCATTCTTCAGACCGAAAGGCATAACAACCTACTCAAAGGTTCCAATTGCCCCCGGGCATCGAAAAGTAGTCTTCGGGACATCCTCTTCGGCGATGTAGATCTAGTTGTATCCCGAGTGCCTATCCATAAAGGACAAAATTTTATGTTTGGCGGCCGAATCGATTAACTGATCGGCCATGGACATGGGATACTCATCTTTTGGGGTAGCTAGGTTTAAGTTTCTGAAGTCAATACAGACTCTCAGCTTCCCATTCTTCTTTACTACCGGGACCACATTCAAGACCCATTCAACATACCGGGCTGTCCGAATGAAACCAGCGTCCAGTAGTCTCTCAATTTCTTCTTTCACCTTCAGAGTTACTTCTGGTGACATCCGCCGAGTTAGCTGCTTGAATGGCCTGAACCCCAATTTAATTAGCAATCGGTGTTCCACCAGTTCCCTGGATAAACCTGGCATTTCATCATAATCCCAGGCAAAGCAATCTTTATACTTGTGTAAGAGTGCAATCAACTCAGCCTGACACTGCTGATCCAGCATCTGACTTACATAAGTAGGTTTGTGCTCTCCTTCTCTGCCTAGGTTGACCTCCAAGAAGGGGTCTTGGACATCGGCCTTTAAATCATCAAGCTTTGCCGTGGCCTTCTCCAATTAATCTATTTGAATCTCTTCCTCCCTTGGCGTTTCTTCTTCGTAGATACAATCGGCCAAATTAATCATTCCGTCAACAGGGCCGATTTCCAATCTTCTATCGGCCAGGTATGTACACCATCTGGCCATGCTGGCCTTGAGGGCCAGCAGTTTCCGTTCAATTATCGGTATCTCCATTGAAATCTTCCTATTTGATGATCTCAATCGGCCTTGATTCTTCAGTCCGAATGAGGTTATGGTAAAACGCCTTAATGTCCGATGGATTTCCTTTAAGGAAGGTCACTGTATTCGGTCTTCCCATTTGGTTGCGCCCCAGCAACTTGACCGACCCGATATCATCTTCATACAAGACTGCATCGGCCGTTTACACACGGGCTACAAATGGCTTTGTATCTGCTCCAACCACTTCTACCTCGTCGTCTCTCCAGAAAATCAGTAACTGATGGAGTGTGGAAAGAATGCAATATTTGGGTGTATCCAATCACGGCCGAGTAATGCATTATAGGCCGCTGAGGTTTCTACGATGAAAAAAGCAGTCATGACCATTTTACTGCCAACGGTCAGCTCAAGGGGTAGGATACCCTTGGTTCTTGAAGGTGCCCCCGTGAAGCTTTGAACGTTTATTTCGTCAGAATTAGCTCCGACTCGGACTTCTGAAGGATTCTCAACATTATTTGAGGCATAATGTTGATGGTAGACCCACCATCAACCAAGATTCTGTTAATCGGGACCCCCTCAATATGTCCTTTCACGTATAATGGCTTCAGATGCTGGGACATCTGATATGTTGGTTTTTTTAACACAACTTTGACTGGTCCGTTAGGCTTCAACCCTTATTTAGTCTGATGTCCCTTCGACCTCAAAATAGTGATCTTAGGTCGATCGGTCCGCTTGTCGGTGGCATCCACATTTTTGCTTGTGGCTTCTACCATATTAGGTTTAACAGTATCTCCCCCGTTCCAAAAAAACATCTTCTATCATGGCCGAGTCTTTGGTCAGGCCCTCTATCACATCCCATTCCATGGCCGCAAGCTGGTTTGGCTTGGACATAAAAGACATAGGTAATGTAAACACCATGTTAGAAGACAGGCCTACCGGAATAGTTTCGAATTGAATTGGTGAGGTGCTTGAGTTTGACAGATCTCCATCGGACTCCATATTCATCTTGTTCGATGTTGGCCTACATCCCTCTTGTGATTTTTCTCGTCTGAATCTTTCCTTCAAGTGCCGAGTAGAAGTATGCATTGTCCCAGCCTCTCCGTCACAAAATGGTTCTGCCTCAACTGAGAGCTCTTGGGTATCGGGCAATGTATGCGCTATGAGTTTAGTAGGGTTTCCAGCCCGATTCTTCCAGTATTGGCCTTCCCGTTCGGCCTGTCTCATTCGTTGATACCTCCTTTTTTGAGACTTCCTGTACTGTGGCCGTGCTGGGAATTTAGAATGTACAGCCCTATACCACTTCCCATCTTCCATTCGGGGTGGTAACACCATCCTTGGACTCCTGTTAGGGGTTGATGCCTTTGCTGGTAGATTAGACTTTAGAATTGTTCGGGTACCTCTTGCCCCCAATCGGCCAGATTCACTTAGGTCGGTTTGCGGAGCCAAGGAGGGTTTTGCTCGCCACTCAGGCTTCGCCTGAGTTTGCCAAGGCAGTGACATCCTCTCATATACAGATCTTCTCGGGCTTGGCTCCTGATGTTCATGGCCTCTTGGCCTCTTACTCGAGCTTGAGACCTCTTTTTTGATATCAGTCTTACATCTTGGACAAAGGCCTTGTTCGATGAACTCCAGTTGTCGTTGCAGATTTGCTATCAAGTTATCAGTACTAGACATAGTTGCTTCTTCCTCGGCCTTGCGGCCCTTTTCTTTACGCTCTTGATAGCTTCTCTGGAGGTCATGTATCGTTACTTTTGGCCTATCTGTGGCCGAAATGGCGATTTGTTTCCCTTCCCTCTATTTTGGCACAAGTTCTTGGTCGGTCAAATCTATCTTCGGCCTTGGCCTTGTCACCTTGGTTAAATCGGGCATAACCACATTAGTGTCGGTGATTTGAGGAAACGGATTTGCATCAATCCCCATAGCCTTGTCCGAGAACTTGAAAACTCCTTTCTCCACGTTTTCCTGTATAAAATTATGAAAACAACGCAATTATTAGTGGAGTGCTTCTAGGAATTGTGCCACTTATAGTATTCTTTATTTTTTAAGTCATCAGCCTTGGGGATTCGATGGCCTTCACTCAGCTTGATCACTTTATTGGCCAATAAGGCATCGAATATTTGATCAGCCATGGTTATGTCAAAAGTGTAATTTTTTCCCGCCTCAAACGCCATTTTCTTCGCAACAGCATTATTGTTGATAGGTTTATTCAAGGCGTTACATACAATTGGCCTTTTACAATTTAACTCGGCCATATCGCTCTCTGTTTCGAGGTCACACTCTGCCAAGTGGACCTCATAATTAGGGTCCTTATAATACGTCCCTTTGGACGAGTTCTTCTTCTCCTGCTCATCCAAAAGGATGCGCTCATAACGACCGGCCTACGTGGCCAGCTCGAATAAATCACGGAAGTCAGTTCCTTCAAACCTCTTGCGAAGTTCAAAGGGCATGCCCCCCTATGGCCATTTTAGCATATTATTCCTCAGGCAAAACTGTCTTGCACCGATAATTTGCCTTACGAAAATGGGCTATGTAGGTTTCTACAGTTTTTCCTACTAACTGCATCATCCTGGACAGGTCAGCCAGTGATGATTCGGGCTCAGTCCTATAGAACTGGCCGTGCAATAGCTCTTCCATCCCTTGCCAAGTTTGCACCGAATTGGCGGGGAGATTGACATACCACAAAAATGCCATGCCTGTTAGCGAATTTGGAAATAGCCTCAACTCTAATGGGTCACTACTACCCACGTGACCGCATTGAATAATAAAATGGCCAATATGCTCCACCGAAGACTGTTCACTCTCTCTAGATAACAGAGTGAAGTTTGGTACTTTGTACCCCTGGGGAAATATGACCTGGTTAATTTCAGGGGGATATGGCCGTATGTACGTTGGCCTCTCCAGTCTTCTCATAAACGGGCCATACTCTTCGTGTATGGCCGCTACCAACTCTTCCCTATTGATGGGTTATGGAGCTACGGGCTGAACATTCCTCAACGGGGGTACCAACGGCAATGGCAACTGCTGTTGATTGTTATTGGCCTGATGGGTCCAAAACCCACCGTTGTTTCTTTGCCCCCCAGTAGCGTGACCTGGAGGTTGCGTGTGGCCCACAGAGCTTTCAGTATGGCCTGTTGATCGATCAAAATCTGGTGTCACCGATCCATTAGGATCGGTGACTATCGATCCGCTAGCCATTCCGGTCTGTGATTCAGATTGCTTGCCTGAGCCATTACCCTCCCTAAGGTTCGGACAGATGTAGGGTGAGTCTTTCGGCTTATCGGACTAAAGAAATGTGCCAGAGCCCGATCTGTTGACTTGTTCTTTGCTGTCTCCGACCTTATAGGTCTCTATCAACCTGCCAATCATGTCCGACAGGCGTTCCAATTTTACGTGGGTGGTCCTTGTCTCTATGACCAGGTCAGCTTGACTTTTATGAACATCGGCCGTCTGGTTGATGACCGATTTGAGATTGCCCATTGATCCTATTAGCACGTTGTATTCCTGCCACATGGGCTCAACGTTCACTCTCATGGCTTCCAAAATTGCCTCAAGAGTGATACTACCGTCTTGTTGAGAATGGCCGGTACTTTCCTCCATAGGTGGGTCCATGGGAGAATCGTCTTGGCCGTTCTTAGTTGTCTGTTTTTCTTTCTTTGGAGGCATGGCTTGACACTGTGGGTCCCACCGAGCATGCCAAAAATGTTTGCTTGTAATTTGCGCGGGCGTGCCAGAGCTAAACGGGCTCGATGTGTATGTGTGTGTGTGTGCAAACTAATTTCCTAAACGCATGTGTGAGTGATACACAAGGCTTTATGAATCTGACTTCTAAACGAAGTGATTGTATGCAGTGAGTAGGAAAGTACCCTCACCATAAATTCTTTAGCAGTACTGAATCGCACAAGCTAAACAGTGTCGAGTTTAACAGGTAAACAATCACAAACGGATTAATAAAATGAAGATTTTATTAAGTGTTTGGAAAAAATAAACAGATCTAAAGAACAAACAAGAGCAGACTAATTATTCAAAAGAATAAAAGAAATAACAAAAGTGTAAACCTATTTGCTATGAATGCTGGAAAACATAAAAGTTTGAATGCTTTGAATGCTTCGAATGCAGTGTGTATGCTGTTTCGAGATGACGCGGAGTCGTTGAATTGTTGGCCAGCCTGCTGTATTTATAGCGGCCATGGATGACTCCTGTGTCTGATTGACTGATGGTGGAAGAAACCTTCTCAATCTCTGACTCCTACCTTATCCAAATTCTGATTGAATCAATCCCATTAATTTAGGGATTAACCTTCTAAATCCAACTAGACGTGATCAAATTCTTTTCCTAAACAGACTCTTGCTTCCAAAAAATATGGGATGACGTCGTTCTGACAATTGTGATTAGCACCGCCTTTCCCTTTTAATCCATCGGCCTTGTCAGCTACCTCTTCCAACAGGATCGGGCTTAACTAATTTCAATACCTTCTCTTTTCCATGCCCGATTACCCTTCTACGAGTGCCTATGGCCAATCGGACTGATACAGCCATCTTTCATTACACGGTGTCCGATTGGCCTTCGTGCTGCTTTAATCCATCGTCGGGCTCACGTTGCATTAAGTTATGTTATTCCAGTGCCCAATAATCCTCATATATGCTCATCCTTCCCATCGGGCTCATATCACAACACCCAACAGCCTTTTGCCTACCCTCGGGCTTACAGTCTCCACTTAAGTCCGATGAGTCATATATTCCCCAGGTCGGCCTCTTCTCTATCCATCTTTACGCCCCTCAGGCTCAAAAATCTTTGACGGTTTTTGGGTGCAAACAGGCCTGGCCCGATTAATTGATTCAAAGAAATAAAGAAATGGGGTATAGAAAATTTTTAGCTCTCACTCCACTTTTTTTTTCTTTTTTTTTTAATGTTCTATGACCCAAAAAAGAAGTTTATGTGGGTATGCCAAAAGGGAAAAACAAAAGTTTGGGTTGTTTAAAAAAACGTACTTTTGTCTCACTTTTGTGAATCCAATGCTGTGTTTTTTCAGGGGAATGTTGTCCAAATTTTAACCACAACTATATGCATTATATTATATATATATATATTATACATATGTATTATACACTTTTGACATATATTATACATATAGAGACATGATATAGATATACATATATATAGTGGTACGGGTCGGACTTATATTGGGCCGAGTTTACATAGGCCTGAGCTCAGCCCAAAAACTAGTTCGGGCTTAAAAATTTGTCCAAGCTCGGCACGACTCACTCCAATATAAAGCTCGGCCCAAAATTCAACGAGCCGAACAATCGGGCTTCAGACTTGCCCGGCTCAATTGACAATCCTACTGCTAGGTTTAGAATTCTTAATATGAGGAAAATTGTTGATACTCCAGTCCGTAGGGAAATTGCCCAGAATTGTAATGTACTTTCCTTAGTTACTTTTAGGGATGTCAAAATGGCCCGTCGGGCTCGGCTTGGCCCGACGTTGATCGGGTTTGGCCGGACTTGGGCTTTGGCCCACAGGCTCCTTCTCTCTTTCGAATCAAGTCGGGCTAGAGGGTTCATTCTCTAGGCCCTACTCGAGGGCTCATGGCCTAGGGCTTCAGGCTGGCCTTAGGGCCTCGAGCTGAGTTTAGGGCCTCGGATCAGGCCTAAGTTGTCTTTTTTAAATTTATTATAAAACATATAAGACATCACAAATATGTAAACAAGTGAAAAATTAATGGAAGATACAAAGGGTTAAAGTCTAATTAAAATAAATAAACTAAAAAAAAAACATTACCATTTATTAAAAGAAATTAGAAAAAAAAATGATTATGCCCCAAGTTTGGCACTGGTCCTATGCATAATTGTATTATATCCTTATATTATTCAAGTGATGCTATGTTTCTTTCCTTAAATGGTTTCCAAACACATGTGATAGTGGACCCACCTTCAATAATTGTAGGACCACTTTAACATCATCCAATCACATATTTTTGGGAATCATTTGAGATACAAAATTTTTGATGCATAGCATTACTCAATTTACTCGCAATACTATAAATTTTGACACTTGGAATTTCGATTATTATAAACTCTTGAAAATGGCTTCAAGTCGGGCTTGCTTGGGTCGGGCCTAGGATGGGCTTTGGTCAGGGCTTGGGCTTTAAGAGATAAGTCCAGGTCCTACCCGGGGATGTAAGGGCCTAAGGCCGGTCTGGCCCTACCTCGGCCTTGGGCCAGGCTTAAGGCTCATTTTTCAAGCTGGGCTTCAGGCTACCCATCGAGCCGGGCCTAGTTACTTTGTAATGTTTGGCTAAATTTTAGCCCAGTTCTAATAATATTATCAGTTATACCAAAAAAAAAAAGTCCCACTACCATATGTATTTAGGAAGCATTTGAGATTCCAAATTCGGGACGCATACCACTACTCAATAATATATGTACACATTCACAATGATGAACTTTGCTCACGCGTCAAGACAAAGTAGAGATGGGGATATTCATCATAGGGCGACGATACGACCCTTTCAATTTATTTTTATACGTTCGATTATATATATACACACTGTGGGTACAGGTCATAAAAACATAAAGTATACAGTACCACTCCCGTTAATAGTTCGCTCTGATCCAAAAATAATTTACATAGTTCTTTCTCTCTTAATATACAAAACTACACTACCACTGCCTTTATAATGTATTCATTTTGGCAAATTGTGAATTTTCATTGTCAATTTGTCGAATGTGTAAGTATCAATCACAATATACTTCGACCAGTGCGGTGAATGCACAAAAATCTAAAAATAACAAATAATTATATCAGTTGCATTTAAATATGAATCTTTAAAAGGATTGTTTCATCTTATTGCATTACCTTGTTGGGAGGGGCATTTGTTAACTCAAACTCATTTGCTTCATCTTGCCACTTCTATTTTTCTACCAATCCTACAAAATTATTATTTGTGAGTCAAATACTGATGTTTACCTATAAGTCACTATATCAGGATCTCAGGATAAATGATGTTCATCGTAGGATTAGAGGCACCATTAGAAAAAAGAACACTTATACGATCAAAAGATGTGTATCTGGATAAATCAACATATAATTGTCCATAACTAAATATAGGAGTGCACCTATCAATCCCGACAAAGTTCAACGATTGACCTTGAGATTTATTAATTGACATTGTGAATGCCAACCGGACTGAAAACTGATGCCTTGTCATACTAAAAGGCAATTCAGATGTCGATGAAGCCAAGGATATTCTAGGAATAAAGGCTAAGTTACCATCTTTATCACCAGTCAAAATTTGTGCTTCAATTACACGCAAAGCAGTTTTAACAACCATCAATCGTGTGTCATTGCAAAACACCCGTTGGTGGAATTCCTATTTTTTGTGGATTTCTTATTTATGTGTGATTGAATTATTATTATTGTTTTATGTTTAATGAATGGAACAAAATGGATAATTGTTCATAGACCTATTTCAGAAGTCTAGCTGCATGTTTAATTTGTATTAATTTAAAATGATAGAAAACTACATGTGGATTTAGAAATAAAACTAATTCAGTATTTTGAAAGCACAAGTACTTATTTTCTAAAATTATAAGAATAGAATAATTTTGTTATCTACACTTATGGGTTTGACAAGTAAGGTTGAATGAATCCTTGTCACGTATTCTACTATTTTTTACTAATTAAATTAAAAAGTTTTCTAAAAAATTATAACTCTCAAAACTTTTTAAAATTCTGAGTGGAAGAGGGAATTTATCAGGTATAAATCACATGGTCTCCATCACTAGTTTGTAGATGATATGATTAATTTTGTGTGATGGCTCTAGTGTCATCCTCCCCATCGAATGAAGTTATCATGGAATAATCGGTGCAAATTTCTTTAGAAGAATGTTTTAGGTGATTGTTAATGTGGGTCACCTCTCCATTAGAGGTGCTCCTCACGGAACTCTTGGCCTGGAATTAAGTGATGGTATACACTTAGCTATAAATAATAATTTCCTCTCCATCTGAGTCACTGCTATTATTTATAGGACCAAACCAAGTCAGCTGTTTAATTTTACTAGACAAAGTACATTGCCTGAATAGTAAAATTAAAAGGCAATTGCCTATCTGAACAAATAATGGATAGTATATGGCTTCCCATTGAGTCATATTATTCGTGATGTATCAGGTTGCTGGAGAATTCCTTTTAAATATGGTAGAGGGAACCAATATTTTCAACTCGAATCCATAGTAATTTTTTTCCCAGGCGTAATTATTTATATTATGTGATTCTTAGGTTTTTAAATATGTTCTTTCAATCCACTCATTGTTATACTTAAAGAAAACAAACTTACTGGACCAAACTATATAGACTGGAAAAGGAATTTGGATATTGTGTTAATTGCTAAAGACAACAAGTTTGTGCTAGCTCAAGACTGTCCTGAGCAACCTGGTGATAGGACAACCGCTGAGGAAACCCAGGCTCACAAGAAATGGGTTAAGGCTGATGAGATGGCACGGTGTTACATTTTGGCATCCATGTTGAATGTTCTACAACATCAGCATCAGCCAATGACCAGTGCCTATGACATGATGGCGAGTTTCCAAGAGATGTTGGTGGTCAAAGTCATGCTACTAGGCAGGTTTCCTTGAAAGACTTAATGAAGACAACCATGGCTGAGGGGACGCTCGTTAGGGATCATGCACTTAAGATGATTTCTCTTCTAAATGAACTAGAGATCCTTGGAGTTGCAATCAACGAGGAAACCCAGGTCGATATCGTACTCCAGTCACTGCCAGAGTCTCTGAAGCAATTCTGCCTCAGTTATAACATGAATAAATTTAACTGTACTTTGGCGGAGCTGCTTAAAGAACTCCATGCAGCTGAAGGTCTCAATAGAAAGTCAGGGAGATCTCTTGTGTTTGAGAAATGTTCTAGTTTAAAGCTAAAAGGCAAGAAGAAGCTAAAAAAGGCTCAAAAGCAAGTCACAAGTCCTCTGCCAATCCAAAGGCCATGAGGACAACCGGGAAAGCCTAAAGTAAATGCTTTATTTGCAAGTATCCAGGGCACTAGAAGAAGTAATGTCCGGTTTATCTTGCTAAATAGAACAATTAAGGTAAATCTCATTTACTAGTTGATGATGCCAAAAATTGGGTAAGAGAGGTTTAGAGAGAGAGAAAGACAAGAGATTATACGTGGTTTGGTCCCGTTACTGAGGTGACCTACGTCCACGGGTGCATTGATGCGCTTTCACTATCAGATCACCGGTGGGGACTAGTGAGCCAACAGATTAGGCGGCACTACCAGCCAAAACCGATCGGGTGTATTTGTATCAGTGAATGTAAACGCTATTTTTAAGGTTTAGAATGCGACCACTTCAATGGGGGTGGGTGGCCTCTTTTATATCTACAAGAGATCACCCATACAAGGTAAGTTTGTAGATTAGGAAACTTAATCAGATCTACACAAATTTAGGAGAGTTTCCTAAGTGGTTTAGGAAACTACTTGCTCCTTTCATTTAATCTTCTATCCGGGATAGGTAATTGCCTGGTTACCCGCTAGACAAGCAATCGTGCCTTCTGGAGGCGCGCCTATGTAGGGCTGATCTGGAGCAAAGGCTCGGGCTTTTGACGAGATCTGGCAGATTCATGCAACGGCTCGAGAGGACTGGACAGTAGATCTGGATTTGAGGTGACTTGACTTTCCCTTTCCGAGGTGGCGAGGTTTGACTTTGACCAGATATTTTTGTACATCTCAGCTACCCCCCATTTTCGAAACTAATGAGATGCCCTATCTGATGAGGTTTGAAAATTAAGATTGCTTTCAAAAAACCTTTCAGGAAAGAGGCCGGGACCCCCGGGACATGACCGATCGCGCTGATCTTTCGGGGTCTAGACCAAGCGGTGACTATACGGGTCCGGGGCCGGCTACTGCCATATGTCAACTAGTCACTGGCCTGGTCAGGATCCAATGAGGCCGACGTGAAAGTAATCAAGCAGTTGCATGGTAACCAGACCATCCTATCGCACATTTAATGTGTGCGTCTTTTAAGGCGACGGTTCACGTGCCCGAGATGACAGTTGTCAGCCGGTTTTGGCAGGAAAGCTCCCTGACCATTAGATCCAATCAGATCTGGGCCGTCCGCGTCTCCTATATAAAGAAAACTTGCTCAATTTGTTAGTTCCTGCTGCCAAGAAGTAGACACTACCGAGCGGTTTCGAGAGCAAGGCTTTCTCGGCCAAGTTTCTCGACTCATTTTCTGCGTTGATTCTTGTAAGTCCTTCCTTTCCAAACTTTCATTTGCTGCATTTCACCTTCTCTTATTTTCTTTTTCTCTCCTTCTAAGTGAGGCTGGAGGGATCAAACTCAGTAGGTTTTACCCAGGACTGGGACTTCCTATTCCTTAGGTTCATTTCTGTTCTTAGGTTAAGTAGCTCATCCTTAGTTATAGAGCAGTTGAACCGATCGGGTTGCCGTGTAGTAGTTTTGACCGAGTGTTGCTTTAGATTGAGGACCCTTTACTTTTTCCCCTTTAGGTTCGTCACTTTTCCCCCGTTGTACCTCAGGCTAGGAGTTCCTGACCCGTGCCAAGGTCTCCAGTTACTCCCTTTCTCAACCTCTGGTGCTTTAGGGATGTGCCACTCAGGGTTCAACTTGTCTTTCTGGTCAAAAGATGAGCAGTCCAACTCCGGGATCCCTGACACCAGCCTAGACCTACCCTTGGTGTCCCCGTCAGACCAGCATAGCGAGGGTAGGATTCCTATCCTGGTGCCTGATGACTAGGGGGTTCATGATATGCTCGTTACCTCAGCATCTGGGAGGCAAGATGTTGAGGAGTCTATTTCGAACAGTCCGGGCATGGTTTTCTCTTGCGAGTGGATTGGTAGCACCTTATGCTCTGCTGACCTAGTCTGAATCAGGGAAAAATATGACATTCCCGACCGCTTCTCCTTAGGTGTGCATAGTGACGGGGCTCACTTTCACCAGTCGGGCTTCGTCACCCTGTACGAGGACGCCCTTATAGCGGGCCTTCGCCTTCCTCCACATCCTGGGATGTGCTAATATACCTCGGGATCTCGCCCGGGCAGCTCGCCCTGAATGGGTAGAGATTCTTGATGGGGGCTATCTCCCTATGGCCCCAGGCTCTAGGTTACGAGCTCATACTACAGGAGTTCTTTTGGGCCCACCGGCCATTCAAAGTGCACGGGGAGGCCAGTTTCTTCTCGCTATCTGCTCGGCAGGGTAGGAAAATAATAATTAACTGTCCGAGCAATAACAGGGGGTGGAAGAAAAAATTCTTCCAAGTATCCACCCTTAGGTTCTGTGAGGAGGCACCGAGCATCCAATTAATGACCTCCTGGGCAGGGGAGTTGAGGAGTAAGCCTCCGTCCTTTCTCGTGTTTTACTTCTTTTTCACTGCTATTACCAAACTGACTACTTTCATCATGCAGAGGGATTGGTCAACCCGCCCGACATTCCTAATGAGTGTCATGCAAGGATTCTGTCCTTGGTCGAACACCCCACAGGCATCAGTAAGTTACTGATCCGGCCGGAGGGTCAGAAGAATTCCTATAAGCCCAAGAATCGCCTCGGGGCTCCCAGATTATTCCTGGTCATTCCTGGTACGTAACTTGATCTCATTCTCAGATTTCTTTGCTATTTGTTCAACTCCATGCATAACTGACTCGTCCTTGATTGTTTTGACAGAGATGGCCCTAAAAAATGTGGCGATATTGAAGGAAAAGGAGGCGGCCCTACTGGCCCATGCGGGAATGAAGATGAAGAAATAGGACCCTATCGTGGGTTAGAAGTTAAAGAGGATCTCTCGGGGGATCGCCATCCGGACCGATAAGGAAGCAGTCGGAACTTCAAACCCCGATGTCACCGTTGCTGCAGCACCAAAGCTACCCCCCACCGCCATATCGGCCGAGGTGTCATTCCCGACCCTGGACGAACCACGCTCCTGGAGCATCGCACGGAGCCATCTGTAATGTCAGGGGTGGAGACGGCAGACGCTATCATAGGGAGAGTTCGACCTGGGTTGCTGTAGAGTCAGGTCGACAAATGCTCTCTATTGGGCCTCGATGCCTTGGTCGGTTGGCTGTACAGCGTCAACCACATGGTAAATTGCCTTTACACTTCGTGTTTTTATCTTCTCTACCTGGGAACTTATGCTTCGGAACTTTTCTTGCAGGTCAACTATTTGCCCGCAGGAGCCGAGGCTACCCTGCCCGAGATGGCCAGGAAACTGACCGTTGTTGAGGCCGCCCTGGCAGAAGAGAAGGCTGCTCGGGAGTTTACAAGGTTTGTCCTTTCTGTGGCAGAGAAAAAGTCCAGGGCTTTAGCCCTTGAGCTGGAGGAGGCCCAGGACACCATCTCCACCGAGCGGGCTGCTCGAAAGGCCTTGGAATCAAAGGTTATGGATGTAGAGGCTGGGAGGGTGGCCACCGAGAAAGAAGCCGAGGTTCTAACAGCGACCCTGGCTGAGGTCACCGCCGCCCGGGATGCCGAGGCCAAGGAACCTAAGGAAGAATTCGAGGCGACCTTCCTCAAGGGCTATGTCGACCTGACCGCTCGAGTCTCCTCAGACCACCTGGACTGGGACCTCTTCGAGTACTCCTCGGCTGTCTCTGACTTCTAGAAGGAGCTGGTTCAGTATGATGAGGGGGCCATTGCTACTGCTGACAATGATGTATCAGCCGGTTGGGATGGCACGGGTGACGATGTAGACGTCGTCGACGTCTAGTGTGGGCGTCAGCCTTACACTAGAACACTTGGTTTTTTTAGGGAGACTACTACAACTGTCCCCTAGTCAATGTAAATATTTTTGTTTTTAATTAATGAAAGGTACTTTGAGGCCACCTTTTGCATTAATTATTTTGTATCTCACTTGCACATGTATGCTTATTTGTGATTGCCAATACCCGACCAGTTGTTAGCCGATCTAAATCCTTGCCTTAGCAAAAGGTTTAAGACTGTAACCGGCAGAGAATACTTGGTCTTTTAGGGACCTGTTAAATAGGTCCCGCTCGGGTAGAGTGTAGGCTTGTGACCTATCAACTATCCGAGCGATTTCTCTGGGTACTGTAGGTGCTTAGGAATGTTAGGTGTCCTAGGATTCCAAGTCCTGTTAGTACCTGGTGTGATTTCCTATTTAGCCTGGTATTCCCCTGCCCCCCAAGTGTTTGCTAAGGTAGGCGTATAGAGGGGGTGACCATAGGAAACTGACCTGGAATGTGGGTGGTTGTAGGGTCTTTTGGGACTTGCCATCATCAGCCACCTAGGTGGTGTTACCCCCCATCGTAGGTTGGACCTGAGTGAAGCCTGTGCCTCGGGTTATGGACCCGAGGTCTTTTAAGTGCTTGGGGTCTGACCACAAGGTCTTTTAAGTGCCTGGGGTCTAACCTCGAGGTCTTTTGAGTGTCTGGGGTCTGACCCCGAGGTCTTTTGAGTGAGCAAATACAGAGAAGAATCGTTTGGCGGAAAAAGAAACTTTTATTATTATATGAATAAAATTACTCGGCCAGAGCTACATTCTTCATAGCCAACATTATTTTCACGTTTTACTGGAAGTACTTGTGGAGGTGCTGTACGTTCCAAGTATGAGAGAGGTCGTGCCCGTCTAGAGTTTGTAACCAGTAGGTGCCCGGGCGGTTGACTCGGGTAACTAGGTATGGGCCTTCCCAGTTTGGCCCCAACTTTCCATAGGCCGGGACCATAGTAGACTGATTTACAGCCTTAAGGACCAAGTCTCCTACCTGGAAACCGCGGTGCTTGACTTTGTTGTTGAAGTACCGGGAGACTCTCTGCTTGTATGCCACCACTTTCAAGTAAGCCCGATATCTTTTCTCTTCTACCAAGTCTAGTTCTCCTCTAAGTGCTTCCTCGTTTCCCTGTTCACTAAAATTTTTCACTTGGTAAGTAGGCAACCCAAGCTCTGTGAGGACTACAGCCTCGAACCCATAGGTGAGTGAGAACGGTGTCTCGCCTGTTGCCGCTCGGGGAGTTGTATGGTAGGCCCACAGGAGGGTTGGAAGTTCTTCTGCCCAAAAGCCTTTGGTGCCTTCAAGCCTAGTTTTGATTGACTGTAGAATAGTTTGGTTGGTCACCTCTGCCTTGCCATTCGCTTGAGGGTGTTTGGGGTAGGAGTTATGATTCGATATCCCGTACCCTGAACAGAACTGCTGGAACACCGGGGTGTCAAATTGTCTGCGTTGTCACTGATCAGGACCCGCGGGGATGCCGAACCTACTTAGGATATTCTTCTCAATGAAGCTTTCCATCTTCTTCTCAGTGATTGTGGCTAAGGGCTCGGCCTCTACACACTTGGTGAAGTAGCCCCCGGCAATAACAACAAACTTAACTTGCCCTTTTCCCATCAGGAGGGGACCGACGATGTCGATGCCCCACTGAGCGAATGGCCATGGACTGAGAATTGGTATCTGAAGCTCTCCCGGGCGGTTGATCATCAGGGAGTATCTCTGGCACTTGTCGCACCTCTTTACGTACTCCTGGGAGTCCCGGGCCATAGTCGGCCAGCAATATCCCTGCAGTAGGATCTTTTTAGAGAGTGCCCAGCCTCTGGTGTGACTCCCGCACACTCCCTCATGGATTTCGTACAATATCGCTTGGACCTGTACGGGATGGACACAGCAGAGATATGGGATTGAGAATCCTCTCTTATAGAGGATTCCATCAACAATGTGGTATCTAGCCACCAAATATTTAACCCGCCTCTTGCCCCTGGTAAAGCCCCAGTTGTTAGAAATGTCACGATTGGATCCATCCAGCTGGGTCCTAGGGCGACCAGTTCGACCTCCATGCATTTTGAGTAGACCACACTTGGATCGGGTAGGCATTCATTCCTTATTCTGGGCTAGTCTGACTCAGAAGACGAAGCCAGGCGGGCTAATCGATCGGCCCTAGTATCCCCTCAGTATTTGCGTAAAAGAGAACCCCTGCAGCTTTTTTGAAACCGCACAAACAAGGGCCAGATAGGCCACCATGTTGTCCCCCCAAGCTTCGTATTCTTGATTGACTTAGTTTACCATGAGCTAGCAGTCGTGTACCCTTGAATCTGTTGCGCTCCCATTAAGGTAGCCAGTTGTAGTCCAACCAATAGGGCTTCATACTAGGCCTCATTGTTGGAGGCTCGGAATCCAAACCTAAGTGCATACTCAAGCTGGATCCCATCTGGCGTAGTCAGGATGATCCCTACCCCACTGCCCTATTTCTCGGAAGACCCATCCACGTAAAGTATCTAGGTTGCGACACTTGGCTGCAGCCCGGGCGGTGGAACTGGCAGGTTAAACTCTTCCACCGGATCCTCCGGGTATGTAAACTCAACAAGAAAGTATGCTACGACTTGTCCTTTGATCGCCGTTCGAGGTCGGTAGACCACTTCAAACTCTTCTAATTCCAAGGCCCATTTAACAAGCATCCCAGATGTCTTGGGCCTACTCAAGATCCCATGAAGAGGTTGATCTGTGAGGACCACGATGATGTGAGCCTGAAAGTACGGGCGGAGTCTTCGAGCGGAGGTAATGAGGCTAAATGCAAGCTTCTCTATGAGTGAATATTTGTTTTCTGTACCTTAAAGTGCCCGGCTGGTATAGTAGACGAGGAATTGTATCTCATGCTCTTCTCGGATAAGGGTCGAGCTAACCATCGAGGGTGATACTGCCATATATAAAATAATTCCTCATTTGCCACGGGTGTTGAGAGTAAAGGGGGTGACGCCAAGTACTTCTTAAGTTCCTAAAATGCCTCCTCGTACTCTCCCGACCACTAAAAGGTCTTGCGGAGGATTTTGAAAATTTGAAGACTTTGGTCGGTAATTCAGGAAACAAATCTGTTCAATGCGACGACCTGCCCGGCCAACCTCTGAACTTCTTTGGTTGACCTGGGCGACTGCATGTTTATGATGGCCTAGATTTTCAAGGGTTTTGCCTCGATACCCCGCCTGCTGACTAGGTGTCCCAGAAACTTTCAGGACGAATCGGCAAACGTACATTTGGCTAGGTTCAACCTCATCCCGAACTTCCTCAAAATGCTGAAGGCCCTGGCCAGATGTTCAAGATGGTCAGACTCGTCTCGAATTTTGACTAAAAGATCGTCAACGTAGATTTCCATGGATTTCCCGATCAGGTCCTTGAACATGTGATTGACCAGGCATTGATAGGTTGCCCCGGCATTCTTGAGGGCGAAGGGCATTACCCTGTAGCAGTATGTTCCTTGTTCCATGATGAAGGAGGTTTTCTCTTCATCTCCGGGGTACATGTTGATCTGGTTGTACCCCGAGTAAGCATCCATGAGTGAGAGGAGCACATGACCGGCTATGGAGTCCACAAGGAGGTCTATCCTGGGTAATGGATAGTAGTCCTTGGGATAGGCCTTGTTCGGATTAGTGAAATCTACACACATTCTCTACTTTCCATTGCTTTTATTGACTAGTTCCACATTTGCTAACCAGTCGGGATAATGGACATCTCGGATAGAATTGGCTTTCAAGAGCTTCTCGACTTCTTCACATACTACCGCCTGTCTCTCGGGTGCCATACCCCGCCTCTTTTGTTTAACCCGCCGGGAATCTGGGTTGGTATTGAGATAGTGAGACATGACCCAGGGATCTATCCCAGGCATGTTCTCATGGCTCCAGGCGAAGGCATCCTGGCTTTGTCGCATGAACTGAACCAACTCCTCCTTGAGGCCTTGCTCCAAGAGAGTGCCAATGCTGACGGTCTGGTCAAGAAACCGAGGATCCAATACCACTTATTCTAGCTTTTCCATTGGATCTACTCTGTCAGGAAACCGAGGATCCAATACCACTTGTTCCAGCTTTTCCATTGGATCCACTCTATCACTTTTGTCTCTAGGGTTCATCTTATGAATGTTTAGCATTTTTATAATGGCTTCCTAGCATAAGGAACTGACATAGCAACTTTGAGCGATGGCTTGGTCTCCTCGTAGGCTCCTAGGTCCTTGAGGGGTCGGGAATTTAACTACCAGGCTATACGTTGACACTACCGCCTTGGCCTTATTGAGAGTTGGCCTTCCAAGGATGACATTGTACGCAGATGGGGCTTCCACGACCACAAAGCTTGCCAGTACAGATGCATGTTGGGGGTAGGCACCCATAAGGACCGGGAGCTCGATGGTACCGAGCGATTGAGTGTTGGACCCATTGAAACCTACCAGGGGAGTGGCCACTGGTCGAGCCGATCCCTGGATATCCCGAGCTAATCGAATGCTGAGACAAACATGATGTCACAGGATCTGCCTGTGTCTACCAATACCCTTTTGATCACGTAGTTTGCTATGGAGAGCGTCACCACCAGTGGATCATCATAAAGGCAGTGCAGGTCTAGCATGTCCTTGGATGAGAACATCAACACGTCAGTTGGGGGAGAGCGGGTGGATTGGACATGCCAGACATCCGATCGGGATGCCCGGGCATGCCTCTTCCTGGCCGACTGTGAATCCCCTTCGCCCGAAGTACCTCTGAAAATTACATTGATTTGTCCAAGGGATCGCGGCTGCTCGGGAGCCCGGGAATCTTGCCGAGGTCGTCTGTTTGTCGCCACAAATTTGGCTAGGTGACCCTACTCGATCAACTTCTCAATGGCCATCTTAAGCTTAAAGCAATCCTCTGTGTCATGCCCGTAGTCTTTGTGGAAGCAACAAAACTTGTTCCGGTTCCTCTTATCGGGCGGGCTTTTCAACTTGGCGGGCTCCTGGAGTAGCCTCTGGGTCTCTGCAGTTGTCATAACTTCGTGGATAGGCTAGAAAAGTGGGGTAAAGGTAATCGGGGTCTAATCCAGACTGCCTCTCTGCTGATTTTGTCTGGGCTTCTTTCCCGAGCCCTTCTCAGAGCCCTCACGTTTTCGCATAGCTTTCGGGGACTCTTCTCTCGTAAAGCTGGCGCGCTTGGACTTTAGGAACTCCTCTGTGTTAATGTACTTTTTGAACCTCTCTGAGAGTTCCACCAGGGTTGCCGATCGATCACGGTGAAACGACGTGGCAACCTTGGTGTTTTGAACTCCCGAGCAGAAGGCCATGATCGTGGCCGTTTTGTTCAAGTTGCGAATTTGGAGCCTCAGCTGATTGAAACGGTCCACATACTCCCTTAGGAACTCCCCCTTTCGCTGCTTGATAGTCAACAGCTGGGTGTCCGGTTGTGACCAGTCGAGCATCCCCACAAATGAGCTGATAAAGAGCTTGTTCAATGTCTTGAAGTCACCGACCGTTCGGGGTTTCAGAGCATGGAACCACTACGAGGCAGGCCCTTTAAGAGTGCTGGGGAAGGCCAGGCATAGTAACTCATCGACCATGGTGACTAGCACCATCTAAGCCTTGTAAGTACGGACATGATCCATTGGGCTCCCTGAACCGTCATCAGAGCTGAGATGTGGTAGTTTAAATTTTTGAGGGATAGGGAATGCGGTGACCCGAGTGGTGTAGGGCGACTCGGCCTCTGTATCGGTATGATCATGGAACTGCTTGCGGTTCAGTTTTTTATTTGCTACTGCAAGTCTTCAATCTGGGCCTTTACATCTCGCCCGGTCCTCCTCTCCATATCTGAGCGGTACTTCGGGTCTGATGATGAGGCCTCCTCCTTGAAGTGCGTCATCCTCGGGGATAGAACCCGGCTCTGACTCTTGGTCATCGTGTGCCTAAGAGCTCCCCAGCTCTTGACCGGAGGGTCTCTAGCCAATTCTCGGGCCTTTTGTCCTAATTCCTCCTCTTTGGCGGCACATTGTTTGTTGATGATATCTCTAGCATCTTCCACCCAGTGAGGATTGGTCCGAGCTCGCCATCTGGCATGCCTGGGCTCTCTGCTACGGTCACCATCCTTGGTGCATTCCCAATCCGACGGGGACACCGGCGTAGAGTGGGTACGATTCTGGACCCGTACGGGCTTCTAGGCGGGGACGCTTTTCCCTGGCTGGCTCTCGGATTGTGGACACTTTTCTTATAAGGCTAATAGCGCTTCGATCTGCTGCTAGGTTTGCCACTGGCCCTCCAGAAGTTGTACGAGCACCGCTGTTACTTGTTCGGAGGTCATGGAGGCGGCCTGCTGCTTGAGTTGCAAGTTCTCTTGACCGACCTGGGCAGCATTCTTCTTACTCATTTTCGGTGGCATGTTGATCAGTCAAGAAATTTGTTAGTAAAAAACTTTTTCCAGTTCCTACAGACAGCGCTAAACTGATGATTCTAAAAATTGGGTAAGAGTGGTTTAGAGAGAGAGAGACAAGAGATTGTATGTGGTTCGGTTCCGTTACTAAGGTGACCTACATCAACGGGTTCGTTGATGCGCTTTCACTATCAGATCACCGATGGGGACTGGTGAGCCAACAGATTAGGCGACAACCAGCCAAAACCGACCGGGTGTATGCGTATCAGTAAATGTAAATGCTATTCTTTAGGTTTAGAATGCGACCCCTTCAATGGGGGTGGGTGGCCTCTTTTATAGCTACAAGAGACCGCCCGTACAAGGTAAGTTTGTAGATTAGGAAACTTAATCTGACTACAATCTGATCTACACGAATTTAGGAGAGTTTCCTAAGTGGTTTAGGAAACTACTTGCTCCTTCCATTCACTCTTCTAGCAGGGATAGGTAATTGCCTGGTTACCCGTTGGACAAGCAATCATGCCTTCTGGAGGCGCGCCCATGTGCGGTCGATCTGGAGCAAACGCCCGGGCTTTTGATCAGACCAGGCGTGTTCATGCAAAGGCTCGGGAGGACTGAACAGTATATCTGGATTCGAGGTGACTTGACTTCCCCTTTCTAAGGTAGCGAGATTTGACTTTGACCAGATGTTTTTGTACATATCACTAGTTATTAAATCATGTTTAGCGATCCGATCCACCAGTACCTGGTGCGTAGATACGAGAGTCACTGATCATGTATGCAATTCGTTGCAGGGGTTCTAGGGAACTAGGCTGCTCAGTGATGGAAAGATTTATCGATATATGGGAAATGCTACGAGAGTGGCAGCAGTTATAGTAGGAGACCTACATCTTAATTTTGGTAGAGCTAGGATTTTAATATTAAGAAATTACCTTTTTGTATCTTTTATTAGAAGGAAGTTAGTTTCAGTTTCTAGTTTAGTAAAGAATGGATATTCTGTTTATTTCAATAAAATAGTATTTATTAAAGAAATTAAATGTCTAATTTTTTCTGGTCAATTGGTTGATGATCTTTATATTCTAGATCATGTCTCTCCTACACTGCAACTTAATGAATTGAATAACACAAATAGTTTTCCATTTAAGAGAAAAGAACCATTAAAGATGAACCAAGCACATCTTTGGCAACTACACCTTGGTCATATTTATCTAAAAAGGATTTAAAACTGGTCCAAAATCGACCATTAGGCTCATTGGAAGTGCATTCCAGTCTTTGAATCCTTCTTGGAAGGTAAAATGACCAAGATGCCATTCTCGGCCAAAGGCTATAGAGCAAAAGAGCCATTGGAACCGGTTCATTCTGATTTGTATGGTCCTGTGACTGTCCAAGCAAGAGGAGGCTTTGAGTACTTTGTAACTTTCATCGATGATTACTCAAGGTATGGGTACATTTATTTGATGCCACATAGGTCTGAATGCTTTGGAGAAATTCGAAGACTTTAAGGCTGAAATAGAGAAGCATCTAGGTAAATGTATCAAGACACTGTGATCAGATCAGGGTGGGGAGTACCTCTTGGGAGAGTTTAGGGAATACTTATTGAAGAAAGGGATTACATCCTAGTTGTCTGCACCCCGTATGCCTCAGCAGAATGGTGTAGCAGAAAAAAAAAAAAAAAAAAAACAGGATGCGTGGACATGGTAAGATCTATGATGAGTTATTCATATTTACCAATTTTCTTTTAGGACATGCATTAGAGACAGTTGCATACATTCTTAAGTTGGTACCATCTAAGTCAGTATCTACTACTCCCACGAAATTATGGACTATTTTCGCCCAGTCTGTGGCACATTCGGATCTAGGGTAGTCCAGCATACATGCTAGAAGGGAACACAGATAAGTTAGAATCAAGAACATAAGTATGTTTCTTGTTGGGTATCCAAGAGGAACTAAAGGTGGTCTATTTTATAGTCCTAAGGATCAGAAGGTTATTATTAGCGCCAATGCCACATTCTTAGAAGAGGACTATGTTATGGACCACAAGCCCAAATTATTCTAGAGGTATTAAGTGGTGAGACATCGGCACATACTTCTTCGATACCATCGGTACGAGAAGAAACATCACAAGAAAGAGCTATCGATATTTGATTACCACGCCATAGTGGGAGGATTGCCGAATCTCGTGTAGATCTCGAACCAACCATTAACACGCAAGTTTCTGAACTAGTATAGGATGAAGATAATGGTTTATTAGGTTTAGAATCTTCATAATTCAACACCAGTGATACACAGACATGGATTGTGCCTCATCGTAGTGGGATGGTTATTATTCAACCTAATCGGTATATGTTCTTGGGAGAGTCTTATGATTGGATCCCAGATGAACAAGGTACCGATCACCATAACTACAATGAAGCACTCCAAGATTAAGATACAGATCTTTGGCAAAAGGCTATGAAGTCTAAAATGGAGTCCATGTACTCTAAAAGAAGAGGGGGGACAGATGGTAAGGTAGATACCTTTAAAGCAAGGCTTGTTGCGAAAGGGTTCACTCAAAAAGAGGGAATCGATTATGAGTAAACTTTTTCACTAGTGGCCATGCTAAAGTCTATCCGGATTCTCTTATCCATTGCTGCACATTTCAATTATGAAATTTGACAAATGGATGTCAAGACAGCATTTCTTAATGGGAATCTTGACAAGTGTATATATATGGTACAACCAGATGGGTTCATCGTGAAGGGCCAAGAACACATGCTATGCAAGCTTAAGAAGTCCATTTATGGACTTAAGCAGGCATCAAACTCTTGGAATATCCGCTTTAATCAATCAATCAAGTCTTTGGGTTTTGATCAATGTGTGGATGAATCTTGTGTGTACAAGAAACATGATGGAAGCATGGTGGTGTTCTTAGTACTATACTTGGATGATATCTTGCTAATTGAAAACAATGTGGGGGTATTATCTTCTATAAGGGTATGGGTGTCCAGTCAATTCGATATGAAGGACTTGGGAGAAGCCGGTCACATTCTAGGGATCAAGCTTATGTGAGATCGCAAGAATAGGATGTTGGGTTTGTCACAAGGCACTTATATCGACAATATTCTTGCAAGGCTTAGCATGTAAGACTCCAAGAAGGGATTCCTTCCCTTCAGTCATGGAATTACTTTATCTAAGGACCAGTGTCGTAAGACACCTGATGAGATAGAGAAGATGAAGGTAGTTCCTTATGCCTCGGTAGTAGGAAGCCTAATGTATGCTATGTTATGTACTAGACCAGACATCTGCTTTATAGTTCACATGGTTAGTAGATATCAGTCTAATCCAGGGCAAGAACATTGTATTATGGTGAAAATTATTCTCAAGTACCTGAAAATGACTCGAGACTATATGCTAGTTTACCAAGCAAATAGCCTTATACTTATTGGGTACACAGATTCTGATTTTATGTTAGATAGGGATTCCAGAAAATCTACCTCAGGATATGTGTTTACCCTAGGAGGTAGAGCCATTAGTTGGAGTGAGGTGTGTCGCATCATGGTTTTGAGTCTAATTGGGAGATTATTAGGGATATATACTAAAAGTCATATTTGATATAGTCAATTTATTATTACTGTGTGGGTAATATTTGCATTATTTTGTTTATTTAATATTGTGTATGTGCGTCTCTTATTCTACATAGTAGGTGATCTGGTGTGTAGAGTTCAGCTTACATATAGAGGATCAGACCATCGGATCTTGTAGAATATAAGATTTTGGTTTACAGTCTTAGATGGGATTGGACATGCCATCGATAGGACTACAACATGGTGGTATAGTAGGTTTGTCTTGACTACGAGAAATGGTACAGTTTCAACTCACTATGCTAGTACACTTTGTGTATTAAATAGGACCGACTTAGGGTAATTATCTTTATACTTACTTATAAGATAATTAACACCCCGTGGTTAATATAATTTCTTATGCTCTAAATCCTAAGTTAATTTATAGACACGTATAATTGATATTACACTTTGATCCCTAAAAGGATGAGATCCTTAAATGGTTCACTATCTCATTGGATTGGGTGACAATATCAATTTTGTGGTGGATATTAATTAATGATGGAATCCACGTCTCAGTTTTGGGATTGATGATATTCCCTTGAGGAAGTTTATAAGTTTTGATTATGTCAAACCCTGCAGATGGATTTTGTATCGGACATATCAAATAAGTTAAGCAGAGGATCTGTCACGCCCCGAAAACCAAGACACGTGGGCGGGTCAAAGAGTCAAAGAAAGAGGTGAGGAAGGGAAGACGGTTCTACATAGACCAACCAAATAGTGTGGAAGCTTTAATAGAATCCTACGTGGACTCTTAAGATGGTCAACGAGTCACAGGTTGACCCAACGTGGACCAAACGAGTCAAGGAGGGTCAATCGCTACGATTTTGATTAAAAAAATTAAAGTAAAATACATATCTAACATATGGGGCTTTTAAATCCATTTAAACCCCTTTAAATAAAAGAATAAATTAAAATTTAAACAGTAAAAAAGTAATTTAAAATGAAATTTTGGTTCGAACTAAATTCTAGCACTAGTAGGGCAATTTTGCCTACCCAAAGTAGTAAAGAGTAAAAAAATGACATCTTAAAAAAACAAAAAAAAAAAGGTTTTAGTTGGAACTAACTTGTAGCACTTGTAGAGCCATTTTGGTTGCAATTGTAAGGGCAAGAGTTGGAACCAATTTCCAACAAAAATCAAGCCTAAAGCAAATACAAAAGGAGGCTATTAAATCAGACTTGAAGCTTACTCAACACATAAAAACCAATACTAAAATCGAACACGAGTTTCCCAGTATGATATAACCATAACCACACATGATTCAATAGAGCTCTAGTGTAATCCACATTCTATATAAACATCAAAGTACTTCAAGTCTATAAATGAGTTCCAAGTAGAGGACTCTACATACAAGCCAAATGATATAAAGGGGCTAACATGTGCCCAAAGCTATGTCATAGCTTACAAATTTACACAGTTGAAAGAATTGAGACCGAAGTACTTGTAAGTTCCATAATTTGAATCTGACATTTATGATTTCAAATTACAACTATTATAAGTCTTAATAAATGAACTATGTCATGTAGGTTCCGAAAGAATTGGATTTCTCGCGGAAAGATTTCAAAAACATGAGGTTAAGGCTTCAGACTATTCAGGGGCCTTACCGCTATCAAAATCACCTAAAGAAAAAAAAAAAAAAAAAAAAAAGAGTTTTTATAGATTCATTAACCTCTACGGCTTAGTAGAAAATATTATGTATATACAAGATGGATCCCATAACTAAAAATGAGATGTGGTGCCATGAATGTTACCTAAGCATTGCAACTAATGAGCCCTTGGGCCATGCATACATTTTCACTCGCCTCGTCACCGGACTATGAGCCACCTCCACTGGGAATGTTGCATATCAACTTTTTGATATCTAGTCGAATATAAGTTGGAGTTTGGAACGTTCTTAGGCATATCCAACATGTCCTCACACACAACCCACATATGGATTTTTCACATCTTTTATCCCCATTTTGGGATTTCTCATATACAAATCATGCTATGGTATGAGTTGTGCCAACTTGGCAACAATGCACGTGAATTCTATGATTCGAATGCAAGTATCAAACTTCAAGAATGAAATCAATAATTTCATCATACGTTTGCAATGTTAGGGCTTTAACAATAATCAAGGTAACAAGAAATTATTTTCAAGGATCTTTTTAGCATTATTTAGAGAACTGAAGCTAATACATGGTCATGCTTCCAACTTAGCATGAAAACATAATCCATTTAAACAACTTAGTCACCAACTAATAATTAAGCAATTAAGCACATAATTCATTTAACCATCTTAGTCAACTAATTAGCAACTAAGAATATATGTCACATAAGCATGAGTAATTGGGTAAAAGTCAGAGTTATTCCACATATTACCTATTCCTAGAAATTAATCACAAATCAAATAGAGCGATAGGAAATCATATATATATATATAGACAATGTAATCTACCTTTGTCCTTGATAATAAAATGTGCAAGAGAAAAGAATCCAAGAGAAAATAAAAAGGCCCAAGTTGTAGAGATCCAATGAACAAGAAAATCGAAAATCCCTCTTTTTCCTCTAGTTCATAGCTTGAGATAGAGATCACCAAAATGGAAAGTGAAAGCACCAATAGAAACCCCTAGATGAGATGATGATTTTTGCTTCTAATAGCTTGGTTCCAACAATAATTTATGGAAGCTCAAAGGGAAGGTTTTTGTTTGAGTGGCAATGGAGGTTTCTTCCAAACCATAGAGAGGGAGATATAGAGATAGGAAGGAAAAAGAAAAAGAAAAGAAGAGAGAGAGAGAGAGAGAGAGAGAGAGAGAGAGAGAGAGAGAGAGAGAGAGATGAGAGGGAGGGGGAAGGAGAGAGAGTGCAAAGCTTCCCTAAGAAGCTTGGGATTGGTTGAGGGTGGGTCCCATAATGTCTCGCCCACTCACAAATAATTATGTATACACACACATATACCCATTTAAATGTAAATGTGATACAACAAAACCAAATGCTAGGCACTAAAATGTACAAGTCCAAATTGAGTCCACTCAATGACCACCAAATCACCACAATACCCTTAATTAAAATTCAAAACATAATCTACCCCCTTAAAGAGAATTTCATCCTGAAATTCAGAAAACATACCTCAATCGGAGAAAAGGTGAGGACACACTTCAATCTCACCTCGGTCTCGTCTTCCCACGTCAACTCCTCGACTCCATGGTGGTTCCAAAGTACCTTAACCGAAGAAATGGTCTTACCTCGCAAGACATGCTCCTTCCTTTCAAGAATGTGAGTAGCTTGCTCTTCATAAGATGTGCATCTTAGTCGATGGCTAACTCAGTCGAATTCAAAATATGTGACTTATCACGATTATACTTATGAAGCATAGAAACATGAAAAACATTACGAACACTAGAAAGTTCAGGTGTGAATTCCAAATGGTAGGCCACCTCACAAACCTTATCAAGAACCTTAAAGGGACCAATAAATCGCGGCGACAACTTCCCGCTTTGCCCAAAGTGTAGCAAACCATGTCGAGGGGCAACCTTGAGAAACACATGGTCTCCAACGCTAAAAGATAAGGGTCATCGGTGACGATCTGTATACGCCTTCTAACCACTTTGAGCAGAAAGCAATCTCTTCCTTATAACCTTGATCTTCTTGGTCGTCTCTCGAACGATGTTGGGTCCCAAAGTGGATGATTCTCCAATATCGTTCCAACACATGGGTGACCTACACGGTCAACCATACAAGGCCTCAAATGGCGCCATTTGAATGCTAGCTTGATAACTGTTATTGTAGGCGAACTCCACTAAAGGTAGATGATCTTCCCAACTACCTCTGAAGTCCATCACACATGCCCGAAGAATATCCTCCAAAGTCTGACTTGTACGTTCGGACTACCTGTCTGTCTGAGGGTATCCATGATGATCCATAGTTGTCATTTCTCCATAGTCTTTAGGATATCTCTTTGTACACTTTCCATTCTCCATACTAGCATCTGGATTTCGAGCGTCATATGGTTCATCTACCATACAATTCATGACATTCTAAAAAAGAAATGGACCTTCTTATGGATTTGGAAATTCCGTACACAATAAATTATCAACCTGAGCACACATCTTAATTTTGTCTAGTCCATGAAGGAATACAAGAGCATGCATGTGTGGGAAGCCCTGTTATTGGTATTCAATTGTAAAAGCATGCGTAACCTTTCTACCAAACACTATATTTTTTTCTCTCTTTCATCAAACACTTTCTTTTTAGCTCAAAAATGCATGAATTAAATCTTGAGGATCTGTAGGTATTTGATGCGGCAACAAAGAAGATTTGATTTCAAGTCATTTTAGATTTGCAGTCATTGTTAGAAAAATATCTGGGTGATGATTTATGTCGAGTGATAGCCATTGAATCCTGAAACATTTCAAACATATGTTGTTGGCCCGAAATGGAAACCTTAGAGGGGGGTGAATAAGGTTTTATTGGAAAATTAACCTTTTAAAAACTTAATTGGAAATTAAACACAATCACAAACAATTGTGTAAAGATAAGGGAAGAGATACTTGCAAACCGAGTTTTCAAGTGATTCGGCAATCCGCGCACTGTGGCCTACGTCCACCCTTCAAGAACACCTCTTGAGGATTCCTTTAATCCAACCTACTTCACGGGTGTAGATTAAACCGTTACAAGAGTCTTCAACTCTCCCAAAGAAGAACACCTCTTCTTTGCACACAAGGGTTACTAACCCTCACTCTTTATAAATGGGTTGAATTACAAATTGAACTCTCTCTCTCTCTCTCTAAAGTGAATGGATACAATAAAAGCTCATACAACAACTCCTTAGTGAGTGGATAATATAAATGAAAGATCACTACAATTTGATCTCTCAAGAATTACAAATGAAGAATAAGAGCAAATTGATTAACTCACACAACTAGGGCTCAAATGTGAATGATTAAAGATCAACAAGTTGTATGAATCAAATGATGTTTTCCAATTGATTGATCTACATTAAATGGTTTGAGAAAACATGTATTTATAGGCCTTTAAAGATTATAGCCGTTAGTGGAAAAATGGTAAATAAAAGGCCTTTTAAAAAACTAGCCTTTACTACTATTCTATGTAATCCAGTCGGCTGAGGTCGCGATCCAGTCATCTACTTTTCACACAGTTAGAATTGCGCCATAAAACCAGTCGACTGAAGTAAGGGTATGGTCGACTATTTTTCAAACAGTTTAGAAATATTCTATAAAACCAATCAACTGAATTAAGGGTCCAGTTGACTGAAATCTTTAAGCAGAACCTATGTTTTCAAAAACATAAAGCAGTCGACTTCTATCACCATCAGTCGACTGAACTTTGAAGCACCCAGTCGACTGAAAAAATGATCCAGTTGACTGTTTTTCCTATGAAAAACAATTTTTCTGTGTTGAACGATTTTAGAAAAACTTTAAACCTCTAAGCCCTTATGAGTGATGATCAAGATGCTTTACATGTAAATCCTAGACTCAAACAAAGATGAAAAATCTTCAAGTCTTCAAGGTTGATCCTTATTGAGCTCCATCACTCTTGGACTTCACCATATGCTATCTAATGAACTCAAACAAGGTTAGAACATTTAAGAGTAAAATTCAAGAGAAAAGCTCAACAAAAATGACATGATAATTGATTGGAATAGAACCATTAAGAACATATAGTTATCACTAGATTTGTCATCATCAAAATAAACAGAAATAATGCCTTAAAGAAATTCAAGACTAGCATATGCCTTAGACTTCCACATAATGAAGAGGGCAATATCATCTGCCGACCAACTTGGTTAGGTCTCAAACCATCACTTTCAACTATAACATCAGATAAATTTTGTAAAGTTCAAAACAAAGTTTTCCCTGATTTAACCTGTAGTATGTCAACCGATTTTGCTCAGCCGCCACCCAAGAATCAACCAGAAACTTATGAAATAACTTTTCAGCTCTAAGAATCATTAAGTATTTTGTTGGGCATAGAAAGATACAATAATAGTAGAATTGCATCCAAGTAAGATGATATTTTGAAGGGCAATTATGTAGAATGTCCCACTGTTTTAACTTAGGTTCCCATCCAAGCTCGCCATGGGGAATAATAAAACGCAATGCGGTGGCAAATAAGTTGGGTGACATTCATTAATTTGAATCAACCCATTGGTTCCTCTTAGATGAAAAATTATATCTCTCCTCCCACAAATCTCATTCCCCTCCCTTGGTAGTATAATAGCAATCTCATTTTCCGTTGATAGGTTATATACTCATCTATCAGTTTTTGACTTGTAACGCAGATATGCAGGCAAAGCTTCCCCTACCAATTCTCTTTGATTTAGGAATTCATAAGCTTGATGGTATTTGGCTCTGGATGGATTGAAATGTTGTAAAGTTTTCCATAATGGATTTGAGAACATCCATCCTTAAGTGTGGCTTTTTACGATAACGTTCTTGTAAAGCTATGTCGGGGTCATAAATGTATAATTGAGCATACCCGCATCATGAACAGGTTGCGGGATCAGAGATCTCGTTCCATGACACAATTACCCTTGAATGGTGAAAGTTCTAGGACCCCTTCAAGTGAGAACTCTTTGATCTAATTTAACACCGAGACTTGTAAATGCATTACATGCATTGTACTATCGGGTATAACTATGCAGAGATGATGCAGAGATGATGTACTCTCGGGTATTACAACGGAGGAGGTACTTTAAGTAAGGGTAGCCTAATTTTTCCTTATAGACAAAAGGTTCCAAAACAAGGTTGATGCAGAGATGAATTTGTCAATTTCTCATCCATCCAATGTAGGGCTGGACAATTAAGACATTCTGCATTCATATTGCCGAAAGAGTGGCGAGGTGAATCTATGTTCTCTTGATTAGAAACTGCATTATGTTCCTCGTGATAACATTGATTTATAGAAGTTGGCCTAATCTTATCATATAAAAATTATGCAAGTACGAAAAAAATGAATTAATGATTGAATATGCTCCTCGTGATAACATTGATTTATAGAAGTTGGCCTAATCTTATCATATAAAAATTATGCAAGTACAAAAAAAAATGAATTAATAATTGAATATGTTTAAATAAGAATGTTGATTCACCTATCCATTTGTAAAGCAAATGATACATTTTGCAAAGGTAACTGACAAACATTGAATATTGTATATTTATGTGCCAATATAATAGACACAATACGCATTTAATCCCCCAAATTCCTAGTTTTACACGCATATTTGAATTAATATAATTTAACAGTGATGTCACTCAAATGCGTGTAATTATGTATTTTTACATATTTTATATGTTTAGGTAAAAATGAAGTAAAACGAAGGGAATAAAATGAGCAACAACCACATGAGATTATTTCTCATGTGGCTAGTATAATCTACCAAATGGTCAACAACAACCAAAAAAAAAAAAACATTAAAAAAAAAAAAAAAAACGAAATGAATCAACATTTGGATGTTGATTGTTTATATTATTATTATTATTTTTGGATTCTTCTTTTTTTCTCTCTCTCTCAGCTGATCAATTACAAGCATCTGACAACTGAAGAAAATGGACGCACGCGAAAGAAGAAAATATGGGTAGATCGAGTGATGAATGCAGTGACGAAATGTATCACTGCATTCGTCTATAAAAGCAGCAGCTTCACACCTCACAATAAAAACAATTCACAGCAAGAATTCACAAGCAACAATCACTGTTAGGGAGAGAATAGTTTAGGGGAGGTTATTATGTGAGCACTTTATATTGTCCCTAGAAATAGGAAACTTTAGTTTTTCTTTGCCTTTTCTAGTTCTAGTAGTTGTAAAATTTTACTTTTATGTAATTGATGATTTTATGTTCAAAAATATGTAGCAAAACTTTGTGTACTGTATTTCTTAAAATAAAATATTTGTTTTCTTGTATGACCTTTGTCAATTTTTAGTAGTAAAATAGTCCTATTTAAATTTAGATTTAATATTTCTAGTCTAGTTGTACATATAGTTGTCCCCTAAAATAGTTAGAAACTTCAAATTTTCAGTTTTTATAGCAATATTTTCATTCACTAAAAGACAGATTTTGCGATTGAATGTCAGATTTCTTAGCCACGTAGTTGTTGTAATCACCTACTAAAGTCCAAAAGTACATCATACCCATATCTCACTCCAAAAGTATATTTGGATTTGGTTTGGCCTTATTTGTGTTCTTGGAGTTCAACCACTGTGACCCCACAAGAATCCAAAGTCAAAGGTTTAGTATTTTATTTTTGGTTCAGTATTTCCATTTATGTATATTTTATTAGCCCAGTTGTACTAAACTTTGTTATTTTGCAGATTCCACAAATTCAACCCCAGTTCATGTTATGTAAAGAAAATAATATAATAATATTAGTTCTTACCCTTACCTTAGTTTTACAACTTTAATTTTAATTGGATGGTGATTGCGTGCATCTATTTAACTTATCTTTTAATTTTATTTTGATAACAGTTTCAATTCCAAAATGGTAGGCTAAAACTTTAAATTGGGGATATGCAATAAAAACTTAGAAACCACAGCTTCTGTGCACTAATCTTAAATGGGCAAATTTATCTGGATGAGTTATTTTTCCATTTATGGCCAAAAATATCTATGTATCTATAGTTTATGACCATTTAACATGTTTATATACTATGGCTATAATGGGCTCAAAAGATTATATATATTTGAAATAAAAAGCCTAATTATGTGGATTGTCAAACTATGCCTTTTGTCATAAAAAACACCTAGCATACTCAAACAACTCACATGACAAAGTTAATATTTCAAATATGTGCTTATATATATTTCTATCCAATAATAGATAGGCAATTGTGTAGTGGCAGAGTGGTGGGGACTGGACGCTGAATAACCCACGTCCGCGGTGGGGCACGGTTCGAACCTGGCTACTGCCCAATTGCCTTTTTATTTTTCTTTAAACCAAACGACGTCGTTTCATATCAAACCTGACACACTTGATATGACCCTGACCAGTGAAAGTTTATTTTTAAATAAAGAATGACTCTGCAGTCTTAAATGCCAAATGCTTTTCAAATGCACAAAAGTTGTGGGATTTAGTGTTGGTTTGCATATTCCCAATTCCTTTAAATCATTTCCCCCTAGTTAATTAATATTTCCTGTTTTATAATAGTTTTGCTTAAATATCTGTATTATTTCCATCTTTCGCTATTGTTAAATCTAAAAAGTTTATCTTACAAAAATTTAGCTTTTATTTATTTTTCTTCATTTTCTTACTAGTATCTTAGTTAATTTATTTTGCACTATTAAAATCTTTACCGTAAACCATAATAGCTTTTAATTAGTTTTATTGCGAGAATATAAAAATTAGTAGTTTAGTAAAACTCCACAAAAATCCATCATCTTTTATTTTCTTTTTAGTGACAAAAATAGTTATCTACCTAACTTAATAAAATTTTATTCCGTTCTCTGTGGGTTCGACCTGGACTTCCAGAACTTTATTACTTGTACGATCACCTACACTTGGGTGTGATAAGAAAACGCGTCAATAGGATGTCGTCAAGTTTTTGGCGCCGTTGCCGGGGAACGGTTAATAAAAATAATAAATAAATAAAAAATTAGGTCTAAGACTATTTCTCTCACTATATATATATATATATATATATACTTATTCTACCTTATAAATAATCTAGTTTTCTTTTTAAGAAAATAATAAAAAAAAATATTAATAATTAAAAAAAAAAAAACTATATATAATATTTCCTTGTGAAATAAATATATATTTATAAGTATGTACTTGTGCATCTTCTAAAAAAAAAAAACATAAAAATAGAAAATATATAAAATAAAAAAAAAGTTTTTACTTAGTTAATAATAATAATAATAATTTTATTACTTAGTTTTTCTTTTACTTCTTATGTCCTTAGATACTACTGAAGCTTTATATCAAGTACCACATAATTCTAATATTTCTAGTGAATCATCTAGTATACAATTTCCTAGAATAATGGCAGAAATTGAAGGACCAATCGCTGATGATGCTCATAGTGAGCAGGGGGAAAATATACCACACTTTGTTTTACCAGAACGTGAACAACGTCCTTTACGTGATTTATTTACCCCAGAAAGAAACATCACTCCTTCTTGCATCACTTTACCTAGACATACAGGAAATTTTCACTTTAGACAAGGCATGATTCCACTCTTACCAACTTTCCATGGAATGGGGACAGAACGTGCTTATTTACATATTCGTGAATTTGAAGAAGTTTGTAGTACGTTCTCTGATCAAAGCTGTCCTATTGAAATAATCCGTCTTAAGCTTTTTCCTTTTTCTTTAAAAGATAAAGCTAAAGCTTGGCTTTTATCTCTCCGTCCTGGATCTATAACTTCATGGCATGATATGAATGAAGCCTTTCTAAAAAAATTCTATCCAAAAAATTTAACTAATAGCATGATGCGTCAAATTAAACTTTTTACTCAAAAAGAAAAGGAACCATTCCCTGAAGTTTGGGAACGTTTTAAAGATCTCCTATTAGCTTGTCCACATCATGGATTTGAAAAATGGCGTTTAATTAATTTCTTTTATGAAGGATTAGAACCTAAATCAAAGAAGTTAGTTGAAACTATGTGTCAAGGAGAATTTTTGAGTAAACCTGCCGATGAAGCTGAATCATATTTTGATTGGCTTAGCGAAAATGCTTCCCAATGGGAAAAAGAAGAAATTGGTAGAACGGAAAAAGCTAAAAGTTTATACCAATTACAATCAGAAGATGAATTAACACTGAAATATGAATAATTAGCACGTAAAGTGGAAGCTATATCAGTAGAAAAAAATAATCCACCTAAGAAGAAAAGAGAACTTTGTGACAACTGTCATACTTTAGGACACTCTGCGAATGAATGTCCTAACAGTTCAAATTTTCAAGAAATTGCTCCAGCAGAGATAAATGCTGTGAATAATTATAGGGGTCCCCAAAACTCCTATGGTAATTCATACCAGTCTAATTGGAGGAATCCTCCAAATCATATGTATACCAAAGAAGGTATTTTACAATTTCAAACTCAACACCAACCTCCTCAAAATAATCAATATTTACCTCCTCCACCTCAATTTCAACAAACACAAAATACATATCCTAATACACAGCAAAATTCTAATGTTTATGTGCCTCCACACAAAAAAGTGCAAGAGGAACCTTTACAGTCTATGATGCAGCAATTAATACAAATCATGGGAAAACTACAAACATCTGTGGATAGGATTAATAATCAGCACGATTTTAAAGGAAAAGGCATTTTTCCTGCCCAACCACAACCTAATCCAAGGGGACAACCACAAGGTGATCCCTCAACTTCTGGTAATAATCAACATGAACAAGTAAAAGCTATAACTGTACTTAGAAGTGGTAAGGCTGTTGGAGAAGAAATGTCACCTTCTTTAGAAGAAATTGAGCATATAAATAAGGAAGATAATATGATAGAAATTGAGGAAGAAATAGATGAAGATAAAATTGCTGATGAAGTTGAAGTTGAAACCCATGAAAAACAACAAATTTCTCAAGAAAATGAAACATCTGACTTACCAGTGGAAAAAGAAACAGAGGAAACTCCTGAATATTCTCCTCCAATTCCTTATCCACAACGTTTAAGAAAACACCAAGATACTAAGAATCAGGAATATTTAGAATTATTTAAACAAGTACACATTAATATTCCTCTCTTAGATGCAATTAATCAAGTACCTGCTTATGCAAAATTCTTAAAAGATTTATGTACTGTCAAACGTAAGCAAAATGTACGAAAGGATGCGTATTCTGCTGACTTTGTTGAAGAAATTAATTCTATCGTGCAGCATAATTTACCAACAAAATTCAAAGACCCAGGTACACCAACAATATCGTGTATTATTGGAAATCATAAAATTAACCACGCACTCCTTGACTTAGGAGCTAGTGTAAACTTGCTTCCTTATTCTGTTTATCAAGAACTTGGATTAGGTGAGCTAAAGCCTACTCGCATGGTATTACAACTTGCTAATAGATCTACAAAATATCCGCGAGGAATTTTGGAAGATGTTCTTGTCAAAGTTGAAAAATTTATTTTCCCAGTAGATTTTGTCATCCTTGATACAGAACCAGTATTAGATGCTAATGTGCAAATACCAGTCATTTTTGGAAGGCCCTTCTTGGCTACCATTGATGCCACTATTCGAATCCGCAGTGGTATGATGACTGTAGTATTTGGAAATATGACTTTAAATATTAAAGTTTTTTCTAATCTACAACATCAAGAAGAAGATGAGAATATTGAAGAAGTTCATGCTATTGAATCTCTATCACGAGAATATTTTAACTTGACTTGTTATAATGATCCAGTAGAATCTGTTATTAATAACTCCATTCAGAAGCTAGACAGTAATAATCTACAAAAACATCTTATGAGTCAAGTATGTTTTAATGAAGATTCAACAGAAGAAATAATTCAAGAAGCAATGTGGACCACATATTTTGAACCTTTACCACCAAAGACTACATTAACACTTCCATCTAATTTACAAACCCCACAGTTGGAATTAAAAGAACTCCCTAAAGAGCTTAAATATGCTTTCCTTGGTAGTAATAATACTTATCCCGTAATAATATCATCTTTTCTAGACTCCAGTCAAGAAAATAAACTCATTATTATGCTGCAGAAACATAAAAGTGCCATTGGTTGGAGTATAGCAGATTTAAAAGGAATAAGCCCTTCAAAATGCACTCACAATATATATCTTGAAGATAATGCTAAAACCTCTAGAGAAATGCAAAGAAGACTTAATCCTATTATGCAGGAAGTAGTTAAGAAGGAGGTTCTCAAGCTACTCGACATGAGCATTATATATTCAATATCCGACAGCAAATGGGTAAGTCCAACACAAGTTGTACCAAAGAAAGCAGGAATTACAGTTGTTCCAAATTCAAAAGGAGAATTAATTCCCACTCGTGTCACTACTGGATGGCGTGTATGCATAGACTACAGAAAACTCAATGCTGTAACTCGTAAGGATCACTTTCCTTTACCTTTTATGGATCAAATGTTAGAAAGAATAGCTGGTCATAAGTATTACTGTTTTCTAGATGGATATAGTGGTTACAATCAAATAGAGATCGCACCAGAAGATCAGGAAAAAACTACTTTCACATGTCCATTTGGAACTTTTGCCTATCGCCGAATGCCATTTGGTCTTTGCAACGCACCTGCGACCTTTCAAAGGTGTATGCTGAGTATTTTCAGTGATATGGTAGAAAAAAATTTAGAGGTTTTTATGGATGATTTTTCAATTTTTGGCAAAACCTATGATGATTGCCTTAGCAATCTTCAGAAAGTTCTCCAGAGATGTGAAGAAAAAAGTTTAGTTTTAAATTGGGAAAAATGTCATTTTATGGTCACTAAAGGTATTGTCTTAGGACACATTATTTCTGAAAATGGGATACAGGTAGACAAAGCCAAAATAGATCTTATAGCTAATTTACCTATTCCCAAGACTTTAAAAGACATCCGTTCATTCTTAGGACATGCAGGTTTTTATCGCCGATTCATAAAAAATTTCAGTACTATTTCTAGACCTTTATGTCAATTATTGGCCAAAGACACACCTTTTGAATGGACTAAAGAACGTCAAAACTCATTTGAGCAATTAAAAGAGCATCTCACTACTGCACCTATTATGCAATCTCCTGATTGGAGCTTACCATTTGAATTAATGTGTGATGCTAGCGACTTTGCCATTGGAGCTGTCCTAGGGCAGAGAAAGGATAAAAAGGCATCAGTTATATACTACGCCAGTAGAACTCTGGATAGTGCTCAAATGAACTACTCAACTACTGAAAAAGAATTGCTAGCCGTGGTATTCGCTCTTAATAAATTTAGGCAATACTTGATTGGTTCCCCTATTGTTTGTTTTACTGACCACTCAGCTCTTAAATATCTTCTTTCAAAGAAAGACAGTAAGCCTAGGCTTATTAGGTGGATACTTACTACAGGAATTTAATTTAATAATTAAAGACAAAAAAGGAGTAGAAAATGTGGTAGCTGATCACTTATCCCGCCTCACTTTTGAAGACAATACTAGTGAACCCTTACCTATTCAAGACTCTTTTCCTGATGAACAGTTATTTTCTGTGACTTCTCTACCATGGTACGCTGATCTTGTTAATTATTTAGTAACTGGAAAAATACCAAGCAATTGGTCATCATCAGATAAAAAGAGATTTCTAGCTATTGCTAGGCATTTCTACTTTGATGACCCATATCTGTTTAAATATTGTGCCGATCAGGTAATTAGGAAATGTGTTCCTAATGAAGAAATCGAAAATGTACTTTTCATGTGTCATTCGTCCTTTTGTGGAGGACATTTTTCATCTCGAGTAACTGCCATGAAAATTTTACAAAGCGGTTTATATTGGCCCACTCTATTTAAAGATTCATATTTATATTGTAAGGCTTGTAACCGCTGCCAAATGTTGGGCAGTATTACAAAAAGAAATCAAATGCCAATGACCCCTATAATTACAATTGAAATATTTGATTGTTGGGGCATTGACTTTATGGGACCTTTTCCTCCATCTTGCCAATATGAATATATTTTATTAGCAGTCGAATATGTTTCAAAATGGGTAGAAGCTATTCCTACAAGAAAAAATGATCACCGTACAGTTATTGCATTTTTAAAAGATAATATACTTTCTCGATTTGGAACTCCAAAAGCAATAATAAGTGATCAAGGAACTCATTTTTGTAACAAGCCATTTGAAAAATTAATGAAAAGATATGGAGTGACCCATAAAGTGTCAACTGCATACCATCCACAAACAAATGGACAAGCTGAATTAGCCAATAGGCAAATTAAGCATATTCTCGAAAAAACTGTTGATTCTAATCGTAAAGACTGGTCTTCAAAATTAACAGATGCTGTGTGGGCATATAGAACTGCTTATAAGACCCATTTGGGGATGTCTCCATACAGACTTGTCTATGGAAAAGCTTGTCACCTACCAGTAGAATTAGAACATAAGGCATATTGGGCTACTAGAACTTTAAATTGTAATATTGAAGAAGGAGGAATTTTAAGAAAATTACAGTTAAGTGAGCTTGAAGAAATTCGTAAAGACGCATATGATAATGCCCGAATTCATCAAGCAAGAACTAAAATGTATCATAATAAGAATCTCTTGCGCAAAAGATTTACCCCCGCGCAAAAAGTTCTATTATATGACTCAAGACTACATCTTTTTAGAGGAAAAATGAAATCTCGATGGACTGGTCCATATATAGTCAAAAATGTTTATCCTTATGGAACTGTCGAGATTGAGGACCCTAAAGATGGAAATACATTTAAAGTTAATGGACATAGATTAAAACCATTTTTAGAAGGATTTGAACCTGAGTTGGAGTCCATTCCTTTGGAGGACCCCAACTATAATACTCTTTAATATCTTAAAACATAATTAGTATAGGACATAGTGTATCAGAGTATTTATGTTCTAATAGTCCTATACTCCTAGTTTGGTCAATTTTTTTTATAAAAGTTAATTGTGTCATTATTATTATCTTTTCTTTGTGTATTTCTTTTTATTACAGGTGTTATCCTTAGCTTCTTTTTCTCATCTCACTCATTGAGGACAATGTCAGACTCAGTTGGGGGGGACGGTTTCACGATTAACACCTGTTTGTTTATTTTATCTTTATTTCATAAAAAAAAAAATTAGTTTCTCTAGAGAGAGATACACTGAAAAAAGAGAAAATGGCTTTAAATAGGGCTTTGAACCCTCAAAACTTTTCCCTATCTCTCTTTTTCTCTCTTTTTCCTTTCTTCTTCTTTTTTTTTTCTCTCACTCTCGCCGCGATCTCTCTCTCTCACTCTCTGCAACTCTCTCACTCTCACTCCGATCTCTCAATCTCTCTCATTTTCTTTTCATTTTTTTTTATTTTCTTCGATCCAAAATCAAGATCCACTCTACTGATCACTAAAGGTAAGATCTATAATCCAGAGAAAAGTTTGATTTTGATTTATTCTCTATTTTTCCGATTCGACTTTAGTTTTTATTTTAGATTTTTATTTTCTCTCTTTTCCATTATCTAACAAAAATGATATCCATAAGTTGTAGGTACTCACACACCAAAGAAGCTTGGAAATATCACTCGATCTACGGCCCTACCAGGTTTTCAGATTTTCAAGTGACAGGTGATATTTTTCCATTTCTTTGTAAAAAAAAAAAAAAAAAAAAAAAAAAAAAATGGACGACGCACTAGTTATTGGTCTTCTGGATTTTGAACTTTATCTTATTATTATCCTAGTTCTTGATATGTTAGTGTTGCGTTGCCCTTGTTAAAAAAAAAAAAAAAAGAGAGAAAAATATAACTGTCTTTTCTTAGTTTTCTGTGTAAAAATAAAAAATAAAAAAAAATGCATGACTCAGAAGCCAAAATTTTTATAATGTTTGAAGTTTATATCATAATTCTTCTTATTACTATTATTGTAATGATGCATTGTCTTAAACTTTGTTAAAAAAAAAAAAAAAATGTAGTTTTCTAATTTTTGTTTAAAAAAAAAAAAAATATTTTAGTTTCTGAATGTATATATTTTCTTAATATAAATATTTTTAGTTTTTAAATAAAATTCCCACCCACCCCCTCTAAGCTCTCTTTAATTAGATCTTAGTTGATAGTTGGAAGGAGTGAAGGGTTGAGTCTAGCCTCTCTTGTTGGTTGAGAGTATAAAAAATGGATCCAATAGTCGATGACCAGACGTTAATGGGTCGCTCACTTGTTTCTGAGCAGAAGAAACCCTTTGCTGGCACTAGCCTTTATGCCATCAAAAGGAAAGCTAAAAGGTTAGGATGGTGTTTGAATTGTTATAGAGAAGAATGTCCTGGTTTAATTGCTCATAATGGCACATCTTTTAAAGTTTACTACTGTTACAAAAGACAATTCAAATCAAAACAAAAGAAAAATTTGGTTGAGAAAGAGGACTGGATCCTTTGATACCCAAATAAATTTTGTTTTCCCATCCCTCATTTCTTTTTATTTTTATTTTTAGTTTTTTGTACAGTCAATAATTTTCAGTCAGGTCAGACTTTAAAATGATCCTACGTGTACATCTGGCTTTCATTAGCTGGTTCGATAGGAGTAATTTGCATGATCCAAGCATCACCAGATATGTCTAGTGCGGTGAATGTCCCTAGAGGTAGCGAAAAACTAAGTAAAGCCAGAGTTATCTCTTAGCCTCTTACTGATGTTTTTAGCTTGCTAGTGGTTCTAGACTCATCTCTTTTACTAGAGGTGGATGGGTAATCATGACAACTTGGACGCTCCGGATTGCGTAGCCTCTTTTGTATAGGTGCAGAGGATAATAGTCGCACCATATATGTATCCAACTTAGTGGATATGCTTAGGATTTTTTTAGAAGTTTTTCTTTTACTTTATATAAGATAAATTTGACACGTTAATGTTATTTTGGGTATGTTAATAGCATACAACACATTGTCACATGTTTTACTATTTTCAAATGCTAGAAACTCTTTAAACATTAAACACTTTTGAAACAGTGTGAAAATATTTACTGAATCTAAATGGATGAGTAAGCATAAACTATGCAGTTTAAAAACAAGTAGTGGAAACTAATTAACTCATGTGAGCTTTTGTGCCAATCTTTCTTTATGAGGGTTACTATTCTTTTTAGTCTCATTTTATTCTCTTTATCATATCACTCGTTGAAAGTCTCATTATTTTTCTTTTTCTTTGACTGATCATTAGAAGAGAACGTTCAGGATTTACCATTAGAACGTCTAAATTGCTTAAATGAACAAAGTCAATCTATTTTTAAAATGATTTAGGCCATCTTTTCTTTCAAATGCACCCCCCTTCACCTTATATTACCTTATTCTCAGTTCTATCCAAATCATGCCTTGCTCCACCTGGGAGTACAAACCTCATTTCTATATCCAGGTATGTGATTGGACTGTAATGATGTTGCACGAAGTGGTAAAGAAAGAATGGAGTTGATTTCAAAAAAAAAAAGAAAAAAAGAAAAAAAAAGAATGAGAAATTAAAAAAAAAAAAAAAAAAAGAAAAAAAATGTACATATGATATAAAGGAGAAGAGAAAGAAGAGGTTGGAATGAATTGCGCAAACACTCCAATCACATGCTTAGAACAAATATACCCCAAATCTCCTACTCATCTTAATTTCTAACCTACCAGTCAAAGTCCTAATGATTTAAAAGAAATTGATTTTTAAATTTAAGTGATAAGGATGTTCTCCACGGTAGATCGCTCTTCTAATGCTAAGTATTCTTTCATGAGACTTATTGTACTCCAAATGCCTATATATTGAGTCATAAAAAAAAAATGGAAGCAATTTCTCTATCTTTGCTTCCCTACCAAGTGAGATGTTCTCTACACCGGTTTCTGAGAGTTTCTCCTTAAAAGAGTGAAATCCTAGTGAGATTCGAGTTAAAACTACAAGTTTTATGACTGCTATTGACTATGTAAACTTTGAAATTAAGATCAGTTGCTTGATTTTTCAAGTGCACACTGTGAGTTTAAAGAGTATAAAAAATGCTACCATTGACAAAACTGTGAGTATATGTGTTGCATTATTATTACATACTTGAAAATTTCATTTTATTGCCAAATTTAATCTTATCTGTTGTAAAAGAATAAAATCTACCTTTATTTTTATTTCATTTTATTTTTACATTTAAAAAAAAAAATTATGAATTTTGTGGGTAAATTCACTGCAAACCCTCACGAGACAACACTCGTCCACTAGGGGTAACCTAGGGGTTTAACGGCTTGTTGCATACGCTAAATGCAATCGCGATTCCTGCGATAGTGAGTTATGTAATTTTATTTTCCTTAGTTTATTCCTACTTTTAAATAAAACTTTTAGAACAATTTCTCTTTTCACTTCATTGCTAGGGACTAGCAATAAGTTAGTTGAGGGGTGTGACAAACATTGAATATTGTATATTTATGTGCCAATATAATAGACACAATACGCATTTAATCCCCCAAATTCCTAGTTTTACACGCATATTTGAATTAATATAATTTAACAGTGATGTCACTCAAATGCGTGTAATTATGTGTTTTTACATATTTTATATGTTTAGGTAAAAATGAAGTAAAACGAAGGGAATAAAATGAGCAACAACCACATGAGATTATTTCTCATGTGGCTAGTATAATCTACCAAATGGTCAACAACAACCAAAAAAAAAAAAAACATAAAAAAAAAAAAAACGAAATGAATCAACATTTGGATGTTGATTGTTTATATTATTATTATTATTTTTGGATTCTTCTTTTTTTCTCTCTCTCTCAGCTGATCAATTACAAGCATCTGACAACTGAAGAAAATGGACGCACGCGAAAGAAGAAAATATGGGTAGATCGAGTGATGAATGCAGTGACGAAATGTATCACTGCATTCGTCTATAAAAGCAGCATCTTCACACCTCACAATAAAAACAATTCACAGCAAGAATTCACAAGCAACAATCACTGTTAGGGAGAGAATAGTTTAGGGGAGGTTATTATGTGAGCACTTTATATTGTCCCTAGAAATAGGAAACTTTAGTTTTTCTTTGCCTTTTCTAGTTCTAGTAGTTGTAAAATTTTACTTTTATGTAATTGATGATTTTATGTTCAAAAATATGTAGCAAAACTTTGTGTACTGTATTTCTTAAAATAAAATATTTGTTTTCTTGTATGACCTTTGTCAATTTTTAGTAGTAAAATAGTCCTATTTAAATTTAGATTTAATATTTCTAGTCTAGTAGTACTTATAGTTGTCCCCTAAAATAGTTAGAAACTTCAAATTTTCAGTTTTTATAGCAATATTTTCATTCACTAAAAGACAGATTTTGCGATTAAATGTCAGATTTCTTAGCCACGTAGTTGTTGTAATCACCTGCTAAAGTCCAAAAGTACATCATACCCATATCTCACTCCAAAAGTATATTTGGATTTGGTTTGGCCTTATTTGTGTTCTTGGAGTTCAACCACTGTGACCCCACAAGAATCCAAAGTCAAAGGTTTAGTATTTTATTTTTGGTTCAGTATTTCCATTTATGTATATTTTATTAGCCCAGTTGTACTAAACTTTGTTATTTTGCAGATTCCACAAATTCAACCCCAGTTCATGTTATGTAAAGAAAATAATATAATAATATTAGTTCTTACCCTTACCTTAGTTTTACAACTTTAATTTTAATTGGACGGTGATTGCGTGCATCTATTTAACTTATCTTTTAATTTTATTTTGATAACAGTTTCAATTCAAAAATGATAGGCTAAAACTTTAAATTGGAGATATGCAATAAAAACTTAGAAACCACAGCTTCTGTGCACTAATCTTAAATGGGCAAATTTATCTGGATGAGTTATTTTTTCATTTATGGCCAAAAATATCTATGTATCTATAGTTTATGACCATTTAACATGTTTATATACTATGGCTATAATGGGCTCAAAAGATTATATATATTTGAAATAAAAAGCCTAATTATGTGGATTGTCAAACTATGCCTTTTGTCATAAAAAACACCTAGCATACTCAAACAACTCACATGACAAAGTTAATATTTCAAATATGTGCTTATATATATTTCTATCCAATAATGGATAGGCAATTGTGTAGTGGCAGAGTGGTGGGGACTGGACGCTGAATAACCCACGTCCGCGGCGGGGCACGGTTCGAACCTGGCTACTGCCCAATTGCCTTTTTATTTTTCTTTAAACCAAACGACGTCGTTTCATATCAAACCTGACACACTTGATATGACCCTGACCAGTGAAAGTTTATTTTTAAATAAAGAATGACTCTGCAGTCTTAAATGCCAAATGCTTTTCAAATGCACAAAAGTTGTGGGATTTAGTGTTGGTTTGCATATTCCCAATTCCTTTAAATCATTTCCCCCTAGTTAATTAATATTTCCTGTTTTATAATAGTTTTGCTTAAATATCTGTATTATTTCCATCTTTCGCTATTGTTAAATCTAAAAAGTTTATCTTACAAAAATTTAGCTTTTATTTATTTTTCTTCATTTTCTTACTAGTATCTTAGTTAATTTATTTTGCACTATTAAAATCTTTACCGTAAACCATAATAGCTTTTAATTAGTTTTATTGCAAGAATATAAAAATTAGTAGTTTAGTAAAACTCCACAAAAATCCATCATCTTTTATTTTCTTTTTAGTGACAAAAATAGTTATCTACCTAACTTAATAAAATTTTATTCCGTTCTCTGTGGGTTCGACCTGGACTTCCAGAACTTTATTACTTGTACGATCACCTACACTTGGGTGTGATAAGAAAACGCGTCAATAGGATGTCGTCAGTAACCCACCATATAAAGGTGATTCTGTATTGTCATTGTGAGTGGGTCAGCATTGACTATTAAAAGTTCATTTTAATGACTTAGTGGGAAAGGCATGGATTGCAAGATAGTCAAATTGGAAGGTGTCGATGCTGGGAAGTCCTGCACCGACATAGCAAGAATAGGAAAAAAAATTCATTTCTTTTTTGGACCCGTAGGCCATGACAAGTGAGGGGATCCAATGTCGTATACTTAGCTTAAACAATAAATAATAAACTGAGTATATAAATCAACAAAGAAGATAATAACAATTATCACATTTCCATAAACATAATCTCAAATTAAGTTATTACATCACTATCCATATTTTAAGGTCATGTTTGGTTGTCACTTGAATTCGAATAGTTTCATTCAGATTTCATGTTGAATCTAGAAGCAAAATTCATCACCATGAATCCATTTATAAAAATAGGAAACTTCACCATACTTCTTCTTATGTGATCATTTCTACCTTTTTCTAGAATGCCAAAATTTATGATTGCAAGCATCATTTCTCATGAAACTACTAAGCTCATGAAACTACTAAGCTCGAGCACTCACACTGGCCCGAGCGCTTGAGCCTCGAGCACTCCCACTAGCCTGAGTGCACCGCTCCCGAGTGCTCACACTGAACTCGAGCGCTCACACTCGGAGCGTTCCTGCTCCCTCGAGCGCTCCACTTCGTCATCTTTCCCCTCTCTCTCCCTGATTCAATGTTATAATTCGGGATTTTCAAACCTAAACTAAACGAAGGTTGTAATATACCATTCTCTTCGTATTTTCACGTAGATTATGAATATATAAGTTTAGATTCTCGAATTGTACTGTAGCTCTACATATATGTGAAAAATCGAGAGGTGCCAAAACTTAAAATCTACCGTTCGTCGCAACCGTAATGAATTAGCATCCAAAACTTGAAATTTATCCTCTACGGACTCTATTCTATCATTTTGATTAACGGAATGAGTTTTCGGTAATATTTATGGTATCGTAAATGTTGGGCCACCACTGTCATAAATACGTATACACATACAACCTCTATAACATGTAAATACACTGAAATATACATTAGGACTGAGTTTTGTATACTCACTGTTAAGGATTGGTGGCTGAGAATAGAAATTCAAAAATTCTGTAATACTTCGTAATAAACTCCGAGTTATGAAAAATGGAAGCTCTCTCTCTCTCTCTCTCTCTCTCTCTCTCTCTCTCTTCTAAGCTTTTTCTTTTCTTTTTTTCTTTTTTTATTGTGATTCTTCTTTCTCTTCTGTATTTTCAGATTGCTATTATTTACATGTGTGAATAATGAGAGTGTGGTGAATATGTGCTTGTGTCTGTGTGTGTTTTACATATATATATATATATCGATATATAGGGAATTTGAGCCTTGGAGCCCAAGCTCAAGCTGTGGCTCTCAATTACACACACATATACACACGTTAGCCACACAAAAACACTCACGAGTTTTTGTTTAGTTAGGCTAGTTTAGTTGATTAGTTAAGTTAGTTAGGTGATTCAGTTAACTAAGTTAGCTCTAGGAAAATATCGCAAAACATAATCATTTGGAAAAATTTATACTAATGATGTGAAACTGTATTTGATTAATGACTTTATCCCAAATCGTAGGATATTTTCGGGGTACAGTCTTAAGTGATATCACAGACAAAAATACCAGTGGTTACAAAATTAAAGTATTGAATTTGCAAAAAGTAACACAAGTATTATTTGTTTATTATTAAAATAATATTACTCAGGTCATATAATATAAAATTAGTATTTTTTTTATTAAAATAAGGGAATTAGAAATTACAGGTTGCTACATGGGATGGCCAATAGTTCAGTGTAAAGATTTCGTGGAGTTGGCATGGAATGAATGAAGAAATCACTCGAATCTGGTGTTCATGGTACCATACAAGGGCATGACACCATCAAGCGTTTTGTTTGCATTTTGGCATGTCTCTTATTCCAAACATGCACGATTATGGCGACGACCTCTTGGTGTCAAACCAGAAAAGTGTCGCGTTTGAACTCTTGGTGTCAAATCGGGAATGTGCCGAGATTGGATTGATTGTTTAGATTTTTCCCTTTCTTGTCACTTCCATTGGGACATTGATAATGTTGACAAGGACGGCACAATGTTACATAAAGGTGTCTAATGTACCAATTAAACGCGTAAGAGGCAATGAGAAAATTACCCGAACCAGTACAAACATATATAATGAAACATCGGATTCAAAGCCTAAGTTCACAGGTAAGACTTACATTTTCTTTCCCCTTTCCATGACTTTAGCTTGTCGCTTTCCCCTTTCCTTTAGCAGAGTAGTTTGCTTTATCATGTGCCTTTAAAAAATATTGCAAAGATTGAATTTTCAACATATATACGTGCTAACGATACCAATGTAGTTAATTATTTACTTGAGAAAAATGTTCTCTATTGATAGTCCTCTCATCTCGAATAACTATACCTACATTCCTTTCTCTCAAGAATCGAACTTATTTTATACCACATATTTATTAGTTAATGTTAAAACAAATATAACAAAAATGAGATACATACTGTTTTTTTCAGGTCTCCATCCATCTGTACAAAGTTTAAAATATTAACACATACAGACAGTAAACAACAGTAATACAATATTACAGCTTCATTTTTTCAGTGTATTTGTTAATGTACCACATAATTGAAAATATTTTATTTTAAATAAAATCTTAATGCAGACTATTTTAGTACTTAATTTTCAGTGCATTTAATAGTGTACACTGTTCTATTATTGCAGTGTGTTTAATAGTGTATATTGTTATAGTATTACAAATACAACCAACTAAATTTTTCAGACCCTGAGTAATTTGAATGCAATGAACATTCTTACATGGCCGTAAATAGTTAAATTATTCATTGTCATGGTACTTGACAATATAAAATATGTAGAAATTGCTCATTTGGATTATGAGCATGTATCGAAAAATTGAATTTGGCTAATTAGAGCATTTAGATCAGTTGTTTGTGCAATGCCCAAACTAAGCACCTATTAATATAAAGCAAGTGTAGCTATATTTATTGTTTTTGTTTGTTCTAAGTCAGTGACTCAGAGGTAAAGAAAACAAAAATTCAACCTGAATTTTTATAGTATTCAAATTTTGCATGTTTTTTTTTCCGAACCTTCGAAATAACAGTGCTACTATTGTTTTTCTTTCTTTTTTTCCTTTTTTATTTTATTTTTTTTATTTTTTTATTTATTATAAATTTGTGCTTGTATGTTTCTTACTTTCTATTACTTTTTTTCTCTGTCAATGATAAATAAAACACGAAGTATTTTTTTTATTCTTTTATTTTCTCAACAAAATGATAATATCACAAATGTCTAAAATGAAATTTAAACCTCAAATTTCAACCTTAATTTTGTTGAAGTATTCAAATTTTGCATGTTTTTTTTTTTTTCAAGCCATTGAAATAAGAGCTAAACTTACTTTCTATGTTTTATGAAATTTCAAGTGGTCGGGATTTTTTTGCCCAGCTTTATATTTAGGGATTTTTTCACTTAAAAAAAAAAAAAAAGGTTTCCATTGTATCATTTAAACAATAACTTTTCCTAACAGGCGCCTTAACACTAATTAACCCTACAAATTTTATTCCCTTCAACACATGTAGCAAATGGTGCTCATATGGTGCTCTCAATAATGAGTGAAAGTACTATTGAAAATTCATAAGCAATAGATTACCATCCCAAACAACAAGAATAGATTAATACAAAAGCATTACGGTAAATAAGATGACCGCACAAGGAGGTTTTTGGTTAGCGCATTGGAAGCTTCTCTCTTCTCTGAAGGCAACTACTGTCAATGCATGTGGGATTTACAATTTGGAAATAGGTATAAAATATGTAACAGAATTCTCAACTTAATAAAAAGAGACTGCCAGTCTGCCGTATAAGGATATATGAGAATTCAAACCTTTCAGATCTGGTTCACATCTACTTTAGGATATGTAGAGCACAGTAAAAATCCAAATTAGACAAAGATAACTGCCACATGGGGGGTGGGGGGCATTAGAAAAGTTCAAACCTTTCAGATCTGGTTCACACCTGCATCACAATTGTAGACTAGTATTAAAAAATATATAATAATGCATGCATGGATTAACACACACACACAGAGTACAGAAGGAGAAGGAGTTGGCGTGATAAAATTCAAAAAATTTGCAGGCCAAATTTACTTGTTTCAAAGCAGCCTCTAGATGCTAGACAAACCTTAATAACCAAATGGGCAACGATTCAAGTTTAAAACCATATATATATCTACTATACTATAAGAACGTATAAACAAGCACATCAAATAATATGAACTTCCTATTCTGCCCTTATTTACCTCAAAAATTACTCATCTGGCCAAAACCTTACCCTTGCTTTCTAAACAAACGCAGCACGGGAACCAGGCTACTCCAGTCATTTTACCTTCTGCTGTTAAATGGACACCAACCAAGCTTTCATTCCTCCACGATGTGCTTTTGTCCCCCCCCCCCCTCTCTCTCTCTCTCTCTCTCTCTCTCTCTCTCTCTCTCTCTCTCTCTTGTTGTCCTCATCCTCGTCTGCTGTTGCCCTTTCAATTGGGTGATCAGTCTGTCGATGCGCCGCTTCAAAGATTGCGAAGTCTGTCGATGCGCCGCTTCAAAGATTGTGGTCTCCATGTGCTCGTTGTCTCTTGAATTTCGTGCTTCATGCAGCTTGTGGAGGCAGGAGACAACAGATGGCGGGTGTATCATTCACGGAGGCGGTGGCCATTTACAACCAGCCGTTTCTTCATTTTTTTTGGGTAAATTACCTTTTACCCCCCTGTGGTTTGCCCATGTGACACTTTACCCCCCTGTAGTATATAACTTAACACATTACCCCCCTGAACTAATGGGCTAACTGCAACAGTTAGATTTACTAACGGTAAAGGAGAAAAGTCTAATGTGCCCTCTCTTTTTTCCATCTAAATACTCCAGACATGTATTGGGGAATCACTTTTCAATATTCTTAGGGTTTTCCTCCAAAAGAAAGACGATCCAGTTGAAGAAAATGGTGATTCAACTTAGGGTTTTGACACAACAAGAGTGAAGCTAGGGTTTCTGAGAATCGTTGAAATTCAAGAAGGTACGTGCAAACTTTCCTCATTAACTTTCAAATGATCGTTTTTTTTTTCTTTCATTGGGAATGAAATCGTTTGCATTACAAAAGGTAAGAAGAAGACATTCTTGTAGGGACCATAACTATTAAAGAAATTTGTTTGCATTACACAAAGTCAAGAAGGTGTTATTCTTGTGGGGACCATGCTTCTAGTTTAATGTTTTGAACAAAAAAATCATCTTTCCTTTGAATTGTTTTTTACAGACATGGGCCCTGCATTATCTTTGACATTTTTTGGTTTTTAAAAAGTTCTTTTTAAATTTGTTATGATGCAGAATGGGAGATTTGTTTACAATTGAGATGCACCATGGGGGACAATTTGTTTGGAAACCACATTTACTGTATAAAGGGGGAAAGGTAGATTACTTTGAAAACTGTGACCCTGACTTGATGTCTTTTTTTGAAGTAAAACACATGTTTAGTAAGTTTGGCTATCTGCCAACAAGCAAAATCTACTATAAGATGCCAGGTAAAATAATTGAAGATGGGCTGAGACCTATAGAGTTAGATGAACATGTGACGGAAATGTTTAACATGCATATTGGGCTGCCAATGGTTGTGGTTTATATAGATACACGAGATGATTCATCAATGGTACTGGATTCAGATGGGGTTAGTGGGCCAGAAATTGTTGGGTATGCTATAGATGTGGGGACTGAGAATTATATATTCCCAAATGCTAGATAGCTGTCACTTGAAGGGACATTATGGTGGTCAGATGCTTGCAGCAATTGGGAGAGATGGTAATGACAATATGTTTCCCATTGCCATTTCAATAGTTGAGGCTGAAACCAAGGATTCTTGGACATGGTTTCTATCTGAGCTTATGGAGGACATTGGAAGAGTGGAGGAACAAGGGTGGACTTTTATTTCTGACAGACAAAAGGGACTTGTTGAGACATTTCAAGAGCTACTACCAAATGCAGATCATAGATACTGCTTGAGGCATATGTACTCCAATTTCAAGAATAAATTCAAGGGTAAAGAGCTTGAAGATGCAATGTGGAAGGCAGCTACAGCAACCACAGTGAAGGAATGGGAATTGCATATGAAGAAAATTCATGATATGGATCCAGAGAAGCATGAAGCATATAATTGGCTAAAAAAATTGAACCCATCATTATGGACAAAGTCACATTTTAATACATGGAGTAAGTGTGACATCTTAGTAAATAATCTTAGTGAATCATTTAATGGATACATTTTGGAGGCAAGGGACAAACCCATAATCACAATGGTTGAATGGATTAGGAGAAGTCTAATGAATAGAATTCAAGTGAAGAAGAGAGGCATGGAACGATATGAGGGGACTATATGTCCTACAATTCAGGACAAGTTAGAGAAAGTGAAAGTTGAAGCAAGGAACTGTTTTCCAAATTGGGCAGGGGATGTAGAATTTGAAGTAGATTGCTTTGATACAACTTATTCTGTGAATCTTAAAACAAGGTCTTGTGGTTGTAGAGTGTGGGATTTGACTGGGATACCATGCAAACATGAAGTGAGTGCCATTTATCGCCATAGACAAACACCTGAGTTATATGTACACCCAAGCTATAGCAAGGAGGCATATCTCAGAACTTACTCTTACATGATACACCCTGTTCCTGGACAACATGACTGGGTTGAAACCAGTTTTGATAAGATTCTGCCTCCAAATGTCAGGAAACCACCAGGGAGACCCAAAAAGTCAAGAAGGAGAGGGGTTGATGAGCCTAGAAACCCATTTAGAGTTTCAAGGAATAACAAGACAATTACTTGTGCAAGATGTGGAAGACCAGGGCACAATAGTAGGTCTTGTAAAGGGCCTATTCCAGCAAATTATAAAGGCAAGAAGAAGACTACAACAAATATTGCATCATCAAATGTCCAGCCAACAAGTCAAGCATCAAATAGCATATCTTCAAATACTCAAGCTCCAAACTCAGTACATGCAAGGGACAAGCTACCATTGGTGGGTGGAAAGGGTTCACAAACAAGAAGGGGAATTAGATTAGTGAGAGGAAGGGGAACTGTAACAATGAGAGGAAGGGGAATTGGATCAGTAGCAGCAAGGGGATTTGTGTCATGCCCGTTCCAGAATTTCATAGTTTAATTATGCATGATATGAAATTTTATGAATTATCATTGATATATGATAATTGAGGATAAGTGGTTGACTGTGGTCAACGGTAAGGTGTCAGTGAGGACACGGGAATATGGAAGTTCATATTGCATGATCATGAATAAATGACATTTATGTGATTTAAATGTTATTTGGCTTTATCTGGTATTTTGTGAATAGTAATTATACCTGTGTAGTATAATTCTGGTAATCTTCGATATTGTTATATCAGTTTGAAAACTGTGGTGAGAACGTGAGTGTCACGTTAACTAAAAAGGTAGGTTGTGTAGAGATTCCACAGAATTTAGTTTTCAGACGTTATTTTGGACCCAAACGAAACCTAGTCGAAAACTTTTGAAACTTATAGTTTTCACTCGTAAAGGCATAAAATGGACGTGTGCGACGTTTCATGGATTAATTAGAAGTTTTGAGAAACTTGCGGGGAGGAAAACGTAATTTCCAAAGAGTTTTTCTATATATAGATGAGGATGAGATTGAAATCTCATCCAAAACCCATAAATATCTAGAGAGAGGAGAGAGAAGGGAGATTTTGTTGCCACGGGCATTGCGACGACAAACGGCGACCGTTCGTCTGTCAGATTTTCACCAAATTCAAGATTTGAACTCGTGAAGGTGAGATCTACGTTTTGATACCACTTAGGCCGTGTTTGGCAAAGTTTTGTAAAAATCTTAATTTTGGACTTTTGGGAAAATCAGGTAAAACTCGTAGGAATCGCGTATAATTTGAAATCCGACGATTATTTAGTCCCCTAGACGATCCTTCAAAGTTTGAAGAGATTCGCACGAGGTATGAATTCTAGATCTATGAAATATATGGATTTTCATGTTTTGGACATCACTTTTGATATTCTTGGATCTGGGCGAAATTCATGTATTAGTTAGGCCCGTTAATTATGCACGTGAATTTATGATAAAAGCACGTATAACTGTTTATGTGAGCATGTTATGTGTCTACTTGGGTCAAAGGGGAGTTTGGTGCAAATTCATGCCGGAGTAAGCTTCTCGATGTTTGAAAATTTTAGTAGCGACGGCTACTGTGCATGGTTGTAGGCTTGGACTTGCCATGGCACTTGTGGGATGTAATAGTTGTAGGCTTGGACTTGCCATTGACATCGCGGTTTAAGGCTTGGACTTGCCGCTACCGGATGAATGCGTACCACTCACCCTAGAGACTATTTGTATGTGTTTTAGATGCTTAAACCATGAATTGTCATATAAGCATACATTTAGAATTGTACGCTCAGCATATAGCTGAGCAGTGGAGATGTACTCCATTGCAGGTAAGAAGAAAGACAAGAAGAAGTGCGTGGAGTGAGGCCGATGAACGCCGGGGAAATTACTTTTGTAAATGTTTTTGTTTTAAATCCTAAACTTGTATAAGGATTGGGTATTGTAATAATGTGTTGTAATAGAACCATAGATTCGTTTCATAGTATTGTAATCTTGTATTGGAACGTCTGTAGTTAATTCTGGCATGTTGGAATTGGTGTGGGTTGTGTTTGTTGTTGGTATTGAGTAGTAGGACTTGTTAAATTTTCAACACAGGCTGCCCAGCAAGGGAGCAGTCGACTGGACCCAGGGTCAGTCGACTGGACCTCGTGGGATTGAGACACTGATAGCATATTATAGAAAAGCAGTCGACTGGACCCTTTGAGCAGTCGACTGAACACTGTTTATTTTAGCTACTGCTTCCATTAATTGAAAAGCAGTCGACTGGATCCCCAGATCAGTCGACTGGACCCCTGTGCAATATGATGTATTTTTGGTTCTGCTTAACACAGTCGACGGAGCAGTCGACTGGACCCTAGTGCAGTCGACGGGGCAGTCGACTGAGCCTCTGTTTTCAAAACTGTTTTATTTTGAATGTGTTTTCAATGGCCAAAACTTTTTATAACTCTATTTTCAATGAATTCTACAACTCAGAGGGGAATGTTTCCTAAGTTTTAAACTACCAGGGTTGTGTTAAAGAAATTCTTTCCGCTGCGTAATATTCGATGATGTTTGGATGAGCCTTGGTGGCGTGCCACGTGTCCTATTTCCACGCGTAGTGGGATGGGTCGTGACAATTTGCATCAGAGGGAGGAAGGGGAATTGTATCAGTAGCATCAGGGGGATCTGCATTAGTGGGAGGAAGAGGAATTGGATCAGTAGCAGCAAGGGGATCTGCATCAGTGGGAGGAAGGGGCATTGGTTTAGTGAGATGGAGCCATGGAGGGGTCCTGGATCAGTGAGAGGAAGGGGCAAGATTTGTTGCAGAATATGAAATGATTTTTGGGTTTTGGGGGTTTTTTTGTTTGTTTTGCTGAAAGTTTGCTGTAGAATGTTAAACGGTTCTTGGATTTTTTGCTGAATGTTTGTAGTCTGCTACAGCAAATTTTTTTGTGCAGAATTATGTTTATGTTGACCATTTCATACTCATTTTGCTACTGTTAGAAGTTAATGTTTTGGTTGAAAATTTGTTGTCATTTAATGCTTTGGTTGAAAAGTTGGTATAATTTAATGCTTTGGTTAGAAAAAAGTGGTCAATTTGTTTTGCTGTCATGTTTTCCCAACCATGTTTTATGTGTGTATGTAATAGGAGATGTATCAAACGTGAAGAAATAAGGGCAGTTTGGTCAATCTTGCAGAATAAATGGGCGGCAATCTTCCCTCCAAGCCAATTAGCTTTGGCTCCGTTAGTTTGGACAGAATTTCTAACAGTTGCAGTTAGCCCATTAGTTTAGGGGGGTAATGTGTTAAGTTATATACTACAGTAGGGTAAAGTGTCACAGGGGCAAACCACAGGGGGTAAAAGATAATTTACCCCTTTTTTTTTTCTTTTTTTTCCCCCGGTAACCCCCTTTGCTGCTTATCTTCAACTACCGCTCTCTCTGTTATCTTAAATTGTTTTGTCGAATCCTACCGTGTCCTAGATCACCATCTCCTTCAAATCCGAAATAATTTTTCCTCAAATTGGGATTTCTGCAAATTAGGGTTTTCCATGCAGTGAAAAAGCTTGAATTGGATGCTTTAATGGCTGCCTAAAAGTCCTGTAATCAGTCTAATTCAAAGGGCCCGACTCCGGCACCCAAGAAGGAATTCAAAGTAGCCAGTGACTCTCTGCACGTCGGAGCCAAACATATACAGGTGAGAGACTTGTATCACTCTGAATTGAATCAAATAATTGGGTTCTGGATTTGGATTTGTTGTTTGTTTCAAGTCATATCCGTCCTTCTGGTTTCCAATGTAGTTGGTGCAAATTTCTGTTTTTGTTTTGTTTTATTCTTTTTTTTTGGGTTTTATTTTCTTTATTTTTTGAACTAGGTCCAGTTTTTTCTTTATTATTTGTTTGGGTATTTGAAGTGATTTGTATATGGAGACTTCTCGTGGGAAATCTGAATAACTTATCTCTGTGAGTCGGCAAGATAACTTGAAGTTGAAGAAATTTTCTCATTACTATTTCGTTAGAGATTTCCCGTTTCAATTTTCTATAGTTACTTCATCTTCGTATACTTACATGGTTCTGTACATATACTGAGAATTCCTTTTTGTTCTATACCAGTTACTATGTTTGGTCACTCCATAATCTGCATGCTTAGTGTTTGTATTTTTGCGTGACTGAGTTGCTGTGTGTGTACAAGTTGAGTGTTGGTAGTGCTCTGTTCTTGGGGAATTCATGTAGTGGGTATGGGTTCATATGCTTTGTATCTGCAGATTAATTTTGTTCTTCAAAGCTTAAACATGATTCAAACTTGTAAGATATATTTTGTGAGTGCGAAAGCCAATCCTAGGACAAGTATTCAAGTCTTCTTACCAATTACATTGAAAATGACGACTCTGAACTTGATGTCTTCGATGTGTAGCTTGAGTCTTCAATTCTTTTAAACGTGTAATTTGTGATTCAATGACTTGGTACTTTAAGTGAACAAACTCCGATCTATTGTTTTTATGTCACGAAACTTTTGCCATACTACAATTTGGACTAATTGTCTAACAATTGATAATGATTGTTGCTAGCTTCCCCAATTATTTGTGTTCAAAAGAGTGCAAAGCTCACTCTTGTTTGTCACTTTGATTGATTGAACAGACAAACAAGGCTCATGTTTATTCTCTAAAATATGTTCAAGTAGATAGAACCCATAAATGTTTATTTCCTATGTTGCATATTAAGTGTGTTTCTTCTCTAAAAGATTTCATCCAGATGTCCAAAGTTGCATGTCAACTGTGTGTGCGGTAGCCGTGCAGTGTCCAGAATAGTGAGCCACAGAATTTCTTTTTTTGTTTAAAAAGCGATGACTCTAGGGTATTAGTGAACGACGAAGAGATTAAGGAAAGGTGGAAGAGCTATTTTGAGAAGTTGCTGAATGAAAAACATATGGATAACACAATGCAAGAAGAAACTGGAAGTTACGATGAAACTAGAGAATACAGATTCTATCGGAGAATAAGGAAGTTTGAGGTAGATTTTGCTTTGAAGAAGATGAAACCCAACAAGGCCTTAGGACCAGATGGGATCCCCATTGAGGTTTGGAAATGCTTGGGAGATGTGGGGGCATCTTGGCTTACAAAAGCTTTTAATAAGATTTTATTGACTAGAAAAATGCCTGATGAGTGGAGGAAGAGCATCCTAGTGCCTATATATAAGAGTAAAGGAGATGTACAACAATGCAACAACTATAGAGGTATTAAGTTGATGAGCCGTACTATGAAGCTATGGGAGAGAGTGATGGAGCATCGCTTAAGAGGCGCAACATCAGTGTCAGAAAATCAGTTTGGATTTATGCCTGGGAGATCAACTATGGAAGCAATTTATTTACTTAGAAGACTAATGGAAAAGTATAGAGAGAAGAAAAAGATCTACATATGGTTTTTATTGATTTAGAGAAAGCTTATGATAGAGTGCCTAGAGATTTAATTTGGTTGGTGCTAGAGAAGAAAGGAGTGACCAAGGGCTATATTGACGTGGTGAAGGATATGTATGATGAAGCGGTTACTACAATTAGATCACCAGCCGGAGAAACAAGCGAATTCCCAATTACCGTAGGCCTGCACCAGGGATCGGCCTTGAGCCCATATTTGTTCGCCCTAATTATGGATGAATTGACAAGACACATTCAAGATGAGGTTCCATGGTGTATGTTGTTCGCAGATGATATTGTCTTGGTTGATGAGACTAAAAGGGGACTCAACACTAAACTAGAAGCTTGGAGAGAAGCACTGGAGACTAAGGGGCTAAAGATAAGTAGGACGAAAACAGAATACATGGAATGTACTTTTAGCAACAATGGAAGTAGAGACAACGAAGCAGTGAAGATCGAAGATCATGAGATCCCAAAGAGGGAACACTTTCTCTATCTAGGTTCAATGATCAGTAGAGACGGAGAGATAGGTGATGACGTGACCCATAGAATTAAAGTGGGCTGGCTTAAGTGGAGGAGTGCTTCTGGAGTATTATGTGATCGGAGAATACCAGCAAAATTGAAAGGAAAATTTTATAGGACAGCTATTAGGCCAGCTATGCTCTACGGGACAGAGTGTTGGGCAACTAAGAAACAACACATTAGCAAAGTGAGTATAGCGGAGATGAGGATGCTAAGATGGATGTGTGGTAAGACTAGGAAAGATAGAATTAGAAATGAGTACATCCGAGAGACTGTAGGAGTGACACATATTGAGGACAAGTTGAGGGAGAATAGACTTAGATGGTTCGGCCATGTGCAACGAAGACCTGTAGATGCACCTGTGCGAAAGAGTGATAAGATCGTAGTGCCTGGAATGGTTAGAGGGAGAGGTAGACCTAGATTGACTTGGGAATATGTAGTGCAACAAGATATGAATATATATAATTTAAATGAGCATATAGCTCTTGATCGTGCAGAATGGAGAAAAAGGATTCATATAGCCGACCCCAATTGATTGGGACACAAGGCTTGGCTTGGTTTGGTTTGGTTTGGTTTGTCGACATCCAAGATGTCTCGGACATCTCCAGATGTACAAGTAGTATCGATGTCTTCCACAAATATCTCAAATGTGTTGCTGCTTCATAGCCATTGACCCGAAAGGGTAAGAAGGAGGGGAAAAAAAAACATTTAAACATGTTTGTGCTCAACGTGCTCGACACAATATTAGCATAGTAATCTTCTCTCTCTCTCTGTCTCTTGGCCTTTTAATCTTCCTTCACAAAGAGAGAGTAAACTAAAAAAGAAATCACATGTGGTAGTTGTAACTTGTAAGTACTAACAACATGATTGAAGTTTAGAATTTTATCCACCTCGTACTTGTAATTAACCTTCCAATCGAAATGAAGGACCCATTGATTTTATTCTTATTGCTTTAATTAAGAAGATACTAATCTTCAACCTGATTAAACGTACGAAGAGTAGAGAATTAGTCTATTGTTATCCAATTGTATATCTTGCAGGCTGTGATAGTTTATCAGGATTGAAAAAGCTGCAGACCTTATCTCTTGATAAAACTTTGTGCCTTGTTCAAATTTATTTCGCACTTTCTGCTTCAGATTATGTGGTAATTCTGCAGTAATAGTTTGAGTTTCGTGTTAAATTTGGGATTTCCAAAAATAGTGTGCATATATGTACTACTGGGTATGAATGATAACTTTTTAATTTAGCACCAAATGGTCTCAATCTCCATTTCCGATCATTCCTTCAACAGAATTCAGCTCATCATTCGATATGTAGTTTCCTAATTTAACATTACCTTGCATCCTGTTTCGTTGCTTATACGGGTAAGCTGATTCTGACTTTATGCCAAATCAGGTTTCGCTTTAATTGGGTTTTATTATTCCTGCCAGGCTGGCTAATTGCCTATAAGGTGTTTCATTCGGGGTCTCAATGGAGTTGAATGGTTTTTGGCTGGGAGTTTCGTTGCTGTGGGTGTTGCTTCTGGGGGCTTGGTTAGCGTAAAGACACCACAATTGTCGTGGTTATTTGATATGAGGTTCTACTACTTTAATTGTAAGTTTTCCTTTGATTTTCATAGTTAGGATTGTGAAAAAAACCTCTCTTTATCCCCCCTTCCTCAAGGTTTAAGTGTTAATATATTGGGCTAATTTTAACAATTCCATCCATTTCGAGGGAAATCATAAGACTTAAACTTTAGTCTAAAACTAATTCTCAACAAGGCCTATATGTTTCTTTGCTTTTTGTATTATGTGTTAGATGGAAACTACTTGAACCAAATTCTTTTCATGAAAGCTTATGGTATACTCACTACAAATTATTGTTGCAATAGCCTCAATATTGACCATGATTAGGTGAAGTTAGCTGATTTCAGACTACAAAAGTCATTCATGCTAGATTGCTCACATTTTTGGGTTAAAGTAAATTAGATTCTTGATCAATTTGATCATTTACCAAATAACTTCCCCTTTTTTAAGAGATCACAATGTTAGCTTCCTTTCTTCTTTCTTGAATCTCTCCGTTTTAGAGTTTTTTTGGTTCTTCCTATGGAATTTATGCCGAGTATTTTGATAATTATTAGCAATTACCAGTCTACAACTAGCGAGCTTCACTTTTCCTCACAGCCGACATCTCTCTGTGGATTTGGGTTCGTGATTCTACACTGCACGCTCGTAAGCTTCTAAGATTTTATGCTCCCATTTATGACAAATCAAACAGAACATAAAAACGAATAGTGGTTTTATCTTTAATTTTGTTACTTCAATTTGGCATTGTGTAAAAGTAGCAATTTTGTGATGATCCCAATTTGTTGTCTCCCATTTTGTTTATCCACCGTTTACTTTTCGTAGACAACGGGTATAGGTGATTATTTTTAAATTTCGTTTGAGAAAATATTCTTTTTCTTTTCCTTTTTTTTTTATTAACAATTTTCGTTTTTTGCAGAAAAAAGTACAAGAAATTCTCCAATAACTCAGTTTCCATAAAGTTAGTGGTCGGGTGAAATGACTTTGGGAGGCAAAAGCTATTTTCATTCATTATATCTCTACTTGAAACTTGAAAGGAAATGAAATTCTTTACACCATTTTTGTATTAAAAATTAAAATGTATAAAATTGTACTTAGGGAAATGTTTGTGATGCATAGAGAGATACTTGAGTTTTCTTTTTCCAGTTAATTAATTATATGGAAGACAATAGCAACAATACCAGGTTTGAAAGTAAAAGCCATGTGAATGAAATCATTTTGTGATTCTGCAATTCTCCTCGTAAATTGTGAACTACAACAATGAGAACATAAAATTGATGAAAGAAATAAATGGAAACAATTTAACAAAGAAGAGAACAATAGGCAAGAACAATAATTGATGGAGATGAAAGGGAAAAATCATCAAAGAATTATGCTATAACCACTGAAGAATTCTTGATCTTTTTTCCCTTTTTCTTTTCTTTTCTTTTTTTTTAAGCCCTCCAGGACATAGCAACTAAATAGCAGACATAGATATAAATAGAATAGATAATTGACGATTTGTGATCCGAGAAGAACATGATGAAGATGGAGAAGAGGGAAAAGCCTGAAGGGTGGAAGACAAACTTCTCCATCATCGCCGCGTTAATTGTTTTGTCAGCCCACGCGTTGCCATCTGCTTTGCTTGATTGAACTTGCTACTTATCACTTAAATCCACAACAAGAGGTGAGAATAGCAACAAGAAGTTAACTAAATTCCTTTCTCCTCTTTTGTTCAGTGTAATTTCTAAATCTTATTGTCATTATCTTCTAAACAAAGTTCCCTTTCTGTTCGCAGCTACCAAGTAATTTGTAGCTTGCCTATATTCGATGGAAATCTCCATAGGTTCTACCTTCATTTTCTTGATTAGTTCCCAAAGCTTGAAGATTATGTAATAGAATGAATGAGAAAGATTACCATCATTTTCGTTGTAGTTGCAAGCTTTGGTAGATACCCACATCCACACTTATTGGCATGATTTAAGAATACAAATACTAAAAAGATCAAATCGATTATATGGCCTTGTATTGGTTAACAGTACATAGCTGTGGAATTAACAACGTTGAGGCATTAATAAATAAAGAGCAGTCTGATAACGGTATAAACTATAAATGATGGTTTCGTTTACGCTTGTTCCTTTTCCCCTAAATACCCCCGTTAAGGCAGCACGACAGTGACTACGTCAAAAAATATGAACTTCCTTTTTTGCCCTTATTGATCTGTATAATTACTCGTGTGCCTAAGATTCCTTACTCTTGCTTTCTAAACAAATGTATTGGTGAATCAGCCTTCTTCAGTCATTTACGGTTGGCGCTTGGTTGTCAAATACACACTACGCAGCCTCTGATGACTCCACGTATTGGTTTGCTTCTCACTGTGTTTTGCTGTCTGTGTTGCTCTCATCGTCGTTGAACTGTGTGATTCAATAACCTGGTGGAGGCAGGAGAAGACATGGCAGCTTTACTACCACCGCTTGGTTGTTTTCCCCGACAAGACATGCCAGCTGTACTACCAGCGCCTGCTTGTTTTACCCCTTTTTTAACTGTATTCCTTTAATTCTTCTTTCTCCTTTCAATTCTTCTCTAATTGTCTGCTGCACCGTGTGTTTCCCACATTTATTATCGAAAAGGTATTGCTCAATATCGGTTTACTGCTTACTTCTGCTTCTTGTGATTTTGGGTTTAATACAGTTTACTTCAGCTTTTTGTGATATGGGGTTTTATAAACTTGTAAATTGGGGCAAATCCTCAATTTAAATTGTTAATTTAAATGGTTAAATTGTGTTGATTACTCTTTCGGCTTCAAACCCTTGTATTCCCTACCTTCTGCTTTACTACATTCAACCCAACACTGCAAAACTTTCCACTTCACTTCCTAACATTCAAGTCATAAAATTGTTGATTGACATTCTGTTTTTTATGATTTGGGGTTTAATAGAGTTTACTTCAGTTTTTGGTGATTTGCCGTTTTATAAACTTGTCAATTGGGGGAAATTCTCAATTTACATCTTCAAACTGCGATAAATTCTGAATTGAAATTGTGTTGATTACTTCATAATTGCCGCATTGGGTTTTCCCTTTATTTTTTACTACAGTCACTGGTAAGGAGGTCACATCTGCGTCTGAATACCTTAACAACACCTTGGCCAAAGAGGCTGTTCAGGAACTTATCAGCAACCTTTTCACACAAAGAGGTTAGTCAAAAGAACTCATTTTCTCATTGACGTTTTGTCAATATTAATTTGTTGACCTTGGCCATTTAGACAAACTGAGTCTCCTGTTTATGTTCTTCCCTTCGGATATTTTTAATGAATTTTTGGGGTAGTCCTTCAAGGCACAGGCAGAGGCACAGAGTTACAATTCAGTTTATGACAGACAATTGAAAACAAATCAGCAGGACAGTCAGTGTCTTTTGCTTCTAAAAATACAACTTCAAGCAAAATTTCATTCCCATTTCTCTTTTGGGAAGCATAACATTACTCAAACTGTATTCTGCATGTTTCTATCACTCTAACAAGCCTCATAAATACATACATATCTGTGTAGAAAAACACAATTATGTTCTATTTATAAATCAACAAACTTCACTTGCCATTTCAGTCGGTTCATTGAGCTAACAAGCTATGACTATGATGATCAACAGCATTAGATGATTCACTACCCTGTTTTGCTGCATTAAAATCAGCTTTAGCTTCTCATATTTGGCTGACACGTGCCAATTACAAAAAATCCCTTCACAAAATGGTATATGAGTAATGGGTTTATTTGAAATATTAGGTAATAGAATGGACATGGCAATCGCAGAAGTTTGCCACAGAGTTTCATTTAGCTCTTGGAGTTTTATTATCACTTATGAACTCTAAAAGATGTTGCCAAGCACCCTCTTAGGCTCAGATGGTTCATGAATTTAGTGGATGAAAGGAAAAGAAAACACAGGAAAACACTTAAACTTTTGTTTGTTTATTAAGAAAAAGAACATGAAAACTAGGATGAAAAAGAAAATAGGGTGAAAAATAACTTCAAATTTTTGAATTTTGTGACTCGCATTGCTTCTTCTTTTCCTTAGTGGCTTAGTTCTTACTATATTCTGAAATTTTTAACCACTAAAATAGTTGGTTTTAATTGTGTTGGAATGTTTATTTAATTGAAAATCTCTTATGTTATTTCTTGAGTTTTTCTTTTTAGGTTCCATTTAGTTTGTGGATTTAGAGAAGGAAAAACAAAAGGAAAGGAAAACTCGTAGGAAAACTATTTTCCTTCATGCTTAAATGTCATTAGAAATTACAAATTTCAAAACTTGATAGGAACTCGAGAAAAGAGGAAAGGAAATGATTCTCACAATTTGAAAAATTTTATTTGGTGGTTATGCGATTTTCTTTTCCTTCCTCTTTTCATCCTTGTATTAAAAGAGAAGTGTTCTTTTCATTGTGCTATTTTTCTTTCCTTCACTGAATCCATGAACCAAGTAGGGCCTTGGTGTACTTGGTTCCTCAACATTGTTTTTAGTTGAACTGTCTTTGCCTTTTGTGTTTTATCTTTGATTTTAGAAGTTTTGATGTCAAGATATGAGTGCAAATTAAATTATTATGAAAACCTTAATTTCAGTAATTTATAACTACATTAGCTTTCATTCTGGGGTTCAGTGTTTGCCTTCCTTATTTATTTTCAGTTCCAAAATCTTAACATATGCCTTAAGGGTACATGTTAACAAAACCTAAAATTAAAAGTGGAACACTCTTCGCATTAAACGACAAAAATAGAATAACCATTTCTACTCTAAATCATGAAATTTGTTCCATTGCATGTTAGTATTCTTTCCACTTACTGTCAATTTCGCTTATTTTATTTCATGTTAGTTTAATAACTTCACTGAAAGGAGAAATTTTAGGTATTTCCTATGGTGCTTCTACATATTCATCTTCTCCTCATTTTATTGAATGCTGTGTAGGTTTCATCTTCTCCAGTTTAAGCACTTGTGTTGTATTCATCATCGACAAGACTAAAGGTAAATTAAGTACGTCTACTTTTGGGAATTGGTTCTAAGATGTTATTGTTAACCTAAGGGTTGGTCTTTGTGAGTTGTTGATTTAAGCATTTATGTATGAAAACAAATTCAAATAAGAAAAGCTCTCAAAAGGTCAAATGGGGTAAGAGTTCACACTATGGTTAGACGTCAAACAACAAGAAGAAAATGAAGCAACTACACAAGTCATTATAATCTCCTCCAGTTGGACACTTACAACAAATGGGAAAATACTTTACACCTGGAATTGAATACACACTGTCACAAAAACTCAAACTTTATATCCCCCCCAACTTTTATATTAAGATTCAGTTCAAAATAAGAGTAAATACATTATACACATAAAGCATAATTGACTAAAAGAAGGAGAAGACACACACACACTACATAGCCATTAAAATAGTAAAAAAAATACACACACGCACACACACACACACACAAACACAGATTTACCTTATTCTGATAGTTCAGAGGGCGATCGTGGGGTCATTGAATGAAGTCCTCAGTTTCTTTCGGAGGTGCTGACCGGGAGCGAGGCAGAAATGACTTAAGTGACATGTGGAATATGGCAACAATAGCAGCATGTCGTAGAAGGAGATAACAGGTGGAGCCAACGACCCACTAAGACTAACATATCTACAACTACATCCTATATGGATTTTTAGAACTAAAACGCATCAATATCCCACTTTTTCGTTTTTCCTCATAACCACGCACAAATAGTATTTATTTCGGCTTGTTCGCTTTCACAAGGATCTAAGTTAGTAGTGTATTAATGGAATCAAACTTTCCTACACTCATCTTGTATATATGTGTATAAGTTTCAATCAAAATTTGGTTTCACCCCAGTTTCATTGATTTAAACTACTTTTCTCATGTATCTTTATTAGTGCTTTATTAGGTACCACTCTGTTAGTTGTGTTTCTATAGGTATCCATACATAACACTCATTTCACATCCTTACCTTATTTTGTTGATTTACTTTGTTATGCCTGTTCCGGTTCTGTATGTTATAATACGAGCTTCTTTAAGGGCTGGTTTTTTACTATAATTATTATTAGGCAGATTGCAAGCCTTTCTGGGGACCACATCCTTTCCAATCTCCCTTCCCCAACTCGGGGCTCGTCTTTTTTGAAATTTTATCACTTCAGTTTTGGCATTCAGAGGCTGAACTTGATTGAGCAAACTTAACTTATTGTTGTACTAGATGGCCGGCCACTTCACTTATGAAGTAATAGCACCTGCAAGAATGTGTAATATAACTCCCACGTGGTTCATTATCCAATGGATTTTGGACATTCTAACACTATATTCTCCTTTCAACTCTTAAAACAATTATTCTGCACTCATATAATAACATCTACTTGTAGATATATACAACGGTTTGTTCATTTTTGTGTTTCTCCATATTATATTGACAAACAACAAACTCAACCATACACACGCACTACCCGCGCATCGCGCGGGTAACCACACTAGTGTATATATATATTTATATATATATTAGTCTTAGATCACGTGCATCGCACGTGATTGATGCACAAGACGATAGATATTAACAAATTGAAGGATTACATTGGCTAAGCTCTTTGAGAAGAATTAAAATCTAGAAAAATCACATCACACGTCTAATATTAAATTGTTTAGATTATAAATGTGGTGTTTGGCATTAACTTTTCATATAGAACTCAATTCATTGAATGGATTTTTTTTAGAGAAGTGTTTGTTTGGTACATGAGTATTTTTTTTTAAGTAAAAAGTGCATGTAAATGTGCAAATACCTTTGGTGGCAACAGCTTAAAAGTACAAACTTATACATTACTTACCAAAATTACCCTTAAGCATGAATTTAAATTTTTTTTTTATTACTCGGCGAAGAGGAAGGTTCGAACATAGAATCTGGATACACAAGTGGGCACTAAATGCCAGCCCTTTGCCACTTGAGCAAGGAAAAATTGAAAATAAGTCCCACGTGAAGAACCCGTGGTAATCTTTTAGTGTTAATGTTTTTTTTATCTGGTGACAGATTATTAAAGAAAAAAAGTGATAGATTATTAAAGAAAATAAAGGGTAAATTGCGAATTACAGCCTTGTAGTTTAAGGGTTGTGACAGTTTGATCCCTATAGTTTGAAAATTGTGCAAATTAATCCACCCAATTACAAAATAAGCAAGGGCACAATGGGAATATCGCATGATTTTCGGCCAAAAATGACCCCATGCATGTGCAGGGACTGACCCAGAAGTGTAGTTCAGTGAGAGTAGAAGCTTATACGGGGGATCGGAGGCAACTCCCCGACCCGATATATTTATTTTTTGGGGGGTAGAAATAGTATAATTACGTGTTTTCTTTCTTTTCTTTCTTTCTTTCTTTTTTTTTTTTTTGAACAAACTATTCTATGCTATAATTTTTTCACGGAAATTTTGTATTGTAAGCTTAAATTTTTATTTATTTTTTATCAATTTCACTTTGATATTTGTGTGACAATGCATGTCCAACTTTAAGTGTATCAGATTGCTTAGAATATTATAAGATATTAGCAGGTGGTTTAAAATATTATAAGATATTGTCATATTATTATAAGCCTTAAGTGCATCGGATTGTTTAAAAGATTATAAGTTATTTATGGGATAAATTAGTTTGTACAAAATACACATTATTTTATTCTATTTTTACCCAAAAAAATCCGGTGGAGGCTCAGTCCCAAAGCCCTCGCATAAGTTTCTGGTCCCATTGAACTACACTTCTTAGTCTATGGACACATGGGGTCATTTTGGGCTGGAAATAATGTGATATTCCCATTGTGCCCTTGATTATTTGTAATTGGGTGGATTTGGCACAATTTTCAAACTCTAGTGTGTAAATTGCCAAAATTGCAACCAAATGGACCAAATTGTCACAGTCCTTAAACTATAGGGGTGTAATTTGTAATTTATCCAAGAAAAAAATATACAACAATATGTTAATGTTTAAAACATTGGTTTAATATTCCTTTTGTTTGAACATGAGAGTTTTTATTAGTAAAAGAGAGCACAATTCATCAACAATAGAGACAAAACCCCAGGAAAGTAACCCAAACAAGTCCTAAATTGACTAAAAATTGATAAGCAATATTCTTATAGGAGTTGTAAACCAACATTCGGTTAGGGTATGTAACTGGTATTAATTATAAAATAAGGGATAAAAAGTAATTGTAGTAGAGAGTTCAGGACTTCTAGGGAAGTGCAAAAATCACATTTTTGAGAAGTTTGGATTCTCAAAATGGGCATTTTAGAGATGCACTTGTGTAATTGGACTTCTTCCTTCAGAAATGCATTCCCAAAGCTTTCCAAACACCCACAAAGTATCATTGTAATTGTATGCTTTAATTTATTTCTTAATTTTTTTGACAAAATCTCTCACAATTTGACTATGTTCAGTTTCTTGCTAATTATCTGGTCATATGGGCACAAGTTGGAACAAAATTTTGAAACCAATTCGAAAAACTACGATTATGGAATTGTTAAATTAGTTTCAAATTGCAAATTTTAAAAATGTAGAGAAAAAAAGAAAGAAAGAAAATTATATTAGAATTGAAATGGTGTTGGAAACTTGGAAATTTTAAATTTTTTAATTTCTAACATATTCTGAACTACTTCTTATCCGAAAATTTTGAAATAAATTAAAGATATGGCTAAATAGTTTATTTTCAAAACTTAGGACATGGAAAAATAAAAATTCAAATCTTAGGTGCTAACATCAGTGATGAACATATTAGTGTTATTATGTCTTTATGCATATACATAATAACAATAATAATGACATAATAACACTAATAATTCATGCCAATTGTATTATAAAACAATATGAATCCACAGTCATGTGGTGTTTTTCTTTCACTTTTTTAATATGATAATGCATATCACATAAATGTAACACAAGTAAGAATAAAGTATGAGTGATAGAAACTAAGGCCTCGTTTGATAAATTAAATTTTAGAAATCAAGTTCTTCTAAAATTATATGAAATAGTTTTTCATCAATACGAAGAACTAAACTTTTTTTTGTATACCATGGAACTAAGGTGACGATACTTTAACGTTGAAATAATTTAGGATTAGATTGTTTATTACAATTTGATATGATTGTTTACTGTAGATTTATTACGTAGTTTGGTATAATTCTATTTGATTAAAAATAATCATATTTCTTTGAACATTTTGCTCATTTTATTTTGTTATTTCTAAATTTAATTTTGTTTAAAGGAAATGAAAATTTTTTCTTAGAAATTATGAAAAATGTTTGTTCTCTGCATTATATTTGTAGTTTAATACAATACGAATTCCTAATATTGGGTATAAAATTAATAATTTATAACATTTAATTATTATATATTCAACTGACAAAGTAAAGTATAAAAATGATTACTTACACAAACCTCTCCCGAGGTTGCCTTAATTACACGAACCTCCCTCCTATTTTGAGTTTACACAAAACACATCTTAATTGTTAATCCATAAAGAGTAATGAATGTTGCTGGAATTTTTTTTTTTTTTTTTGAGAAAATTATAGAGAGTAAGACGTTTTTTGAGCCAAGAGAAAATATTGGTTACAACAGTGACACCAGGTCATTGTGTCTATGTGGTGTCACCAACCAATCAAATTATTCTAATTCGTCCATTAGTCATCTACAAAAATTAGTCAGTGTGACGGTTATGCCATGTAAGCATGCTGACGTGGTGTGCTATTTTAATCTACACTATACATCTGCCCCCTATTTTCTCGGGATCATGACATGGAGTTGTCAGAAGCGAAATTGTTATTATTCCCCTAAACATAAGGGGGTATATGTTTGGTAAAGATTAAAAGGTCACGCTACATCTGTATGCTGATGTGGTGCAACAGTTACACTAAATAATTTTTGTGGATGCCTCATGGACAAATTAGAGTAATTTGATTGGTTGGTGACACTACGTAGGCACGATGACATGGTGTCACCGATGCAACCAATATTTTCTCCAATGGTGGGTAGGCTTAATTTAGTAGAAGTACAATTTAACTTAAAGTTTAGATTTTTTAGGGTTAATTACATTTTACCCATGTGGTTAGGTTTGTTTTCAATTTACTCCCTATGGTTCAAAAGTGGACACTCAACCCTCGGTGGCTGTGGACAAATTAAAATTGATGAGATTTCTATAAAAATTGACAAAAAAATTTAAAATTTATCAAAATATTAACGCCTAATTCACACTCAACACCTGGTGGTCAAAAATTTTGCCACCAAACACAATTTTGAAATTTCTGTCAAAATTGATGAAAAATCTTACCAATTTCACTTTAATCCACAACTATAGGGGTAAGTGTCCTCGTTTGAGCCACATGGATAAGGTGAAAAGTGAAAACTGGCCTAATAACATGGTGTGAAATGTAATTAGCCTTTTTTATAACTAAAAGTCTACTTTCAATTGAAAATTGTATTAATAGTAGGAGTCCATATATATTGATATGACCTTTTGCTAAACCTATATTTCAACTATATATATATATATATATATATACATATAACATATACAAGCATTATATATCCGGAAAGAACCAAAAAAAGAAAAGAAAGTAAAAGTGGTATTACAAGAGAATGCGAAATTGGTGTCAGAAACTTAAAAACCAAACCAAATCAAACCAAACAATTAATACTCAATCCAGCCATGGCCGGCTTAATCCAATATTAATAGAAATTGTATACAATAGGAATGTGTGGTAGTATTTGGAAAGTTTAATCCATTGGGAGTCTCAATTCAACCATGTAGATATAGTACATATTAACATGGTATATTTGAAAATTACAAAAAAGGTAACTCTTACTGACAGAGCAAAAAAAAAAAAGTGGACAAACCAAACCCATTAAAACTCTAAAAAAAATTAGTTAAGTAAAAGTGCATCGATTGATAAAAGTGCAAAACACTTATGGACATCGGTGCACTTATATATATTATAGATAGATAAAAGAATAAATAAAAAATAACCTGAGGACTTAATATCCGAAAACATGAGCGACAATTGAAGCGACAAGCAACTTGTACAACATATAATTAGTAAAAAGTTACGATCATGGGCACTCTCACAAACCACAATTGGCCTTGGTACTAATGACAATTCACCGTATGGTTGAGCAACAGTTTAGTTGGGAGTAAATCTATGATACCCCAAGATAGTTTCACTTCAATTGGAATAGCTTTAGAATCAGAGTACCTTGTGTTCAATCACAAGTTGATCCAAAAGATTAAGCAGAAGTGCAAAATGTATATCAACTTTTCACGCCCTCCCTCATTGAAAGACACAAGAAAACAATGAAAAAAAAAACAATAACAAAGCTCCTTGGTAATGGTGCAATTGGAGAGACTTAAATCCAAGACTCAATACCATGACAGAGAACCATCTGTTTCAAAAGCTTAAGCTATCAAAGAATATACGCGAAGATGTACATCAAGTTCTCATAATTTAAAGTATCAAATATTGGCTGGTAACAGCACAGAGATGATAATCATACTTTTACTAGTATGTGAAGTCAGATTCGCCAACTTATTGCGCGGCTCCATATTTAGGTCAGCTAAGCACCAAAACTAATATAGCACATATCATCATTGAACTTTTACCCTATGCCTAGTTATGAAGATTTTACAGAACACTACATACATGATTTGTCATTCGTACACTGTTTATGGTTTTATTTCGTGATAGGAATCAGCATTGTTCTAAAACTTCACTCCTCTAATTATTTGCAGATACATTTTTCAAATTACAACAAAAAAGCAAACAATACCGACTTAACGAGCCAAAATGAACAAGTAGAATAAGGAGAGAAAAACAGCCCCCCCCCCCCCCCGTCAACTAAAAACTCTAGGACTAAGCCTGCGACTACCACCGTAAAAAAAAATTTAAAAATTCCCCTTGCGATGTTGAGGTTTTGCAGTGACTATTACTTCACATACGGATATGATACATAGGATACAAAAGCAGAAAAATAGTAAGACAACTATATCAACTCAGCCCAAGAAGGTTGATGCAGTAATACCTATTGTCTTGCCATGTACAATAACTATCTAATCAATAAACAACAAAGAACCAGCAAACGAGTTTCAGATTTCTGTAACGACTAGCTTCTCACCTATGCTATGCACAGGAGAACAAGCTTTAGTGAAATATCAGTTGGGCGTTATTTTTTTGGTTCAGACTTTTTAAATTGACTACTTTACCTCTATCAAAGCCAAGAAAATTTAAAAATTACTCGAATCATGTAAATTTTAAGTTTATTGGGAATGAGTTGGTAGTGGAAGGGGAAGTGAAGCATATTAAACCTACTCAAAATGATGTCGTTTTGGCTAGGGGAAGTATTATTTGTATTTTAATTTGAGAAAGTTTAAAAAGTAGTCAAACGAGAGGGTAATAGACATTTGAGAAATTGTTTACTTTGGCTTTGAAAGAGAGGGTAATTTGAGAAAGTTTAAAAGTAGTCAAAAGAGAGGGTAATAGACATTTGAGAAATTGTTTACTTTGGCTTTGAAGAGGTAAAGTAGTAGTTTTAAAAAAAATTAACTGGAAAAAAAATAAATAAAAAACTAAAAAAATAAAAAATTAACGGCCAACTGATGCTAGACTTGGCAAGGGAAGTGTTACTCCAACCGAACTTGAAGTGACGTCATTGTAATTTTTAGAACCATGAGAGAAGTTCTAGTATTTTAGCTTTACCCCAGCCCAGGGAATGTGATTGTAATTATTCCTAATTTTTTCTAGTGTCGTCACTTGCTAGGAAGCACCGACGCTTCAAGTGTGTATTTGTGTCCGACATATGTCGGACACACCAAAAATGTGCTTTGGAATTTTTTATTTTATATTTGAAATCCGACACATCACCAACATGGCTCCAACAATTTCCCAATACGGTATGGGTGTTTTTTCAAGAGAAGTCTTGAAATTTGGGGCGAAAGTAGTCATGAGTACAATAAGGTTGCAAAAGAGGGGGGTTTTGAAAAGTTAAAGACATTTTATGATAAATAGAAGGAATGTCAGAAAGTTGAAGGATATTTATTAAAAAAAAAATTAAGGAAATAATATTGATCTACCCAGAATAGTTTCAAGTTGGTTGCTACATAAGCTTATATAGAATTGACCGATAGCGAGAACAGAAAGAGATCACCTGGAAAGAAGGTATTGTTGTTGGAAGGTAATTTACTTAACATCTTAGCTCTAATTTATTTTAAGAACATTGTTATTTTTATGTACATGGTTACGTGCACAATACATATCAATATCATTACTCCCTGTGTCCCATGTTAAGAGTCTCTTTTGGGAATTTTAACTATTTAAGGGGACATTTTGGACTAAGGTGAAACTTTCCAACTTTTCAATATTGTCCTTTTAGAATTTCAAAATTCTAGTGTAACATCAAAAAAAAGAGGGAGAGTTATAATAAAGGGGAAACTTGGAAGATGTACGTCAAAGTACATTGACTTTTCAAAGAGGACTCAAATGACTCTTAAATTGGGACGAAAGGAGTAATATTTTCCATGTCACCATCATATCATGTCGTGTTTCTTTTAGGATTTGCCGTATCGCCGTTTGGTCATGCATCATGTCTGTGCCACCGTGTCCGTATCGGTGCTTCTTAGGCCACTTGTCCACTTGTGGACTATGTTAGCCGGACTTGGCATAAAAGGTGCCGTGTTAGTGTCGGCATGGATATGATAAGGATACCAACATGGAATATGTGTCAGACTTACCATGTCGAATAGACATAGTTTGCTAGTAGACCCATGCCTTGCTTCGTCTACCCCTCTCTCTTCTTCTTTGATGAAAAGATGGAACAGTGACGATGTCACGATAGTTCATGCTATTCTCCATTTCTCCTTTTCACGTGAAGTAGGAGTTGTGCATTCTTGCCTTTTCCCAATAATAAATGAGATGGGCAACATTTTCTTTTTGTTGAAAAACGAGACACCTCTCTCTCTCTCTCTCTCTCTCTCTCTCTCTCTCTCTCTCTCCTGCCTTTTCATGCTAAGATGACTGGGTGAAATATGTGCTATGAATAGTTACCTTTTCCCAAAAACATAAATTAATAAAATCAATTGTGCAACAATTTTTTTGTTGAAAACGAGATGAAGGAAGCAATTTATTTTGGCTTTCTTGCACAAAAGACTTGTACTCCCTATTCGCAACTACTTATTGCTTAGATTTGGACTTATTCTCAATCTATCAATATTATCATCTACAGAGAAAATGTTATCTACAGAAAAAAAATTCTAAGCAAAAAAAAAAAATTTCTACAGAGAATGTTTTCTAGACTCAAGGTCTTGTTATCATCTTTAGGTTAGCAGTATCCTAGTGTTGACATGTATAGACCTCTAAGCAGAGCTACTTTTCCAAAAATTATTTATACTCTGTCAAAAACAAGAGTAAAATTATAATAAAGTCAGAACAATGCTATGCTTTTTAGGTTTTATAATTGTAAGTATATACGGAGTAGTATACATTTGGAGCTACGACTACAAATAATTTAGCTAATTTTCAAAATATATCTTGTTTTATTTATTGTTTGACGTGTACTCGTACCCGTACCTAAATTTTGGATCTTTTATGGCCGATTCTCGTTATCCTAAAATATTGGGGTTTACCAAGCCCGATTCTCGGATTCATATCTACACTCAACACACATACCGGGGTCCGAGTAACATAGCTTGTGGAAGCCCATGCTTCCATTTTATAATATTTTATATATGATGATATGATGTCACTGAAACTCATACCTGACAAAGCTATAATGATCAAGGCATGGGCCTTGTAGTCGACCAGTTGAGCACGCCGTAAGTCCACTTATCACTGTCTGCCCCCTGGTCCATGATACCGTGTGACACCAGTCCAAGCTAAAATTGGTGACAAAGGCGTGACAAGGCTAACCCAGAGTCAGAGGTGCTTACGTACCACTGACAAAGGCATTGGCCTCCAAACCATACCCTTGAATCTCATTAATCTCCAGAACATTTGTCCTTAGAGTCACAACATGAAGTGTTGACATATAACTAGTAGAAACGTGCATTCAGAAGGGTATGGAAACTATAACCATTTTCTAAAAAATGAACTTTTATTCAGCTTCAGTGATAGGTTTTGTACAGTCTACCAAGTTACTGACTACTCAAAATTGATACTTAACATTTCTGTTTCTGCTATTTAACTATTTAACAATACAAAGATATTTATTGACAAGTCAACCAAAGAACAAAAAATAATATACAATAAATACATTCCGAGTTCTATTTCACTTTTGGATATATATATACACATATACATGGGTTATTAGTATGATGACATAGCAGAGCACTTCAGTGGTTGAACAAATATATACATATATATATATATATATATATAAAATTGCAGGAAATTAAAGTTAGGGTCCATACCAAATACAAATAAATGTGTTAGAAAATTCCACAAGAGATCAGTCATTGCAGAACTCATGGTCTTGGTTGTCTTTGAACTGGGTGGTCGCTTTGAGAAGCATTAGTCCTAGCAGAACCATTTCTTAATCTAACTCTTGGCATTATAATAGGCTTGCAGCAGATAAGGGTAAAAACCAACTCGGTTATGAAAATAATCATGGTAGTCCATATGTATACTGTTTTCTTCCAATACCATAAAACCCTTTTGATTAAAGGAAGTTCTGACTCGAGGGTTAAGAACGAAGCATAAATTTCAGGTATACCAGCGCCTGGCCGATATTCTGCTCGTTGTTCAATTGTCACTCTTAAGCAGGAAGTAGGAATATCTCCTTCGGTAAAGCCTCTGAAGTTTATGTTCAGAGTTTGGGATTCTGATAGATAACCAGCAACTAGAGGAGCAACTTTAAGGAAAGTCAACAGAAGACGGATAGGCGGGCTTTTGAATTGTAACATGCATGGATGACGGGAACTCGCAATTGCATTACCATTAGCAGAGAGGAAATCTACCCTGACCTTCAGAGAGAGAGAAAGAGAGATCAATGTGTGATAAAAGTTTTCATCATACAAGGCTGAAAGGACAAAACAAACCAACCAAAATTGCCACCAAACTAAATGTGATTTTCAATAGAAGTTGAGCACATCATTCTGAAAGCACAAGAGAAGGGGAGGAAAAAGAAGAAGATACATCCAATAGGAAGAGGGTTCTAGAATAAATTCTTTCTTTTGTATCTGTACAAGGAAGAACATTATTTCCAGCAGTTTGAACAATAACAAATACTTCTAAGTACACATGGTCCACAATTGTCAGAATATAAACCCAATCTGGCCAAGCTCCCTTGGTTATTTCATATGGCACCACTCTTCTCTTCAGTGCATTATTTTTATTTTTATTTTTATTTTTTCTTAATCTCTTGAGTGTAAAAATATCCCAGAAAAAGCCTAATTGCTCAAGTAGAGAAGCACGGCTTCTCAAGTCGCTTGATAATCGATTATAAAAGGTTGCTATGAATACAAAAATTGGAACCCGCTAACAACTTTCTATTGAACAAAAAGTACCCAGAACGCAATTAGTAAGGAAAGAATCTTCTTTCTCCACGTATGGACCTCAATACTCAGATAAAAGTCTTACTACTAGGCAACCACTTGCTTTATGCCAAATTATCATCTCTCGCCTTTCAAAAATTTCCCACGATACATCATATATGCCAAAGGATACAAAGCTATGTAGCACTGGGTACTGACACGTGACATGGGTACGGATACGGGTACGATGCGGGTACGGGGGTACGGCAATTTCCAAAAATGTAGGGTACCGGTACAGGTACGGCTAGGGTACCTTGAATAAAAATATATTTTTAAAAGCATACTTTTAATAATTAAAAAAAGAAAAAGAAAAAGAAGAAGATTGAACAACACTACTACATATTAATCCATAGCATATTAGCAAATAAGTAGTCTAAGGACTAAAAAACATTGTTTTAGCATTACAAATTGTCAAATCCACAACATCAAGGGAAAAAAAAAAAAGAAAAAAGAAAAAAGAAGAAGCAATTGCACTAAGTACCCACGCCGTACCCACGAAGTACTCACCCCGTAACGCCCATAGTTGTACCCCCATAGTTTTAAAAAATTACAATCTGACCCTGTGCTGAACCCACAAAGTACCCATGCCGTACCCGAGCCGTACCCAAGTTGATTCCTTCACTTAAAAGTATCAGGACACCGCTGGAGGGGTACCCGACACGTACCCAGACGTATGGTACAGGTGTCGGTGTCCCCCAAGTACACGGTACGGATACTTCACTCAAAATGGAGTACCCATGCTTCCTAGATACAAAGTCCCTCTGTTATAATACAAGACAAAATAATGCAACTCTCAAGGACACGTCGCTTTTTGAAAACAATTTCGCAAGTGTAACAACAAATAGAAGCTATCAGTGCACCATACAACCCATAGCACGAAGCGGAAGAGCAGGCGGAAGCGGAAGCAGAAGCAGGAGCGGGGGCGGGGACGGGGAAGCGTTAAACTCTAAGAGGTTCAAAGGTTAGGAGAATCCAAGAATCGTCCATACATTTCAGCCATACATATTATGTATTTAATTCATGAAAAGGAATTTGGATTGAAATAAGATATTGTCGTAGATTTGTTTTTGAAAATCTTAAACCATGCTTACCGACATATAAAATTTTCCTCGCTAGAATGTTTGAGCAAGATAAGAACTTGAATCTAGTTATAAGCAATTTGAAACTTGGCTGTGATGGGAGCAAGTTTCTAACATGAGGGGAGCGAGGTTCCGACAAGCTTCTAAGTAAGAAATGCGGAATCAAGAGTCTGAGGTGGGAGCGTGACCACTTTACAAGGCTCCTACTTCTAACAAACAACCTAAAAATGCAAGTACCCACTTTTGCTCCACTCTAAGCAAAGTGTTGGGATTTTATTATTATTTTTTTTTTGTGTGAGAAATTTATTCATTAAGAAGAAAACCAACAACGCAGAACAAAAAGAGCCACTCAGTCCTCTTGATGCCCTTCCTCAAACATAAAGCTAAGGAATGGTAGAGACCGGGATGGCCCAGAGAGATTCTAAAAAGAAGCCCATTGGGCAAAGTTATGTGCTACAAAATTAATGGACTGGACATATGTCTAATCTTTGGTTCAATTCTAAGTTGCACGAAGCGGGAGAGGGGGCGGGGGTGGGAGAAGGGGCAGGAAAGCGCTAAACGTTACGAGGTTTCAAAGGTTTCTTCTTGAGCGGGGCGAGAGCAGAAGCGGGGCTGGGGGCAGGGGCGGGGAGCGTGACCACTTTTAAAAGTCCTGCTTCTAAGGTTCAATTGATCACAAAAGGGCTCCTCTTAGAGTGGATCTTCCATATTCATGCTTGCCAGCGCAAGTTTTCCCATCATTCCACCAAGCAACGACCACTGGTGTTCCATAAACACGTCTACAGTGATATTGGCACGACCAAGAATTTAATAATCCTCACCAAACCACGCAGTGAATGGTTTGTATACATGAAACCTATGTTACGACTCTCCTACTACCCCCAAGTATCCCCGTATCCGACCCCCGTACCCAATTTCGGAAACTCGGATCCTCCACAAGTGAAGTTCAAAAGGTAGGAAGAAGCTCAAAATTGTGGGCAAAGAGGTTTCTAACTATTAATTTTAAGAAACATAGAATGTTTATACGTTCAAAAGATGTCCGCATACCCGTATACAACGTTTAGACACATGTCCCCGGATCCTAAGATTTGGATTTAGAGGAGGTCGAACACATAGATACACACCCCCACCCGACCCCCATACCCGAGTCTGGGTAACATAGCATGAAACATTATTAGCTTAATAGTTGTTTCAACTGTCAAAGGGAAAATAACTTCAACTATCAATATGTTATGCATGCAGTCTAACACAAACGGTTCAAAGCATTCTCCGTGGCTGAGACATCTTGCACGAGACGTCTCAGCATCTTTGGGCACCAACATGAGACCGATATTGGAAGATATGGAAGAATGAAGATTTGTGGGACCAAGTCATTTGGTCTAGATTTGACAGCAAAGAATTCCAAAATATTCCATAGAGAATATAGATTTTATGGGAAGATTTGAATTAATTAGGGATGAAATCTTATTGTAATCTTACCATTTACAATATGATTGTAATCATAGGAGATTTGATCTTATCTCTAGGTTTCCAATCTTGTCTCTCATTCTCACCCTATATAAAGGGTTGAAGCATTATAAAATGATTATCCCAGTGAAATATAATCTCTTTTTTATTTAGAAAATCCTACAACTCCAACCTCTTACATAAATATAGTGAGAGACCTTTTTTCAAAGGCGCGGCTAAAGCTCAGGCTCAAGCGGGCTCAGCCTTTGCGCCTCGCCTTGCCCCAAGCGAAGCCCCTTCAAACAGGCTCCGCCTAGGCGCACTTTTCTTGCGCCTTTTCTTGCAAGCCCAAGGCGCAAAACCCGCGCCTCAATAAATTGTGCGTCAATAACTTAGTTAGGCATGCATCCAATGCCTATATATATATATATATATATGTAACTTTTTTTTTGGGTCAAAACCTCTGAAGCACCGACACTTTATTTTGGCTCCCGTATCAGTGTCGACATTGAATCTGACACTAACACAACCCGATACGCTCCCGACACGAGTCCTGTTACTTTATTCCCGACACGCTCCCAACACGAGTCCTATTATTTTATTCCATTTTCTTGGTCCGACACGTTACCGATACACTCCCGACACGAAATGGGTATTTTATACACTTACTTTGAAATATTGGGGGTAAAACTCTAATTTTTCTAAAGTTTTAATAAATTTTGGATGTATATGAAAGTTTTTTAAATAAAACATGGGTTGTAAACAAAAACAAAAGAACTTCACTCTTTAAAAGATATATATTTAAAAAAAAGGATCTTTTTTTATCTTTCTCGTTACGAGAGAGAGAGAGAGAGAGAGAGAGAGAGAGAGAGAGAGAGAGAATCTTACACTTTTGTGGAACTCCGCCATAATAAGAGATTAGGGGTTTTTAAATCTGAATTTTCCAATCTATGGTTATTGTATATGCTTCAGTTTAGGATTTTAAACTTTTAACTTCAAACTATGGTTAGATACGTGATGTATGTAATGTATGTGTTTTATATTGTTGTCCATTAGGGTTTTATGTGGTATATGTTTTTATTCATTGGCTTTGTTATTGATAATGTCATAACATTGTTGTGATCTATGTGCTTGTATGCCAATTTTGATTAGACATGGTAAATATACATTTTTATAAAATATTTTAGAGAAATTGTGTCCCCGACGTATCGTATCATGCTTTTTTGAGAAATGTCGTGTCGACTTATTCGAGTCGTGTCGTATCCGTGTCGCGTGTCCATGTCGGTGCTTCATAGGTCAAAACGAATGCCTATATTCAGACCAACTAATATTACCTTTAGACCAGACTCATGACCCACCTCTTATTAGATTTAGCCCCATATTAAGACCCATTAGGCCATTGCAATTTCCCAAACAAGGGTCATTAACCAACACTAAAACTCTTCCTATTGGTTCCCAAATTTTGAAAGGGATAGGAAAAGAGAAAGGGAAAAGCAAAATTGTACAAATAATTCACACGTGAGTTAAATTTCAAGTTTTGTGATAGTTTCATTCTTGATTAGGTCTTTACTATGTTGTTTTAAGGTCAACTACTTTGTGAAGCATCGTAGAGACAAGTTACTAATTAGCCAATTGAGCTAATAGGTCAAAATCATGGTTCAAAGTCGCGGTATCGGCGGACGATGAGACGACTCGGTCGCTGCACCGCGGCCTAATATTGGGCGATACGCAACGATACACTAGATTTAAGATTCAAAAAATATGAAAAAATAATGAAAAATTCTAAAATAATAAAAATAGCAAAATTGGGTTAATAGATTATCATAATACACAATGTACCAATCATTAAATCACATATTATTCAATTCACACGTTGCTGATGATAACTCTATACACATAATTGGATAAAAATTGTTCAATACTACCAATGGAGTAATGCTATGCTCCTCAAATTTTGCATCACAAGTGCTTCCCAAATACATGTGGCAATGGAACCACCCTCAATAATGGTAGGACCACTTCAACATACTCCAATCAAAATCAGGTGGTCCCACTGTCACATGTATTTGGGAAGCATTTGTGATGCAAAATTTGGTAAGCATAGCATTACTCTTAACAAAGACCCACAAAAATTTGAAAATCCTCTCATTTAAAAAAATAAATAAATAAAATTAAGGAAAGTGTTAGTATTATATAAATATATACACATTACAGATACATAACCCATAGTTCACAGCCCCTCTGACCCTCTCTAATTCTGAGCACCGACACACACACACAGACATCCACACACACACTTATACACACCGACATCGACACACACACACACACACACACATCAACACACACCGACATTGACACACACACACATGCACCGACATCGACACATACGTCAACTGTTCGACACATACAAAAACACACTTCGACAGACTCACACACACCCCACTGTACCACGATACATTTCGTTGAGTATCAGCCCTCTATCTCATATCGGACCCTCACGATACCAAGTTGAATCGGCTGATACGTATCAATATCAGCTGATACTTTGAACCATGGACTCAAAATGTACCTTAGTTTGATGTTATACTAACTTACATGTTATGTCAATTATTGAGTTCTAAGGTGCGCCGTGCGCCTTACTTCGCTTACACTCACGCTTTTTTCTGTGCCTTGTGCCTAGTCGCCGGGAGGCATTTGCGCTTAAGTGTGCCTCGCGCCTTTAATAACTATGAGTGAGAGAACATTATTGTAGGGGCAATTATGATATGAACAACTAAGATGTTGACTAGATTGTTTTTAAGTAGCTTATTTCACAAATAACAAATATTCTTAGATCGTTTTTTTTCTTAAAAAATAATAAATTTATTATCTTGTAAGCATATATCACAAACGTGTGCATGTATTGAAAAATTAGAAAATATTACATATGGTTGATGGTTTATTTCACTTATTTGACACACTAATTTTGCTGTGCTTGTTGTTTATTAGATTTTAATTTTTATATTTTCTGAATCTCAATTGTGCTTATTCTGTCTTATCGCTCACATGACACCGAGTCATCTCCGAGATATAGAACCGAATCAACAACACGAAAAAACTGCCTATTCCAAGGAGGTGGGAAGGGCTTTCAGCCTAGACCAATCTTCTAGGTTCAATTCTTTTCTTTCAAAGAAGGGCTAGATCTGTCTAGAGTCTAGACGGCCTCGGATACCACGATTTTGAAGCATGAAGACGAATTTAACAAATTTGTTACCAACTCACAGTATTTCCGTCACATACCAAAGTATAAAGATTTCAATCAAACAAATCCTAGAACTATCCACTTTCAATAACCCAAAAGACAAACCTGGAAGATCCCAAGATTTCTGTTGTAGTCCGACTCCGGCAATGTCAATGAAACAGTAACCCGCAATTTGTGATTAGGAGGTACAACACGTGGCTCCCTAAGCTTCCCTACTTCAATCTTATCCCCACAGTTCACGCCACAATAGGCATCTGGGCAAGATATCAATGGCACTAATGCAACTGGGCTGTTCTTTGTGTAATCGAGATTCAATGTTTCCTTCATTCGAATCGGCTCTACCACCAAGAACCTCATTACAAAACCACTAACCACAAATGCTGAGACCAATAAAGTGACCAAAACCAAGCAAACATATATCGACAACAACAATCCCCAGCCAAATCGTAATGCAAATTTCCAAGTTGATTTATGTTCCTTTAACCATTCTCCTATATACTGCCAAACACTAGCATGTATAATATCCCACACTCCAAGCAACCTTCTTGTCAAATACTCTCTACCATGCCTTACAATACGAAAAGGATCAATCACAAACAAGTATGAACTATATAGTAACCGGATTGGAAATGTGAAAAAGCTAATCAGTAAATTTAGTTGAAACCCAATAGCTTTAATTACCAATCCAGCTAAGGAAAAAAGAAAATTAGACGAAGATTCATCAATTTGGACCGGACGCGAATCTACTGAAGCCGAATCGTTGATTATTTCGTTATTTGCAATTGTTATTGCAGAATTCTGTTCGTTTACACTACCACTAACTCCTCCTGAGTTGAATCGAACCTTAAACGAATCCGAATTTTCACTCTCCGCTTCATTTTCCTTGGAAAATCTAAACTTTCTCTCTCTAGGCGTAGCAGTTGTATCACTAGTAGTGGCGTCATCATGAATCAGATTAGCTTCGGAACTTACCGCGGAATTAGGGTTAGGGTTCTTCGACCCATTACCGGAGGCGTCTCTGCGAATGCGTTGGGAAAGTGATCGCCGGCGCCGGACGCCAGTCGGAGAGGAAATTTCCGGTGAGGGATTGGGTTTGAGCGATTCGTTAGCATTGAGTTCGATTGGTTCGAGCTGAGAAATTGACGATGAGGGCGAAATGGATTGATCTGGATCATCGATGTCAAGGCAATCATAGAATGGGAATTCATCGAGAGCATCGAAGAAATGATCATCGTCGTCGTAGTTGTTTATTGATTTAGAGTCTTCCATAGAGAATTGTGGTTGCTTGCTATGTATAAAAGTATACATAGATATAGAGGAGTCTTCCATAAAGAAGGTTGGGGTTCCGTTTAGGTTGTGAGTAATTAGTAATGAATAATGATTGGGGCACAAAAGGATACAAAAAACTTCCACAAAATGAGTGGAAAGTCTATGTGGCACAGTGGGACCCGGCAGCAATTAATGGAAACAATGCTTAATTGCTGGCGGGTCCCAGTGTGCCACATAGACTTTCCACTCATTTTGTGGAAGTTCTTTGTATCTTTTGGTGCCCCTAGCATTGTTGTTAAAGAAAATATAAGTAATGTGGTTGGACTATTACTAATCAACAATGCTAGGGGCACCAAAAGATACAAAGAACTTCCACAAAATGAGTGGAAAGTCTATGTGGCACACTGGGACCCGCCAGCAATTAAGCATTGTTTCCATTAATTGCTGCCGGGTCCCACTGTGCCACATAGACTTTCCACTCATTTTGTGGAAGTTTTTTGTATCCTTTCGTGCCCCAATCATTATTCTTTCTTTAATTACTAGTCAAAATAGTTAAAATGTTATTTTAATTAATCATTTTTAAGTCCCAAACTCTAACCATATTCACTATCTGTATCTGACCAAATTACCCGCTTCATCTTTTTCCAAGAAAAAAAAATAGTGTCCTCTCTCTCTCATCCTCCCATGGCCATTATTACCACCACCCCTACCTGACCTCCGTTTACCACCTTTGGCGACCACCACGGCAGCTAACACCATCGCCACCACCATCGCCGGCTACCACCACCAAAACAAACCTCTCTCCCTCTCTCTCACTCTCATCCTCCCATGGCCACCATTACCACCACCCCTACCTGACCTCCGTCCACCACCTCCGGCGACCACCACGACAACTAACACCATCTCTACCACCATCACCGGCCACCACCACCACCACCAATATAGATCTAGATCGCCACCGCCACCAACACCATTGCCGCCTATACCATCGGCCTCCATCACCACAACCAAACTAGATCTGGATCTGATTTAATTTTACAAAACAGATCATCACCATTTGATTATTATGATTGGCTTGCTATGATCTGGATCTGATTTGATTGTTCAACACCATCACCACTACCATTTTATTGTTTTGAACAATTCACCACCATTGATCTAGGCTTGGTAGGATGTTACACTCTTAAGAGAAATTCTTCTTAAGATTATTATCATAAGAGAAATTTCTCTTAAGATTTCCAAATGTCCTCAACTGAAATTACTCTCTAATTTTAATCTCATCAAGCAATTGAAACTAGTATGGATGTCTTCCCAATCCCCTTTCATAACACATCATGGTTCACCAAGATGCAAACACTCATTGAATGAGCATTTAGCACGTTGACTAGCCTTCAGCATACGTGAAAATTAACTTAGGAGATCCTAAGTCAAATTTCACTTAGGATGTATCCTAAGTCAAATTTGACTTAACATTTTTCCACTTAAGATTTTTGTTGTGCTTTGCTTGTACTAATTGGGGAGACTCAAGTTTCAAAAGAAATGGGAAGGTTATTGTTTGTAGGTTCCACACTAAGTGCTCAAAAAAAGCTTTGATCTAGAATTATTTTTGTCCAATAAGTGACATTGATTTGGCAAATACACTGATCGGACTGAATTGACACTCGTGGAAATTCTTTCAGTTCTAAGTGGCGCAATCTAACAAGCAGCAAGAATAATATCACATCCTAAGTGAAATTTCAGTTAAGATTTCACATCCTAAGTGAAATTTCTCTTAAAATATCATATTGTAAGTGATAGAGAAGGTGGTTGCAGGAGGTCAAGAGGTTCGAGATGATAGAGTTCAGATTCATTGCAGTAGCTAGTTTAGAGAGAGAAAGAAGAGAGAGGAGGTAGTGGCTGGCGAGGTCTTTATCTACATTGCAATAATGATTTTAGAGGGCGAGCTTCGAGACAAGAGGCTTGAGGAGTGCGAGTGGTTGACCAATCCCGCCGGTGGCGCCTAACACAGTGACTTTTCGATGAGGTGCCGACTTCGATGAGTGGCTAAGGCATAGTAGATGAGAAGAAGAGGAGGAAGAAGCTACTCCTCATCAACATTGGAGCCCCCTTCATCGTATTTCAAGAGAAAAAGAGAGAGGGACGAAGGTGGTGGTCATCGGAGATGGTGAGGGTGGTTGTGGCCAGAGTTGGCAAGGGTGGTGGTCGAAGGTGGCGTGGGTGGTGGTAATGGTGGCTAAGGTTTGGTTGGGGTTAGAGGATGAAGATGAGGGTATGGCTAGAGTTTGGTTGGGGTCAGAGTATGAAGCTGAGGGTATTTTGGTCTATGGACATTGGGAGGACTTATTCCCAATGTGTATTTTAAGTTGTCCATAATCCCAATAATTCTACTCTTAATGACATTTTCACCAATTTTCCTTAGTTTTTATACAAAAGTTGAAAAAATAAATGCACTCTCTCTCCTCAAATGAATATGATATTTATTATTCTTCATTAATTTACTTTTGGGTAATTACCCATATAACCCATATCCACACTCTCTCCTCAAATATGGAGAACCAAAAAGGGGTTCCCCAAAATGGAGAACCATTTGGGGAACCCGTTGGAGCTCTAAAAATGCACTCTGGTTCCCCAAAAATAGCTAGAAAGTGACTATGGGTAGGGAAAGAAAAGGTCTGAAATAGGGTAAATTATGTCAACACCCCCTCAACTATGACCTATTTTCTGTAAAACCCCTTAGTAATAATTTTAAAAAAAAGGGTTAAATACATTTAACCCACACCCCCCCCCCCCCATCCTTTGTGTGGTTAGGCGCGTTTTCACTTTACCCCTTTGTGCTTTAAAAGTGGACACTTAACCCCCTGTGGTATCGCACTAAAGTGAAACTATTAAGATTTCTCTCGAAACTGAAGAAAACTCTTAAATTGGCCAAAAAATAATAATAGTTAACCCCCTGTGTGAGGTTAATTTTGGGGTTAATCCTCTTTGTGGGGATAATGCTGCCATTTAACCCGCGTATATAGGGCTGGTTTTTAACACTTAATCTATATAGGGGGCTAATTTTGGTGTTAACTACCTATGTGTGCCACTAAAACTCTCCTATATGGAGCTAATTTTAAATCTTAATCCCTCTGTGGGGCTATTTTGAGAGAAATCTTAGTAGTTTCACTTTAGTCCAAAACCACAAGGGGGTTAAGTGTTCACTTTTGAACCACATGAAGGTAAAGTGAAAACGGGCTTAACCAAGGGGTAAAATGTACTTAACCCTAAAAAATGTAAATTACACCAACACCCCCTCAACTATGACCCTTTTTCACTAATACCCCAATTGAAGTGCGACTGTCAAGGACAAACCTATAGAGAGACCTGGGGGGCCATGGTGTTAGGGATATATACTAAAAGTCATGCTTTATATAGTTGATTTATTATTTTAATAATATTAGTTATTCCATTTTTATGAGAATCTGTGTGGGAAATTTTTGCATTATATTGTTTATTCAATATTGTGCATATGTATATCTTATTCTACATAGTAGGTGGTTTGGTGTGTAGAGTTCGGCTTACACAGGGAAGATCAGACCATCGAATCTTGTCGATTGTAAGATTTTGGTTTACAGTCTTAGATGGGATTTGACACACCATCGGTAGGTCTGCAGTATGGTGATGTAGTAGGTTTGTCTTGACTAGGGGAAACGGTATAGTTTCATCTCACTATGCTGGTACACTTTGTGTATTAAACGTGACTGACTTGGGGTAATTATCTTTGTACTGACTTATAGGATAATGAATACCTCATGACTATTATGAGTGCTTATGCTCTAAATCCTAAGTTAATTTACAAACACGTACATTTGATATTTACACTTTGATCCCTAAAAGGGTGAGATCCTTAACTGGGTCAATACTGATTGGATTGGATCACAAAATTAATTGTGTTGTGGATATTAATTAATGATGGAATCCATGTCTCAATTTTTGGATTGATGGCATCCCTTTGAGAAAGCTTATAAGTTTTGATTATGTCAAATCCAGCAGGTGGATTTTGTATCCGACATATCAGATAAGTTAAAACAGAGGATCTCAAGGAATTTTTAGAGATTTATTAAATATAATTGTCAGTAATTATATTTAATTAATGGATATCTGTAATCTTAACATGGGGAGATAATAAACATTTAATAAAATGGAGCTCAAAATATATTTTTGAGGTAATGGTAGGAGTGTAATTATAATTCTTTAGTGGTATGAATTATAATTTATAGAAATAGGAATCTGATTTAGATCGAATTAGGGTTTCCTAATTCCATAAGGAAGCCTATTCCTTATTAACTTCTTATGGTCCCTATCGTAGCCTATATATATATATATGCTGCTTGGGCTCTCTTCTCAGTTTGTGTTTTTCCATCAAGAGTATTATAACTCAGAATAGAAAAGAGAGCGTAAAAAGGGAGAGCAAAAAACAGAAAGGATTTCGAAAGAGCCCACACTTAGTTCGATATTCTGGCAGTAGAGGAATACGATAGAAGATCGTGAGCTATTATCGAGCCTGTGTTCTCGATTTGTCTACTACAGCAAACTGTTTTTGCAGTTCAAGGTAATCCTAGTTCTGCCCTTGTAGGGTTATTATAGCTTTTCACTTAATTTTTGCAGTACCAACTCATACGCGCTGTCAACGAATTCTGGGAACGTAATTTTCTAACACATGGGTCCCTCAAACTTGACTCTTGAGTTTCGATCGGTGACTATGATCGGTGAATGAGCGAAGATCGTCGGTACCATTGGTTAGTCTGCTTCACGACGACGACGGCGACGGCGTCACAGCTAGCAGCGCCTTTAGCCATCAAATTCGTCCAGACCTCCAGGTAATATTTTCTGTCTCTTTATCTCTCTCTAGACTCTAGTTATGCTCTTGTAGAGATATGTGTATGTATATTATATAATATGTTTTTCAATTGTGTCGATTCTTAAAGAATTGAAACAAGTTGTTTAATGTGAATGTGCTTTTGTGCTTGCAAGTGCAAGATTTATATAATATGCTTTTTGAAGCTAACTTGTAAAACTGCAATAGTAAAAGATTTAAAATATATTATTTATAAGATTTAAAATATGTTCTATTGTCTTTTGTTTTGTTTTGGGGTTTAGTTTAACTTAAATAGAAAATAGAAAAGGGAAGTAGAAATGTGGGGGTTCGTACGACTGTAGACATCCCATTTTGTCGGCTATCAGATTTAGGAGACATAGCTCAGTGGTTCACAATGATCGAAAAAGACTCAAAAAGGACTCCTAGAAGTTAGTTCTATCTCTCAAAATACTCAGAATTACCAAAATGCCCTTGAAAGCCCCAAAACTCCCGGAATTGGGCCAAAAGTTCTGATAACATGCTACGTCATAAAAATACTAAAAATGAGTTTTAAAGCAAAATCAGATGAAATTGTTAGCTCCCAGAGACCCCCGGAAGTCCCGGAAGTTCCCCGAAAGTCCCCGTTGACCGGTTTGACCTAGGATTGAACAAGTTTGACCAAGGATTGACCAAAATCGTCCAAATTTTTCGAAAAGCTCCGAGATCATTCTAGATCATGTGGAAAGTACTAAAACAAGTTTTGAAATAAAATCAAACAAAAATGTCAGCTCTCGGGAGCTCCCAGAGGTTCCCAGAACTTCCTAGAGGTCCCTAGTTTGACCATTTTGACCAAAAGTTGACTTTAAAATCGGAGCACCTATCATTTTTCAAATATTTTTCATGGATATTAGAGGTCAATATCTTTCCAACGGTATATCGCACATAATTCCTGGATTTAAAACGAATTTATTATGAATTTCTAAAGGTGAAAAAGGCGATCAAATCAACTTTTATCGTGAATACTACAAAACTTTTCAAAGTGACCTATCTCCGAACTATTTTTTATGTAAAGTAGACTCTATTACTTTTCCAACGGTATATCACAACCTCAATTTGGAGTTCATATGCATTTTCTGTGAATTTCGGACGAAATAGGGCCTTTTCGCGAATACCGGGACCTCTGGGGGGCTAAATACAATTTTCTGGGCATCTGAGGAGCAGTGCCGCGGCGGCACATGGTCAGTGCCACGATGGCACTCAACTCCCGCAGAGTCCATTTTTGTAATTTATTTTGGGAGTCCAAATTGAATAATTGAAGATCAAAATGTTGTAGTTTTATGTTCACAGATGTTTGGGACCAATGGGAGCACTTTCTAAATCCCAAAACCACCCCAAATTGGCCTATATAAACCCCCCTTTGCTCTTCATTTTAGGGGAGCCAAGTGCAAAGTTTGAGAAATTTGCAGAGAGAAAGAGAGATAGAGATAGGTTTAGAAGTGAGAAAGTGAGCTTCTCCCACTGATTTTCTATAAGAAAGTGAGTTCTAATCTTGTTTTCTTCCATTATCTCTCATATACTTCACATTCAAATACCCCCCTAATCACCATTCTTGAGCATTCTTGAGTTAGGAAGCTACTTCCATGTCCAAATATCAATATCTATGAGTGAAACACCAGGCTACAAGTCCAATATCACATTGATTATCATCTATTGATTGTTGTTTACTTGCTTGTTTGCATATGTGTTCATCTCTTCTTCCCCCATTTCTTCTTGATTTTTCTTTGATTACTTATTAGTTTATCATCATCTAGATGATGACATGAAGTTTGAGGTGAGTGAATCCTTATGGATAGTAGCTCTTGACCTCAAAAACATGTTTGATAGATGATGATTCTAACTTCAATACTTCCAAAGTATTCTTGAAGTTATGCTCAAATGGAAACAATGCTCTCCAGCAATCTTGGAGGTTCTTGACATGAGTTCAATATTGATATTTCAAGTGGTCATAATCTCCATTTAAGTGCTGAAAGTATACTCTCAAAACCTCTATTTCAAAACTCCTCTTAAACCCCTCATTTTGATTTTAAAGAATAAAACCATAGTTCTTCCCAAAACCTTCAAAACAGTGAACAATCTGAGTTCAAAGATTTCTCTAGGACTCAATACTCAAAGTATTAACATGAGACCACTTGGAAAGCCTTCTTAACTCATTAGAGAACACCTATGATTTTTGGTTTGACTTGGAAACACTTGAAAGGGATCCATTTGGACCCAAACATTCTTTCCAGACATTTTGTTTTTGCTGTCACAGCAGCTTGGTTGACTTTAAACTTGTTTTCCAGAAAATTTTTCCAACATAAATGGTCCTAACTCATTTTGACCTTGAACTTCAGTGTCTTAGGGAACTTTTTGTATAATAAGGGCCTCTAGATGTTTTGTTTTCATTTTCTAAGAGTTTCCAACATTTCAGTCGACAGTACGGACTCTATTTCTGAGTAACCTCTATTGTTAATATGATTTCTCTCAATCTATAATAGTTATTGAGATTGGCTTTTTGAAATGTGTTCTATACACAATAAGGATGATCTCCATGAAAAATCATGCATTGAAAACATTTCTAACCATACTGTTCAATTTCCACAAGATCAAGTCACTGTTCTGTCCACTATTTACAGCAAGTACACTTTTACTTTCATTCTTTAATTTGATGTTCATATGCCTTCCAAATTAGTTCATCTCTTAGGAAGTAATTCATATGCATTCATGCATATTTTAGACTTCTAAGTCACTTTAGAAAGTCTATGTACACAAACACACTACAACCTTTGCACATTCAAGGATCATACATTGCATCCATGCAAGATTTGTGTTTTTTGTGACTCCCAATCTAAGAAGATTGTAAGGAATGAATTCGATTATACGTCCATGCTTCCCTCGATCTAATCTTCCTTTCTCATCCGTCCCGGGGATTGAGAGGTCTTCTTTCCTTCAAGATTAACATGCATCATTCTAGCTTGCTAAGCATTTTTTTTTTATTTCTTTGATTAATTTGTTTCAAGAACAATTCATATCCCCTTTAGATTAGGAAAACTTTATTACTTGATATGTGATTAGACGATTTTTCCTAGGTTTGTTTGTGCGATCTTTCACTTTACATTGTGTGATACTTTGCTTAGATCTTGAATGATATCTCATCTTTAAATCTTCCATTTTCAAGTTTCTTATGTGATGTAATATACTATCATAGTATTAACTGTCGAACCAAACATAGTAAAAGATGATTATTTGGATGCTAATTTAGTCCCGTCGAAAGACGGGGCGAGTTGAGGGTATTTTAGTCGTGACAAAGGCTCCTTCCTCTCTCATACCAAAACCCCGAGCCAAGTTCTTTGGTTATGAAAGGCTGGTGCCCTTTATCTGTTTGGGTGAGTCAAATTGGGTTTCTTGGTTCCCTAAAGACCAAGTGGCGACTCTGTATCTGTTTTCAACAGACCTACTTCTTGTTTTCTTTCAAATCAATTTCAAAACAAAGTAAAATCAATTCCGAAACCTCGGAAACAGAAACGGGAGTGGACGAAGGATTCCGCGTGTCCACAATCTGGCGAGTCTGCCGGGGATTTTTATTTTTCAAAACAAAATAATACAGAGGTTTGACTCATAAGAAGCATCCTTAACATCATCTTTTCACTGTGTCTGGTTCACTGCATTACACTTCTGCATTTCCCCATTCGATTGTGTCTGAAACGCAGTGCTGACATTGTTTAGGTCTTGCTGTGCCAGGGCACAAGTCACCGTTGATACTGTACCATCCAAGGTATATCAAAAAGAGTAAAAACCTCTGTACTGTCTCTCTGACGATATATTGGAACTCTCGTCAGTGGACCCTCTCTGACTAAACCCAGCCTTTGCATATAGATTCTTGTAGAACCTTTCATAGGACTATTCATTTATCTTTTCAGATAGGACAATGTGATATAACTGTTGTATACCCTAGTAGGATTACCTGCACGGTGTAGACGCTTATGTGGCATAGAACAGAACCTCTTTCTTATGATTCCCAAGGCAATCACTCACATGAGATTACATTGAGTTGACATGCCTAGGCACCATGATAAGGATGTCTGCTCCATGTTTACAAAGATATACACCGAAACCTTGTTTGTTGGTCCTAAGACATAGGAGTATGAAAACTTGCTAGACAGTATGATCACCATCATCACTTGTTCTCGTCATTGTGGACACGCGGAATTCTACCTCTTTTGTTTGAGATTTGTTTTGGAAAAGGAAAGGAAAAAGGTCTGTTGAAAACAGATACAGAGTCGCCACTTGGTCTTTAAGGAACCAAGAAACCTAATTTTGACTCACCCAAGCGGATAAGGGCACCGGCCCTTCATAACCATAGAACTTGGTTCGGGGTTTTGGTACGAGAGAGGAAGGAGCCTTTGTCACGACTAAAACACCCTCAACTCGCCCCGTCTTCCGACGGGCCTCAATTAGCATCCAAATAATCATCTTATACTATGTTTGGTTCGATAAATAATACTATGATAGTATACTACATTACATAAGAAACTTGAAATGGAAGATCTAAAGATAAGATATCATTCATAAGATCTAAGCCAAATATCATACAATGTAAAGTGAAAGATCACACAAATAAACCTAGGAAAAATCGTCTAATCATATATCAAATAATCAAGACTTCCTAATCTAAAAGGGGGACATGAATTGTTCTTGAAACAAATAATCAAAGAAATCTAAATATGCTTAGCAAGCTAGTATGATGCATGTTAATCTTTGAGAAAAGAAGACCCCTCAATCCCCGGGACGGATGAGAAAGGATGATTAGATCAAGGGGAAGCATGAACGTGTGATCGTGATCATTCCTTATAATCTTCTTAGATTAAGAGTTACAAAAACCCCACATCTTGCATGAATGCAATGTATGTATCTAAAATGTGCAAAGGTTGTAGTGTGTTTTGGGTACATGGATTTCTAGAATGGCTTAGAAGTCTAAAATGTGTATGAATGAATGAATGAAATCAATCATGGGATATGTACAAATGTAGTATGAACTACTCCCTAAGATATGAACTAATTTGGAATGCATGTAGGTATCAAATCAAAGAATGAAAGTTGAAATGTGCTTGCTGTGAATAGTGGACAGAACAGTAGCATGATCGTGTAAAAATGGAAAAGAGGGGTTAGGAATGTTTTCAACGCATGATTTTTTATGGAGATCTTCCTTATTGTGTCTAGAACACTACCCAAAGGCCAATCTTGAATAGCTATCATAGATTGAGAGAAATCATATAAACAATGAAGGTCACTCAGAAATAGAGTCCGTACCGTCGACTGAAATGTTGAAAAATCGTAGAAAATGAAAACTAATGATTTAGAGGCCCATTTTATACAGAAAGTTCCCTAAGACATTGAAGTGGAAGGGAAAAAATAAGTTAGGACCACTCCTTTTGGAAAAGTTTTCTGTAAAACAAGTTGGAAGTGGACCTCGCTGCTGTGAGAGTAAAGACAGAATGTCTGGAAGGAATGTTTGGGTCCAAATGGACCATTTCCAAGTACTTCCAAGTCAAACCAAAAATCATGGGTGTTCTCCAATGAGTTAGGAAGACTTTCCAAGTAGCCTTGCATCCATATGTTGAGTATTAGGTTCTAGAGAAATCTTTGAACTCAGCTCACTTACTGTTTTGACTTATTATTTTGAAGATTTTGGAGAAAACAAAGTTTTGTTTCTTGAAATCAAAATGAGAGGGATTGAGAGGGGTTTTGAAATAGAGGTTTTGAAAGTATATTTTCAACATCAAATAGAGATTATAACCTCTTGGAATATCAACATCAAACTCATCATCAAGAACCCCCAATATTATTGGAGAGATTTACTTTATTTTGAACACAACTTCAAAAATACCTTGGAGGTATTGAAGTTATGATCATCATCTATCAAACATGTTTTTGAGGTCAAGAGCTACTATCCATAAGGATTCACTCACCCCAAACTTCATGTCATCATTTAGATGATGATGAGCTAGTAAGTAAATAAAGAAAATAAAAAGAAATGAGATCAAGAAGAGATGAACATAATATGAACAAGCAAGTAAATAACAATCAATAGATGATAATCAAGATGTATAGAACTTGTAGTTTGGTGTTTCACTCATAGATTTTGACATTTAGACATGGAAGTAGCTTTCCAACTCAAGAATGCTCAAGAATGGTGATTGGGGGTGTTTGGAATGTGAAGTATAAGAGAGGTAATGGAAGAAAACAAGATTAAAACTCACTTTCTATAGCAAAATAGTAGGAGGAAGCTCCTTTTCTCTCTTCTAAACCTATCTCTATCTCTCTTCTTCTCTACAACTTTTCAAGCTTTTGCACTTGGCCCCCCTAAAATGAAGAGCAATGGGGGGTTTATATAGGCCAATTTGGGGTGGTTTTGGGGTTTTAGAAGTACTCCCATTGGTCCCAAACAACTGTGAACACAAAACTATGTCGTTTTGGTTTTTAATTAATCAAAATGGGACCCCAAAAGAAATTACAAAAACTCACTGTTCTGGGGGAGAGTGCCGCGGCGGCACTGGGCCAGTGCTGCGGCGGCAGTGAGCCAGTTCCGCGGCGGCACTGCTCCTCCTTCTTCCAGATAATGCTGTTTAGGCCCCACGAGGTTTCGGTATTCGCAAAAAGGCCCTATTTCGTCCGAAATTCATAGAAAATGCGTATGAACTCCAAACTGAGGTTGTGATATACCGTCGGAAAGGTATTGGAGTCTACTATACATAAAAAAATAGTTCGGGGATAGGTTACTTTGAAAAGTTTTGCAGTATTCGCGATAAAAGCCGATTTGATTGCCTTTTTCGCCTTTTGAAATTCATAATAAATTAGTTTGAAATCCGAAAATTATGTGCGATATACCGTTGGAGAGCTATTAAACTCTAGTATCCATGAAAAATATTTGAAAATTGTTATGGTGTCCCGGTTTTAAAGTCAAACTCTGGTCAAACTGATCAAACCTGGGATTCCCGGGAAGTTCTGGAAACTTCTGGGAGTTCCCAGGAGCTGACGTTTTCGCTCGATTTTCTTTTTAAAACTCATTTTAATGCTTTTCTCATGATCTAGAATGATTTCGGTGAATTCGAACTGTTTCGGTCAAACTTGGTCAAACTTGGTCAAACTTTGGTCAAACGTGGTCAAACCTTGGTCAAATCGGTCAACTGGGACTTTTCGGGAACTTCCTGGACTTCCGGGAGTCCCTGGGAGCTGACGATTTCATTCGATTTTACTTAAAAACTCTTTTTTTTTTCTTACGACATAGCATGTTTCCAGAACTTTGGGACCGTATCTGGGAGTTTTCGGACTTTTAGGGGCATTTTGGTCATTCTGAGCATTTTGAGAGATAGAACTTACTTCCAGGAGTCCTTTTAAGTCTTTTCCGATCATTGTGAATCACCAAGCTATGGGTCTCCTAAATCTGATAGCCGACAAAATGGGGTGTCTACAGTTTGCCCCTCTTTGGCATGAACTTGCGAGGCAACGCATGTCGCAAGCGAGTGCCAAAGTTTTGAAGAGACAAGACTTTTTGGAGGCTATAGATTTAGGATAAAAGCGTTGCAAAAGATGCAATGATGCTGAGGTCATTGCTGGTCGTGCTCTGCGTGAGCTGCCTACGTATCCCAAGGGGAATCAGACCAGGACGTAGTTCACGGCACAAAGTAACAAATCACACATGCACAACAAGACATACGGATGCTATGCTATGAGGATGATATGCAATGCATGGATGTGATATGAATTGTGTCACGAGTCCTATCATGTCCAGTGTTATGATCCTAGTATGAGCAGGTGCTATGGGGTGTGCCACTCCGAGTGGGCTGGTGTTGTGCTAGTGTTTGTGACTGTGATGTGGTGGATGACTCGGATAAGGACATCAAGGTTTAGAAGACTCTGGGTTTAGGGGCAAACTTCTGGAATTTGGGAAGTGTGCTTTGCAAGCGAATGTAGTCAGATGTGGGGTCCCTGAGGATGACAACTAAGGATAACCCATAGGTGAGGGAGTTCATGATAATTGACAGTTTTATAATAACCAAAGTGAGGAGGCTCATAATAAGTGGGGTAGCTCACGATAATTGACAAGTTAGATAACCGGAGTGAAGAAGCTCACGATAAGTGAGGAAACTCATAATGACTGACAGGTGAGAAAGCTCATGATAATCAGTGGACACGGATCCTTAAATTGTGAATAGACAGTGCTTGCCCTGGGAATCGGGGTGATTTAACTGCGGGTGATGTTTTGGCCGATCCTTATGATGACAAGTCCGGAGAATCGGTTCGAACTTCTGTTATCTTCTGCTGGGGATGGTAGGGGACTCTCTGAGAATCTCTCTTCAATTCTTGACCTAGAACCAGGATCCATCTCTGAATCTCTCGTGGTTGGTCAGATCTCGTAATGCTCAATCCAAAAGAGTCGGTTCGGGCCTTCGGGAGCTGATGGACTCTCTGAGAATATCTCTTCAATTCTTGACCTAGAACTAGGATCCATCTCTGAATCTCTCGTAGTTGGTCAGATTCTGCAATGCTCAATCCAAAAGAGCCGGTTAGGGCCTTCGGGAGCTGATGGACTCTGTGAGAATCTCTCTTTAATTCTTGACCTAGAACCAGGATCCATCTCTGAATCTCTCTTGGTTGGTCAGATTCTGCAATGCTCAATCCAAAAGAGCCGGTTAGGGCCTTTGGGAGCTGATGGACTCTCTGAGAATCTCTCTCGGCGCTCAATCCAAGAGGGCCGGTCGGGGCCTCCGGGAGCTGGAGGTATCATTCTATTTGTGATGAGGGATACGGAGATGGCCTGCGACAGTTAAGGTTTTGATTTTAAAAGAGGAGAGTGATGGACTTATGTTGCTAGGATGAAAGAAGATCATCAACAGCCATTCATGGACTTATGTTGCATGAAAAAAGATGAAAGATCAACAGCCACTCATGGACTTATGTTGCTGGGAGAAAGATGAAAGATCAATAGCCACTCATGGACTTATGTTGCTAAGATGAAAGAAGATCATCAACAGCCACTCATGGACTTATGTTGCATAAAGAAAGATGAAAGATCAACAGCCACTCATGGACTTATGTTGCTAAGAGAAAGGAAGATCATCAACAGCCACTCATGGACTTATGTTGCATGGACGAAGGAGGATCATCAACAGCCACTCATGGACTTATGTTGCATGAAGAAAAATGAAAGATCAACAGCCACTCATGGACTTATGTTGCTAGGAGAAATGAAGATCATCAACAGCCACTCATGGACTTATGTTGCATGGACAAAGGAAGATCATCAACAGCCACTCATGGACTTATGTTGCATGAAGAAAAATGAAAGATCAACAGCCACTCATGGACTTATGTTGCTAGGAGAAAGGAAGATCATCAACAACCACTCATGGACTTATGTTGCATGAACAAAGGAAGATCATCAACAGCCACTCATGGACTTATGTTGCATGAAGAAAGATCAACAGCCACTCATTGAGTTATGTTGCATGAATAAAGGAAGATCATCAACAGCCACTCGTGGACTTATGTTGCATGAACAAAGGAAGATCATCAACAGCCACTCATGGACTTATGTTGCATGAAGAAAGATCAACAGCCACTCATGGACTTATGTTGTATGAACAAAGGAAGATCATCAATAGCCACTCATGGACTTATGTTGCATGAAGATGATGGTCAACTTTCGATGGTTTGGAAAGGGATGAAATTCGCATTTGCCCTAAGTTTGGACGCTTCTCATGCTGATGCCTTAACCGGTACAGTAATGGTGTTTGGTACTTCTGCTTGTATTGGCATGCTCTTTATAACTTGATTTGAAAATTTTATTAGTCACTATTGACTTACACATTTGAGACTACAACAGACTCAAAAACTTGACAGACACTGACGCACGAGGATGACACATTTGACACCAAAATGAAACAAGCTCGTCTTGTCGAAACTTGATGTGCTTTTGTCATAAACGATGTACCATTTCTCTTTTGGTGTTCACCCCTCATCTTAACATGGTAGCACTTTGCTGATAAATCTGATTTTTTGAAAATTCCTCCCTGGTGATCTAGTCAATTTTCTACTTCTCCCAGGAAGTGCTTTGAATTAGTGCCTTAGCTTTTAGAGTAAAAGATGCTCTACTTCAAAATTTTTCAAAATAACTTGGTAACTTGAAAACTCACCCTCGGTGTGAAGGGATTATGTTAGGCAAACGGAGTTTGCCCCTAGTTGGAGGTGTACAAAGTGGGATTCATAAGCGAACGAGGTGGGTGACCGAAGTTTGCCTCTAGTTTGGATGATGGTTTATTGGAGGTTTTGGGCAAACGAGATAGGTGGCCGAAGTTTGCCCCTTGTTTGAAGGGTAGATAGTAAAAGTCAAGGAAACGAGGCGGGTGGCCGAAGTTTGCCCCTAGTGTGGAAGGTGATTTTCTGGCTTGAGGCATGGACCGTGACTTTAATCTCTCAAATGCTCATAACTTTTGCCTAGGCACCAGTGAGGTGACCTAGCAAGCTCTTTTCTCTCTTTTGTTATTGCTCACCTTGGATTTAGCTCTAATTTTTGCCTAGGCGTCCTTTCGGATTTTCGACCTAGCGAGCCATCCTTCTTTTCTTTTTGAAAGTCTGCCTATGTACCCCCGAACGGGGATCAGGTCCAACGTAGTTCGGGCCAAAGTCCTGAAAGAAAGGGGGGGTTGATTATGATGGTGTCGACCGAACCGATGCGGTTGCCTACGTATCCTCGAGTGGGAATCAGGTTGAGCGTAGTTCAAGGCAAGGCTTGAAGGAAATTGGTTTGAGGTATGAGGGTTTTTCAAACCAATCGTCAAAGAAGCTCAAACTTGGGTTACTTATGGTAGCCTTAAAGAGGAGGATTCAGTTTCCATCTCCCTTTCTTTTCTTTTCTTTTCTTTTCTTTTTCTTTTTCTTTTTCTTTTGTTTTGAGGATTGATCCTTTTCACTTTCACCTAGCCAGTCAATTTTGGTTTTCATGTAGTTGATTCTTGCAAAATCTTTCAATCGCAATCTTAGAATTCCGAATTGTGCATGTCAGCTCTCGGAATTTATTTGTGGTTGTTCCGTGCCTTTGGAAGTGTGATCTTGGCATATACGATTCTCTCATTTGTTTTATCAAAAATTTCTTTCATTTTCTCCATCATTTTGACTGGCTAAGGTCAGATCTTGGAAATCAATACCTTTTCAGCTCTAACTTTTGCCTAGGTGCCCGTTCGGGTTTTCAATCTAGCGAGCTTTTCTTTCTTTCTTTCTTTTTTTTTCCTCTCTTTTTTTTAAAGTGGAGATGAAACTCATTGAAATGTTTGGCTACCATCAAGGACCAAGTCTGCACAGGTTCGCATGGCTATCAATTGGGTTGGGCCCAAGGCTTTGAAATGGTAGAAATGGTGGAAAGGGTGATGGGCAAGCCCCAAGTCAGTTCCAAGCATGTCTTTTCAAGATTGAGGCAAGAGAATCTTTAAATTCTTAAAATAAGACTATTCAATTCTCGGCTCTTCATTGGTGTCAGCGCAAAATTGACTTTGACCTTTCAGGAGTTTTTTGTTTGAGTAAAAAAAAATTATTATTTTTAGCACAGTAATATCCATGGTAATTTGAAAAGTGACACTTCAATTCAGCGATTTATGCACTTATGACTATACACATCAGATTAGGCAAAATGAGACTTCATTCCATTAGCAAGAGAGAGGGATTACATTACTTGACACAGACCCATAACTACTCGATGGTAGACAGACTCGACCACAAGACTAAACTTAAAATAGATTCAAAACATAGGACAAACTCGACTAGACTCGACAGAGTGTCACGATGACTCACTTATTTTTTTTTGAAAGAGCATCCTCATTTTCTTTGCCAGCAAAAGTCCCAAACACCACCACTTCACTTGCACAAGTTCAACATTCATGGACCTCAGTGATGGAAAAACCGGTTTAAAATTAATAGTTTAAACGCACAGCGGAAAAGTCAAGTTATAAAAACTTAATGGTACCCTAGGATCTACTACTCATCAATTCTATGGATGCGCACAAGAGGAGACAGGAGTTATACCTTAATGTCTTGAACCCAATTCTGATTTTCTTCTTCCTTGGTGATGCAGCAGCCTCTACTAGGTTGTCTTCACCCTTATGTCTCCTACGGATGCTTCCCGGAGAGACTAGAGACGGTGGGATCTCTAATAGAGAGGAATGAGAAGGTTTTGGGGCTCTAAAACAGTTTCTGCAGCTATAGACGTTCAAAACGACGAACAACTTTTCCAGAACGCAACTGCCCTATTTATAGATTCCCAGAACCGACCTAACCTTCGAGCGATCGAAGGATTTCGATCGATCGAATGTTCGATCGATCGTACCATTCTCGATCGATCGATCGAACCTGCCATGACTTCGATCAATCGAACTAGCTTCAATCGATCGAACCTGTCTTGACAGCTTCCTCAAGTGTCTTTCCAAGTATCCTGGTGGAGCTAAGAGTGGGACCTCCTAGGATCTTTATTGTTGGCTCAGATCAGTTGATTAATTCCCATGACCAAACTCTTTGATCAGCAAATTAATCGACTGATCAGTTAACGTTTACTCTACTATAAAACGATAACTGAACTCCAACGCAAAAGAACATATCCGAAGCGATAACTAGACTTGTATGTTGTACTAATGTCCCTCTACCGTCAGCATTCGCAATCATATTCAAGTAGTCGGATAACTGTTACTGTCAACCTGAATCATGATTACTTCTTGTATTCCTTGAGTCCCATTCACCTCTCATGATTACCAAACATGTTGATAACTCTTATCAACAAGACTGCAGTACTCAGTAATCGACTTGGTGACATTCTCAAGGGAATGCTTACTCTGAAACAGAGGGTAGATTCTATCTTGACAATATATGTTCACAACCCTATGAACATGACATGCCCAAGATACCCAGGTGTTGATCTTCTGTAGACCTCACTGATTGGTAAGTCAAAGCAGTCATATCCACAGTCTGTGTTCATAATCGTCTCAAGATTGAGAACACGTACCTTATACAAGTTATGAGTTCCTATTGACTGTTTGACAGTCTTAAGCGTCAATAGGAAACTCAGGTCCGTCAATGCACTATAAGCATTAGCATATCAACTAAGAGCTACACTCTAGTGATTGAGATTAATCACTCCATCCAATGGTAGTTAGTTATGCTACAGTGTAGACCTGATGAGGTATCCAGTCTCATCATCCACTGTGACACATTCTAAGTATCAAAGAATAGTAATTCGTATCTCACTTGTGTGCATCTCATACACACACGAATTACTTACTATAATACTTAAGGATTAACAATCATCTCATGAAAAGAACATACACAATGAAATGTAAAGCTGATATCCATATATTAAAATGCTAATGTCTAATACATATAGTAATGGTTTGAGGGCACAAACCCAACAAACTCCCACTTGCACTCATAACCATTCAGAACTACATCTAAGACCTAGACTATCTAGATGACGATCAAAAACCTTCTGTGGCAAGGCCTTTGTAAACGGATCAGCAAGATTGTCAAATGTGGCAATCTTGGTGACAGTCACATCTCCACGTTGAACAATATCTCGGATAAGATGATATTTCCGCTCTACGTGCTTTCCCTTTCCGTGGTTCCTTGGCTCCTTGGACTGAGCCACTGCCCCACTATTATCACAATAAAGCGTAATAGGCGACAGCGACGCTGGTACCACCTCGAGTTCCATAAGGAACTTCTTGAGCCAAACAGCTTCCTTTGCGGCTTCACAAGCAGCCACATACTCAGCTTCTGTAGTTGAGTCTGCAATGCATTTCTGCTTAATGCTCCTCCAACTGACAGCACCACCTCCCAAGGTAAAGAGATGACCGGACGTCGACTTTCTCGAATCTTTATCTGACATAAAGTCCGAGTCAGTGTATCCTACTGGAATTAACTCACTACCACCGTACATAAGCATGTAATCTTTAGTCCTTCTCAAGTACTTAAGAATGTGCTTAACGGCTGTCCAGTGCTCTGGACCCGGATTCGACTGATATCTACTAACCATGCCAACGGAAAAGCAGATATCTGGTCTAGTGCATAACATCGTATACATGAGACTTCCCACTGCCGAAGCATAAGGAACTCCTGTCATGCGATTCCTCTCCTCCTGAGTCTTTGGACACTGGTCCTTGTAGAACGCTAAACCATGCCTGAAAGGTAACAAACCTTTCTTCGAATTATCCATTGAAAACCTAGTTAGCACTTTATCGATATAACCAGCTTGAGATAATCCCATTATCTTTCGCTTGCGATCCCGAAAGAGCTTTATCCCAAGAATATAGCTCGCCTCTCCTAGATCCTTCATATCGAAAGTACTAGCTAGCCAAACCTTGACTATTGACAGCGCCGCTACATCATTTCCAATGAGTAGAATGTCGTCAACGTAAAGCACAAGAAAAGCCACCACTTTCCCTTCACATTTCTTGTATACACAAGGTTCATCCAGATTCTGTATGAAACCAAACGACTTGACCGCTTGGTCAAATCGGATGTTCCAACTTCTGGATGCCTGCTTAAGCCCATAAATGGATTTTTGCAACTTGCATACCAAGTTACCTTTCCGACCAGCTATGAACCCTTCTGGTTGTTGCATATAGATGTCCTCCTCAAGATTGCCATTCAAGAATGCAGTCTTGACGTCCATCTGCCAGATCTCAAAATCTAGGCATGCAGCAATGGATAAGAGTATTCTGATGGACTTGAGCATGGCTACCGGCGAGAAGGTTTCCTCATAGTCAATGCCCTCCCTCTGAGTATAACCTTTCGCTACAAGCCTTGCCTTAAAGGTCTCAACCTTTCCATCAGATCCTCTTTTCCTCTTGTAGACCCACTTACAGCCAATGGGTTTAATATTGGCTGGAAGTTCTACAAGATCCCAGACCTGATTGGAATCCATAGATTCTAATTCAGCCTTCATAGCTTTAACCCAATGAGCTAAATCAACATCAGCCATTGCCTCTTCGTATGTGGTAGGATCAGATTCAGATTCTATGGAGACAGCTTCAAAAACTTCTCCTAAGAACATGTATCTATCAGGCTGGCTGATAATTCTCCCACTACGACGAGGTACTGGTGCGGAAATAGGTGAAGAAGTGGTGTTTTCTTGATTTATATCGTCATTAACTGCGGGTTGGACTGAGGGCTCTCCTTCTATCTCTCTAAGATCTATCCTTCCCTTAGGTTTATGGTTCATGATATAATCATCCTCTAAGAAAATAACGTTTGTACTAACAAACACTTTCTGTTCCCTTGGATCATAAAAATACCATCCATAAGTACCCTTTGGATAACCCACAAAGTAACATACTTCCGATCTAGAATCCAATTTGCTCATCTTTCCTTTCAGCACATGTGCCGGACACCCCCATATCCAGAGATGTTGCAAAGAAGGCTTGCGCCCAATCCACATCTCTCGTGGTGTCCTTGGAACAGATTTGCTTGGTACTAGATTTAGTATGTAAGCAGCGGTTTCCAAAGCATAACCCCAAAGGAATAATGGCAACTCAGAATAACTCATCATCGACCTAGTCATGTCTAAAAGAGTCCGATTCCTTCTCTCCGCTACACCATTCTGCTGAGGCGTACCAGGTGCAGTCAACTGTGAAAGAATTCCATTCTGTACGAGGTGATCAATAAACTCATTAGAGAGGTACTCGCCACCTCGATCAGATCGAATGGTCTTGATATGTGTGCCCAATTGCTTCTCCACTTCAGCCCTAAACTCTTTGAACTTTTCAAAGGCTTCAGACTTGTGCTGCATTAGGTACACATATCCATACCTGGAGTGGTCATCGGTAAATGTTATGAAATACTCATAACCACCCCTTGCTCTAATATTTATTGGTCCACACACATCAGTATGAACTAATTCCAACAATGCATTGGTTCTATTGCCCTTTGCAGGAAAGGGCCTTTTGGTCATCTTACCCTCTACACAAGACTCGCAGACTTGCATTGGTTCAAGAACCAAATCGCCTAAGACCCCTTCTTTGACTAGTCTGCCAATCCTATTTAGATTGATATGACCAAGCCTCATATGCCAAAGCCTTGTTGGATTAGTGGAAGGTCTCTTTCTTTTAGATGGTACAGTTACCACTTAGTTATTAAGTTCCATATTAGAGTCTTTAGAAATATTAGGAGTAATCACATACAAACCATTTGATTTAACACCAGAACATATAAAAGAACTATTTCTTTTAATCACAACTTCAGTTCCAAAATGAAAAGAATAACCATTATTCGATAAATTAGAAACTGAAATTAAATTACCTCCTGGTTGATCTGAACCCCTGCAATGAATTACAGATATGGTTAGTCGCACCAGAATCAATGCACCAAGTGTTTGAAGTATCCGTTATAAAACTTACTTCAATCATATGTGATTCAATCATACCTTGAACTCTTGTAGCTAAGAATTCTGGACAGTTCCTCTTCCAGTGGCCCTTCTCACCGCATTGGAAACACTTTCCTTTGCCTTGGCCACCCACCTTCCCTTTGCCCTTACCTTTTCCCTTAGATTTTGCAATCTTAGGGACTGGCCCAACACTTGAACCACCAGTGCTAGCTTTCTTCTTCCCTTTCTTTCCTTTCGGCACAGATCGGGAAGAGGAAGCGCTTTTCTCAACGTTCAAAACGTTGACCCCAGGTTTGATCACCCCTTCTGCTGCCAAAAGAGAACTCATCAATTCGCTCATTGAAAAATTCATTTGATTCATATTATAGTTAAGTTTAAATTGAGCGAATGAAGGCGACAGCGAATTAAGGATCATATCAACTTGGGTCTGTGCATCGATGTTGGCACCTAAGGTCTCCAGCTCGTTTAAATAACCAATCATTTTTAAAACATGTTCTTTGACTGGAGTCCCTTCTGACATCTTTGCACTCATTATCTTTTGCATGGCTACCTGTCTGGCAGGCCTGCCATGCTCCCCAAACATCTTTTCAGGGATGTGATAATGTCACTAGCAGAATCATTCGATTGGAATTGGTGTTGCAACACACCAGCCATTGAGGCCAGAATATAGCAACGAGCCATTCCATTCGACTTCTTCCATTTGTCGAACTCGCGTCTGGCAGCTGCCGAAGCATTTGCCGCGGGTTCTTCAGGGCTTGGGGTGGTGAGGACATATATGTGATCCTCCGCAGTTAACACGATATCAAGATTACGTTTCCATTCAGTGTAGTTGTTTCCAGTTAACTTGTTTTGAGTGAGTATGGTGGCAAGTGGCCTAAATGCAGATCCAGACATTATGATTACTGAAAATCAAACAAACAAAATAAATATGGATATCAGAATTTGACAGTTTGAAATAAAAGAATCCTTTTAAAACTCTTATTTTAAAACAAAGTCGCCGGAATATTGAAACGAAAGAATAAAGCCTCCGTGTGGTGGTCAATGTTCGATCTTTCGATTTATCATAACTTATCCGCTATGCAACTCTTGCAAAACAAATTATGACTTCCGAACCTATTTGATCTCTAAGTTTATGAATAATGCCCCGTGTGGGATCCCTTATCCATAGCTTAGCTAGTGTGTACCATTAACTAGGATCCAATCACAACCGTCTCAAGTAGCGCCTCCGTGTGGTGGTCACCCTCTAACACGTCTGATTGATCCTATCAAAAGAAGTTCACATCTAGTAACCAATGAGTAATGCACCCTCCGTATGGAATGATCACCCCTGACAAGGTGACATAGAATGCACCACTCATCTTACAGTGAACCGTTAATGGAAGATCGTGGGTGTAATCAATAAGACCCTCTCCTACTAGATTTAGTAAAAAAGGATTTTGCTTTTTGAGAAAATCTGTTTCTACACACTTCCCATAAACATCTAATGTTTACTAATGTGTTGAAAACGGTTTTTGAATTTTATTTTAGAAAACTTGTTTTGCGTGCATGCAACAATGTATTATACGCCAATCACAAACCAAGCACATAAAACAAAAAACTAAAATGAAATATAGGCATTCAAACAATGCCTCTATCTCCCATGGCTCTATCTTCATAGAACCTGCTCTTGGTTTGGTCGCCTCCACCTCCATCTTCATGGACAACGGCTCCTTGCTCCATCTTCATGGATTTTTCTAATTCTATTACATTTGTCCTATGCTTCTTACGAAGCTTACAATTTTTTTAGAAATAGAAATAGCAACAAATAAAAAAAAAAAAAAAAAAAAAAACTAGGGAAACCGGTGCGACTTTCCTTTTCATAGGATTGAAGTCGCAGCGCCCTTTACATATGCCTTAAAACCAAACCAAAATTAAAACAACACACCAATCTCAAAACATTCAAACACAAAAATAAATGCTCTTGGTGCCATGGGAGATAGCGACTAACTTTTGCTGCAAAAGGGTTAGTCGTACATGCATCCACACATACATAACAAATATATGTAACTGTTGGAACACTTAATTGATTCACACAGTATATAAACTCTTTACATACTGAATTAGAACTTAAAACAACATCTTACTTCTCTGACACAGTTCGATCGATCGACGACCGTTCGATCGCTCGAACCTTCGATCAATTGAACATTGTTCAATCGCTTGAACATTCTGTTTCACATAATAATTTGAAAATTTTACAGAATATTTTAAAATCAAAGTTTTTAATTTCAAAACTCTTAAAAACTGTGAAACAGAGAACTTGACAAAGAGTCTGTCTCGATCGATCTAACTACATTCGATCGATCGAACACTAGAAAGTTTCGATCGATCGACAACTGTTCGATCGATTGAGTACAGAGCGTTCGATCGATCGAGACTACTTTGATCGATCTAACCCACCTTGCATCCAATGCAATCACATATTTGTATACTGCTGCGATAACACTGCAGAAACAGATCTGTGACGATGCAGTTTCGAAAACAGTTCTAAAAACAACATGCAAATCAAAACAAGTGTTCCAAAACGCATCTATAGATCCAAATGAGCGTGGCTCTGATACCAATTGATGGAAAAACCGGTTTAAAATTAATAGTTTAAACGCACAGCGGAAAAGTCAAGTTATAAAAACTTAATGGTACCCCAGGATCTACTACTCATCAATTCTATGGATGCGCACAAGAGGAGACAAGAGTTATACCTTAATGTCTTGAACCCAATTCTGATTTTCTTCCTCCTTGGTGATGTAGCAGCCTCTACTAGGTTGTCTTCACCCTTATGTCTCCTACGGATGCTTCCCGGAGAGACTAGAGACGGTGGGATCTCTAATAGAGAGGAATGAGAAGGTTTTGGGGCTCTAAAACAGTTTCTGTAGCTATAGACGTTCAAAACGACGAACAACTTTTCCAGAACGCAACTGCCCTATTTATAGATTCCCAGAACCGACCTAACCTTCGAGCGATCGAAGGATTTCGATCGATCGAATGTTCGATCGATCGTACCATTCTCGATCGATCGAACCTGCCATGACTTCGATCGATCGAACTAGCTTCAATCGATCGAACCTGTCTTGACAGCTTCCTCAAGTGTCTTTCCAAGTATCCTGGTGGAGCTAAGAGTGGGACCTCCTAGGATCTTTATTGTTGGCTCACATCAGTTGATTAATTCCCATGACCAAACTCTTTGATCAGCAAATTAATCGACTGATCAGTTAACGTTTACTCCACTATAAAACGATAACTGAACTCCAACGCAAAAGAACATATCCGAAGCGATAACTAGACTTGTATGTTGTACTAATGTCCCTCTACCGTCAGCATTCGCAATCATATTCAGGTAGTCGGATAACTGTTACTGTCAACCTGAATCATGATTACTTCTTGTATTCCTTGAGTCCCATTCACCTCTCATGATTACCAAACATGTTGATAACTCTTATCAACAAGACTGTAGTACTCAGTAATCGACTTGGTGACATTCTCAAGGGAATGCTTACTCTGAAACAGAGGGTAGATTCTATCTTGACAATATATGTTCACAACCCTATGAACATGACATGCCCAAGATACCCAGGTGTTGATCTTCTGTAGACCTCACTGATTGGTAAGTCAAAGCAGTCATATCCACAGTCTGTGTTCATAATCGTCTCAAGATTGAGAACACGTACCTTATACAAGTTATGAGTTCCTATTGACTGTTTGACAGTCTTAAGCGTCAATAGGAAACTCAGGTCCGTCAATGCACTATAAGCATTAGCATATCAACTAAGAGCTACACTCTAGTGATTGAGATTAATCACTCTATCCAATGGTAGTTAGTTATGCTACAGTGTAGACCTGATGAGGTATCCAGTCTCATCATGCACTGTGACACATTCTAAGTATCAAAGAATAGTAATTCGTATCTCACTTGTGTGCATCTCATACACACATGAATTACTTACTATAATACTTAAGGATTAACAATCATCTCATGAAAAGAACATACACAATGAAATGTAAAGCTGATATCCATATATTAAAATGCTAATGTCTAATACATATAGTAATGGTTTGAGGGCACAAACCCAACACTCAGCGAAGAGGATCATTGAAATGGATAGGTCATGGGTTGGTCCAGACCGAGGTAGTGAATTGGATTGGGGTGCGGCGCATCATCTAAGAGATCCTGAATTGAGTGACAGAGCCTCTTACAGTTGTCGGTCTCATGGCCTTGGTCTTGGTGGTAATCACAATATTTGGATTCATTGTACCCAGGAGGTGGGTGATTAGGAGGCTTACTGGGCTCCAAAGGTACAAGGTGGCCCTTTTGAACGAGGTGACTGAGAGCGGAGGATAAGCTCATGTTAAGTGGTGTGAAGACTCTTTGGTTTCCTTTCTTGTGCCTCTTACTGCAATCATTTCGGCTTGATGATGGGCTTAAGGCATTGACATCTAGGCTCTCTTGATCTTCACCAAAGGTATGGGGTCTCTTCTCCTTTTTCAGTGACCCATCTCCATTGATCTTGCCTTCACAGATAGCATCCTCGATTCTAGCCCCAACCTCAAACAACTCTTCAAATGTTGAGATGGACTGGTGGAATAGTTTTGCATGGTATACTGGTTGCAGGTTCTTCACCAGCATACGTACTTGCTCTTTCTCAACAGGCCTGTGGATCATTTGGGCTACTTTATCCCTCCATCTGCTCAAGAAAGCAGCGAAGGACTCGTTAAAATTCTGCCTGGTAGTTTCCAGATCTCGGATGGTGACATCAAGCTCTTGGTTATAGGAGTAGTGATCAATGAAAGTTCTAGCAACATCTTCCCAAACTCGGGTCTTGGAAGTTTCAAGGGTTAGGAACCAGGATAGTGCGGCTTTCTGGAAGGTTTGAGGGAACAACATAGCTATGTGCTCATGGGTGCAGCCCATTGACTGGAAAATGCTCATACAAAACTTCACATGGCTCTTCGGATTTCCAGTTCCGTCAAAACGGTCAATTTCAGGCATCTTTAAGTTCTCGGGTAGCCTCACCTTGTTGGGCTCAAACAATCCTTCCAGATCTAACATGTAATCGCCGACCCCCTTACTCTTCCTTAGTATGTTCTCAAGCTTGTCGACCTTGTCCATTTTTTCTTGGAGCTTTTTCTCATATGCAGGCGACGGGACCCCTTGAAACCATTCTTCTTCTCCATTATTTTCGAGAGGCGGTCCAAATCCAGGTGGTGGTGGTGGCATGAACCCAGGTGGGTACTGTGGCTGCTGTTGTCGGAACTCTTCCATAAATTTCAGAACTTGAGTCAGCCGATCTGACTGTTCAGTGACCTTGGCTTCCAAAGTTTCTTGATTCATGTTGAATTTTCTCGGCGGACTGATTCTAACCAAATGACTGCTCGAACTTCTGACCCAGGATGGGGATCTCAGAGGCTGACTTTGGGAATCTATAATGACCTATAGATTCGAGAGGAGTGTATCAGATTCTGATAGTGATGACTAGAGAGACAATGACAGTGATGTTAAGGAAGATGGACCGGCTTATGTATAGACTGACTGAGATAGTGTGCGTAGACTGATGAGAATGGTGCATGCACATGAGACAAGCATGCGGATGCAAGCCCTAATCTATATGATGCTCCTATTTCTAACAGATAGCAGTTAAACAAATAAGGTCCTAGCCATACAGAGTGTGCTAAACTTACTTTCCAGTGTGATCACCAAGGGATAATAGGGATTTCTGGGATACTTCGGGAATTTTGGACAGAGTTTCTGGGAGAAACAGGGGTTCGGAAGATTCGGAGAAATTTCTAGAAGTCATCTGAGCTTCTAGGAGAAATAGGGATTTCTGGTTGATTTGGACTGAGCTTCTAGGAGAAACTGGTATTTTAGGCATTTTTGAGAAATGTGGATAGAGTTTCTAGGAGAAACAAGTATATCTGGGCATTTCTAGGTGATTTTGGGCAAAGATGCTGGGATTTTTGGAGAATCCGAGAGATTTGGGTAGAGCTTCTGGGAAAACAAGTACTTTGGGTATTTTTAGGAAATTTGGATAGAGTTTCTGGGAGAAACTAGTATATCTGGGAAGATAGGACAAAGTTTCTTGGAAGAATTGGCATATCTGGGAGATTTAGACAGAGTTTCTGGGAAGAACTGGTTGATATGGTTATATTTGGGATATCTGGACAGAGTTTTTGGGAAGAACTGGTTAATATGGTTATATCTGGGATATCTGGATAGAGTTTCTGGGAGAAACTGGTTAATATGGTTATATCTGGGATATCTGGACAGAGTTTCTGGGAGAAACTGGTTAATATGGTTATATCTGGGATACCTGGACAGAGTTTCTGGAAGAAACTGGTTAATATGGTGATAGTGATCATACTGTCTAGCAGGTTTTCATACTCCTATGTCTTAGGACCAACAAACAAGGTTTGCGGTGTATATCTTTGTGAGCATGGAGCAGACATCTTTGTCATGGTGCCTAGGCAGGTCAACTCAATGTGATCACATGTGAGTGATTGCCTTGGGGATCATAAGAAAGAGGTTTTGCCTCATGCCACATAAACATCTACACCGCGCAGGTAATCCCACCAGGGCATACATCATTTATATCACATTGTCCTATCTGAAAAGATAAATCAACAGCCCTATGGAAGGTTCTACAGGAATCTATATGCAAAGGTTGGGTTTAGTCAAAGGGGGTCCGTTGACGAGAGTTCCAATATACCGTCAGAGAGACAGTATGGAAGTTTTTACTCTTTTTGATATACCTTGGAAGGTACAGTATCAACGGTGACTTGTGCCCTGGCACAACAAGACCTGAACAATGTCAGCGCCGCGTTTCAGACACAGTCGGAGGGGAAAAATGCAGAAGTGCAATGCGGTGAACCAAACGCAGTATAAAGATGATTTTAAGGATACTTCTTATGAGTCAAACCTCTATATTAGTTTGTTTTAAAAATAAATGTCACCAGTGGAGTCGCCAGATTGTGGACACGCGGAATTCTACCTCTTTTGTTTGAGATTTGTTTTGGAAAAGGAAAGGAAAAAGGTCTGTTGAAAACAGATACAGAGTCGCCACTTGGTCTTTAAGGAACCAAGAAACCTAATTTTGACTCACCCAAGCGGATAAGGGCACCGGCCCTTCATAACCATAGAACTTGGTTCGGGGTTTTGGTACGAGAGAGGAAGGAGCCTTTGTCACGACTAAAACACCCTCAACTCGCCCCGTCTTCCGACGGGCCTCAATTAGCATCCAAATAATCATCTTATACTATGTTTGGTTCGATAAATAATACTATGATAGTATACTACATTACATAAGAAACTTGAAATGGAAGATCTAAAGATAAGATATCATTCATAAGATCTAAGCCAAATATCATACAATGTAAAGTGAAAGATCACACAAATAAACCTAGGAAAAATCGTCTAATCATATATCAAATAATCAAGACTTCCTAATCTAAAAGGGGGACATGAATTGTTCTTGAAACAAATAATCAAAGAAATCTAAATATGCTTAGCAAGCTAGTATGATGCATGTTAATCTTTGAGAAAAGAAGACCCCTCAATCCCCAGGACGGATGAGAAAGGATTATTAGATCAAGGGGAAGCATGAACGTGTGATCGTGATCATTCCTTATAATCTTCTTAGATTAAGAGTTACAAAAACCCCACATCTTGCATGAATGCAATGTATGTATCTAAAATGTGCAAAGGTTGTAGTGTGTTTTGGGTACATGGATTTCTAGAATGGCTTAGAAGTCTAAAATGTGTATGAATGAATGAATGAAATCAATCATGGGATATGTACAAATGTAGTATGAACTACTCCCTAAGATATGAACTAATTTGGAATGCATGTAGGTATCAAATCAAAGAATGAAAGTTGAAATGTGCTTGCTGTGAATAGTGGACAGAACAGTAGCATGATCGTGCAAAAATGCAAAAGAGGGGTTAGGAATGTTTTCAACGCATGATGTTTTATGGAGATCTTACTTATTGTGTATAGAACACTACCCAAAAGGCCAATCTTGAATATGTATCATAGATTGAGAGAAATCATATAAACAATGAAGGTCACTCAGAAACAGAGTCCGTACCATCGACTTAAATGTTGAAAAATCGTAGAAAATGAAAACTAATGATCTAGAGGCCTATTTTATACAGAAAGTTCCCTAAGACATTGAAGTTGAATGGAAAAATAAGTTAGGACCACTCCTTTTGGAAACGTTTTCTGTAAAACAAGTTGGAAGTGGACCTAGCTGCTATGACAGTAAAGACAGAATGTCTGGAAGGAATGTTTGGGTCCAAATGGACCATTTCCAAGTACTTCCAAGTAAAACCAAAAATCATGGGTGTTCTCCAATGAGTTAGGAAGACTTTCCAAGTAGCCTTGCATCCATATGTTGAGTATTGAGTGCTAAAGAAATCTTTGAACTCAGCTCACTTACTGTTTTGACTCATTATTTTGAAGATTTTGGAGAAAACAAAGTTTTGTTTCTTGAAATCAAAATGAGAGGGATTGAGAGGAGTTTTGAAATAGAGGTTTTGAAAGTATATTTTCAACATCAAATAGAGATTATAACCTCTTGGAATATCAACATCAAACTCATCATCAAGAACCCCCAATATTATTGGAGAGATTTACTTTATTTTGAACACAACTTCAAGAATACCTTGGAGGTATTGAAGTTATGATCATCATCTATCAAACATGTTTTTGAGGTCAAGAGCTACTATCCATAAGGATTCACTCACCCCAAACTTTATGTCATCATTTAGATGATGATGAGCTAGTAAGTAAATAAAGAAAATAAAAAGAAATGAGATCAAGAAGAGATGAACATAATATGAACAAGCAAGTAAATAACAATCAATAGATGATAATCAAGATGTATAGAACTTGTAGTTTGGTGTTTCACTCATAGATTTTGACATTTGGACATGGAAATAACTTCCTAACTCAAGAATGCTCAAGAATGGTGATTGGGGGTAGAGGTGTCAATCGGGTCGGGTTGGCCCGGCCCGGCCCGAGCCTGGCCCGATTTTTCCGGGCTAAAAGCCCGGCCCGGCCCGTTAGGTCCGAGCACTTTTGTCCGGTCCGGGGTGGACACCCCTTTGTCCCGTCCACGGCCCGGCCCGGCCCGCTCCTTAGCCCGAAACCCGGTCCGGCCCGCTCACCCGCTAGCCCGGCCCGAAAGCCCGGATTAACTAGCCGTTGTGGCCCGGCCCGAAGCCCGGCCCGGTAGGCCCGCCCGAGCCCATAACGGCTAGTTTGGCCATTTTTAAATATTTTTCCACTTTTTACCCCTCTAACGGCTATAAAACGGCTAGTTTTGGGGGTAAAAATGTAAATGTGCTTTTTGACTTCCCAAAATGCCCCTTAGCCCATTTTCTATAAATACCAAACCTCCCACAACATATTTTCTCATACAAAAATCAATTATCTCTCTCTATTCTCTACTTTCTCTATACTACTCCATAAACTACAAGTCTACAAGCACTTCTACTCTACAAGTTGGTGATTCAATTATCAAAGCTCTAATTTGTAAAGGCACTTCTAGTCTTCTACAACTTGAACTTACAAGCTCTCAAGTCTCAAGTCTTATTATAATTTATAGTTGTTCACTTCTTCTTCTACTACTATAAGTTGAGGTAAATTTATTTATTGTTTCACTTATTGCTTTATTAGTTGCTTATTTAATTGTTAGTATATTTAATCTTTTATATTTCTTTCCCCTCTTTTTTTTTTATTTAAAAAAAAATGGCATCTCACTCAAGATCTTCAAAAACTAGGGAAGGCCCAACTTATGACTTTGAAAATTTAGATTATGGGGAAAGAAATGAGATTAATGATTTGGGATTGGAGGATGATGACGACGTTGAAATTATGGGGTCTAATCCATCTGAACCATCTCCTTCAAATCCTAATGATCTCAGTCCCACCACTGAAAGAAAATTAAAATCACCTGTTTGGTTATTTTTTAAATTAAATGACGAAAAAAATAGAGCTATTTGCAAAATATGCGGACTTAAATTTTCTTACAAAGGTGGAGGAAATAATACACTTAAAAGGCACATCATAAACAAACATAAAGGTGCATGGGAAGCAGGTACCGCTCAAGCGGGCGGCCTAGTACAATCCCAAATTTCTGCTTCTACTGGCACAAGTGTTGGAACTTTTCTTTATAATAAAAAAAAAATGAGGGAAGGCTTGGCAAAATTTGTTTGTGCATCCGATATGCCTTTTACTTTAGTTGAAGAAGAGTGCTTTACACGTTTTATTCAAACTTTTTTACAACCCGCCTACCAACCTATTACTAGAAATACTCTTAGAAGTGATATACAATCTGTTTTTCAACAAACCAAAAAAAAATTAATTGAGGATTTTTCTACTTTTAATTGTACAATTGCATGCACTTCTGATTTGTGGACTGGTTGTAATAAAACGGGATATATATGTATAACGGTGCATTTTGTAGATGAAAATTGGAATATGAATAAAAATATCATTGCTTTTCGTGCATTAGACTATCCTCATACTAGTGAAAATATATATAACTATATAATCAATGTTTTTAATGAGTCTGATATTATGAAAAAAATTATAAGCATTACTTTTGACAATGCTAGTGCTAATACAAATGCTATTAATATGTTTAAAGATCTTATGCGCCCAATGTTGAATGGAAAATTATTTCATGGTCGTTGTGTATGCCATATCATTAATTTGATTATCCAAGATGGATTAACAAAAATTAATGATCACATACATAAAATTAGAGAGGCAGTGGTCTTTTGTTGTTCAACGTCTACCCGTCTACAAGCATTTTATGGTGTTTGTAAACAAAATCGTCTTAATCCAAAGAAATTGCAAACTGATATTAAAACTCGTTGGAATTCTACTTATCTTATGATAGATTCTTGTAAAAAGTATAGTAATATTATTACTCAATTTGTTAATGTTAATTATCCATCACTAAACTTGACTTCAAACGATTGGGAGATGGCATTTGACTTTCATGGATTTTTAGAAGTATTTTACAATGCTACAAATAAACTTTCCGGTGTTTACTATTCTACTTCTTGTTTAGTTCTTATGGAATTATTTAATATGGCTCATACATTTCATAGTTATAAACAAAAAAATGACATTTTTATTGATATTTGCGAGAAAATGGAAAAAAAGTTTAAAAAATATTGGTCTAACATTCCACCTGTATTTTACTTATCTGCAATCTTGGATCCTAGAATCAATTTTGATGGTGTTTGTGAAATGGTTAAACAAATATCTGAATTGATGCAAGGACCAGATGGTGAGCCTGGTCTAGAAATAACTACTTTTGAAATGGAAAATACTTTGGAATCTTTATTTCGTATTTACTATGAAAAATATACAAATAAAGAAAGTACTACTTCTTCTTCTACTTCTAATATTGAGTTAAGTTCGGGAGCGTCAGGTGGTTCTTGGGCGAGCCAGTTTCTCAGTCGAAAGAAACAAAAGGGTGTTAGTCAATCATTTGTAAGTAGCTCTAACATTCTTGGTGAATTAAATAAGTATCGAGAAACCGAGTGGGAAAGCCGATTAACCAACGAGGAAATGGTCGATTTAAATCTTTTGACATGGTGGAAAGAACATGTAAGAGCTTTCCCTGTTCTTTCCATCATGGCTCGTGATCTACTAACTCCTCTGGCTTCCACAGTTGCATCGGAGTCTGCTTTTAGTGTAGGTGGAAGGGTGCTAGAGGAAAGGAGGAGCAGATTATCTCCTGATATGCTTGACTGCTTGATGTGCTTGAAGGATTGGGACCGTGCACAATATCGAACTCAAAACCGCCAAGATCCTATTCTTGAAGACTTCGCAAATTTGGAAGTTACGGAAGAAAATTGAAGAATGAATATGAGAGTTGAAGATCATTTAGTTCCAAACAAACCAATTGTAATACTCCTGGCCCGCATGAGTATAAACTGTGAACGGCTTTTAAAAAAAAAAAATCCAATTCTGTAAAATGTAATCTTTGCTTTTTATTATACAAATTAATGATAAGTAATCTTTATTTTTTATTAGACTATAATTTTAAATATCAAATACTAGTAATCTCTTTAATTTTTATTGAATAATAAAAATTCTTTACTATTTTTTTAATGAACTTTTTTTAGACTTTTAGTAATCACTAATCATTAATGAATAAATCTTTACTTTTTATTATACAAATTATTAAAATTAATGATAATAATCTTTACTTTTTATTAGACTACAATTTTTAAATATCAAATACTAGTAATCTCTTTAATTTTTATTGAATAATAAATATTCTTTACTTTTTTTTTTGAATGAACTTTTTTTACTAATCACTAATCATTAATGAATAAATCTTTACTTTTTATTGTACAATTTATGATAAGTAATCTATATTTTTTATTAGACTATAATTTTTAAATATCAAATAATAGTAATCTCATTAATTTTTATTGAATAATAAATATTATTTATTTTTTTTTTTTGTTAAACAAACTTTTTTTTAGTAATCACTAATCATTAAAGCATAAACAAAACATATATATATATAAAAAATAAAAAAATAAAAAAATAAAAGTAAAAACTCCCCCGAGCCCGTCCATGAGCCTGGCCCGGCCCGTCCACTAGCCCGTCCACGAGCCCGTCCATGAGCCCGTCCACTAGCCCGGCCCGGCCCGGCCCTAAGCCCGGCCCTAGTGAGCCCGGGCCACCGGTCCGGGGCGGACATCCCCCCTCCCTTCCCAAGCCCGGCCCTGCCCTCTAGCCCGGTTAGGCCCGCTTTGACCGAGCCCGGCCCGGCCCGGCCCGGCCCGTTTGACACCACTAATTGGGGGTGTTTGGAATGTGAAGTATAAGAGAGGTAATGGAAGAAAACAAGATTAAAACTCACTTTCTATAGCAAAATAGTAGGACGAAGCTCCTTTTCTCTCTTCTAAACCTATCTCTATCTCTCTTCTTCTCTACAACTTTTCAAGCTTTTGCACTTGGCCCCCCTAAAATGAAGAGCAATGGGGGGTTTATATAGGCCAACTTGGGGTGGTTTTGGGGTTTTAGAAGTACTCCCATTGGTCCCAAACAACTGTGAACACAAAACTATGTCGTTTTGGTTTTTAATTAATCAAAATGGGATCCCAAAAGAAATTACAAAAACTCACTGTTCTGGGGGAGAGTGCCGCGGTGGCACTACTCCTCCTTCGTCCAGATAATGCTGTTTAGGCCCCCCGAGGTTCCGGTATTCGCAAAAAGGCCCTATTTCGTCCGAAATTCATAGAAAATGCGTATGAACTCCAAATTGAGGTTGTGATATACCGTTGGAAAGGTAATGGAGTCTACTTCACATAAAAACTAGTTCGGGGATAGGTCACTTTGAAAAGTTTTGCGGTATTCGCGATAAAGGCCGATTTGATCGCCTTTTTCATCTTTGGAAATTTATAATAAAATTTAAATCCAAAAATTATGTGCGATATACCGTTGGAGAGCTATTGACCTGTAGTATCCATGAAAAATGTTTGAAAATTATTTCGGTGCCCCAGTTCCAAAGTCAAATTTTGGTCAAACTGGTCAAACCTGGGATTCCCGGGAAGTTCTAGAAATCTCCGGGAGTTCCCGGGAGCTGACGTTTTCGCTCGATTTTCTTTTGGAACTTGTTTTAATACTTTCTCATGATTTAGAATGATTCTGGTGAATTTGGACGACTTCGGTCAAACTTGGTCAAATTGGTCAAACCTGGTCAAACCTTGGTCAACCGGTCAACGGGGACTTTCCGGGAGCTTCCGGGACTTCCGGGGGTCTCTGGGAGCTGACGATTTTATCCGCTTTTTCTTAAAAGCTCATTTTATCACTTTTCTTACGACGTAGCATGTTTTCAGAACTTTGGGACCAAATCTGGGAGTTTTCGGGCTTTCAGGGGCATTTTGGTCATTCTGAGCATTTTGAGAGATAGAACTAACTTCCAGGAGTCCTTTTAAGTCTTTTCCGATTATTGTGAATCACCAAGCTAAGGGTCTCCTAAATCTGATAGCCGACAAAATGGGGTGTCTATAGTCATATATCCCTATTTCTTCCAGAAACTCTGCCCAACTCATCAGGGATATCCCTGTTTCTCCTAGAAACTCTGTCCGAATCACCCAGATTTCCTAGAAATCCCTATTTCTCCCCAGATTACCCAAAAATCTCAGTTTCTTCTAGAAACTCTGATATACTTGTGTCCCACCAGATACTCTATCCGAATTACCCAGATATTCTTGCTTCCCCCAAAATACCCAGAAACCTCAGTTTCTCTTAGAAACTCCGATATACTTGTTTCTCCCAGAAACTCTGTCCGACTTACCCAAATATACCTGTTTTTTTAGAAGCTCTGTCCAAATCTCCCAGATTTCCCAAAATCCCAACAATTCCGTCCAAACTTCCTAGAAATGTCTAGATGTACCAATTTCTCCCCAAAACTCCCAGACATAACCAGTTTTTCCTAGAAACTCTGTCTAGTGTCTCAAAAATACCCGGATGTAGCCAGTTTTTCCCCGAAACTCTATCCAAATTTCCCAAAAACCTCTAAAATACTTGTTTCTCCCAGAAACTCTATCCAAATCACCTAGAAATGCTCAAATATACTTATTTCTCCTACAAAACTCTGTCCAAACTTCCTAAAATATCCCAGAAATCCCTGTTATCCCTTGGTGATCATACTGGAAAGTAAGGTTAGCACAGGCCTCGAACGAACGGAGCAGTAGAAGCGGAAAATAAGAATGTTAAAGCAATCATGGGGAAAACGACCGATACATACAAAGATTGGCACGAGAAGTTACCATTTGCATTGTGGGGATACCGCACCTCGATAAGAACTTCCACGGGAGCTACGCCGTACTCATTAGTTTACGGAATGGAAGTCGTTCTTCCAATTGAAGTAGAAATACCTTCTTTGAGAATCTTGGCGGAGTGTGAAGTGACTGAGTTGGAATGGATGCGAGGGAGGTATGAGGAACTAATGTTGCTTGATGAGAAAAGGTTGGCTGGAATAAACCATACTCGGGGGTACCAAAAGAGGATAGGTAGTGCTTTCAACAAAAAGGTCCACCCAAGGAATTGCTGAGGATGACCTGGTCCTCAAAGAACTGAAAGTGCCCGTTTATGACCCCAAAGGAAAATTCAAACCCAACTGGGTTGGGCCGTACGTCATTAAGACTCTCCTCTCTGGAGGAGCGGCCTATCTCATGGACCTAGACGGGGTTGAATTCAAACAACCAATCAACCTCGATCTCCTCAAAAAATACTTTGCTTGAAAACCACTTTCTTCAAAACCTCTTGCCTAGATGAACTATGCTTGACCTAATTCCCACTAGGGGATATGTAGGCAACCAGCTCGATTTGGTCATTAATAAATCGCTCGAGTGGCATCTTCTATCAAGCCATAAAACCGAACTACTGCGGACCTGATACCCACTTAGGGATAAGTAGGCGGGCTCTCAAAAACCTTCGGTCCAAATAAAAAAAAAAGTAGGGGCAAACTCATGTTCGCCCAGAATCACTTTAGAGACCCATAACTAGGGGCAAACTTTGTTTGCTATCCGAAGAAACCAGATATTTACCTTGAACCCATCTCTGGATCTCCTGACTATCGTAATGAGTACTATAAGGAAGCAAACGTGAATTCATGGCATAGAATGAGTAAAGCTTTAAGCAAAAATACAAAGCAAGATAAAGAGCCAAGGAAAGACATAAAAAAGGAAAACTTTCATAAGGGGTTAATCGAAGGAGTGAACGCTTTGATTAAACATGTTGGAACTACTCTTAAAAGCATGAAAAGCACTTTTTGAAAAGGGAAATAAGAAAACCACATTCAAAAGCGTAAAAAGATGGGCAGGACTTGTCTAATATTTTACAAAATAAAGTTTTGTCCTATTGTTTTATTTCCATCCACGAATGTCTACAAGGTCGCTTCACCTCTACCTCCACCTCTGCCTCCGCCGCCACCAGTACCACTCGTTCCACCTCCGCCTCTACCTCGTCCGGCGCCACTGGCCCCGGGAGCTCCCCCGTAGTCTCCATCGGGATCTATCCCAAACTGTCATAGCCACTGCTCAAGCTCCTTCACTCGCAGAGTCAGTCACCTGACCTCATCATCCTGAATGAAAGAAAAGTGAGAGACACAATCTGTTAAAAAAAAAGAGAGAGAAGAATAAAGAAGTGCAAACAAAGGGAGTTAATTCGACTTACCCTAGCTCTCGCCTGAGCCTTGGCGGTCAATCGCGCCCCGTTAGCCTGAATAAGGATCAAATCAATCAATAAAAGAAAGAGAAGAAGAAAAGAGAAGGGAAATTAAAAGAAATCATAACAAGTTTACAAGAATCGAGAATGGATATTCTAGAAGCTTACCCTCCACTCCGACCATGGATCCACTCTCTAACACTATGAGCGTAGAGCTGGCCCTCCTCCGCATAGTCCCGCGGGACATGATCGTACTGGAGCGGAATGACGGGAGCACCCGCGGGGTACTGGGGACCTTAATCGTGACCTGCTCGCCATAAGAAACAGTCCAGATACTCTAATCCCAAGGCGGCAAAGCTGGGGCCCGAGTCGCAGCAGGAACAGGTTGCAAGTAGAAGAAATGTAATCAATAACAAAATATTTGGAAACTCAAAAATAGAAGAAAAAAGTGCAGAAGCTAAGAGGACTCACCCGAGTCACTTCCCATTAAGGGGAAGTTCCTCATCAACTTTACAGCACAGAAAGCTGCGTATCCATCGGGAGACTCCAAGAGTGTCTGAATCGAGACACCCTCAAAAGCGGCCATGAGCTGGGAGCCCTGGAACGTATCCATGGCCCTCATAGAAGCAGGAGGGGGATGTGGCACGAAATAGTCAGGCGCCATCAACGACTTCCTGGTCACTCACTCGCCTAGGTACCACTCCCTAGCCTTAGGACCGTCTAGCAGGACCCTCATCGGATCGTACCCACCCGACTGCCATATCCCGACAGGAGCCTCGGGAAGCACGTCCCTCCAGGGCTGCCACTCTACATACTGTACTCGCAGAGTCATTAGGAAGTTCCTGAACGAGATAAAGTCGTGGGCCCCAGTCTTCCGTCCCACCCGAATTTTTGCCCACTTCAGCCCCTGGGGTATGACGAGGACGTCTGCTGGTCGTTTCCTAGGCAACATCATGTGAAGATACTCGTGGGACCAAATCTGCAAAACAAGAAAGAGAGGAGTGTAAGGGTCACATTCTTTCGAAGATTGATTAGAAAAGGAAATAAAATTAAAAGAAAAGAAAGTGTTGCATACCTCCCACGCCCTCCAGAAACCGCCAGTGGAGGCCAAGTGATCCCGGGATATCTTTCACATATGCCTATATAAGATGGCCAATCCAGCACCGGCCCAATCGTACTGGTAGATCTGGTCCATGCGCTCTAAGGACCCCACCAGCATCATGGAGATCCGGTCTCCCTTGGTGCTCAACAGGGAGTACCCCAGCACGTACATTAAAAAGCCCCGAGCCATCTGCTCGTCAATAAAGCCCGGCTGGCCTCTGAAGGTGTCAAGGAACCACTTGGACGTAACCAAGGGCTCCTCTGGGACCACTCCAAGTAGCTCATTCATCCTGTCCCACTCGGTGATTACATCCAAATATCGTAGGAGCTCTCCTTTGAATGGGATCCCGGTGATCATGCTGAAGTTCAAGGGAGTCATCGTCATCTCCCTGAACTCGAAGTGAAAGGTATTGGTGGTATCCCACCACCTTTCCGCCAGCGCATGGATCTGTCACAGTTCATTAGAGCTCTTCGTCAAGAGCTTGACAAAGTCCCCAAAACCTGAAGCCCTGATGAACCCCTGTACGGTCTCACTAAGCTCCCCGTACCACTCAAACCCGTGGGCGAGACTGCCATGCCTCTTCAGCACCTTGGGCTGCAGCTGCAAGAAGAAGAATCACAAGATTTGATGTCAGTAAATAAGAAAGAAATGAGAAGCAAAAATATGAAGAGAAAGATAAAAAAAAAAGAAAAAATTATATATATGAAAAAAATAATAAAAAAATAAAAAATAATAATAATAATGAAACAATATCTACATTTTTTTTTCGAGATATAGATTTTGAGACTGGTGTGACCATGAGGAACGGGTGAATAAAAATAGTTCTTGAGAGAACTTCACGAGCGTGGATTTCACATTTACGAAAAGTTTACAGAATAACAAAAAATAAAATAAAAAGGGGGGTAGCAGTAATAAAGGATGAATGAATAACAAAAGTGTGTAGAATACTAGTTTATTATTTATAAAGGGATGTGCAAGGTTTTGATAGACTTAAATCGCAGTCAAAAGTCTGAGAAACGTTAGCGAAGTCGAATGTGCAGATACAGGTGGGACACCTGAGCATTCATAAGCATAACATTCATTTTTTTTGTCCCCGCATTTGTAAAAGTTCGTAAGAAATAGGATAAAAGAATACAAAATGGAATGAGCATCGGTTAAAAGCATTCAAGACACTCGAAAGTGCTACAAGCAAAGCATTTGCATTTGAAATAAGGCATTCGAAGTTGCATTGATTGCACCTTGCATACGGTGTAAGAATCATGAAAAGAGAAAAGAGAGGGAAACGTTTACCTCGCGCTTGAACGCTCGGGCGAATAAATGCTCATCTGGATCCCGGAGTTAGAGTGTGGCATCAGGGTTAGGCGTAGCTCGATACTTCGCCTTCTTCCTGCTACCCGAGCCGCTAGCCATAATCTGTCAAAGGAAAAAAAGGAATTCACGGTTAGATTCATGAAAAATTCAAAAAAATAACAAAAATAATGAGAATGATACAAGTTTTGATCGAGCAGAACTAACTTGTGAGTGCCGGAGATCAATACAAAAGAGAAGAGAGGATGGGGGAAAATTTCTCCAGAGAAGATTTGGTTTAGAAAGGTTTTGAGAGAATGAAATGAAATGAAATAACACTCTGCGTATAAGCTGCCGCCCGCCAAATGCGGCACTTGATTTTCGTGCGCGGCAGTTGGTGAACTGCCGTGCGACACTCCGTGAGTGCCGTACAGAAATCACGGATTGGCGCAAATTCTAGCGTGTGCTGCATTTGAGGCGGTTACCAGACCCTTCATTTTTCCCTCAAAAATCAAATTGGGACCCGAAAATCAAATTATAACCCCTAAATTTTGCCCTCATTGTGCTTTTGACCCCCGGAGAGGGTTCTTCAGGATCAGACTGGTCTTTGATTTTGTGAAGTCAAAATAATTTGGAATCTATGGACTCCAAATTTTGAAAATTGAAATGATTTTGAGTCCGTGGGCTCCAAAATTTTGAAAATTGAAATGATTTGGAGTCCGTGGGCTCCAAAATTCAAAGTGAAATGATTTTGAGTCCGTGGGCTCCAAAATTTTGAAAATTGAAATGATTTTGAGTCCTTGGGCTACAAAATTTTGAAAATTGAAATGATTTTGAGTCTTGACTCATCCAAATATGATTACCTCGTCTTTTAGGGTGTAACAAACTTGCACTCTCGGTTCTCGTAACAGATTTTCGTTAATCCTCGTTTTGGGAATATAACGGATTAATATTCTCGATCCTCGTAACAGATTTACGTTGATCCTTTAGAGTGTAACAGATTTGCATTCTCGGTTCTCGCAATAGATTTGCGTTAACCCTCGTCTTAGGAATATAATAGATTTATATTCTCGATCCTCGTAACAGATTTACGTTGATCCTTCAGAGTGTAACAAATTTGAATTCTCGATTCTTGTAACAGATTTGCATTAACCATCATCTCGGGAATATAACAGATTTGTATTCTCGATCCTCGTAATAGATTTACGTTGATCCTTCGGAGTGTAACAGATTTGCATTCTCGGTTTTTGTAAAAGATTTGCGTTAACCCTCGTTTTGGGAATATAACGGATTTATATTCTCGATCATCGTAACAAATTTTTGTTGATCCTTCAGAGTGTAACAGATTTGCATTCTCGGTTCTCGCAAAAGATTTGGTTTACCCTCGTCTTGGGAATATAACGGATTTATATTCTCGATCCTTGTAACAGATTTACGTTGATCCTTCAGAGTGTAACAGATTTGCATTCTCGGTTCTCGCAACAGATTTGCATTAACCCTCGTCTTGGGAATATAACAGATTTATATTCTCGATCCTCGTAACAGATTTACGTTGATCCTTCAGAGTGTAACAAATTTGCATTCTCGATTCTTGTAACAGATTTGCGTTAACCCTCATTTTGGGAATATAACGAATTTATATTCTCGATTCTCGTAATAGATTTAAGTTGATCCTTCAGAGTGTAACAGATTTGCATTCTCAGTTCTCGTAACAGATTTACGTTAACCCTCATCTTGGGAATATAACAGATTTATATTCTCGATCCTCGTAACAGATTTATGTTGATTCATTAGAGTGTAACAGATTTACATTCTCAGTTCTCGTAAGAGATTTGCGTTAACCCTCATTTTGGGAATATAACGAATTTATATTCTCGATCCTCGTAACAGATTTAAGTTGATCCTTCAGAGTATAATAGATTTGCATTCTTGGTTCTCGTAACAGATTTACGTTAACCCTCATCTTGGGAATATAACAGATTTATATTCTCGATCCTCGTAACAGATTTACGTTGATCCGTCAGAGTGTAACAGATTTGCATTCTCAGTTCTCGTAAGAGATTTGCGTTAACCCTCGTTTTGGGAATATAACGAATTTATATTCTTCGATCCTTGTAACAGATTTAAGTTAATCTTCAGAGTATAATAGATTTGTATTCTCGGTTCTCTTAATAGATTTACGTTAACCCTCGTCTTGGGAATATAACAGATTTATATTCTCGATCCTCGTAACAGATTTACGTTGATCCTTCAGAGTGTAACAAATTTACATTCTTGATTCTCGTAACAGATTTACGTTAACCCTCGTCTTGGGAATATAACAACATATTTAAATTCTCGATCCTTGTAACAGATTTACGTTGATCCTTTAGAGTGCAACAGATTTGCATTCTTGGTTCTCATAGCAGATTTGCGTTAACCCTGGTTTTGGGAATATAAGAGATTTATGTTCTCGATCCTCGTAATAGATTTACGTTGATCCTTGAGAGTGTAACAGATTTGCATTCTCGGTTCTTACAACAGATTTGTGTTAACCCTCGTTTTGGGAATATAAGAGATTTATGTTCTCGATCCTCGTAATAGATTTGCGTTGATCCTTCAGAGTGTAACATATTTGCATTCTCGGTTCTTACAACAGATTTGCGTTAACCCTCGTCTTGGAAATTTAGAAATGTATTTTCTCGACCCTTGGAAACGAATCTTTGCATCAGTCAACATTTGGTAAATCTTCTCTGGCTAAGCGCATCATGAAATATGCGTCACATATAGAGAAGACACGACATAGAGTAAGCATGGCACTTGCTCGATCGAGTTTATTTGAAAAATACCATTACATGAGCATGTGCATCACGACAGGATAGGAGCATTCATCCGTATGATTACTTGTGCTTGCGTATACCTGAATCTCGCTCGAACTACGTCTTGGTATGATTCCTGAGGGGATACGTCATACGTAGGCAGCTCATCATGGAGCACGACCAATTGGAATTTTGTTGCACGATGGCTTTCATTTTGCAACGCATTTTGTTTTTACCTGAACCCGACTGTTTGGTCAAATGCTTGTCTTCACACAGACTTCGACGTTCACTTATGGTTAGCATTGCTCCATAAGCTCCGTCGAAGAGGGGCAAATTGTAGACACCCTAATTTTGGCCAAACGTCGAGTTAAGGGGGGTGATACCTCCAAGACCCGATGATGACAATGTTCGGCCAACCTAGCACTTCTAAAAATGATTCAAACTCTTCAAAAGACTCTCTAACCTAAACAAAAAGCAAAAAAGAAAGAAAGAGGAGAATTGAGGCAAAACGGCACTTAGGCAGATTTGCGGCAGTCACGGGCTGCCATTGCGACACTCCCTGACTGCAGGAACGGTATTCAAGGAGAGCTGCACCGGCATCCATTAATTGCCCCTAAAATGCTTCAAGTACTGCTAAATTTGAAAATCGTGAAAAGACAGCAGTCTATGGAGTTGTCCGCGGCATTCTATGAGTGCCGTTGCGGCTTTCAGAGAATGCCGAGCCGGCATTCACTGAGCGTCGTTCTGGCATTCAGCGAGTGCCGCTTCTATCTCCATTGAGTGTCGTGTTTTTGTAACAGCCAGCTGTAATATAGCACATTTTGTACTACTAAAGGATAGTCTGAATTAGGGTTTTCTACTCTGAAATGACTAAAATACCCCTTCAAATTTGTCTATAAATAGAGGATGAATATCCTCTTGCATGGGGGGGGGGGGAATTTTCTTTGAATCTAGAGATTGTATTAGTTCTCCAAGTTTTAAAGCTTTCAAAATTTCTTCTCTAAACACAATTAGAAGCTAGTTTTTTAAGAGTTGAAGAGGGTGGAAAGCTTGATTAGTCTCTGGAAGTTCTTCAAAATAAAAAACTTGAAGATAATTTGGAGGTAAAACTTTGAATTAATTAGTCTTTCTTATCACAAATATACTTAGAGTCTTTGAATTTTCTTTTCCTCTCCCTTTTAGTCTTTGAGATTCATGAGACCCTCAATGTCTTATTTGAATCCTTAGACTTGAAATTCTTTAATTCCTTTGTAAGCTCATGATTTACAAGGAGGTTGAAGTTGATATTAGTACACTTGATTAGTAAATCTAAACCTATCTCCATGGTTTAGGTTTGTTATGTTTAGGTCTCATGCATATTTATTTGAGACTTTCAAGATATGAATGTAGTTAGTCTCTCATGACTATCAAATGGTAGGAGAGGTGGTGTGGTTCAAGCCAAGTTCCATGGCTCAAATTAGTAACAAAGTTGTATTTTAATAAATGATGCAGAGAGTTCACAATCTGTTTTTGATCATAGATTTTTAGTTGAACATCGAACCGTTGGAACTTAATGAAACCAATGGGAAAGTTTTTATAACTCAAAGTTCTACCACTGTAATTTTTGTTTTAAGGTGGTTTCATGTTTGGAGTGGTTTGGTCAAGGGTTTTGTGAAACAACTATAATCTGTCCAGAGTTTCAGAACAGTAACACTCTTTTGAAATAAGTAAATCAGAACCTTAATCAAGCACTCTTGACCCAAAATAAAATTTTCTAAGTAGTTTAATGTGTTAGGAAGCTACCCTAAAAAGACCAGAGCATTTATGATTTTGTTACTATTTTTGGAAAATCATACAAAAACTCTGGACGGGGAGTTGTAAGTCTCTGAGTGATGTCTAGTGTTTGTCCAATTCCCGGAGATCTAATCGTTCAAATCTCAATTTTCTTTTTGGGTTAGAAACTAGACACACAGAGGCATCTTGTGTCCAAATATCATCAAGAGCAAACCACGGGAAGTATGTTTTTTTTTTATTTCTTTGAAGTTCTGATCTGCTCTCAGCAATTTTCAGAATTCTGTTACAACTCTGATATATCTTGTAAACAATAGTCTGAATGATCTCTCCATGACCTAGGACTTAAACAATGTGTTAATAATGATTAGTTAAGCTTAAATACAGAGGCTAAATGATCCAAACCAAGGAATAATACAATAGCTTATTCTTGTTTATGTAATCATGCACATTCATCCATATAGATCGGTATTAGAATTCATAATTGCGTCATTTCTTCTACTTGATAGAATTAAACTAGACATTTAGAAATAATTATCCAATATTATACATTCTTCCTAAAGTATGTGGACTAACCCTTGTTTTACAGCGCACTTGAGGTACAACTTCTCAACCCTTTCTCTAGTTTACTTAATTTCCAGATTTTTTTTTTTATTGTTTTTATGACCTCATGCGCGACGCGTTAGAATTAGGATCTTGCCTTATGTGAATACATGTGATTAGAGACCTTTTCTTAGGTTTTACTTTCTATTTGTATGCATTACACGTTTAATATTCACAGCATGGATCCTGGGTAAGTTCCATAGTTACCTATTTGCATATCATATGGCTTGCTACTTGAATTATGTGGGTTTTGAATGATATTTTATCACGTGCAATCTTACACCCTTTAGACATGCTTTTGTAATGTATATTTATACATATGTATTAGTTGAGGACATGCTTAGATTATTAATTCGATTAAAAGGATGTTAAGTAGAGGCCTATTACGAGATAGGATGAGAGGGGGTGTTTTAGTCCGGCAGGCTCCTTCCCCTCTCATTCCATAATCCCCGGAACTAGAAAACCTCTGGTTTCTTGAAAGATCAATTTGCTTTAAAATGATTTCTTAATTTTCCTTTCAAAAATTAAGTGGCGACTCATTGTTTTATGTTTTGAAATTTGAAAAAGATTTTGAAAGAAAAGATGTGGGTAAAAGAGAAAATTGCGATATCCACAATCTGGCGACTCTACTGGGGATCGAACCCAAAATCTCTGGTTTCGCAGACCAGAAATTTATGATTTTGGGTTCACTTGAGGATTAGACTTGAAAGCATCATTTTAATCGAATTAATTAGGTTTTATGTGCCTGTTGCATTACAGTTGCATGTTTAGCCAGTCGATTGCACGGAACTATGACCTTGGAGGCTAGGGGCAACCTGGTCGGTCAAGTAATCATGGGACCGTATGATCACCCTTGATCTCGTACCATTTGTTGGTATATGAAGCATCCTATCGGGTGTGTGTCAAGGGTCCCTTATTTGACCAAAACCCAGCTTTTGCATAGTAGCTTCCATAGAACCTTTCAAATCTTAGGAAATCAATTCTTGATTAGGATTTATGTGCTAGGGAGTTTTGTATGCCCGGAAAGGGATTACATGAGATGATAATGATACTTGCTTGATGAAAGATGTAGAATCTTTTAATCACCTTTTAGCAATTTCTACCCATGTTCCACAACATTTGGAGAACATGCCGAACCTTGATTATAAGATTATACTTCTTATATGATGTTAGCTAAGCATCATTGACCTTGTATGCATCCAAATTCAAGAAAAGTACGGTGACAATCCGATCTTGTGATCCTTCTACCCAAAAGTTTTAAAATTCACTTTTGAGAGCAAACAAGATTTTGATAAACCACCATTCTTTATCCCAAAATGTTTTTTCGGTCAAGCAAAGCTCCAAACTAGCCTTTGTTAAGGTATATTTTCACATGATCATCTTCTAAGGAAAAATCCAAAAATTTTGGGAATTGTTTTTTGGAAGAAATGCTATTCAAATGAATTTCAAAGCAAAATTTCAACCCAATCATCTTTATTGAGAAATATTTTCACATCCTCATTTTTTAAATAAAAGATTCAAAATCCTTGAGAATCGTTTTTGAAAGATCTCATCATTTAAGGAAATACTTTTTTGAAATTTTTTTTTGAATATCCAACCTTTGAGAGGGTAGTGAAGATCACAATGAAAGGAGAAGTTGGCATACTTGACATAGGTGAGGATCTTATGTGCTTATGTGTTAGGATTAGGATTTTCTTTTCTTTGGCATATAAGATAGGCACACACACACATGCATTGCATCCGTGTGACATATAAAAGAGAGTTTTTACCGAGGGTCTTTTAAAATTTTTTTTTTATTCGATTCCTTTTGTCACACATATGTATATAATTATTCGATTCCTTTTGTCACCTACACACACATATATATGTATATATATATGTGTGTGACAAAAGGAATCGAATAAATTTTTTTTTTTGTTTAAAAGGAAAAATTTAAACCTTTTTATAGGGGCAAAAATAGCATCGAGTTCAAATCAAGCCTGGTTTAGAGATCCTACAGCAAGGTTAGTAAGAAGAGAAGACGCTGAAATGGAAGAAGAAAGGAACAACGAGGAAGTAGTCGGGTTGAGAACACTGGTAGAATAACAAGCAGGGCAAATGATGCGGCAAGCCGAGAATATGAACTGTATGATGGGAATGATAGAAGCACTGAATCACCGAACACCGCCCATAATTCCGCCGGTTATGGACCCACCTCTAGGGGGGAAGGAGATTGGTTTGACGATCAAGAGGCACAGTGGACTGATGCGCTGCAGGCCAACATGGAAAGGGAGAAAGCTGAGAAAGAGAGGCTACTGACCGAGAAGATAGATAAGCTAGAAAGGGTAATGCGCAAGGCTCAGGGAGTTGACACTTATTTGCTGAAACTAGAAGGTTTATATGATGGGGTTTGTGAGGTACTACCTGCCGGATTCAAAATGCCAGTCTTTGACAAATTTGATGGAACCGGAAACCCTCAAAGTCATATCTGAATGTGCATAGACGCCTTTCAGCCAAGTGGTTTGAGCACAACCATGATGGCTGTCTTGTTCCAGCAAACATTAACCAGAGCCGCACTGTCGTGGTACCTTACATTAGAGCCGAGCAAAATCCGAGTCTGGGAAGAGGTGAATAAAGCATTCGTGGCACAGTATGAATACAATCAAGACCTGGATGTCACAGTCTGAGATTAGAGACCACTAAGCAGGGAAACAAAGAATCATTCGCTGAGTATTTGAGTAAGTGGAGAGAAAAAGCAGCTAAGATGGTACAGAGGCCGTCTGAGAAAGAACAGATCCGAATGTTGATGAAGAACCTTCAACCTGTCTATCAAGAGAAAATGAGATTTCAGTCGATCAACACTTTTGCTGAGGTATTTGATGTAGGGACTCGGATCGAAGATGCAATCCAAGAGGGAGTGATAAAAAAGAAGGAACAGCCAAACCGGTACAAAAGGCCGAACTATGGATCCAAATTATCCAATGGAGGACAATCAGGAGGGCACTCTGGCCCCACCGATGTCAACGCACTGATCGGGCCGGAGAGGAAATTTGACATAACACTAAGGAGAGGGGGGACAAAGCACTAAGAAAATTCTCAGATCTAGGGGGTGTCACTGTCAACTGCTCTGAATAGGTTATTAGCAAAAAGGCATCTTCTTCAGTTGGAACCTCGACCTCTACCAAATCTGCCTCTGCCAAATTTTTAAGGGGATCTCTTTTGCAAATTCTACCAACAGAAGGGCCACTCAACGGATCCTTGCATGAGGCTAAGGCACGAAATCCAAGATCTTATTAATAACAAGGTGATATCAGAACCGCCCGCCAGAGCTCCGAATGTCATAAGAAATCCACTACCAAACCACCATGTTGTACCACCACCACAAGGCCTCTATTTCTTGGGGATAGAAAAAACCATCTTCGATCCATCTAGGCTAATCACTAGGGCTAGGACACCAAGACGACCTTATCAATTGATGGAGAATCTGACAATCTGTACCTTGGAGGGTGCTTCAAAGGGATGTGAAGAGGAAAAAGCAGAACAGATGGATTGGTGGGTTCAGGAAACGGGCGATATAGATCAGATAGAGGATGATTTGTGGTACAAGAGTGATGAAGAGGTGGGAACCAAAAATAAGAATTTGGGAAGGGTTTCAGAGGCCGACAATTTGTGGATGAGAGAAGAAGTCAGTCATCTGACCTGGTCAGGCACACACTTCAAGCCGCACGAACTGGAGGAAGATCACCCAAGGAGGGATCTAGACAAGGGAAAAAGAAAAATGGATGAAGAAGCAGAGGAAGACAGGGTCCTGAAGAAAACTCAGGCTAACATCACCGTTTGGGGCTTACTGATCGCTTCAAAACATCACAGGCAGGCAGTCTTGGATGCTTTAAACCAATCTGACGTTTCCATCAATGCAACACCAGAAGACCTCGTGGGAATGATCAGTAGAATTCCGACTCTCGCTATTACCTTCTCATCAGACGACCTACCTCCAGGAGGGCCTGCTCACAATAAGCCATTGTATGTCACTATTGAATGCCTGGGGAACACTGTACCTGCCTGTCTTGTCAACAATGGATCTGCTCTAAATGTGTGTCCATTCCGAATAGCTAAGCGCAGATGAAACAACGTTCGTACCATCCGAGCAGAAGGTACGGACATACGATAACACTCAGAGAACGGTCATGGGAATAATTCTCCTTCATTTAGATGTCGGACCTGTGGAAAAGGAAGTCGAATTTCAGGTCATCGACATACCTGCTTCTTTCAATTTACGGCTGGGAAGGTGTGGCTAGACAGTTTGGGCGCCATACCATCTACGGTTCATCAGAAAGTCAAGTGTGTCTGGAAGAGCAAGGTCTGTGATATTCTCGGGGATAGTTGGGTTCGTTTGTCTGATGCTTCATCAAGTGCACCGGTTTTGGAGGTACAATTCCAAGAAGAAGAAACAGGTTTGGGAGGGTTCGAATTCATTAATATGTTGGAGGGAGAGAAGCCGAGAGAGTTCCTACCATTGTATTTTGATCAGTACGTAAGTTCGTTGGTCGCTAGTATCATGAAGAAGATGGGTTTCTTCCCAGGTATGGGATTGGGTAAGAATCATCAGGGTCTGCCAAAATTTCCAAGTATCGCCACTCAGACTCACACTCATGGTCTGGGCTATCAACCATCCAAGAAGGAGCTGAGAGATAAGAAGAAGGCAATTGACGCACCATTGGATCCATACCTGAAGACGCTCAATGGATACTTTGTGAAAGAGGGAGAGGATTTCCCCTTTTGTGGCTTCCCAGAACCATGGGTAGATCAGAAGGACAAATGTATTAAGCCTGGGTTTGAGATCTTCTTCCCCCATGAATTCTCTGAGTATCAAGATCTATACCTATAGGTACCCGTGAAGTCAGCTACTCTAAAAGATTGGGTTGCTGCGCTGGGTGACTCAGTCATGAAGAACCTATTGGGCGAGGAAAGCACAGAAGCTAAGGGAACGGGCCAAGAAGAGGTCATGGAAGATAGGGCCGGAAAAGAACACGCTGAGGGATTAGTAGAAGAAATGCAAGGCAAGGAGAACGGCATAGGAAGACTCGAGAAACCAGAAATGGGAGAGATTACCAAGACAGGGGGACTAGAATAGTACTTCATCACCGATCTGGGAGGAGAAAGCAAGAAAGAGTGGGTTTTTGAGTCTAGTGATAGGTATCCCCCACACCCAGAGTCTGTAATGGCCCAAATGAGGCATCTTTCGATTTCTATGTCTGTTGTAATTGCTCCAAAGAAAATCAATGAAAACATGACCAATTCTGCCTACTAAAAAACGCTTAATGAATGTGATGATAATGAAATACCAGATGAATTGCAAAAGTTAATCAAAAAAGAAAAAGAATCTATATGTAAAATCATTAAAAACACTCTAACGATCAATCTAGGAAATGAAGATAATCCTCAAAATGTTTTTATTGGCTCTACACTTAGCAAAGAAGAAAGCAAAGAATTAATCAAACTATTAAGTGAATTCAAAGATGTTTTTGTATGGTCTTATAATGATATGCCAGGTATTGATCCAGAAATAGTCCAACACCACATCCCCGTCTTCCCCAATTCCAAACCTGTAAAATAAAAATTGAGGCGAATGAGGCCTGAATGGGCACTCAAAGTCAAAGAGGAAGTTGAAAAACAGTTGAGAGCTGGATTCTTAATGGTCACCGAGTATCCAGAATGGATCACCAATATAGTACCTATCCCAAAAAAGGACGATCGTGTTAGGGTCTGTGTCGACTTCCGGGATCTGAACAAAGCCAGCCCTAAGGACAATTTCCCTTTACCTCACATTGATGTGTTAGTGGACAATACGGCGGGTCATTGTAGACACCCCATTTTATCGGCTATCGGATTTAGGAGACCCATAGCTTGGTGGTTCACAATGATCGCAAAAGACTCAAAAAGACTCTTGGAAGTCAGCTCTATCTCTCAGAATGCTCAGAATGACCAAAATGCCCCTGAAAGCCCAGAAGCTCCCGGATTTGGACCAAAAGTTCTGGAAACATGCTACGTGATAAAAAGAGCTTTAAAAGGAAAATTGGATGAAATCGTCAGCTCCCAGAGACCCCCGGAAGTCCCGGAAGTTCCCGAAAAGTCCCCGTTGACCGGTTTGACCAAGGTTTGACCAGGTTTGACCAAGGTTTGACCAGGTTTGACCAAGTTTGACCGAATTCGTCCGAATTCACCGGAATCATTTTAAATCATGAAAAAGGTGTTAAAACAAGTTCCAAAAGAAAATCGAGCGAAAACATCAGCTCCCGGGAACTCCCGGAGGTTTCCAGAACTTCCCGGGAATCCCAGGTTTGACCAGTTTGACCAGAATTTGACTTTGGAACCGAGGCACCGAAACGATTTTCGAATATTTTTCATGGATACTAGAGGTCAATAGCTTTCCAACGGTATATCGCACATAATTCCCGGATTTAAATGGAATTTATTATGAATTTCCAAAGACGAAAAAGGCGATCAAATCAGCTTTTATCGCGAATACCGCAAAACTTTTCAAAGTGACCTATCCCCGAACTATTTTTTATATAAAGTAGACTCCATTACCTTTCCAACGGTATATCACAATCTCAATTTGGAGTTCGTATGCATTTTCTGTGAATTTCGGACGAAATAGGGCCTTTTCGCGAATATCGAAACTTCAGGGGGCCTAAACAGCATTATCCAGACGAAGGGAGGAGCACTGCCGCCGCGGCACTGGCCCAGTGCCGCCGCGGCACTCCCCTCCAGAACAGTGTATTTTTGTAATAATTTTTGTGGTCCCATTTTGATTAACTAAAATCCAAAACGACGTAGTTTTATGATTTCAGATGTTTGGAGCCAATGGGAACACTTTCTAAATCCCAAAACCACCCCAAGTTGGCCTATATAAACACCCCATTACTCCTCATTTTAGGGGATTCAAATGTGAGTTTTGAAAAAGTTTGGGAGAGAAAAGTTGTAGAGATAAGGTTAGAGTAGAGAGAAAAGAAGCTTTCTTCTTTGATTTTCAAAACAAAAGTGAGTTCTAAACCTTGTTTTTACTTCATTACTTCCATTTACTTCAACATTCAATACTCCCAACCACCATTTTAGTGAGCATTTAAGAGAGTGGAAGCTTCTTCCATGTCTAGTGTCATTACATATGAGTGAAACACCAATCTACAAGTTCATGCTTCATGAATATCATCTATTGATCATCATCTACTTGCTTGCTTATTTATTGTTTATCTCTTCTTACCTCATTTCTTTTTTATTTTTCTTTATTTACTTACTAGTTCATCATCATCTAAGTGATGACATGAAGTTTGGGGTGAGTGAATCCTCATGGATAGTAGCTCTTGACCTCAAAAACATGTTTGATAGATGATTATCATAACCTCAATACTTCCAAGGTATTCTTGGAATGTATTGAAGTTATGTTCAAAAAATAAAATAAATCTCTCCAACAATCTTGGAGGTTCTTAATGATGAGTTTGATGTTGGTATTCTAAGTGGCTACAATCCTTATTGAGTATAGAAAATGTGTTTTCAAAACATCTATTTCAAAACCCCCCTCAATCCCTCTCTTTTGGTTTCAAGAAACAAAACTTTGTTTTCTCCAAAATCTTCAAAACAATGAGTCAAAACAGTGAGTGAGTTGAGTTCAAAGATTTCTCTAGAACTCAATACTCAACATATGGATGCAAGGCCACTTGGAAAGTCTTCCTAACTCATTGGAGAGCACCCATGATTTTTGGTTTGACTTGGAAGTACTTGGAAATGGTCCATTTGGACCCCAACATTCCTTCCATACATTCTGTCTTTGCTGTCACAGCAGCTAGGCCCACTTCTAACCTCTCTTACAGAAAACTTTTCCAAAACGGGGGGGTCCTAAATTATTTTTCCCTTAAAATTCAATGTCTTAGGGAACTTTATGTATAAAATAGGCCTCTAGATCATTAGTTTTCATTTTCTAAGATTTTTTGACATTTCAGTCGACAGTACGGACTCTGTTTCTGAGTGACCTCTATTGTTTATATGATTTCTCACATTCTGTGATAGTTATTCAAGTTTGGATTTTTGGGTTGTATTCTAGACACAATAAGGAACATCTCCGTAAAAAATCATGCATTAAAAACATTCCTAACCCCTCTTTTCAAATTTCCAAAGATGGAGCTACTGTTCTGTCCACTATTCACAGCAAGTATACCTTAACTTTCATTCTTTGATTGGATGCTTATATGCATTCCAAATTAGCTCATATCTTAGGAAGTAGTTCATACTACATTTGTATACATCCCATGTTGATTTAATTCATTCATTCATACACATTTTAGACTTCTAAGTCATTCTATGAATCCATGTACACAAAACACACTACAACCTTTGCACTTTTTTTAGATACATGCAATACATTCATGCAAGATTTGGGGTTTCTGTAACTCTTAATCTAAGAAGATTATAAGGAATGGTCTCGATCACACGTTCATGCTTCCTCTTGATCTAATCATCCTTTCTCATCCGTCCCGGGGATTGAGAAGTCTTCTTTTCTCAAAGAATAACATGCATCATACTAGCTTGCTAAGCATATCTTGTTATCTTTGTTTATTTGTTACAATAACAATTCATGTCCCCCTTTAGATTAGGAAGTCTTAATTACTTGATACATGATTAGACGATTTTTTCTAGGTTTGTTTGTGTGATCTTTCACTTTACATTGCATGATATTTGATTTAGATCTTATGAATGATATTTTATCTTTAGATCTTCCATTTTCAAGTTTCTTATGTAATGCAATATACTATCATAGTATTAATTGCCGAACCATACATAGTATAAGATGATTATTTGGATGCTAATTGAGGCCCGTCGAAAGACGGGGCGAGTTGAGGGTGTTTTAGTCGCGACAAAGGCTCCTTCCTCTCTCGTACCAAAACCCCGAACCAAGTTCTTTGGTTATGAAGGGTCGGTGCCCTTATCCGCTCGGGTGAGTCAAATTAGGTTTCTTGGTTCCTTAAAGACCAAGTGGCGACTCTGTATCTGTTTTCAACAGACCATTTTCTTTCTTTGATCCAAATCAATTTCAAAACAATCTCAAACAAGAGAAGTGGTCCGATTCCGGTATCCACAATCTGGCGACTCTGCTGGGGAATTTTATTTTTAAAACAAAATAATACAGAGGTTTGACTCATAAGAAGCATCCTTAAAATCATCTTTTTACTGTGTCTGGTTCACCACATTGCACTCTGCATTTCCCCTCCCGACTGTGTCTGAAATGCGGCGCTGACATTGTTCAGGTCTTGCTGTGCCAGGGCACAAGTCACCGTTGATACTGTACCTTCCAAGGTATATCAGAAAGAGTAAAAACCTCCTTACTGTCTCCCGACGGTATATTGGAACTCTCGTCAACGGACCCTCTTTGACTAAACCCAGCCTTTTCATATAGATTCCTGTAGAACCTTTCATAGGACTGTTCATTTATCTTTTCAGATAGGACAATATGATATAACTGCTGTATGCCCTGACAGGATTACCTGCGCGGTGTAGACGCTTATGTGGCATAGAATAGTACCTCTTTCTTATGATTCCCAAGGCAATCACTCACATGTAACCACATTGGGTTGACCTGCCTAGGCACCATGACAAGGATGTCTGCCCCATGCTCACAAAGATATACACCGCAAACCTTGTTTGTCGATCCTGAGACATAGGAGTATGAAAACCTGCTAGAAAGTACGATCACTATAACCATACTTACCCCAGTTTCTCCCAGAAACTCTGTCCAGATATCCCAGATATGACCGTACTTACCCCAGTTTCTCCCAGAAACTCTGTCCAGATATCCCAGATATGACCGTACTTACCCCAGTTTCTCCCAGAAACTCTGTCCAGATATCCCAGATATGACCATACTTACCCCAGTTTCTCCCAGAAACTCTGTCCAGATATCCCAGATATGACCATACTTACCAGTTTCTCCCAGAAACTCTGTCCAAATATCCCAGTTTCTCCCAGAAACTCTGTCCAAATACCCCGGTTTCTCCCAGAAACTCTGTCCAGATCAACCAAGAATGCCCAGTCCTTCTTAGAAGCCTCCGTAAACCCTGGAAATCCCGGTTATCCCTTGGTAATCGAACTGGAAAGTAAGATTGGCACACTCTATATGGTTAGGACCTTAATTGCTTAACCTCTATCTGTTAGAAATAGGAACATCATATAGATTAAGGCTTATATCCGCATGCTTGTCTCCCATGCATACACCATCCCCATCTCTCTGCACGCACTGTCTCGAGTCAGTCCACGTCACTGTCTTTGTCTGTCTAAAAGTCATCACTGTCAGGATCTGATACACCCCTTCTCTCAAAATCTGTCAGGTCAGTATAGATTCCCAAGGTCAGCAGCCGGAATCCTCGTTGTGGACCAGGAGTTTGGATAATCGTTTAGTCAGAATCGGTCCGACAGCCCGCTTCAGCATGAATAGAGAAGAATTGGAAAACAAGGTCACCGAGTTGGAAGCGACTATAAGCCAACAATCCGACAGTCTAGCCCAGGTCCTGAAATTCATGGAAGAACTAAAGCAGCAACAGCCACAACCCCCGCCCGAGTTTCCGCCACTAAGGTTTGAACCTCCTCTATATGAGAATAATGGAGAGGAAAACTGGTTTCAAGGGGTCCCACCTCTCGCATATGAAAAGAAGCTCCAGGAAAAAATGGACAAGGTCGACAAACTGGAGAGCGTGCTGAGAAAAAGCAAGGGAGTCGATGATTACATGCTAGACCTGGAAGGCCTCTTTGAGCCTGTCAAGTTGAAACTGCCGGAGAACTTCAAAATGCCTGCCATCGACCATTTTGACGGAACTGGGAACCCAAAAAGTCACGTGAAGCTGTGCATGAGTATCTTCCAATCCATGGGTTGTACCCACGAGCACATCGCAATGCTGTTCCCACAAACTCTGGCAAAATCTGTACTATCATGGTTCCTAACCTTGGAAGCCTCCAAAACCCGGGCCTGGGAGGATATCGTTCGAGTCTTTGTCGATCATTACTCCTATAACCAGGAGCTGGATGTCACTATCAGGGATTTGGAAACGACCCGGCAAAGCAACAATGAATCCTTCGCTGCGTTTCTGAGCAGGTGGAGGAACAAGGTAGCCCAGATGAGCCATCGGCCGATTGAGAAAGAACAAGTGAGAATGCTAATCCGGAATCTGCAGCCGCTCTACCATGAGAAATTATTCTACCAGTCCATCTCCACCTTTGAGGAGTTGTTTGAAGTCGGAACCCGAATCGAAGATGCTATCAGGGAAGGGAAGATCAAAAAGGAAGACCCTCCGAGTCAGTCGAGAAGGCCCAATTACTCCTGGAATCCCCCGGATGTCAATGCCCTTAGCAGCCAACCCATGGCGTACCCTCCTAGGCCCTACCAACCCTCCAACCAAGCAAATTCCTCCAACCGCCCTCTCCAGAAAAAGCCCCCTCGCAACTTTGCCTAGTTAGAAATCTCTCTCTCCTCAGCCCTAGACCGCCTCCTCAAAAAGGGCCATCTCCAACTGCTCCAGTCTCGAAATACCCCACCCCCGCCTAACTGCGATATGTCTAAACGATGCGCCTACCACCAAGCCCCCGGCCATAACACCGATGACTGCATGCGCCTTCGCCATGATATTCAGGACCTCATCGACCAGAATATCATCGAGCCACCCCCGAAGCAGCCCCATATCACCCAAAATCCTCTGCCTAACCACCAAAATATTAGCCTCATCGAGTCCTACCCTATATCCTTCAACCCTGCTACCTACATCACCCCCCTAGAACAAACCTTACCCCCCATTGACATCCTGGATTCTGAGGGAATTCATCTGATCGGAGGGGAGAATGACGAATGGCAGCAGCAGCTAGACGATGAGCAAGACTTGTTCTTCCTGGAAGAGCATGACCTAGGGGTGGTAGACCTCAAGTGGTATGATCCCAACAAAGAAAGCGATGCTTCTATCTGGGACGAGCCAGAAAAACCATTTGTGGGAACGGATTGTGATTGGTTCAAGAAGGATGGGACTGTAGAGGGACCTACTCCTGCCGAGATTGATCATCTGACCAGGTCAGGCCGTCATTATCAGCCTCCACAACCTGCCACCGAAGCAACCGAGAAAGGTCCAGTCAGGGACAAGGGGAAGGGTAAGATGGATGAGATCATCGAAGAAGATAATGAGCTGATAAAGCAGCTAAAGAAAACCCAAGCACATCTCTCAATGTGGGATATCATGGTGACCTCTTACAAGCATAGGCAAGCCGTGTTGAATGCCTTGGCTGGAATTGAAGTCCCTATTGATGCCGCACCGGAGGACATGATAGCTCTCTTGGGCGCACTTACCCCCGACCCGATCATTACATTTTCTGACGAGGACTTGCCACCGGAAGGATCCGCGCATAACAAAGCTTTATACATCACTGTTGGATGTAAGGGGCAGCAGGTACCGTTTTGTCTGGTCGACACCGGTTCTGCTTTGAATGTTTGTGCCCTAAGAACTGCCACTGCTTTGGGGGTCAATATCCTTGACATTACGCCATCTGTGCAATCCGTGAGGGCCTATGATAACACCAGGAGAAATGTGATGGGGACTGTCTCTCTACAAATATGGGTAGGATCGCTGGCAAGTACTGAGATTTTTCAAGTCATGGACATACCTGCCTCGTTCAACTTGCTGATTGGGAGGCCCTGGTTACACGTCAACAAAGCCGTATCATCCACTGTGCATCAAATGATCAAGTACATTCATGAGAAGGAAGTAAAGATCATCCTCGGTAACAGTTGGGGTAACGAAGCTTTCCCGAATTACGCTCCCGTTTTTGAAGTCCAAATGCCCGAGCTAGAAGAAGGAGAAATCGGGGGATTCTTCATGGAAGAAATCCACGTGATCGATGACGAAGATAGGTTCCCTGAGGTCCACTCTGCGGTTGTCAACATTGTCCGCAAAATGAATTACTTCCCGGGAATGGGATTAGGCCGACGCCAGCAAGGGATTTGTGAGTTCCCTCAGATCAAAGGACAACAAGGAACTTTCGGGTTGGGGTACAAGCCCACTGAAGAAGACGTCGAGCTACAAAGGCCATGGAAGAAAAGGGTGACGGGTCTCCCACCATACCGCAAGACTTTCAATGGACAGTTCATAAAAGAAGGAGATGATTTCCCTTACTTCGGGTTCCCCGAACCCTGGATCCATCAAACCACTGGGAAGAGGCACCCCGGGCTTGAAATCTTCGCTGACTGCGAAAGGCCCCCATACCAAGACCCGTTCTATCCCGAAGAAATTGAGAAAACCCCGGAGGAGGACTGGTTGAAGTACCTGGACACTGAAGCCATCGAGAAGATGTGGGAGGAATCCGCTGGAGAGAAGGAAGAAGAGAGGGCCAAGAGCCAAGATGATCAGATCAAGCCAACTGAGGAGGGTCTGAGCAACCAGGCTGTAGAGTCATCTGTCCGTGTCTCCCAATCCCCTATTCCCCCGGAGTCTGTACTACCAATTGTCGAGTCTGTACCAGAGTCGGCTGCTGTAAGCCCACCACTGTCCAATGTAGTCACTTCACCTGTCATGAATGAAATGAAAGACGATTCTGCTTACTCCTCTGTGTCTACCACTTGTGAATGCATAGATCCCTCCGAGGATCTCCCAAATGAATTTAAGAAACTAATCGAAAAACCGCCTGCTTATGAAATAATCGAAGATACTTTATCAGTTAACCTAGGTGAAACAGATAATCCACAAATTGTGCAAATTGGCTCAACTCTTAATAAAGAAGAAAAAGAAAAATTAACCCTCTTGCTAAAAGAATTCAAAGATGTTTTTGCTTGGTCTTACGAAGACATGCCTGGGGTCGATCCCGACATCGTCCAACATCATATTCCTCTCCTCCCCAATTCTAAACCTGTCAAGCAGAAACTAAGGCGCATGAGACCGGAATGGGCCCTCAAGGTTAAAGAAGAAGTGGAGAAGCAGTTCAAAGCAGGGTTCATCATTGTCACCGAATATCCGGAATGGATTGCCAATATCGTGCCAGTCCCGAAGAAGGATGGAAAAGTTCGTGTGTGCGTCGACTTTCGTGATCTAAACAAAGCCAGTCCCAAGGATGACTTCCCACTTCCCCACATTGACGTCTTGGTAGATAACACCGCAGGACATGAGCTACTGTCTTTCATGGATGGTTTCTCAGGGTACAATCAGATTCTAATGGCGCCAGAAGATCGGGAAAAGACGACATTCACCACCCCTTGGGGAACCTACTGTTATAGAGTAATGCCCTTCGGACTCAAGAACGCGGGGGCGACTTACCAAAGAGTTGCCACCACTCTGCTGCATGATATGATTCACAAGGAGGTAGAAGTGTACGTAGACGACATGATTGTGAAATCCAAGGATAAAGAAGGACACCTGGTAGCGCTGGAAAAGTTCTTCGAAAGGTTGCGCAAATACAAGATGAGGCTGAATCCAAAGAAATGCACATTCGGCGTAACCTCCGGTAAACTCCGAGGTTTTCTCATCACACAAAGGGGAATAGAGGTGGACCCCTCTAAGATCAAGGCAATCCTCGAAATGACACCACCGCGGAATGAAAAAGAAGTAAGGGGGTTCCTCGGAAGGATCCAGTTTATCAGCCGCTTCATTTCCAAGCTCACTACTACGTGCGATCCTTTGTTCCGATTGCTGAGAAAAGGAGAAAAGTTCCAATGGGATGACCAATGCCAAACCGCTTTCGACAAAATAAAAGCCTACCTTCAAAATCCACCTGTCCTCTCACCACCCACTCCTCATAAGCCCTTATTCCTTTACCTGTCTGTCTCCGAAAATGCCATGGGTTGCATGCTAGCCCAAGAAGGAGAAGAAAGCCACTCCGAAAAAGCCATATATTACCTCAGCAAGAGGATGACTGGGTATGAGCTCAACTACTCTACCCTTGAAAAAACATGTTGGGCCTTGGTTTGGTGCACTCGCCGACTGAGACACTACATGCTGGCCTTCCCGGTTGTGCTCATATCCCGCATGGATCCTCTAAAATACCTCCTCGAAAAACCCGCCCTGATAGGTCGCATATCCCGTTGGTTACTTCTACTATCCGAATTCGATATCAAGTATGTTACAAGCAAATCGGTAAAAGGGAGAACCGTAGCTGAGCATCTCGCAGAGCATGCCGTTGACTCCGAAGAAAGTGGGGACTTTCCGTTTCCGGACGAGAATATCATGGAAATCAAGGAAGAACAGTGGAAGTTGTACTTTGATGGAGCGGCCAACATGAAAGGGTACGGAGTAGAAATGATTCTCGTATCACCAAGCGGGGACCACACTCCATTGGCAGTTAAGCTCAACTATAACTCCACCAACAACACCGCCGAATACGAAGCATGCATTCTGGGAATGGAAGCGGCCATAGAGCTGAAGGCTCGGAAGATAGACGTCTTCGGGGACTCAAACCTCATCATATCTCAAGCTAGAGGAGAATGGAAAGTAAAAGAAGAAAGGTTGAAGCCCTAACATGATCTTCTCGACCAACTCAAGAGGCAGTTCGAAAATATCACATTCCTCTACTTGCCCAGGGAAGAGAACCAGCTGGCAGACTCCTTGGCTACTTTAGCTTCAATGATCAAAATTCCTGTGGGAGTCAAGATGATGCCCTTGGTAATTGAGCAGAGGTACGAGCCTTCGTTCAACATAATCGCCACAATCGAAGAAGAAGAGAATGGGACACCATGGTATCAGGATGTCTGGGATTTCATAGAAAAGGGGACGTACCCCCAAGAGTCTACCGAGAAAGACAAGAGGGCCATTCGAAGATTCGCAGCGCAATTCATCATTTGTGGTGGGAAATTGCTAAAGAAAGGATACAATGGTCACAACCTGACTTGCTTATTCGGGAAGAGCTCCCGAAGAATGATGGAGGAAATACACGAAGGGGTATGCGGTCCGCACATGAACGGTCACATGCTGGCTAAGAAAATCATAAGACAAGGGTACTACTGGACAACATTGGAGAAAGATTGTTGTGAATACGTAAGAAGGTGTCACAAGTGCCAGATCCATGCAAACATGATGCATACACCACCATCCCTTCTGTACAGCATGACTTCGCCTTGGCCATTCTCAACCTGGGGAATCGACATCATTGGTGAAATCATTCCGAAAGCCTCAAATGGAAATCGGTACATCCTAGTGGCCATAGACTACTTTACAAAATGGGTAGAAGCTGCATCCTACACCAAGTTGGGGGCCAAAGAAGTGGCCAAATTCATCAAAAGAAATCTCATTTGCCGTTATGGAGTCCCCCATGAGATTATTTCGGATAATGGAAGTCATTTCAAGGCAGAAGTCAGGGATCTGTTCGAAGAATACAAGATCACTTATCACAAGTCATCACCGTATAGGCCGCAAACCAATGGGGCAGTCGAAGCTGCAAACAAGAATGTCAAGGCCATACTGCAGAAATCGGTCGATACCTACAAAGACTGGCATGAAAAGCTACCGTTCGCGCTTTGGGGATACAGAACGTCGATAAGGACGTCCACGGGAGCAACTCCTTACTCGCTGGTGTATGGGTTGGAAGCGGTACTCCCGGTCGAGATAGAACTGCCGTCTCTACGCGTGATGGCAGAATGTGAAATTTCGAAATCAGATTGGTTGAGAGAAAGATATGAAGAATTGGCTCTCATAGATGAAAAGCGCCTAGCGGCAGTCGACCACGTCCGAATCTATCAGAAGAGGATAGCCCGTGCTTTCAACAAAAGGGTTCGTCCGAGGAAGATCCTCAAGGGCGACCTTGTCCTTAAAGAATTACGAGCTCCGATCTTTGATCCCCGTGGGAAGTTTAAGCCAAAATGGGTCGGCCCTTACATTGTTAAGACCGTTCTTTCCGGAGGAGCAACTTATCTCATGGACCTCGATGGTGTCGAATTCAAGGAACCAATCAACATGGATCGCCTCAAAAAGTACTATGCTTGACACAAAAATAACCTTTTCCTTCAAGCCTTGCCTTGAACTACGCTCGACCTGATTCCCACTTGGGGATACGTAGGCAACCAAATCGGTTCGGTCACTCCACCCACAAAAATAACCTTTTCCTTCAAGCCTTGCCTTGAACTACGCTCGACCTGATTCCCACTTGGGGATACGTAGGCAACCAAATCGGTTCGGTCACTCCACCCACAAAAATAACCTTTTCCTTCAAGCCTTGCCTTGAACTACGCTCGACCTGATTCCCACTTGGGGATACGTAGGCAACCAAATCGGTTCGGTCACTCCACCCACAAAAATAACCTTTTCCTTCAAAACTTTGGCCCGAACTACGTTGGACCTGATCCCCGCTCGGGGGTACGTAGGCAGACTTTCAAAAAAGAAGGGTGGCTCGCTAGGTCGAAAATCCGAAAGGACGCCTAGGCAAAAATTAGAGCTAAATCCAAAGTGAGCAATAACAAAAGAGAGAAAATAGCTCGCCAGGCCGCCTCCTTGGTGCATGGGCAAAAATTATGAGCATGTGAGAAAATAAAGTCGCGGTCCTTACCATAACCCGGAAATCACCCTCCACACTAGGGGCAAACTTCGGCCACTCGCCTCGTTTGCCTAAACCTCTTCTAAACTAGGGGCAAACGTCGGTCATCTACCTCGTTTGCCTCACAACCATACATATCCCAAACTAGGGGCAAACTTCGGCCACCCGCCTCGTTTGCCCCTAATAACCCCGGCGTGCCCAAGCAAGTACCAAAAGCAACAACTAATTGAAATCTCGGTTACAAAATATTTTCAGAAAGTTAAAATGCATAAAATAAGATTCCCAAAGTAACCAAGGTTCACTGATAAACAAACTTTGAATATTACATAAAACAGGAGTAATCGAAGAAATAAAAGTCTTTCGCAAAGCAATCATATGTTCAAAAGATACTTGGAGGAATGAGCAGAATCAGTCAGGTCTAGTCTTGTCTTAGTGTCTTTTATTTCTTCAAAGGTCTTTAGAAGTAGGCCTTTACTCGGTCAGTCCAACCCTCAATAAAAGCAGCAATAGTGGTAGCCCTGATCCTGGAAGCAAAGACCCTCTCAGTAAACCCCCGGGGAACCTCCTGAACCTGTCCGTACTGTCTGGCCAAACGACGAGGATGATAGAAAGAAGTCTCTCTCAAACCCATCAACCACACTCTCTGGTAACCCCTGAGGCTCGTGGTGATAGCATGAAGGCCCCAACGCCTCACGATCCAGCAAATGTCAGCCTCAGATAAGGCACCCATCATGCCCACCCAATCGGCAAAAGTATAGTGAGAGTAAAGCACAGCTCGACGAAAGTAAACTGGTGGTATGCGGCCCGTCCACAGCTGAAGGTACTCTTATAACCAAGCCTGTAACACCAAGGGCGCCCCGGAAAGAAGAGGAGTCCCTTGATTGAAGGCATTATCCAAACCATTCAAGGTTTCAGCTAGAACCATGGCCATGGGATTCTTGCTAAACTTCAACCCAAGGCACACATGCACTAAGTCAACGGAAGTACTCGAGAATAAGAAGTGGGAGGTCATGCACAATATCAAAGCAGCCCCACGGGTAGCATCATACACGCTGGGGTTCCCAAGACTGGCATACTGAGCAATAATAGAAGCAATATTAAGGACCTCACCTTGAATCAGCCGACGGGAAATAGTGATGGAGCAATTCAGATATTCAGCCAAGCCTCGCGTGGGACTGAGGGTACCAGCAGGAGGGAGAATCAAATCAGAGTCAGAATCATAGCCGAGAATAGCGCAGAACTCCTCAAACACGGGGATATCTCCAGGCCATTGAAGTTGAAGACATGATTCACCGGGTCCCAGTGACCAATGGCAGCACGCAAGAGCTCAGTATTCAGAGTCATCTGGCAAAGAGAGAATAGCTCGGTCAAGCCGTAGCTAAAGAGGTTGATCCGCTCCACGCCATCCGTGATGTTCAGCCAAGCTGTGAGTTGAGCGAGATCATACAAAGCCATATTTTCTGTCGCGGCTCTAGTAAAATTTGAAATTTCGACAGCACCTCCCCGTTTCACGGACTATCCCACCTGCAATCCAAAAAGCACTCACTATCACAAAACTGCCCATCGCAGTAGCATCCAACAATCACAGTGTACATATATCAACTAAAACAAGCACGCAACTGCGCCTCTAAACCGGAAGATATCCGGCCTAGGAGGCAAAACATTATAATACTCTGTCAAAAGGTTACGAATTGTTCTACACATCGTCCTACACTGTCCAAATAATCATGTTCCCAATACAACCCAATCGAAAACACAAAAAATAATAATAATATTGCCCGCTTGGGAGGCATCAGTCTTCCTCTTCTTCGTCCTCTGTCGGACCGCCCGGAGTATATGTTGGCGACGGCCTCCTCCTGCCACCTCTGCACCTTGGACCAGTCCTCGATGAGCCAGCCCCGCCTCCACGGTACTGCACACACAAATAAAATGAAGGCAATCAGTAAAGGAATAACAAAAAGTATAAAAAAAAAAAAAAAAACAGAGCCGAGTCAGAGACTTACCAAGGACGCCATCTGGTTGGCAGCAAATTGCCGCATACCGTCCATCTGTCAAGGGTAAAATCTAGGGTTAGAACCTTATAACCTTAAGAAAGTACAAAATTAAAGACATACCCGGTGGTCTCGTATGAGGACCAGGGACCGTAAGTTAGCTGCCAAGGCGTGACCCTCCTCAACGTAACTCCAAGGAACATTGAGGACGCCCGCTGGTTGAGTAGGGTACCCACATGTGACTCGCGGCACCTCCATCATTTGGGGAGTGCCATCAGCGCCTAGAACGTTGACGGTCCAATCCCAAGGAGGGATAGGGTCGGGAGCCTGAGGAGCCTGTCTCCTGTACATCTCGCGAAGCTGTAGGCACAGAATAAGTTAGGAAAAGGCGAATCAAAAAACATAGGCAATGAATAAAAAAAGCAAAAAAAAAAAAAAAAAAAAAAAAAAAAAAAAAAAAAAGCAACTCACCTCCAGGAGCGGGAAGTTAGGCATCAGGAAACGGCCGCGGTAAGCCTCGTAACCGGTCTCGGAAAGAAAATGGTCCCAAACATCCGTGCCGGCCAAGGCCGCCAGCAGAGCATCACTAGAGAGGTCACTAGCATCCATCACGGGAGGATTATGAGGAACGCGATACCTGGGACCACCAACCACCTGCCGAGAGACCCGCTCCCCAAGGAACCACTGCCTACACTCGGTACTCTCCAGCAGAAGGCGGCAAGAGGTAAGAGATTTAACCGCTTGTATCTCCTCTGGGGCGGCATAGGCGACGCCCTCCCAAGGCGTCCAATCAACACTAGAGGCCGTCAGCTCAGTCAGGAAGTTTTTAAGCAAAACAATCCGGTGGGCCCCACTCTTCACTCCGACAACGTCCCTCCGCCATCTCAAACCTCGTGGGAATAAAGGCACAGGGGCCATGCCATCCTCATCCTCGCCTGATTCATCCGCCGGGAAAGGAGCCAACATCTTCAGGTATTCAAAACTCCAGAGCTGCACAGACAAAGAAGAAAGTCAGAACAAGTATAGAAGTCAGAAGAATAAAAAGGGGAAAAAGTGCAATATATACCTCCCAAGCTCGCCAAAATCCTCCTGTCGATTTAACATCACCCCGAGAAACCTCGCCCATATGCTTGTAGAGATGGGCCAGGGCAGCACCGCCCCAGTTGTAGGAGGGGATCTCATCAATGGTCGCCAGGCAAGAAAGGAGCCTCAAGCTCACCCGGTCGTTCCTTGTCGCAAAGATTGAGCACCCGAGGACATACAGAAGATATACTCTCAGGAGCTGGGAATTGTTCAGATTATGATTCCCTCTGCCATAGGCCCGGTAAAGCCAGCCGCAGGGAAACCAGTGCCTCTCCAGGTTAGGGGGAACAGCCCCAATCAGCATCTCCACCGCCTCCGGGTCGATCTCATAAAAGTAATCCAGAATCAGGCGCTTCCTGCCGACCCTCAGGCCCGTGATCATAGAGAAGTCGAAGGGCGTCATAGTCATTTCACCAAACGGCAGGTGAAAAGTGTTGGTGGTGTCCCACCACCTCTCAGCCAGTGCATAGAAGTGAGCTAAATCGTTGCTGCTTTTTGAAACCAAACGGACAAAGCCTCCAAACCCGGCGTCGTCCACCATCCTCTTAACGGTGGGCGAGAGTTGAGTGTACCATAAGAAGGCGTGGGCAAGGCTACCATGGCCTTTCAAGGCCACTTCCGGCACCTGCACACAACAAAGACGACAAAAGATGCACAAAATCACTATTCACAACCCGAGAGCCAAATTCACAAAATCAACATTTGAGCGCAAATCAAACTTCTAACGATCTCTAGGTGCACACTACGGCTCACAAAACTAGCACAATACATGAAGGTGGTCCTAAAATGTCGAAAGTTTCACATACCAAGCTCGCTAGAGCCGCGGCTGAAAGATGGCATTGGGGGTCCCGCAAAATCAAGTCCGGAGCTTGCATCTCGGCCTTCATCCGCCCCTTAGCCTTCTTAGACGGTCTCCTTGAGCTCGAGGCCATGGATCTACAAGAAAAATGGAAGTCACATTTAAACTTTCTTCTTGAACATTTGGGCAAACCAAAACACCAATCAAAAATCCGACTACGGAGAAAGATTACTCACCTGACCGCGCACAAGCTGCGTTTTGATGAATTTTGGCTTCAAAAACACCCCAAAATGGCCAAGAATGAGCTTCAAAAGCTCAAAAACCCGAGATATAAGAAGATGAAGTCCGGTCACCCAGTGCCGCCGCGGCACTGGCCAACTGCCGCCGCGGCAGTGGCCCAGTGCCACCGCGGTACTGCTTCCTGCGGGCCCCGCCTCGCTCTGTTTTGCTCCGTTTCGCCCCATTTTGACCCGTTTTGGCCTTTTTCAGCCCATTTTTGGCCCCGAACAGCCCTGGTGGCCCATTCCGATCAAGATTTATGAGGTTTTACCCCAAGCAGGCTAAAAGTTGTCAAGACCATCCCTAGCAGACGGAAACTAAAAAAAAAAAAATCAGCTCCCGAAGACCCGAATCGGCTGTTTCAGGACAACCGTCGCGAATTTCGATCAAACACGGGGATTCTGATAACGGATCCTAGATTTTAACTGATGCACCGAAGAAGGAAGAAAAGAGATTCCCCGAGAACCCTGCATCATCCCCCGAGGACAAAAGCAGACAGTTACCAGCTCCCGGAGGCCCCGACAGGCTCTCTTGGATTGAGCACCGACAGTTTTGATCAACCGTGAGAGATATAGAGATGGATCCTGGTTCCCGATCAAGAAAAGAGATTCCCCGAGAACCCTGCATCATCCCCCGAGGATAAAAGCAGACAGTTACCAGCTCCCGGAGGCCCCGACAGGCTCTCTTGGATTGAGCACCGACAGTTTTGATCAACCGTGAGAGATTTAGAGATGGATCCTGGTTCCCGATCAAGAAAAAGAGATTCCCCGAGAACCCTGCATCATCCCCTGAGGACAAAAGCAGACAGTTACCAGCTCTCGGAGGCCCTGACAGGCTCTCTTGGATTGAGCACCGACAGTTTTGATCAACCGTGAGAGATTCAGAGATGGATCCTGGTTCCAAGTCAAGAATTAAAGAGAGATTCTCGGAGAGTCCCCTACCATCCCCGGTAGAAGATAACAGAAGTCCGGAACTGATTCTCCGGCTCGTCATCATAAGGATCAGCCAACAATCGAAAACATCACCCGCAGTCAGATCACCCCGATTCCCAGGACAAGCACTATCTGTTCATAATTCAAGGATCCGTATCCACTGATCATCATGAGCTTTCTCACCTGTCAGTCGTTACGAGCTTCCTCAATTATCATGAGCTTCTTCACTCCGGTTATCTCACCTGTCAATTATCGTGAGCTACCCTACTTATGAGCCTCCTCACTTTGGTTATTATAAATCTATCGGTTATTGTGAACTCCCTCGCCTATGGGTTGTCCTTAGTTATCATCCTCAAAGACCTCACTCGCTCGCAAAGCGCACTTCCCAATTCCAGAAGTTTGCCCCTAGACCCAGAGTCTTCTAAAAATTGATATCTTTATCCGAGTCATCCACCACATCACAGTTACAAACACTAGCACAATACCAGCCCACTCGGAGTGGCACACCCCACAGCACTTGCTCATACTAGGGTCATAACACTGGACATGATAGGACTCACAATTCATATCACATCCATGCATTACACATTGCATAGCATCCGCCCGATTGTTGTATATGCATGCTTGACCTATTCCTTCGAGCCCTGAACTACGCCCTGGTCTGATTCCCCTTGGGATACGTAGGCAGCTCACGCAGAGCACGACCAGCACTGACCTCAGCATCCTTTTTTCATCATTGCATCTTTTGCAACGCTTTTATCCTAAATCTATAGCCTCCAAAAAGTCTTGTCTCTTCAAAGCTTTGGCACTCGCTTGCGATATGCGTTGCCTCGCAAGTTCATGCCAAAGAGGGGCAAACTGTAGACACCCCATTTTGTCGGCTATCGGATTTAGGAGACCCATAGCTTGGTGGTTCACAATGATCGCAAAAGACTCAAAAAGACTCTTGGAAGTCAGCTCTATCTCTCAGAATGCTCAGAATGACCAAAATGCCCCTGAAAGCCCAGAAGCTCCCGGATTTGGACCAAAAGTTCTGGAAACATGCTACGTGATAAAAAGAGCTTTAAAAGGAAAATTGGATGAAATCGTCAGCTCCCAGAGACCCCCGGAAGTCCCGGAAGTTCCCGAGAAGTCCCCGTTGACCGGTTTGACCAAGGTTTGACCAGGTTTGACCAAGGTTTGACCAGGTTTGACCAGGTTTGACCGAAATCGTCCGAATTCACCAGAATCATTTTAAATCATGAAAAAGGTGTTAAAACAAGTTCCAAAAGAAAATCGAGCGAAAACATCAGCTCCCGGGAACTCCCGGAGGTTTCCAGAACTTCCCGGGAATCCCAGGTTTGACCAGTTTGACCAGAATTTGACTTTGGAACCGAGGCACCGAAACGATTTTCAAATATTTTTCATGGATACTAGAGGTCAATAGCTTTCCAACGGTATATCGCACATAATTCCCGGATTTAAATGGAATTTATTATGAATTTCCAAAGACGAAAAAGGCGATCAAATTAGCTTTTATCGCGAATACCGCAAAACTTTTCAAAGTGACCTATCCCCGAACTATTTTTTATATAAAGTAGACTCCATTACCTTTCCAACTGTATATCACAACCTCAATTTGGAGTTCGTATGCATTTTCTGTGAATTTCGGACGAAATAGAGCCTTTTCGCGAATACCGGAACTTCAGGGGGCCTAAACAGCATTATCCAGACGAAGGGAGGAGCACTGCCGCCGCGGCACTCCCCTCCAGAACAGTGTATTTTTGTAATAATTTTTGTGGTCCCATTTTGATTAACTAAAATCCAAAACGACGTAGTTTTATGATTTCAGATGTTTGGAGCCAATGGGAACACTTTCTAAATCCCAAAACCACCCCAAGTTGGCCTATATAAACACCCCATTACTCCTCATTTTAGGGGAGTCAAATGTGAGTTTTGAAAAAGTTTGGGAGAGAAAAGTTGTAGAGATAAGGTTAGAGTAGAGAGAAAAGAAGCTTTCTTCTTTGATTTTCAAAACAAAAGTGAGTTCTAAACCTTGTTTTTACTTCATTACTTCCATTTACTTCAACATTCAATACTCCCAACCACCATTTTAGTGAGCATTTAAGAGAGTGGAAGCTTCTTCCATGTCTAGTGTCATTACATATGAGTGAAACACCAATCTACAAGTTCATGCTTCATGAATATCATCTATTGATCATCATCTACTTGCTTGCTTATTTATTGTTTATCTCTTCTTACCTCATTTCTTTTTTATTTTTCTTTATTTACTTACTAGTTCATCATCATCTAAGTGATGACATGAAGTTTGGGGTGAGTGAATCCTCATGGATAGTAGCTCTTGACCTCAAAAACATGTTTGATAGATGATGATCATAACCTCAATACTTCCAAGGTATTCTTGGAATGTATTGAAGTTATGTTCAAAAAATAAAATAAATCTCTCCAACAATCTTGGAGGTTCTTAATGATGAGTTTGATGTTGGTATTCTAAGTGGCTATAATCCTTATTGAGTATAGAAAATGTGTTTTCAAAACATCTATTTCAAAACCCCCCTCAATCCCTCTCTTTTGGTTTCAAGAAACAAAACTTTGTTTTCTCCAAAATCTTCAAAACAATGAGTCAAAACAGTGAGTGAGTTGAGTTCAAAGATTTCTCTAGAACTCAATACTCAACATATGGATGCAAGGCCACTTGGAAAGTCTTCCTAACTCATTGGAGAACACCCATGATTTTTGGTTTGACTTGGAAGTACTTGGAAATGGTCCATTTGGACCCCAACATTCCTTCCATACATTCTGTCTTTGCTGTCACAGCAGCTAGGCCCACTTCTAACCTCTCTTACAGAAAACGTTTCCAAAAAGGGGGGGTCCTAAATTATTTTTCCCTTAAAATTCAATGTCTTAGGGAACTTTATGTATAAAATAGGCCTCTAGATCATTAGTTTTCATTTTCTAAGATTTTTTGACATTTCAGTCGACAGTACGGACTCTGTTTCTGAGTGACCTCTATTGTTTATATGATTTCTCACATTCTGTGATAGTTATTCAAGTTTGGATTTTTGGGTTGTATTCTAGACACAATAAGGAACATCTTCGTAAAAAATCATGCATTAAAAACATTCCTAACCCCTCTTTTCAAATTTCCAAAGATGGAGCTACTGTTCTGTCCACTATTCACAGCAAGTATACCTTAACTTTCATTCTTTGATTAGATGCTTATATGCATTCCAAATTAGCTCATATCTTAGGAAGTAGTTCATACTACATTTGTATACATCCCATGTTGATTTAATTCATTCATTCATACACATTTTAGACTTCTAAGTCATTCTATGAATCCATGTACACAAAACACACTACAACCTTTGCACTTTTTTTAGATACATACAATACATTCATGCAAGATTTGGGGTTTCTGTAACTCTTAATCTAAGAAGATTATAAGGAATGGTCTCGATCACACGTTCATGCTTCCTCTTGATCTAATCATCCTTTCTCATCCGTCCCGAGGATTGAGAAGTCTTCTTTTCTCAAAGAATAACATGCATCATACTAGCTTGCTAAGCATATCTTGTTATCTTTGTTTATTTGTTACAATAACAATTCATGTCCCCCTTTAGATTAGGAAGTCTTAATTACTTGATACATGATTAGACGATTTTTCCTAGGTTTGTTTGTGTGATCTTTCACTTTACATTGCATGATATTTGATTTAGATCTTATGAATGATATTTTATCTTTAGATCTTCCATTTTCAAGTTTCTTATGTAATGCAATATACTATCATAGTATTAATTGCCGAACCATACATAGTATAAGATGATTATTTGGATGCTAATTGAGGCCCGTCGAAAGACGGGGTGAGTTGAGGGTGTTTTAGTCGCGACAAAGGCTCCTTCCTCTCTCGTACCAAAACCCCGAACCAAGTTCTTTGGTTATGAAGGGCCGGTGCCCTTATCCGCTCAGGTGAGTCAAATTAGGTTTCTTGGTTCCTTAAAGACCAAGTGGCGACTCTGTATCTATTTTCAACAAACCATTTTCTTTCTTTGATCCAAATCAATTTCAAAACAATCTCAAACAAGAGAAGTGGTCCGATTCCGGTATCCACAGTCATGAACTCCTATCTTTTGTGGATGGGTTCTTAGGATACAACCAGATTCTAATGGCTCCTGAAGATAGGGAGAAAACCACTTTCATCACATCATGGGGGACATACTGCTATAGGGTGATGTCATTTGGGCTTAAAAATGCAGGAGCAACTTATCAGCGGGCCGCTACTACACTATTGCACGACATGATCCATAAGGAGGTAGAGGTGTATATGGACGATATGATTGTAAAATCTAAGGAAAGGAGAGGTCACTTAGAGGCATTAAGAAAATTCTTCGGGAGGTTGAAGGAATTTAGAATGTGGTTGAACCCCTAGAAGTGCACCTTCGGGGTCACTATCGAAATGTTGTTGGGGTTTCTCATCACTCAGAGAGGGATAGAGGTGGACCCGACCAAGATAAAGGCTATAATTGAAATGCAGCCACCCAAGAACGAAAGAGAGTTAAGGGATTTCTGGGTATAACACAGTTCATAAGTCGTTTCGTCTCGAAGCTCACCTTAACCCGTGACCCATTGTTTAGGTTACTCAGGAAAGGAGAAAAGTTCGAATGGGATACCCTGTGTCAACAAGCCTTTGATAAGATCAAGACCTACCTCCAAAACCCACCTGTCCTGTCACCACCCTCACCAGGGAGATCTTTATTGATGTATTCTGTGTCTGAGGATTCAATGGGGTGTATGTTGGCCCAAGAAAGGGAAAAGGGGCATGCGGAAAAAGCCATTTATTATTTGAGCAAGAGGATGACCGGATACGAGCTGAAATACGAGCTGAAATACTCACCTTTAGAAAAAGCCTGTTGGGCCCTAGCCTAGTGTACCAGTCATCTTAGGCATTGCATGTTAGCCTTTCCCGCTGTCCTAATCTCCCGAATGGACCCACTCAAATACCTATTCAAAAAGCCTGCCTTGACCAGTAGAATTTCCCATTGGACCATAATACTAGCCGAATTCGATATCAAATATGTCACTTCTAAATCTGTTAAAGGAAGAGCCATTGCTGAATACCTAGCCGACCTTGCCATAGAATCTGAGGAGAAAGGGGAGTTCAAGTATTCCGACGAAGGGGTAATGGAGGTAAAAGAGGATCTGTGGAAGATGTATTTTGATGGAGCTGCCAACCAACTAGGCTATGGGGTTGGAATCATCCTCATAGCACCTGATGGGACACCTACCTCGTTAGCCGTCAATCTTAAGTATAATTCAACCAACAACACGGCCGAATACGAGGCTTGCATAATTAGGATGGAAGCAGCCTTACCTCTAAAAGTTGGAAGGATCGACATTTTCGGAGACTCTAACCTGGTCATAGCCTAAGTGCTAGGTGATTGGAGGGTGAAGCATAAGAAGTTGAGGCCTTACCATGACTACCTAGAGAGCCTAAAAGTACAGTTCAAAAAGATATCGTTCTACTACCTTCCCTGTGAAGAGAACCAGTTAGCCGATTCCCTAGCAACCTTGGCCTCGATGATACAAATCCCTTCGAGAGTCATGATACCGTTATCCATAGAAATTAGGAACCAACCTTCATTCGAGATGATCGCAATGATAGAGGAAGGAGGTGAGTTGCTGATTCGTGGTGAAAAGTGCATGTTCATAGCGTATTTTATGGTCTGTTATGCATACTTTTATCCCCAAAGTCCCTACATTTAGGTTCATTCTAATAACAATGGTCTTTTTATTGTGTTAATGCTAAAATATATATTTTTGCATTGTTTTATAGGTATTAGGATGTAAATCAATGAAGTGGAGCTAAAGAAAAGTGATTCTGGTGGATAGAACAACAGAAGCAGCTGAGAAAATGTCAATTTTGACAATGAAGACTTCAGATTTGGAATATTTTCCCAAAGATATAAAATGTAGAGCTTTGAGTTACGGTCGCATGGCCGTACACGGGAGGTCAATCCGAGGTCCGAGTGAAAAGTTATGTCCATTCTCCCATCGGTGCGTAGAGCTGTCAAAATCAGAGAGTTCAATCGATTGAGCAGAGTTCAATCGATCGAACCTTCGATCGATCGAACTAAGCTCGATCGATCGAACTTTATATTCACCCAAAAGTTGCGTAAACTCTGCGGGAACCCTATGTATAAGTCGTTTTGATGCCAGACGAAGGGAGGACGCTCCAGAACGCAGAAAACAGCAGTTTAGGGTAGTTTTAGGGTTAGATTAGGAGTAGATTAGGCTAGATTCCTTCTTTTCTTCCTCTTTTCCATTGTCATTCTCAAGATTATTGAAGATTCAAGTTTATTACAAGTTTTAATCTGATTGTTTCCAGGTTTATCTTCTCCTTTTCTTTGTTTCATTGTTTATTGCTTTAGATGTTAATGATTACTCTAGGTTACTATTTCTGTATTAGTTTATTTATGTTTTCGTAGTTTAGACGTTGGGAATATGTGATGAAACATTGAATCCCAGCCTCTGCCATGCAATCTTTAGAAACCTTGGGCTCGATCGATCGAAGGTATTTCGATCGATCGAACCAGGGCCATAGTCAAGCGATCTAACACCTTTCGATCGATTGAAGGATGATGCTGTTCGATCGATCGAGAGCGCTTCGATCGATCGAACATGTTAAATCCTGAGATGATTCTTTTAAGTATTCCATGACTTTCTGTTTTAGAAATCTGTCATCAAATTGTCCCTATAAGCTCAGTTTGTCACAACAGTTTTTAGACCTTAAAGCCTTAAGGCAATTTTCTTCAATGACTTTTGAAAACCACTTTGAATGCTAACACCATTTAGAGTACAAGTAATAACCATTGTTTTAAACCGTCTTCCAAGTATTTTAAATCAACTGTGATGATATAGTCCCGGTCATGAAAGGGCCATTGATTCTATATCTTTAGAAAAATACGGAATGCTGAAAAGGAATGAACTCCATAGAACATTAATGAGTATGCATGGTAGATGGTTAGGATCAATGTGGATTCACGTGTTTCCAACACCTTTAATTTAGTTGTTTAATTGTTATGTTTATTTATGTTTAGTTTATTATTTAGTTTAATTTAATAAATTAGGATTCATTAGAATTTCGCTCCTTTATGATCTTTTCTTTTTGTTTAGGTTATAACTTAGTAGACATTCTTCCTATTCCTTCCCTGTGGGATCGACCTGGACTTATCCAGTATTACTTGCACGATCACCTACACTTGGGTGTTGCACAAGAGCGCACAACTATTTAGTCGTGTCAAGTTTTTGGCCCCGTTGCCGGGGAGAGAACAACAGAAGTTGTAGCTTGAAACAGAAAGTGACGGGTTTATACCGAATGAGGTTGACAACTCACTCGAGAAGGTGATAACCCAACAAGAACTCCAAAACCAAACCACTGAGCATAAAGTTGTAGAATCATCTTCTCCTCAATACTCAACCCCAGATATCAACTCCTTCACTGCCTGGATAAATTTGCACAGTCTCTTGGTCCAGAGTACTTCAATAGATGACACATATAGTGAGGAGAGTTACAAGGATGGGAATGAGGTTTTAAAAGATAATGAGAGTTTAGGTGATTGCACGCGATTAGGAAAGGATGAGTCCCCTGTTGACTCTACCCCTACCTTTGATAGTGACCCTAGGGAGGACATTGTTGAAATTTCTAAATTTGATTTAGTATCATCTGATATTCATGAACCCTCACCTCTTTCGGCCGAACAGGTGGTGTCACCAAGTTTCCCATCACCTATCCTCTCTATCAATCAATGCTCTCATCCCGAGTTTGAAAATCATGTGTACCCTAATATTGAATAAATAGAATGTGTTATAGAAGAGGATGATAAGGATTCTAGCACATGTAATTCGCCATATTTTACATTTCAAAATTCTTTGAGAGAAGACTTGGAAAATATTGGGCCCACATTAGATGATTTTAAACTTAAACAAGAAGCTAGTAATCTACTACACTGCTTAACCTTTTTGAGTAATACTGACATTGAGGCCCAAATAGATAGTTTTATCCAAGTCCAGTCCAAAACTATTTACATTGAACAGAAATCCAATTCATATGATCATATCTTTATTAATTCTGTTCTAATACAAGAGGAGGGTAATGAAACTTCATTAGAACATCACTTAGACCCTGCCCCTTTTATTGAACCATGGCCTCCGCCTGTTTTTGATAATAAAAAAATAGAGGCTGTTATAGAAAATACCAACACCAAAGATCTTTCCTTGAGTATAATTCCTAAAAAGTGTGGTATTCTTCTTATAACTATGGCCAATAACTTTGGAAGCCATTAGTTTTGCATCATCTCCTCTGACCTTGAGCCTGACATTAGTTGGGGGGAGTTGCAATTTTATGAGGATCCCAACGTTCTTCTCACTGTTAAATTATTTTATTGGGAAGATCCTCAAAAATTTCGGTTATTACTGTATGATCCAAATCTTGATTAGCTGAATTTATTTACTGAGTAGTTGTATTGTATTTTCTATTTTTTTTCCTTATTGCTACTAATGATTTTGCAGGTAACTTAAAAAATAAATGTATTTGGATATTAATGCCTCGAGGTAACATCATTCCTTCTCTCAATTTACTTTATATGTCCATGTTCTTAGTTTAGAACATTGAGGACAATGTTTAGTTTTAGTTGAGGGGAGTGAGCCATTGCATGCCTCATATCTTTTTGTGGTGCTTTAATGTCAATATACCTGCTTAGCAACATGACTTAGTAAATTAAAAATTACAAAATAATTTAAAATTTAAAAAAAAAATTGCAAAATAATTTAAAATTTAAAATTTTATTTGTATATAATAAAATGATTCTTGTATTTCTCTCTTAGTTTATATAGTTAGTTATGATGCAGTAGTGTTATTTTCTGTATGTTATTAGTATGTGATACACTATGGTAGTTTGTTTACTATCTTAGTTATAGTATGTTTTATGACTTTTAATCTTCAAACAACTTTGAGCACATTGTGACAACCTTGTACATAACTTAAATGGATTAGTAAACATAGCTTAAGTGTCTTGAGAGACTGTAGTGGAGACTAATAACCCAAGTGAGCTTTTGAGCCATTCTTTTGTTTTTGAGGGTTTTATAAAATTATTCTTACTTGTTGAAAAGCGTATTCATTCGTTGTAAGTCTTATTTTTCTTCTTCATTTTGACTGATTACTAGAAGAGAACGTTCAGGATTTACCAAATTTAGAGCTCTTGAATTTACTGAAATGAATAATCCTAATGAACTTAGAAGATGATTTAGGCTATCTTTTGACCATACACGCATAATATAGCCTTGGCCTACCTCTGTACTTTTCCTTTACTTCACCTCTTGAGCCTTATCATAATTGCATTGTCATTATAATTCCTTAAATCTAGGCCTAACTCCATATTACGAGTTTGAGTTCTTTTCTTTATCTAGGAGTGATTGGGATGTGTTATCTTGACAAGAAGTTTGGTTGTGTGAATAAGGGAAAGTTGGCAAAGGAAAAATGATGGAAAGAAAAAAAGAAAAAAAAAAGCATGAAAAGAAAAAAAGTGTCAATGGTTGTTACAAAAGAAAAAAAAATAATAATAGAAAGAAGAGTGAAAAAAATATATATTAAAAGAAAAGAAGAGAGATTGGAGATGTGGGAAAGTTTGAAAAGTTGTAATAGACATTCCAATCACATCCTTTAACCCAATTGAATATCACGAGCCTCTTTCTTCTTTCACCTAACACCTCTTTTTCAAAGTCCTAATGATTCTAGGTAAATTGGATCTGAAGTTAAGGTAATGAGAGAGTTCTCCACGGTATCTCGCTCTTCTAGTGAAAAGTATCATTTCATGAGACTTTATGCACTATAAAATTTTCGTTTTTCTATTTAGATATGAGAAGCATTAGATTCCATTTACATTTACTCTTTACAGCTTCCATATCATGAGTGATAATTATTACACCTAATTCAGAGTGATTTCATCTTGAGAGTGTAATCCCGGTGAGAGTTGAGTCAAAATGAACGTCTTGATAGCATCTTAGGTTATGCAAGCTTTGAAATTAATATTTTGTATTTTGGTTGTCTATTCACACACACACTTAAAGATTAATAGGTATGGAATATTCTAATGACTTTGATAGTAGATTAACTGTAATGTGTGTGTTGCATTGATATGGCTTACTAGAGAGTTTCATGAAATTGTTGAGCTTAACTATATTGCTAAATGAGAGGAAAAAATTCCTTGAAAACATTTAAATGAGAACCATTACCTTAAACATGAACTTTGTGGGTAGATTCACTGCAAACCCTCACGAGACAACACTCGTCCACTAGGGGAACCTAGGGGTTTAAAGGCTTATTGCATACGCTAAATGCAATCGCGATTCTTGCGAAAGTGAGTTAGGATTTTAATTTATTTTGTTTTCATTTTTAGAGTTAAATAAACACTATTTTAGTTCGCTTCATTGCTAGGGACTAGCAACGAGCTAGTTGGGGGGTGTGATTCGTGTTGAAAAGTGCATGTTCATAGCGTATTTTATGGTCTGTTATGCATACTTTTATCCCCAAAGTCCCTACATTTAGGTTCATTCTAATAACAATGGTCTTTTTATTGTGTTAATGCTAAAATATATATTTTTGCATTGTTTTATAGGTATTAGGATGTAAATCAATGAAGTGGAGCTAAAGAAAAGTGATTCTGGTGGATAGAACAACAGAAGCAGCTGAGAAAATGTCAATTTTGACAATGAAGACTTCAGATTTGGAATATTTTCCCAAAGATATAAAATGTAGAGCTTTGAGTTACGGTCGCATGGCCGTACACGGGAGGTCAATCCGAGGTCCGAGTGAAAAGTTATGTCCATTCTCCCATCGGTGCGTAGAGCTGTCAAAATCAGAGAGTTCAATCGATTGAGCAGAGTTCAATCGATCGAACCTTCGATCGATCGAACTAAGCTCGATCGATCAAACTTTATATTCACCCAAAAGTTGCGTAAACTCTGCGGGAACCCTATGTATAAGTCGTTTTGATGCCAGACGAAGGGAGGACGCTCCAGAACGCAGAAAACAGCAGTTTAGGGTAGTTTTAGGGTTAGATTAGGAGTAGATTAGGCTAGATTCCTTCTTTTCTTCCTCTTTTCCATTGTTATTCTCAAGATTATTGAAGATTCAAGTTTATTACAAGTTTTAATCTGATTGTTTCCAGGTTTTTCTTCTCCTTTTCTTTGTTTCATTGTTTATTGCTTTAGATGTTAATGATTACTCTAGGTTACTATTTCTGTATTAGTTTATTTATGTTTTCGTAGTTTAGACGTTGGGAATATGTGATGAAACATTAAATCCCAGCCTCTGCCATGCAATCTTTAGAAACCTTGGGCTCGATCGATCGATCGAACTAGGGCCATAGTCAAGCGATCGAACACCTTTCGATTGATTGAAGGATGATGTTGTTCGATCGATCGAGAGCGCTTCGATCGATCGAACATGTTAAATCCTGAGATGATTCTTTTAAGTATTCCATGACTTTCTGGTTTAGAAATCTGTCATCAAATTATCCCTATAAGCTCAGTTTGTCACAATAGTTTTTAGACCTTAAAGCCTTAAGGCAATTTTCTTCAATGACTTTTGAAAACCACTTTGAATGCTAACACCATTTAGAGTACAAGTAATAACCATTGTTTTAAACCGTCTTCCAAGTATTTTAAATCAACTGTGATGATATAGTCCCAGTCATGAAAGGGCCATTGATTCTATATCTTTAGAAAAATACGGAATGCTGAAAAGGAATGAACTCCATAGAACATTAATGAGTATGCATGGTACATGGTTAGGATCAATGTGGATTCACGTGTTTCCAACACCTTTAATTTAGTTGTTTAATTGTCATGTTTATTTATGTTTAGTTTATTATTTAGTTTAATTTAATTAATTAGGATTCGTTAGAATTTCACTCCTTTATGATCTTTTCTTTTTGTTTAGGTTATAACTTAGTAGACATTCTTCCTATTCTTTCCCTGTGGGATCGACCTGGACTTATCCAGTATTACTTGCACGATCACCTACGCTTGGGTGTTGCACAAGAGCGCACAACTATTTAGTCGTGTCAGTTGCCTTGGTATGTAGATGTTTGGAATTTTATTAAGAAAGAAGAATACCCCGAGGGAGCTTTAGAGAAGGACAGAAAGGCGATCCGAAGGTTCTCTGCCCAATTTGCGATCTATGCGGATAAGTTGTGGAAGAAATCGTATACCGGGTTCAATCTAGAGTGTTTATACGGAAGGGAGGCTAGGAGGATGATGGAAGAAATACACGAAGGATTATGTGGGCCCCACATGAATGGACATATGATGGCCAAGAAGATAATTCGACAGGGGTATTACTGGACCACTTTGGACAAAGACTGCTATGAGTACGTCAGAAGATGCCACAAGTGTCAGATCCATGCAAATCTAATGCATACCCCACCTTCCCAGCTCTATAGCATGACCACGCTGTGGCCTTTCTCTATTTGAGGCATTGATATCATTGGTGAGATAGTTCCAAAGGCATCCAATGGACACTGATACATAATTGTGGCAATTGATTATTTCATCAAATGGGTAGAGGCAGGGTCATATGCCACTTTAAAGGCTAAAGATGTGGTGAGCTTCATAGAAACGAACATAATTTGTAGGTATGGAGTCCCGAATGAGTTCATTTCAGATCATGGTAGCCATTTACAGGGAGAAGTTATCTCACTCTTAGAAAAGTACAAAATCACCCGCCATCAGTCTTCTCCCTACACGCCTCAAACGAACAGAGCAGTCGAAGCGGCAAATAAGAACGTTAAAGCGATCTTGGGGAAAAAGACCGATACTTACAAAGATTGGCACGAGAAGTTACCATTTGCATTATGGGGATACCGCACCTCTGTAAGAACTTCTATGGGAGCTATGCCGTACTCATTAGTTTACGGAATGGAAGCCATTCTTCAAATTAAAGTAGAAATACCTTCTTTGAGAATCTTGGCAGAGTGTGAAGTGACTGAGTTGGAATGGATGCGAGGGAGGTATGAGGAACTAATGTTGCTTGATGAGAAAAGGTTGGCTGCAATAAACCATACTCGGGAGTACCAAAAGAGGATAGCTCGTGCTTTCAACAAAAAGGTCCGCCCAAGGAATTGCTGAGGGTGACCTGGTCCTTAAAGAACTGAAAGTGCCCGTTCATGACCCCAGAGGAAAATTCAAACCCAACTGGGTCGGGCCGTACGTCATTAAGACTCTCCTCTCTGGAGGAGCGGCCTATCTCATGGACCTAGACGGGGATGAATTCAAACAACCAATCAACCTCGATCGCCTCAAAAAATACTTTACTTGAAACCACTTTCTTCAAAACCTCCTCCCTAGATGAACTACGCTCGACCTGATTTCCATTAAGGGATACGTAGGCAACTAGCTCGGTTCGGTCATTAATAAATCGCTCGAGTGGCACCTTCTGTCAAGCCTTAAAACTGAACTACTGCGGACCTGATACCCACTTGGGGATAAGTAGGCGGGCTCTCAAAAGCCTTCGATCCATATAAAAAAAAACTAGAGGCAAACTCCCGTTCGCCCGGAATCAATTCAGAGACCCATAACTAGGGGCAAACTTCATTTGCCATCCGAAGAACCCAGATATTTACCTTGAACCCATCTCTGGATCTCCTGACTATCGTAATGAGTACTATAAAGAAGCAAACGTGAATTCATGGCATAGAATGAGTAAAGCTTTAAGCAAAAATACAAAGCAAGATAAAGAGCCAAGGAAAGACATAAAAAAGGAAAACTTTTATAAGGGGTTAATCGAAGGAGTGAACACTTTGATTAAACATGTTGGACCTATTCCTAAAAGCATGAAAAGCACTTTTTGAAAAGGGAAATAAGAAAACCACATTCAAAAGTGTAAAAAGATGGGCAGGACTTGTCTAATATTTTACAAAATAAAGTTTCACCCTATTGTTTTATTTCCATCCACGAATGTCTACAAGGTCGCTCCACCTCTGCCTCCGCCTCCGCCTCCGCCGCCGCTAGTACTGCTCGCTCCACCTCCACCTCTACCGCCACTGGTACCTCCGCCACCACCTCTACCTCGTCCAACGCCGCTGCCCCCGGGAGCTTCTCCATAGTCTCCATTGGGATCTATCGCAAACTGCCATAGCCGCTACTCAAGCTCCTTCACTCGCAGAGTCAGTCTCCTGACCTCATCATCCTGAATGAAAGAAAAGTGAGTGACACAGTCTGTTCGAAAAAAAAAAGACAGAGAAGAAGAAAGAAGTGCGAACAAAGGGAGCCAATTCGACTTACCCTAGCTCTCGCCTGAGCCTCGGCGGTCAATCGTGCCCCATCAGCCTGAATAAGGATCAAATCAATCAATAAAAGAAAGGGGAAGAAGAAGAGAGAAGGGAAATTAAAAGAAATCATAACAAGTATACAAGAATCGAGAATGGATATTCTAGAAGCTTACCCTCCACTCCCGGCCGTGGATCAACTCTCTAACACTATGAGCGTAGAGCTGGCCCTCCTCTGCATAGTCCCGCGGGACATGATTGTACTGGAGCGGAATGACGAGAGCGCCCGCGGGGTACCGGGGGACCTCAATCGTGACCTGCTCGCCATAAGAAATGGTCCAGATACTCCAATCCCAAGGCGAAAAAGCTGGGGCCCGAGTCACAGCAGGAACAGGCTGCAAGTAGAAGAAATGTAATCATTAAAAAAAATTTTGGAAACTCAAAAATAGAAGAAAAAAGTACAGAAAATTTTGGAAACTCAAAAATAGAAGAAAAAAGTACAGAAGCTGAGAGGACTCACCCGAGTTACTTCCTTCAAGGGAAAGTTCCTCATCAGCTTTGCAGCACGGAAAGCTGCGTATCCATCGGGAGACTCCAAGAGTGTCTGAATTGAGACTCCCTCAAAAGCGGCCGTGAGCTGGGAGCCCTGGAGCGTATCCATGGCCCTCATAGAAGTAGGAGGAGGATGTGGCTGGTGCCATCAGCGACTGCCTGGTCACTTACTCGCCTAGGTACCACTCCCTAGCCTCAGGGCCGTCCAACAGGACCCTCATCGAATCGTACCTACCCGACTGTCGTATCCTGACAGGAGCCTCGGGAAACACGTCCCTCCAGGGCTGCCACTCTACGTGCTGTACTCGCAAAGTCATCAAGAAGTTCCTGAATGAGATAAAGTTATCGTCCCAGTCTTTCGCCCCACCCGGTCCTTCGCCCACTTCAGCCCCTGGGGCATGATGAGGGCATCTGTTGGTCGCGTCCTAGGCGACATCATGTGAAGATACTCGTGGGACCAAATCTGCAAAACAAGAAAGAGAGGAGTGTAAGGGTCACATTTTTTCGAAGATTGATTAGAAAAGGAAATAAAATTAAAAGAAAAGAAAAGTGTTGCATACCTCCCACGCCCTCCAGAAACCTCCAGTGGAGTCCGGGTGATCCCGGGATATCTCTCCCATATGCCTATATAAGATGGCCAATCCAACACCGGCCCAATCGTACTGGTAGATCTGGTCCATGCGCTCCAAGTACCCCACCAGCGTCACGGAGATCCGGTCTCCCTTGGTGCTCAACAGGGAGCACCCCAACACGTACATCAAAAAGCCCCGAGCCATCTGCTCATCGGTAAAGCCCGGCTGACCTCTAAAGGTGTCAAGGAACCACTTGGCCGTAACCAAGGGCTCCTCCAGGACCGCTCCAAGTAGCTCCTGCACCCTGTCCAACTCAGTGACTACATCCAAATATCGTAGGAGCTCTCCTCCGAATGGGATCCCGGTGATCATGCTGAAGTCCAAGGGAGTCATCGTCATCTCCCCGAAGTCGAAGTGAAAGGTGTTGGTGGTATCCCACCACCTCTCCGCCAGCGTATAGATCTGTCGCAGGTCATTGGAGCTCTTTTTCAAGAGTTTGATGAAGTCCCCAAAACCTGCAGCCCTGATGAAATCCTGTACGGTCTCACTGAGCTCCCCGTACCACTCAAACCTGTGAGCGAGACTGCCATGTCCCTTCAGCACCTTGGGCTGCAGCTACAAGAGAAAGATTCACAAGATTTGATTTCAATAAATAAGAAAGAAATGAGAAGCAAAAATATGAAGAGAAAGATAAAAGAAAGAAAAATATATATATATGAAAAAAATAAATAAATAAATAATAACAATAATAATAATGAAACAATATCTACATTTTTTTCGAGATATAGGTTTTGAGAATGGCGTGACCATGAGGAACAGGTGAATAAAAATAGTTCTTGAATGATCTTCACGAGCGTAGATTTCACATTTACGAATAGTTTGTAGAATAACAAAAAGTAAAATAAAAAGGGGGGAAGCAGTAATAAAGGATAAATGAATAACGAAAGTGTGTAGAATACTGGTTTATTATTTATAAAGGGGTGTGCGAGGTTTTGATTGACATACATCGCAGTCAAAAGTCTGAGAAAAGTTAGCGAAGTCGAATGTGCAGATACAGGTGGGACTCCCAAGCATTCATAAGCATAACATTCATTTTTTTGTCCTTGCATTCGTAAAAGTTCGTAAGAAATAGGATAAAAGAATACAAAATGGAATGAGCATCGGTTAAAAGCATTCAAGACACTCGAAAGTGCTACATGCATAACATTTGCGTTTGAAATGAGGCATTCAAAGTTGCATTGATTGCATGTTGCATACGGGGTAAGAATCATTAAAAGAGAAAAGAGAGGGGCACGTTTACCTCGCGCTTAAATGCGCGGGCGGATAAATGCTCGTCTGGATCCCGGAGTAAGAGTGTGACATCGGGGTTAGGCGTAGCTCGATACTTCGCCTTCTTCCTGCTACCCGAGCCGCTCGCCATAATCTGTCAAAGGAAAAAAAGGAATTCACGGTTAGATTCATGAAAAATTCATAAAAACAACAAAAATAATGAGAGTGATACAAGTTTTGATCGAGCAGAACTAACCTGTGAGTGTCGGAGATCAATATAAAAGAGAAGAGAGGATGGGGGAAAATTTCTCTATATAAGCTGCCACCCGCCAAACGCGGCACTTGATTTTTGTGCGCGGCAATTAGTGAACTGTCGTGCGGCACTCACTGAATGCCGTAGAGGCACTCCGTGAGTGTCGTACAGCAGTCGCGGACTGTCGCAAATTCTAGCATGTGCCGCATTTGAGGTGGTGTGGACACGCAAAAATCCCGATCTTCCACTCCCGTTCCGTTTCCTGGGGTTTCGGAATTGATTTTCCTTTTAATTTTAAAATTAATTTGAAAAAGAGAGAAAGGTCTGTTGAAAACAGATATAAAGTTGCCACTTGGTCTCTAAGGAACTAAGAAACCTAATTTTGACCCACCCAAATGGATAAAGGGCACCGGCCCTTAATAACCAAAGAACTTGGCTCGGGGTTTTGGTATAAGAGAGGAAGGAGCCTTTGTCGCGACTAAAACACCCTCAACTCGCCCCGTCTTTCGACGGGCCACAATTATCATCCAAATAATCATCTTATACTATGTTTGATTCAACAAATAATACTATGATAGTGGATTACATCACATAAGAAAATTTGAAATGGAAGATCTAAAGATAAGATATCATTCATAAGATCTAAGCCAAGTATCACACAATGCAAAGTAAAAGATCACACAAAACAAACCTAGGAAAAATCGTCTAATCACATATCAAGTAATAAAGTTTTCCTAATCTAAGGGGACATGAATTGTTCTTGAAACAAATAAATCAAAGAAAACAAGGATGCTTAGCAAACTAGAATGATGCATGTTAATCTTTGAGAAGAGAAGGTCTCTCAATCCCTGGGACAGATGAGAAAGGATGATTAGAACGAGGGGAAGCATGAACGTGTAATCATGATCATTCCTTATAATCTTCTTAGATTAGGAGTTACAAAAACCCCAAATCTTGCATGAATGCAATGTATGTATCTATAATGTGCCAAGGTTGTAGTGTGTTTTGTGTTCATGGATTCCTAGAATGACTTAGAAGTCTAGAATGTGAATGAATGAATGAAGGAAATCATCATGGGATATGTACAAATGTAGTATAAACTACTTCATAAGACATGAGCTAATTTGGAGTGCATGTAAGCATCAAATCAAAAGTTGGAAGTAAAAGTATGCTTGCTGTGAATAGTGGACAGAACAGTAATATGATCTTGTGAAAATGGAAAAGAGGTGTTAGGAATGTTTTCAATGCATGATAATTTATGGATATTTTCCTTATTATGTCTAGAACATAACCCAAAAAGTCAATCTTTAATAAATATCACAGATTGAGAGAAATCATATAAACAATAGAGGTCACTCAGAAACAGAGTCCGTACTGTCGACTAAAATGTTGAAAAATCTTAGAAAATGAAAACAAAAGATCTAGAGGTCCATTTTATACAGAAAGTTCCCTAAGACACTGAAGTTTAAAGAAAAAATAGTTTGGGACCACTCCGTTTGAAAAGTTTTCTGTAAAACAAGTTGAAAGTAGACCAAGCTGCTGTGACAGCAAAAATAGAATATCTGGAGAGAATGTTCGGGTCCAAATGGATCATTTTCAAGTATTTTCAAGTCAAACCAAAAATCATGGGTGTTCTCCAATGAGTTAGAAAGACTTTCCAAGTGGTCTTGCATCCATACATTGAGTATCGAGTTCTAGAGAAATCTTTGAACTCGGATCACTCACTGTTTTGATTCACTGTTTTGAAGATTTTGGAAAAAATTAGAGTTTTTTTTTCTTGAGATCAAAATGAGGGGGTTAAAGAGGGGTTTTGAAATAAAGGTTTTGAAAGTATATTTTCAACATCAAATAGAGATTATGACCTCTTGGAATATCAACACCAACCTCATCATCAAGAACCCTCAATGTTATTGGAGAGATTCATTTTTATTTTGAATATAACTTCAAGAATACCTTGGAGGTATTGAAGTTATAATCATCATCTATTAAACATGTTTTTGAGGTCAAGAGCTACTATCCATAAGGATTCACTCACCTCAAACTTCATGTCATCATTTAGATGATGATGAAATATACGTAAAACAAAGAAAATAAAAAAGAAATGAGGTAAGAGAAGATGAACATTGTATATAAGCAAGAAAATAAACAATCAATAGATGATATTCAATGGTGGAACCACAAGCATTCAACCTCTCATATATGTGTGTATGTGGGTGTAGATTGCTCTCTAACTCATTGGAAACTCAAAGAAGATGAAGAAAATGAATTGAAATCTTGTAAATACTAGTTTAGTTTTGAGAAAACTAAATTAAAACTCACATCTGGCTTGAATTTGAAGAAGAAAATCTTTATTTCTCTCTATTTCTTCCTAACTCTCTATATCTCTCTCTAATGGCTTCTAAGTTCTTCTCTAAATGGAAGCAAATGGGTCTCCTTTGTAGGCCAACTTAGGGAGGTATTTTGGGTTTTAAAAAGTCTCTAATTGGTCCAAAATCCTGGAATAATCAAAACTATATCGTTTTATTTGTTGAAAATTTGAATTAAAACCAAAAAATTAACCAAAAATTACAAAAAAAATGAAAAATCACTCAGAGTGCCGCCGCGGCACTTGGCCACTGCCGCCGCAGCAGTCAACTCCCCCATTGACCAGAAATTGCATTTTGGCCCCCGGAACTCCCAGAATTGGCGAAACAGCCCTATTTCGTCCGAAATTCACAGAAAATTCATACAAAATCCAAATTAAGATTGTGATATACCGTTGGAAAGGTATTGAGGTCTACTTTCCATAAAAAAAAATAGTTTAGAGTTGGGTCACTTTGGAAAGTTTTGCGGTATTCGCGATAAAAGCCGAATTTATCATAGTTTTCACCTTCAAAAATTCATAACAAATTCGTTTTCCTCCGATCAGCCACCTTGAGAAACAACTATCGGTTTGTAGTTTGGAACCACTTACGAGTTTATCTGGGACACTTCTCATGTTGCGACCTTGACTGGTGTAGTAATAATGTTTGGTACTTCTGCTTATATCCAAAGTTTTTTTTCTTTTTTTTTTTTTTTTATAATTGGGAATCATCTTTAACCCACACATTTGAGACAATCAGGACAAATGAACTTAATAGGAACGACAAGGAAAGTTGGGTTAGTTTGTATGAAACCTCGATCTCTGACACACTTGTGATCAGATTACTACTGACTCAAATAAAGAAGGATTGACTTGGACATGAAATTCTCAAATTGCCACGATCCAATGTGCCTTCATCATGAATGATGTACCGCTCATCTTTTATGTTCACTCCTCATCTTAATATGACAACACTTTGCTGATAAATCTGGTTTTTGAAAATTCCTCCCTATTAATCTAATCAATTCTCTACTTCTCCCAGGAAGTGCTTTGAATTAGTGCCTTAGCTTTTAGAATAAAAGATGCTCCATTTCAAAAAAAATCAAAACGACATGGTGACTTGAAAACTCGCCCTTGGTGTGAAGGGATCGTGTTAGGCAAACGGAGTTTGCCCCTAGTTTGAGGTGTACGAAGTGGAATTCATAGGCAAATGAGGTGGGTGACCGAAGTTTGCCCCTAGTTTGGAATGATGGTTTATTGGAGGTTTTGGGCAAACGAGGTAGGTGACCGAAGTTTGCCCCTTGTATGAAGGGTAGATAGTAGAATTCAGGCAAACGAGGCGAGTAGCCGAAGTTTGCCCCTAGTGTGGAAGGTGGTTTTCTGGCTTGAGGCAAGGACCGTGACTTTAATCTCTCTAATGCTCATAACTTTTGCCTAAGCACAAGTGAGGTGACCTAGCGAGCTCTTTTATCTCTTTTGTTATTGCTCACCTTGGATTTAGCTCTAATTTTTGTCTAGGTGTCCTTTCGGATTTGTGACCTAGCGAGCCATCCTTCTTTTCTTTTTGAAAGTCTGCCTATGTACCCCCGAGCGGGGATCAGGTCCAACGTAGTTCGGGCCAGGACCTTTAAAGAAGAGGGGTTAATATTGATAGTGTCGATCGAACCGATGCGGTTGCCTACGTATCCCCGAGTGGGAATCAGGTCGAGTGTAGTTCAAGGCAAGGCTTGAAGAGAAATGGTTTGAGGTATGAGGGTTTTTTAAACCAATCGTCAAAGAAATTCAAACTTGGGTTACATATGGTAGCCTTGAAGAGGAGGATTCAATTTCCATCTCCCTTTCTTTTCTTTTCTTTTCTTTTCTTTTCTTTTCTTTTCTTTTTCTTTTTCTTTTCTTTTCTTTTTCTTTTTCTTTTTCTTTTTCTTTTTCTTTTTCTTTTTCTTTTTCTTCTATTTTGAGGATTGATCCTTTTCATTTTCTCCTAGCCAGTCAATTTTCCGTTTCACATAGTTGATTTATGTGAGATCTTCCAATCATAATCTCGAAATTCCAAAATGTGCACGTCAGCTCTCGGGATTTATGTGTGGTCGTTCCGAGCCTTTGAAATGTGATCTAGGCATGTTTTTATGATGTACCTTGAATCGTACAATTCTCTCATTTGTAAAATCATTTTGGCTGGCTAGGGTCAGATCTTGGAAATCAATACCTTTTCAGCTTTAACTTTTGCCTAGGTGCCCTTTCGGGTTTTCAACCAGCGAGCTTTTCTTTTTTTCCTTTTTTTATTTTAATTTTTTTTGAAAGTGGAGATAAAACTCACTGAAATGTTTGGCTACCACCAAGGACCAAGTCCGCACAGGTTTGCATGGCTATCAATTGGGTTGGGCCCAAGGCTTTGAAATGGTAGAAATGGTGGAAAGGGTGTTGAGCAAGCCCCAAATCAGTCTCAAGTAGGTCTTTTCGAGATTTGAGCAAAAGCATCTTTAAATTCTTAAAGTAAGACTATTCAATTCTCAGCTCTTCTTTGGGGTCAGTGCGAAATTGACTTTGGCCTTTTTGGGATTCTTTTTTTTTGTTTTTTTTTCTTTCTGTTTGATGCAAAAATTTATTAGCAGAGTAATATCCATGGTAATTTGAAAAGTGACATTTTCAGTTCAGCGATTCATGCACTTATGATTATACACATCAGATTAGGAAAAATGAGACTTCATTCCATCACAAGAGAATGATTACATTACTCGATACAGACTCACAACAACTCGATGACAGACATACTCGACCACAAGATCAAACTTGAAATAGACTCAAAATATAGAACAGACTCGACTTGGTCTCAAATGGAGTGTCTTTGTGACCCATTTATTATTATTGTTTTTTTAGCAGAAGTTCCAAACACTATCGTTCCACTGCACGGATTCAATATTCATGGGTGTTAATGAAAGGGATCATTTGAAAGGATAGGCCATGGGCTTAGGTGACATGGGGTTGAATGGGTAGTGGCTCGAAGATTCCTCGATCAATGATGTCTTGGATATCATGGCGAAGACGTATGCACCGATCGGTGTCATGGCCTGGGCCTTGGTGGTAGGCACATCGTTTGGACAGGTCACAGTTAGGTGGTGGGGGATCGGCACAAGGCTGAAGGAGTTGGAGGTGTCCCTTTTTTAGCAGGCGGCCTAAGGCTACGGAGGGGGAGATATCTAGCTTGGAAAATTCATGGGGTACCCTATTTTGGTAGGGGCGGCTAGGTGAGCTGGTTTGGTTTATGAGCTGGTATGGTTGGGGAGAATAGGCCATGGGTTGGTTTCTAAGGACGTTGACATCAGAAGGGTTTCGGAAGTAGTCGGGCCTCTTGGACTGGCTTTGTGATTCTTCATTCTTGATTTTCCCTTCCTTGATTGCATCCTCAATTCTAGTCTCAATCTCAAATAGTTCTTCAAATGTTGAGATGGACTGGTAGAATAGTTTCTCGTGGTACAAAGGCTGTAGATTCTTGATCAACATCTGGACTTGTTCCTTTTCGACTGGTCGGTGGGTCATTTAGGCCACTTTGTTCCTCCATCTGCTCAAGAACGCAGCGAAGGACTCATTGAAGTTCTGCCGGGTAGTCTCCAAATCCCGGATGGTGACATCGAGCTCTTGGTTGTAGGAGTAATGATCAACAAAGACCTGGACTATATCTTCCCAAGTCCGCGTCTTAGAAACCTCTAAGGTCAGAAACCAGGATAGAGCAGCCTTGGCGAGGGTTTGAGGGAACAACATTGCAATGTGCTCATGGGTGCAGCCCACTGATTGGAAAACACTCATGCAGAACTTTATGTGGCTCTTCGGATTCCCAGTTCCATCAAAACGATCAATTTCAGGCATCTTGAAGTTCTTAGGTAGCTTTAATTTGTTGGGCTTAAACAATCCTTCTAGATCTAACATGTAATCGTCGACCCCCTTACTCTTTCTTAGTATGTTCTCAAGCTTGTCGACCTTATCAAGTTTTTCTTGAATTTTCTTATTAAGTGCAGGTGGTGGGGCCCCATTGAACCAATCATCATGTACATTGTTCTCGGGAGGTGGTGCAAACCCAGGCGGTGGTGGTGGTATAAACCCCGATGGCGGTGGGAACCTAGGTGGGTATTGTGGTTGTTGCTGTTTTAGTTCTTCCATAAAGGCTAAAACTTGGGCCAACCGGTCAGACTGTTGGTTGATCATTTCTGTCATTCTTGCTTCCAAACCTTCTGGATCCATAAAGCTGACTTTCGACTGAGCGATTCTGACAAGGTGACTCCCTAATCCTCTGACTCACAAATGCAGATCCTGGGTGCTCAAAACTTGTACTAACATATAGGTGTGAAAAGACTATGTCAGACTTTTAACAGTGATGATTGAGATGACAACTACAGTGACAAGTGAGGACTGACTCCTGTACAGACCGACTATCACCGTGTATGCAGACTGATGAAGCAAACATGCGGATGCAAGCCCTAATCTACATGATGCCCCTACTTCTAACAGATAACAGTTAAGCAAGTAAGGTCCTAGCCATTCAGAGTGTGCTAGCTTTTCTTTCCAGTATGATCACTAGGGGATAACAAGGGTTTCCAGGATATTTCGAGAAGTTTGGATAGAGTTTGTGGGAGAAACTGGTGTTCTGGGAAATCTAGGATATTTGAATGGAGTTTCTGGGAGAAACTGGTTATATCTGGGTATTTTTGGGATATTTGGACAGAGTTTCTGGTTATGTCTGGGAGTTGGGCAGAGTTTCTAGGATATCTGGACAGAGTTTTTGGAAGAAACTGATGTATTTTGGGAAATCGGAGTTTCTAGAAGAAACTGGTATTTTGGGTATTTCTGAGAAAATTGGACGGAGTTTCTGGGAAAAACTATTATTTTGGGTATTTTTGAGAACTTTGGACAGAGTTTCTAGGAGAAACTGGTATTTTGGGAACTTCTGAGAAATTTAGACAGGGTTTCTGGGAGAAATTAGAATTTTTGGAAAATCTGGATAAATTGGACTGGATTTCCAGAAGAAACAGGTATATATGAGAGTTTCTGGGAGAAACAGGGATTTTAGAGTTTTTGAGTGAAACACGGGTTTCTGGGTGATTTGGACAGGGTTGCTATGAGAAGCACGGATATCTGGATAGTTCGGGCAGTGTTTTGGGAGAAACAGGTACATTTGGGGGAGTTTCTGGGAAATGGGAATTTCTAGGAAGCTTAGGTAGAGGTTCAGGAGAAACATGGATTTTCTGGAATTTTAGGTGAAACAAAGATATTGGGGAGTTCAAATAGGACTTCTGGGAGAAGCGAAAATATTCGGGTGATTCGGGCAGAGTTTCTAGGAGAAACAGGGATATCCTGATGAGTTGGGCAGAGTTTCTGGAAGAAACAGGTATGACAAGAGCATGTGATGATGGTGATCATATTGTCTAGCAAGTTTTCATACTCCTATGTCTTAGGACCAACAAACAAGGTTTGCGGTGTATATCTTTATAAACATGGAGCAGACATCCTTGTCATGGTGCCTAGGCAGGTCAACTCAATGTGATCATATGTGAGTGATTGCCTTGGGAATCATAAGAAAGAGGTTCTGTTCTATGCCACATAAGCATCTACACCGCGCAGGTAATCCCACTAGGGCATACAGCAGTTATATCACATTGTCCTATTTGAAAAGATAAATGAACAGTCCTATGAAAGGTTCTACAGGAATCTATATGCAAAGGCTGGGTTTAGTCAAAGAGGGTCCATTGACGAGAGTTCTAATATAGCGTCAGAGAGACAGTACGGAAGTGTTTACTCTTTTTGATATACCTTGGAAGGTACAATATCAACGGTGACTTGTGCCCTGGCACCGCAAGACCTGAACAATGTCAGTGCCGCGTTTTAGACACAGTCAGAGGGGAAATGCAGAAGTGCAATGCAGTGAACCAAACACAGTAAAAAGATTATTTTAAGGATGCTTCTTATGAGAACCTCTGTATTATTTTGTTTTAAAATAAAAAATCCCCAGCAGAGTCGCCAGATTATGGACACGCGGAAATTCCGGTCTTCCACCCTCGTTCCGTTTCCCAGGGTTTCGGAATTGATTTTCCTTTTAGTTTTGAAATTGATTTGAAAAAAAGAGAAAATGTCTATTGAAAACAGATACAGAGTCGCCACTTGGTATTTAAGAAACCAAGAAACCTAATTTTGACTCACCCAAATGGATAAAGGGCACCGACCCTTCATAGCCAAAGAACATGACTCGGGGTTTTGGTACGAGAGAAGAAGGAGCCTTTGTCGTGACTAAAACACCCTCAACTCGCCCCGTCTTTCGACGGGGCTCAATTAGCATCCAAATAATCATCTTATACTATGTTTGGTTCGACAAATAATACTATGATAGTAGATTACATCACATAAGAAAATTTGAAATGGAAGATCTAAAGATAAGATATCATTCATAAGATCTAAGCCAAGTATCACACAATGCAAAGTGAAAGATCACACAAAACAAACCTAGGAAAAATCGTCTAATCACATATCAAGTAATAAAGTTTTCCTAATCTAAGGGGACATGAATTGTTCTTGAAACAAATAAATCAAAGAAAATAAGGATGCTTAGCAAACTAGAATGATGCATGTTAATCTTTGAGAAGAGAAGATCTCTCAATCCCCGGGACGGATGAGAAAGGATGATTAGATCGAGGGGAATCATGAATGTGTAATCATGATCATTCCTTATAATCTTCTTAGATTAGGAGTTACAAAAACCCCAAATCTTGCATGAATGCAATGTATGTATCTAGAGTGTGCCAATGTTGTCGTGTGTTTTGTGTTCATGGATTGCTAGAATGACATAGAAGTCTAGAATGTGTATGAATGAATGAAGGAAATCATCATGGGATATGTACAAATGTAGTATGAACTACTTCCTAAGACATGAGCTAATTTGGAGTGCATGTAAGCATAAAATCAAAGGATGGAAGTAAAAGTATGCTCGCTGTGAATAGTGGACAGAACAGTAATATGATCTTGTGAAAATGAAAAAGAGGGTTTAGGAATGTTTTCAATGAATGATTTTGTTATGGAGATCTTCATTATTATGTCTAGAACACAACCCAAAAAGACAATCTTTAATAACTATCACAGATTGAGAGAAATCATATAAACAATAAAGGTCACTCAGAAACAGAGTCCGTATTGTCGACTGAAATGTTGAAAAATCTTAGAAAATGAAAACAAAAGATCTAGAGGTCCATTTTATACAAAAAGTTCCCTAAGACACTGAAGTTTAAAGAAAAAATAGTTTGGGACCACTCCGTTTGGAAAGTTTTCTGTAAAACAAGTTGAAAGTAGACCAAGCTGCTGTGACAGCAAAAACAGAATATCTGGAGAGAATGTTCGGGTCCAAATGGATCATTTTCAAGTATTTTCAAGTCAAACCAAAAATCATGGGTGTTCTCCAATGAGTTAGAAAGACTTTCCAAGTGGTCTTGCATCCATACATTGAGTATCGAGTTCTAGAGAAATCTTTGAACTCGGATCACTCACTGTTTTGATTCACTGTTTTGAAGATTTTGGAAAAAACTAGAGTTTTTTTTTTCTTGAGATCAAAATGAGGGGGGTTAAAGAGGGGTTTTGAAATAGAGGTTTTGAAAGTATATTTTCAACATCAAATAGAGATTATGACCTCTTGGAATATCAACACCAACCTCATCATCAAGAACCCCCAATGTTATTGGAGAGATTCATTTTTATTTTGAATATAACTTAAGGGATACCTTGGACGTATTGAAGTTATAATCATCATCTATTAAACATGTTTTTGAGGTCAAGAGCTACTATCCATAAGGATTCACTCACCTCAAACTTCATGTCATCATTTAGATGATGATGAACTATACGTAAAACAAAGAAAATCAAAAAGAAATGAGGTAAGAGGAGATGAACATTGTATATAAGCAAGAAAATAAACAATCAATAGATGATATTCAATGGTGAAACCACAAGCATTCAACCTCTCATATATGTGTGTGTGTGGGTGTAGATTACTCTCTAACTCATTGGAAACTCAAAGAAGATGAAGAAATGAATTGAAATCTTGTAAATACTAGTTTAGTTTTGAGAAAACTAAATAAAAACTCACATCTGGCTTGGATTTGAAGAAGAAAATCTTTATTTCTCTCTTTATTTCTTCCTAACTCTCTATGTCTCTCTCTAATAACTTCTAAGTTCTTCTCCAAATGGAAGCAAATGGGTCTCCTTTATAGGCCAACTTGGGGAAGTATTTTGGGTTTTAAAAAATCTCTAATTGGTCCAAAATCCAGGAATAATCAAAACTATGTCGTTTTATTTGTTGAAAATTTGAATTAAAACCCAAAAATTAACCAAAAATTACAAAAAAAATGAAAAATCACTCAGAGTGCCGCTGCGGCACTTGGCCACTACCGTCGCGGAAGTAGGCCAGTGCCGCCGTGGCTGTCAACTCCCCCGCTGACCAGAAATTGCATTTGGCCCCCGAAACTCCCAAAATTTACGAAACAGCCCTATTTCGTTCGAAATTCACAGAAAATTCATACGAAATCCAAATTGAGATTGTGATATACTGTTGGAAAGGTATTGAGGTCTACTTTTCGTAAACAATAGTTTGGAGTTGGGTTACTTTGGAAAGTTGTGCGGTATACCATTGGAAAGTTATTGATCTCTAGTATTTGATAAAAATATTTCAACATCGAAAAGGAGACTTTGATTTTTGGTTAAACTTGCAGTCAAATTAGTCAAACAGTGCACTTCCAGGAAATTCTGGAAAGTTCTGGGAGCCTCCAAAGACTGACGTTTCCGACCGATTTTCTTTTAAAACATATTTTAAGACTTTTCACATGATCTAGGATGATCTCGGAACTTTTGGACGAATTCGGATGATTTTGGTCAAACCTTGGTCAAACTTGGTCAAACTTTGGTCAAATCGGTCAATGGAGACTTTCTGGGAACTTCCGGGGGTCTCTGGGAGCTTACGATTTCAAATATTCATCTTTTAAAATACCTTTTTTTTTAACAACATCGAATGATTTTTTAGATTCTGGGCCAATCTGGAGAGTTTTGGGCTTTTAGGGGCATTTTGGTCATTTCTGCAAATTCTTTGACTTCTTGAGAGTTAGAGGCAATCTCTGAAAATCCGATCTTTCTAATCATCGAGGTTTGACATGCTTGTGGCTTCCTAAATCTGTTAGCCGACAAAATGGAGTGTCTACAGGTGGTTACCCGACCCTTCATTTTCTCCCCAAAATTCAAATTGGGACCCGAAAATCGAATTCTAACCCCTTAATTTTGCCCTCATTGTGCTTTTGACCCCCGGAAAGGGTTCTTCAGGATCAAACTGGTCTTCGATTTTGTGAAGTTGAAATAAATTGGAATCTATGGACTCCAAATTTTGAAAATTAAAATGATTTTGAGTCCGTGGGCACCAAAATTCTAAAAATTGAAATGACTTGGAGTCTGTGGTCCCCAAAATTTCGAAAATTAAAATGATTTGGAGTCCGTGGGCTCCAAATTTTGAAAATTAAAATGATTTTGAGTTCTTGGGTTCCAAAATTCAAAATTTGAAAAGATTTTGAGTCTGTGGGCTCTAAAATTTTGAAAATTGAAATAATTTTGAGTCCGTGGGCTCCAAAATTTGAAAATTGAAATGATTTTGAGTCCGTGGGCCCCAAAATTTGAAAATTGAAATGATTTTGAGTCCGTGGGCTCCAAAATTTTGGAAATTGAAATGATTTTGAGTCTTGACTCATCCAAATATGATTACCCTGTCTTTTAGTATGTAACAGACTTGCACTCTCGGTTCCCGCAACAGATTTGCGTTAATCCTCGTTTTGGGAATATAACAAATTTATATTCTCGATCCTCGTAACAGATTTAAGTTGATCCTTCAGAGTATAATAGATTTGCATTCTCGGTTCTCGCAATAGATTTGCGTTAACCCTCGTCTTGGGAATATAACATATTTACATTCTCGATCCTCGTAACAGATTTACTTTGATCCTTTAGAGTGTAACAGATTTGCATTCTTGGTTATCGTAACAGATTTACATTAACCCTCGTCTTGGGAATATAACAGATTTGTATTCTCGATCCTCGTAATAGATTTACGTTGATCCTTTGGAGTGTAACATATTTGCATTCTCGGTTCTCATAACAGATTTGCGTTAACCCTCGTTTTGGGAATATAACGGATTTATATTCTCGATCCTCATAATAGATTTACGTTGATCCTTCAGAGTGTAACAGATTCGCATTCTCGGTTCTCGCAACAGATTTGCGTTAACCCTTGTCTTGGGAATATAACGAATTTACATTCTCGATCCTCGTAATAGATTTATGTTGATCCTTCAGAGTGTAACAGATTTGCATTCTCGGTTCTCGTAACAGATTTGCATTAACCCTCGTCTTGGGAATATAACAAATTTGTATTCTCGATCCTCGTAACAGATTTACGTTGATCCTTCAGAGTGTAACATATTTGTATTCTCGGTTCTCGTAACAGATTCGCGTTAACCCTCGTTTTGGGAATATAACAGATTTATATTCTCGATCCTCATAATAGATTTACGTTGATCCTTTAGAGTGTAACGGATTTGCACTCTCGGTTCTCGTAACAAATTTATGTTAACCCTTATCTTGGGAATATAACAGATTTATATTCTCGATCCTCATAACAGATTTACGTTGATCCTTCAGAGTGTAACAGATTTGCGTTAGCCCTCGTCTTGGGAATATAATAGATTTATATTCTCGATCCTCGTAACAAATTTACGTTGATCCTTTGGAGTGTAATAGATTTGCATTCTCGGTTCTCGTAACAGATTTGCATTAACCCTCATTTTGAGAATATAACGGATTTATATTCTCGATCCTCGTAACAGATTTGTGTTGATCCTTCAGAGTGTAACAGATTTGCATTCTCGGTTCTCATAACAGATTTACATTAACCCTCGTCTTGGGAATTTAGGAATGTATTTTCTCGACCCTTGCAAACGAATCTTTGCATCGGTCAACATTTGGTATATCTTCTCTGGCTAAGTGCATCATTAAATATGAGTCACATATAGAGAAGACATGACATAGAGTAAGCATGGTACTTGCTCGGTCGAGTTTATTTGAAAAATACCATTGTATGAGCATGTGCATCACGACAGGATAGGAGCATTCATCCGTATGATTACTTATGCTTACGTATACCTGACTCCCGCTCGAACTACGTCTTGGTCTGATTCCTGAGGGGATACATAGGCAGCTCATCATGGAGCACGACCAATTGGAATTTTGTTGTGCGATGGCTTTCTTTTTGCAATGCATTTTGTTTTTACCTGAACCCGACTGTTTGGTCAAAGGCTTGTCTTCACACAAGCTTCGACGTTCACTTGTTGTTTGCGTTGTTCCACAAGCTCCGTCGAAGAGGAGCAAACTATAGACACCCCAATTTTGAAAAACGTCGAGTTAAGGGGAGTGATACCTCCAAGACCCGATGATGACAACGTCCGGCCAACCTAGGACTTCCAAAGATGATTCAAACTCTTCGAAAGACTCTCTAACCTAAACAAAAAGCAAAAAAGAAAGAAAGAGGAGAATTGAGGCAAAACGGCACTTAGGCAGATTTACGGCAGTCACGGGCTGCCGTTGCGACACTCCCTGATTGCCGGAACGACATTCAGGGAGAGCCGCACCGGCATCCATTAACTACCGCTAAAATGCTTCAAGTACCGCTAAATTTGAAAATCCTGAAAAGACGGCAATCCATGGAGTTATCCGTGGCATTGTATGAGTGTTGTTGCGGCTTTCAGAGAATGCCGAGCCGGCATTCACTGAGTGCCATTCCGGCATTCAACGAGTGCCGCTTCCATCTCCATTGAGTGCCGCATTTTTGTAATAACCAGCTGTAATACAGCATGTTTTGTACTACCAAAGGACAGTCTGAATTAGGGTTTTCTGCTCTGAAATGACTTAAATACCCCTTTAAATTTGTCTATAAATAGAGGATGAATATCCTCTTGCATGGGGGGCAATTTTCTTTTAATCTGGAGGTTGTATTAGTTCTCCAAGTTTTAAAACTTTCAAAATTTCTTCTCTAAACACAATTAGAAGCTAGTTTTAGAAGAGTTGAAGAGGGTGGAAAGCTTGATTAGTCTTTGGAAGTTCTTCAAAATCAGAAACTTGAGGATATTTTGGAGGTAAAACTTTGAATTAATTAGTCTTTCTAATCACAAATATACTTAGAGTCTTTGAATTTTCTTTTCCTCTCCCTTTTAGTCTTTGAGATTCATGAGACCCTTAATATCTTATTTGAATCCTTAGACTTTAAATCCTTTAATTCCTTTGTAAGCTCATGATTTACAAGGAGGTTGAAGTTGATATTAGTACACTTGATTAGTAAATCTAAACCTATCTCCATGGTTTAGGTTTGTTATATTTAGGTCTCATGCATATTTCTTTGAGACCTTCAAGATGTGAATGTAGTTAGTCTCCCATGACCATCAAATGGTAGGAGAGGTGGTGTGGTTCAAGCCAAGTTCCATGGCTCAAATTAGTTAACAAAGTTGTATTTGAATAAATGATGCAGAGAGTTCACAATCTGTTTTTGATCATAGATTTTGTTAGCCTTAAGGTATATAAAGGCATATTTAATAATGTTTTGATGATGTCAAATATGCTATGATAATTACATGATTCATATTTATTCATTCTTTGTTATTATCATAGTCATTTTTATGCTCACATATAATCTCATGTATTAATATTGTATCAATGTTTTAACATCTTTGTGTGCATGAGATTTAATTGATGTAGATCAAGATTACAAGGAGCTCAACAAGGATCAAGCTTGAAGATTTGAAGATATTTCATCCTTGGTTGAAGTCTAGGACCATCATTGTAAGGCATCTTGATCTCACACTCATAGGGGCTCAAACAAACTCTAAAAGTTAAAATTTTGGAAATAAATTTTAAGTGGGTCATCTTTAAAGCATTGCCCCAACCAATTGGAAAATAATTAAATGTTAAATCTTATATGGTTGGAAAGGTATTTGAATCTAGTTTCCAAAACATCAAACGGATCACAAATTTGATTTTTGTAGAGGGAGTTATGGCCATTTAAGTGGAGACGTGTCTGGCTGTCACACAGGGAGGGGCAGTCGACTGAGGTCCCGATGCAGTCGACTGAAGTGAGCAGAATTCAAGCAGAACCCTCTGTAAACACATCTCAGTCGACTGCTTCAAGGCCCAGTCGATTGCTTCAAGGTCCAGTCGACTGAATCGACCTGAAAGGCAATAACGACTAGTTTTTAGAGGGGCTTTTAATTACCAAACTTGCCACCAACGGCTATAATCTTCCAAGGCCTATAAATACATGTTTTCCCAAGTTATTTGGGGTAGAGATTTTGATTGGAAAACATAGTATTGATCACACATCTCTTTGATCTTTAAACATTATCATTTGAGCCCTAGTTGTGTGAGTTTATCAATTTGCTCAAATCTTTCATTTGTATTTCTTGAGAGAGCAAAATTGTAGTGAGCTTTATTTGTATTATCCACTCTATATAGAGAGTTTCAATTTGTATTCAATTCAATTGTAAAGGTTGAGGGTTAGTAACCCTTGTGTGCAAAGAAAAGGTGTTCTTCTTTGGGAGAGATTGAAGGCTCTTGTAACGGTTTGGTGCACACCCGTAAGTGCTCCAGGAACAGTTTGGTCTACACCCGTGAAGTAGATCAGAGTAAAGGAATCCTCAATAGGTGTTCTTGAGGGGTGGATGTAGGCCGCGGAGTGCGATTGCCGAACCACTTAAAAAATTGGTTTGCAAGTATCTCTTCCCTTATCTCTTTAGTTAATTGTTTGTGATTGTGTTTAATTTGCTATTAAGTGTTTTAAAAGGTTAATTTCTGCTAAAACCTTATTCACCCCCCCCCCCCCCCTCCCTCTAAGGTTTCCACATTTGGGCCAACAGATTTTTAGTTGAACATCGAACTGTTGGAACTGAATGAAACCAACGGGAAAGTGTTTATAACTCAAAGTTTGTCACGCCTCGGAGTAAGCCAAGGGAAAATAAAAAATGTCCTTTATGGGTCCGTAGACACGTGACTAGTTTGTTAACCGTCCTGTCCTTCTAACTTCACACCATGTAATCATAAGGGAAAAGCTAGAGCATAAGCATGATCTAAACTTATCAGAGTATAAATACAACAACGGAAATTAAACAAGGGTTAAAATAACTTCAATCCTAATACAAGAGGCCATACTAAACCATTTACATAAGCTTAAAAACTTGAGAAACTGTCTATCAGATTTGGCCAAGGCTTTAATCTCCTTGGCTCCACGGTACATCATCCTGAACTCTTCTATCTCTCTCCAAACCAGCAACACTCTGGGCATACGAATGCCCAGGGCGTAACATGTCGTCAGCCTTGGAACAAGGCTAAGTGAGAGTCTCAACCGCACAATAATCAATAAATACAGAACATCTCTCAACTCACGTCATAGTTTAGTACCTTAAGGTATGGTTAATCTCTTATCAAAAGACGCATTCTCACCACGGACATAGCAGAGATCTCAACAAGAAAGGTAGAAAGATAAATATAATATCATAGAATACATTCTCCTTAATTTATCCTCGTGCGTGCAAATGCATTACCAATGTAACTTACTCCCAACTCTTTTCAAATACACTTGCTTTTCAAAACTGATACTTTTCAAAACCATTTCATTTTAAAACCAAAACTTTCCAAACCAAATCATGTCGGACAAAACCATTTTACTCATCAATTCATTCTCATCATTCATTTTTTCTTTCTCATCCACTTGACAACACTCGATATATCAAGGATGATAACCTGCTATAACAGCCAATTCATACTCATCCCTTGATAGGCCACCGGACGTCTTCACGGCTCACACTATCTGTAAGCAATGGAACTGGCACGGGACTTCTTCAACCATGTGTATACTTTCACCGGTCGTCTACACGGCTGAGAAGTATATTAGAGCACTAGCCGGAGGTCTTCAACGATACATGGGACGTCCTCAACCACGTATGCACATCACCGGACGTCTTCAACGGCGAGAGGCGCGCTAGGAACCCTAACCGTTCATGTCCACCCGGCTCGTCAGCCGTTGATCCATCGGATCTAGAAATCACATCTCTTTCACATTCACATATCTCATCATACACCTCTCTTTCTTATACAATGCATGCTAACACATGTCATGAAATGCAAGTGAGTCCACTACCGATACCCATATCCAAAACCACTTTCATTCCCTTTATTATTAACATAGCATGCGTTATTTAATCCAGTTAACAATCATCGTAAAATGTGCATTTAACAGTTAGCAGCAGAAATATAACATATAAAATATGGATCACATAACATTGATTGATACCAATAATCATATAGATAAAACCCTTGACATGCTCACGTATGCGATAGCACTACCATAACATGCTTTGCATAGTCTTACAATTATTGGAATACACGTGGCATCATAAATCAGCATATTACTTATACAAAACATAATACAGATAACTTTTAAACATCTTATATTAATCTTCTTAGGATTAGAGTGAGGTTAGGAAACTCACCTCGAGTCACGGATCCTCGAAAAGCAGATAACCGTCAAGTTCTACAACAACAAACGGAATAAACAGTAATAATGTATGAGTACAACCATAGGGGCAAAATGGTAATTTTACCAAATGAAGTTATAAACCTCAAGGTAGAGATCTACGTGTCATTCTAAGTCCAACGCCATTGACTAGACTCAAATCGGAGTCCGTCGTATTTTACGAGGTAAAATGTAGGACTTACTACACTAATGCGGGCCATAAAAGACATGCTGTATTTTTTACCGAGTCAAAAAGTCACCAAACTTTAAGGGAATATTTTAGACATTATTCTAAGACTCTGGGAATTGACCGCGTAATTTTCGGAGTCCTAGATTATTTATTATGAATTATTGAAGATAGCATATACCCGAAAATACCCGAAAATGGATTTAAGTACATAAATATACCTATACTGTGAAATCAGTACTTAGAAGTATTTTTGTTAAATACTAGATATTAAAATACACTTTCAGTATTTATCTCATAATTTTCGGAGCTCGTTTGGTATTTTTAATAATTAATATAACCGAAATAATTATTAAAAATACTAGACTTTAATATTATAGCTTTATAATTTACATTATATAATGAAATAGTCCCAGGATCATTACCCTAATTTTCTAAAATTTATAAATATATATAGGTATTTAAATACCATTTAAATACCCTTAAAACTATTTATTTTATACTTATAAAATATTAAATATTTAATAATTATATTATTATCATAAGATAATTATACTCATTATTTGAAACTATTATAAATTGACATTGGGGATATTTTCCTAATTTTTCGTAATTTGCTAAAACTCATAAGTATTTAAAATATATTTAAATACTAAGGACACATAATATTTATTATTTATTTAATACATACTAAAGGAATACTAATTATATTTTCAGAGTAATATAATTACTCTCAGAATATTTAAAATATTATGTAATAATATTCTATAAATTAAATGTACTAATAATACATTTTAATACTATTTATAACAATTAAAATCATTTTATATCTATTAATACTAATAATAGTAATAATAATCATAATAACAATGATAATAATAATAATAATAATCTCAGACCCGCAGGTCAACCCGAATCGGACCTAACCCAAATGGGCTAACCGATTACACTCACAGACTAACCCAAACTAGAAATCCGTTCGGGTCAAACCGAACCGACCCGATCTTAAATGGGTAACCCAAAACCACTCACAAGGATACCCAAAGGCTCGATCCGTTGGGTCAGACCCGACCCAACCCGACCCAAGCCTATCCGAACCACCCATGAACACTCACAACCTAACCCAACCCGCTAACCCAAACCCTAACCCTAACCCACTCCTAGACACAAGATGATCCGTCCCATCAACCCGAACCCGACCCAGGCACAACCCAGCGTCAAAACGACGCCGTCCTACTTAAAGGACCCATGGGTTTATTTAACCCGGCCCAAACCCACCCTGACCCAAATACACACTCATCCTAACCCGCCCCTAACCCGACCCTAACCCGGGTGTTATAACCCGAAACCCAAACGGGTTTCACCTTCTTCTCCGGCGACCCCGACGCCGCCGGTGACTCGCGACTCGCCGGAAAACTTCAAACGCCAAAAACTCTCTCTCCTCTCCATGTAAATCCATGAAACCAACGGGAAAGTGACCGGAATCAGCCCCTCTATCACATACTAGAAGCTGGATCATGGGTTCATTCGTTTGGTGGTCCTACTAGCTGATTATTCTTTCGGTCATTTGAGAGAATAATGGCCTGGATGTAGTGGTGTCAATCGGGTCGGGTTGGCCCGGCCCGGCCCGAGCCCGGGCCGCTTTTTTTGGGCTAAAAGCCCGGCCCGGCCCGCTAGGCCCGGTTCACATACCCCGGGCCGGGGTGGAAACCCATCCTTCCGTCCATGGCCCGGCCCAGCCCGGCCCGAAATGGTAAAAATCCCGGCCCGGCCCGAAGCCCGCCACGGCCCACTTCAAAAATAGAAGAAAGCCCGCTAGCCCGTCCAGACCGGCCCGATGTCTGGCCCGCTAGGCCCGGGCCACCGGTCCAGGGCGGACACACTTAGGGCTGGCCATGTGCCGGGCCGGGCCGGGCTCGGGCCGGGCTTGCACTAAGTACTAAGAATACTTATCTTTGCCCAAACCCGGCCCGGCCCGCATCGGGCCTCAACATGGCTGTCCAAGCCCGGCCCTAAGCAAAATATGTAAAGCCCGGCCCTGCACAAAGGCCCGCAAACTAGGCTTGCAGAAAAAAAAAAAAATCAACAAATTCGAGGTCAGTGTACTAAGCTATTACAGAATGCTAGTCCAAAAGTAGGTTTCTTATGTGCAAGTCTGACATTTGTTGGATAAAAAAACAAAGAGTTCTTGACATTTGCCCTTTCCACAAGTAATGCCAGCCAATATTAATAGTGAGAGAGATTTATGGTCCATTTCAACATATATATACAACATATATGTTTGTGTCCAAAGCTTACGCAGCCTAAAGTCAAGTAAAACCAACAGATCCTATCATCTTCTTTTACACACTGCATGCATTTAATGAACAATCATATATTGAAATGTTTAAAAACAACATCTGACACTTACATTAGGACCGGGCCGGGCCTAGGCGGGCCTCTGGTGTCATGCCCAAGCCTAGTCCAAAAAATTGTTCGGGCCTAAATAATTAGCCAAGCCCATCCCTACGGGCCAACTTTATTGTCCAAGCCCTGTAAAATTAGGGTTGGGCTGGGCGGGCCAGGCGGGCCAACGATCCGATGGCCACCCCTAGACACACCCCCTCCACTCCAAAGCCCGGCCCGGCCCAAAGCCCGCTGGGGCCCGCTTTGACCCGGCCCGGCCCGTTTGACACCTCTACCTGCATGGCCGGCCAAACGAGGTCTAAATCAAAGGCTGCTCTTGGAGGGTCTTACCTAAGGATCATAATGGTGTAACTTGGTAGTTGTTTGGTTGAGATTTCAAAATCAACCTACTCGGGTGCAGCTTTAATGGTGGTCAGAGCAAAACCAGAGCTTAAGGCTCTGTTTGGCTTGCATGCAAGTGATCCTAAGAGTTCCTAAATGACATGCAAGGGTCCAGAAATCAAAGGGGGTGTGATCGGGAGAGAACAAATCCTATTTATACGCCTTAACGAGCATTTGTTAGTACCTTTTTATCCTGTTTTTGTATATTTTTACTTCGTTTTCTATTTTCTAACAGGTTTTGGAAGAAATCAAGTATATCAAGCTAAACAGGGTGAAAAAGCAGAAGAAAAGAAGCTGAAAAAGCCAAGTCGCGCGCGCGAGCCGCGCGCGCGAAAATCAGAAAATCGCTCGCGCGATCCGCTCGCGCGAGAACCCAGAAATCGCTCGCGCGATCCGCGCGCGCGAGGTGCCAAATGTCGCGCTCGCGCGATATGTGTAAAAATCAAAGATGCGTATTTCAGTATACTGAAGACTCCTGTGCAAACGAGATGTCCTAATTACGTCCAGATTGCAAAATACAGCAGTTTTAGTGCGTTTCGAGTTGGGAAAGCTTCCAAAACTTGTTGTAAATCTATATATACCCTATTTTACTTCAATTAAAGGGGTTACACACATCATTAGCCAATAAATATATACACACTTTCAGCCATTGAAGGGAGGGAAGCAAGGAGAAGAAAAAGAAGACCAAGGATTTCCATGGCCTCCTCCATCAACCTCTTGCCATCCATCACTTCCATGAACGGTTAGATCATAGATCTAGGGTTTCAATGAAGCCCTAGTCGAGTAATAGGGTTTTATTTATGTTTTTATTTCAGTTTTATTATGTATGGATGACAGTCACATGTTTAGAGGATTTTTATAAATAAATCGAACTTCTATTGATTAAATCATTACTTTCAAAGTTTATTCTTGTCTTAGATCTATTTTGATTGTGATGTGCTCAACGATCTATTCTTGTTGTGCTTGTTTAGATTGTTTACATGTGATGGTGCTTTATTGATTTGTGCTATCAAGTATCCGAATAGTCCATGCCTAGATTAGACGGATTATACCACAACCCTAGTTTAGTGTGGGATAATGCGTGCTAACCGCAGATGGATTATGTTGGTGCTTGAACCATGATTATCTTCTTATCGGAGGAATTGGGCTTGTAGCTACAATTCCCCATATTCATCCAACGTAATAAGCTAAAGTAATTCATAAATATTCCTATTATGAAGCTAGTGGTGGATTTGCAATCCTAGGTTCCCTTAAACATTATTTAAAAACAACTATTTAAATTGCTTTCATAGTTTAGATTTATTTTTATGTTCTTAGTTTAATTCAAATTAAAATCAAATCCGTTCTCTTAAATTAGCTAAATTTAGGTTTTAAAATTAAAACGCGGTAGTTAATCAATCTCTGTGGGTTCGACCTTTACTTCCACACTGCAAATTTTTAGAAAAGTAAAGTATACTTTTTATATCTTGATACTGACAACATCAATTTTTGGCGCCGTTGCCGGGGATTGCATTACTACCTTTAGTTTTATAATCTTAGTTTAGTTTATTCGTAAATATTAGATTAGTTTTCAGTCTTCTTATTTTTTCGTTTTATTTTAAGTTACTAACTTTTCTTTTATTTTTGTAATTTCTTAGGACATCAAATTCCAACGTTTCCGCGTAGATTAGCTAATCACATCAAAGGAGCTTACGCAAATAAATAAAATTAAAATAAAATAAATTGCTTCTGGTGAAACTCGCTCTCAACCACTGTAAGTTAGGGCGCTGAGATGCAATTACTTGCATTAGGTTAGTTGTGGAGTGAACACTGCATTAGCTAGGAAACCCGGGGCGCTGGGCTTGACGCGGTCATTGCATTATAGGATAATATTCATGCATCATAGTAGTACTGTGTGCTTGCTTGTTGTCTTACTTGCGTGATTATTTTTTTGTTTTTATTTGAGTCATTCTTTATTTAAGTTTCTTTTCTTTTTAGTTTATGTTTGGTACGCGTTCAAATAAACCTGAATTGCATTCTTTCGATCTTGAACTTGAACGTACCTTAAGAACTAGTAAGTCCACAACTCAAGCTTCTAGAGCTGGGTTGCAAGACGACGAATCAACTCCGATTCCGTCGTCATTATTTGAGGCCGAAATTCAAAGTACCCGTGAACGGTTAAGGAAAACTCGAACTTTTAAAATCGAACCGATTAAGATGGCTGACGAAAACAACGGAAATAATCTGAATAATCTTAATACACCGCCACCTCCTCCACTTAAAGTTTACTTTATTCCTACAACTTACACGCCACAAACATGTATTGATTTACCGGAGGCGACGGCATCTCACTTTGAGATAAAGTCGTCTACCATCTCGCTACTACCTTCTTTCCATGGCCGTTTAAATGAAGATCCATATCAGCACTTAGGAGATTTCCAAGATATATGCTCTACTTTGAAAATCCAAAACTTAACTGATGATGAATTAAAATTGCGGCTCTTTCCGTTTTCTTTAAGAGACAAAGCGAAGTATTGGCTTCAATCACTTGAGCCAAACACCATTAAAACATGGGAAGCCTTACACACCGCATTTTTACAAAAGTTTTTTCCCATTATGCGTACGAATCAAATAAGGAAATCTATTACAAACTTTGTTATGCAAGATGGGGAATCACTTTATGATACGTGGGAGAAATTTAAAGAATTATTACGCTCTTGCCCACATCATCAGGTTCCCAAGTGGCAACTGGTACAGGTCTTTTACGAGGGATTAATTCCCTCGGTTCGTAATATCGACGATGCCGTTTGTGCGGGTACCTTCCTACACAAAAGCGCCGACGAGGCTTGGAAAATTTTTGAAACGTTAAGCGAGAATTCGATGCATCAGGCTGTGTCGGTACGTTCGGAAGGATATCTTCCTCCACCCAAACGTGAGGTAAGGTTAGAGTCAAGTCATTTTATTGAATTTCAAGAATTATCTAGAAAACTTGACCGACTTATGACAATGAATCAAATGACAACTCCACCCGCTCATGAAATTTGTGCATTATGTTCCGATCCTTCACATTCTATACTTTCATGTCCATCGGCAAGTCAATTTCCGGAATTCGTGGAGCAACACATTAATTCTATTCAACGATACCCACGAAATAACTATAATTCTAATAATAATAATCCGGATGCGCCATGGAGAAACCATCCTAACTTCTCGTGGAAAAATAACAATAATAATACTAATGAGGCGACTAATTTTCCTAATGCGTATCGACCTCAGTTTCAATCTAATCAATACCAACAACCGCCTCCTAATTCGAATCCTTCAAGGATTAATGTGTTTGAGGAAAAGGTGTTGGCATCCCTTAAGACTATTGAAACTCAAGTCCAGGCACAAGCACAAATAGTGCACTCTTATACATAATCCATTGCGAAGCTTGAATCCCAAGTGGGTCAACTAGCTACTGTAGTGAGTCGTAGAAACGAGGGGACGTTGCCTAGTCAAACGATTCAAAACCCTAAGGGACAATATGAGGTTAAGGGGTCGAGTGAACAAGTGAACGCCGTCTCAACTAGGATGACTACACGAGAGGAGTTGATAGAAACCCCTAATAAGAATAATAATGAGAATGTGATAGATATGAACATCAACTCTAATAAAGAGAGGGGTGAGGACGTGAATCAAAATAGAAAAGATAAAGAACCGGTCCCAACAAACTATATTCCGAGAATGCCATATCCACCTAATAATGAGAAACCGTCACATTTGCCCAAGAAAGGTTCAAAAATGGAAGATATACTCGAGGTGTTCAAACAAGTTAAAATTAATATTCCTTTCCTCGACGCTATAAAACAAATTCCCGCATATGCTAAATGTTTAAAAGACCTTTGTACACAAAAGCGCAAAATACGTAGTCATACTCCTAAAAAGGTCTTTCTCACGGAAAAAGTTAGTTCAATTTTTCAACACGCTCCTCCGAAGTATAAGGATCCCGGTACGCCTACGATTTCATGTGTCATAGGTGACACTATCATTCATAGGGCTCTCCTTGACTTAGGTGCAAGTGTTAACCTCTTACCTTATCACGTCTATAAGCAATTAGGTCTAGGTGAACTGAAACCTACGGCCGCTACAATTCAATTAGCGGATCGTTCTGTCAAAATACCTAGAGGAATTGTCGAAGACGTCCTAGTAAAAGTTGATCAATGTTTCTATCCTGTTGATTTTATGGTCCTTGACACCGAACCGGTGCTAGATGCTAGAAAATACACTCCTGTTATTCTTGGTCGTCCATTCTTAGCCACGGCCAACGCACGTGTCAATTGTAGAACAGGTGTGATGAAAGTGTCGTTCGGGAATATAAAATTAAAATTAAATGTTTTTAATGCTGTTGATCAACCTCCCAAAGACGATGATTATCTAGGCGTGGAGGGTAGTGAGGTTAAACGGAATATTGAACTTACTAACGTAATAAATAGGAGAGAGGGGAATAATATAGAGGATGATGAGTGGATGAATCCTAATCCTTCGGCCACTAATGAAGAATTTACTCGAAATGTAAAGAATCGTTGTAATAACGATAATGGTGAGCCGTCAAATAAATTAACACATAACGACCTTGTTTCGACGTTTTATCAAAATCTCCCTATGGCCTTACGAGGTACAAACTCTGATTTACGACCTCCTTGAATCTTGAGCTAGAATGGTCTAGCTAAAGACGTAAAAGTTAGCGCTTCTTGGGAGGCAACCCAAGCTTTATGTTGTTCGTTTCTCTTGTTTTTGGTCATTTTTGAGTCTTGTTGAGTCAGTTGTGGTCTCTTTGAATAGGTTTGGGGGTTGGAGTAAAATTATTTTTAATTTATATGCATAAAATAAATGAACCAAGTGGAAACACCATTTTCGCGCGCGCGGCCCGCTCGCGCGAGACATCGCTCGCGCGGCCCGCTGGCGCGAGTTTGCCCCTTAGTGTTTTTTCTTTCTTTTTCCTTATATGAGCTCTCAGCATTTACTCGCGTCTTATTTCGCGGGCGCGAGGTAGCTCGCGGGCACGAGGGGTCCCGCTGGCGCGATACTGTTTAAAAAATAAAAAAATAATAAAAAAAAATTAGGAATTCGCGCGCGCGACGGCCGCTTGCGCGGACCGCTCGCGCGATTCCGCATTTTTCTGTTTTTTTCCCTTTTGTTTTTTATATCTTCCTCCCACACCTGTTCGATTAGTTGTTACTTTTCTGTTTTTGTTTCTTAGGTATTATTAGATCGAGTCGTTTGTTGTTTTCATTGTTCTAGTTATGTTTTACTTTCTGTTATAGTTTATTATCTTTTTACTTTCTTTAAGTCTTATAGTTTATTTAATTTTGTTTAGTTTAGTTATAATTCTTTTAGCTGTTTTTATTATTTTGTTTGTTTAATTTTCTTTTGTTAAGAAGTAACAGGTAACATTGAACTTTATTGTCATATTCCTTTGTGTTAACATGTTCTGTGTTTGCCGAGATCGAGGTATTATCGTTCTTTACTTAAGTACTATCATTTCTTTCATTTTATTGTTTCATTGGGGACAATGAAAGGTTTAGGTTTGGGGGTATACACATGCACATTATTTTATATGCAAAATTTTAAAATTTTCAATAAGTGTGTTTAAATAAACGATGATTACCGACGTTTTTGCAATATACATTTGATACTTCTTGTTATGTAACTTGGATTGTTATAGAATGGTAAACAAAAGAAGATGTGATTAAATATTTACTGAAGTCATGTTGAGACGTTTTAAGTTATGTATTGTTTGGAATCGTAGTTTTATATCATAGATTTGCACACAAACTTATGCACTGAACGTAGTCGCTTGAATACATGTTGGTTGTGAAGTACAATATGATTCGGATTTCTAGATAACACAAGGTGGAGACTAAACCCAGTAAGCTTTTGAGCCTATCTTTTCTTTTTAGAGGGTTATAAATACATTGTGTTTATCGAATTTCATTGAAATAGCGCATCTACTCGTTGTTTAGTCTCATTATTCTTGTTTTGGTTGATAGTCAAGTTAAAATATTTGTTACCATGCTAAATAATCTTCTATTGTAAACATTGAAGAACCATATGACTATAGGACATGATTTTAGGCTCTCTTTGTTTATTGCCGACCGATAAATGATAAAATTTCCTTAGTTCGCCCCTTGAGCCATTAAAATGCCTTTTTCCTTGATTACCATTATCCTTGTTTTTGCTCCGACTTGACAAACTTGGAGTTCACCATTGAGAGATTTGTCAACTTTTAGTGGTGTTAAGACGATGTATGATTGAGAAGAAGAAGTAGATAAGATGATGTTTGGGGTGGTTGCCTTAATTCTTTATTGAATATTCGTTTCGAAAGCAACGAAAAGGAAAAGAAACAAAATAAAGAAGAGGAAGGTTGAGAAAAAGTGAAAGAAAAGAAGAAAAATGAATGAAAGGGAATGAAGAGAAAGAAAAGATGAAAGTTTGTAGAAGAAGAATGAAAGAAATCGAACATGCCTTACAATGCCATTCTAAGATTAACTACCTAATGAATCCTTTCTATCCTTTCTCATTACCTGAGCCATATTACAACCTTTAAAAAGTCCTATTTGATCCTAGAAAATATGGTTTGGATATGAAAACGATGGGAGGGGGATTAAAACATGGTAATGACTAATTTTTCTTGATTGTTGGCATCCTATCCATGAGACTACTGTTCTTTCGTGTCATGCGTCTTTTTCGAGTCATATGTGAGCATTTATCGTTTTAAAAATATATTTCCTTTGCTCCCATATATTAGAAAAATTACACATGTTTTTGAGTGTTTCATTTGAGAGTGTAATTCATTGTGAGATTCGTAGTCGAGACATAGTTAAATGGTTATCCGAGTTATATTCCAAGTTCATGACATGCGCGTGTTCATTTGACTACCATTTCACACACGTGCAATTTTACGAGAAACTCTATTGATTTATACGATGCATGTGCTTGAGATTGTTTTTCATGACTTAGGTGAATGTTTCATTCTGTTTCTTTATCTTCGTTATTCTATTTCAAATCATCGTTCTATGATAAGGAGTATTGATTGTTTTATTTTTCGTTTGAATAAAACTTTTTAAATTGATAAGTTAATAAAGATGGTTGTGGGTAACTTGTTGATGAGAACCCTCACGAGACTTTACTCGTCCGACTAGGGACACCTAGAGGTTTAAAAGGCTTGTTGCATATGCTAAATGCAATCGTGATCCATGCGAAAATGGAGTAGTATTTTATTAGTAGTTAGTTTTTATTTTTAGTTTTGCTCGAGGACTAGCAAAATGTAGGTTTGGGGGTGTGATCGGGAGAGAACAAATCCTATTTATACGCCTTAACGAGCATTTGTTAGTACCTTTTTATCCTGTTTTTGTATATTTTTACTTCGTTTTCTATTTTCTAACAGGTTTTGGAAGAAATCAAGTATATCAAGCCAAACAGGGTGAAAAAGCAGAAGAAAAGAAGCTGAAAAAGCCAAGTCGCGCGTGCGAAAATCAGAGAATCGCTCGCGCGATCCGCTCGCGCGAGAACCCAGAAATCGCTCGCGCGATCCGCGCGCGCGAGGTGCCAAATGTCGCGCTCGCGCGACCCGCTTGCGCGATATGTGTAAAAATCAAAGATGCGTATTTCAGTATACTGAAGACTCTTGTGCAAACGAGATGTCCTAATTACGTCCAGATTGCAAAATACAGCAGTTTTAGTGCGTTTCGAGTTGGGAAAGCTTCCAAAACTTGTTGTAAATCTATGTATACCCTATTTTACTTCAATTAAAGGGGTTATACACATCATTAGCCAATAAATATATACACACTTTCAGCCATTGAAGGGAGGGAAGCAAGGAGAAGAAAAAGAAGACCAAGGATTTCCATGGCCTCCTCCATCAACCTCTTGCCATCCATCACTTCCATGGACGGCTAGATCATAGATCTAGGGTTTCAATGAAGCCCTAGTCGAGTAATAGGGTTTTATTTATGTTTTTATTTCAGTTTTATTATGTATGGATGACAGTCACATGTTTAGAGGATTTTTATAAATAAATCGAACTTCTATTGATTAAATCATTACTTTCAAAGTTTATTCTTGTCTTAGATCTATTTTGATTGTGATGTGCTCAACGATCTATTCTTGCTGTGCTTGTTTAGATTGTTTACATGTGATGGTGCTTTATTGATTTGTGCTATCAAGTATCCGAATAGTCCATGCCTAGATTAGACGGATTATACCACAACCCTAGTTTAGTGTGGGATAATGCGTGCTAACCGCAGATGGATTATGTTGGTGCTTGAACCATGATTATCTTCTTGTCGGAGGAATTGGGCTTGTAGCTACAATTCCCCATATTCATCCAACGTAATAAGCTAAAGTAATTCATAAATATTCCTATTATGAAGCTAGTGGTGGATTTGCAATCCTAGGTTCCCTTAAACATTATTTAAAAACAACTATTTAAATTGCTTTCATAGTTTAGATTTATTTTTATGTTCTTAGTTAATTCAAATTAAAATCAAATCCGTTCTCTTAAATTAGCTAAATTTAGGTTTTAAAATTAAAACGCGGTAGTTAATCAATCTCTGTGGGTTCGACCTTTACTTCCACACTGCAAATTTTTAGAAAAGTAAAGTATACTTTTTATATCTTGATACTGACAACATCAGGGTGTTTGGTTTACCTCAGGGTGTCTCAATCTCTCTTCCCTTCTCCGATCAACCTCTCTCTCTCCTCCTGCGCTCCTCTTCTTCTTCTTCCTCAATCTTCTTCTTATTCTTGTTGATCTTCTAAGCAAAGATGTGTGTGTGTATGTGGAGAAGGAAATGCAGAGAGGGGGATAATGTAAAGGTGTGTGTGACTATGTATAAGCCAAGAGTGTGGTGGGGATGAGGAGTATGTTTTGTTGTGCTCTCAAGCTCTCTCTCTCTCTCTCTCTATGTAATTTGTAATGGACAGATTAGGAGGGGTGGATGAGGGTGTAATATGGGTAAGCGAGTGTGTATTTATAGAGGGATGGGAGGGGGTTTGGTTGTGTGTAATGCGTGCACAAGGTGCACATGTATGCGTATGTGTCCAAGGGTAGATATGGGTAGGGTCCCCATGACTGTCAAGGGGAGGTGTGGGTCCCATACTCAGGTAGCATGCACTGGGATGTGTGCCTGAGTCCTAACTAGGTGCAATACTGAGAAGACGATCACAGGTACAAGTGTAAACATGAACGGGGCTGTGTACGGGTTTATGTATAAGTCCGTCTATAAATTCTAAATGAAATGTAACGTCGAGGCTACGACCATTCTAATACATTCAAAGTTATGTCTATTCTATTAGGCACTAGGTTATTACTAACGTCGTCGTCGTCAAGACGATTACTATAGGACTTTGTAAGGATTCCTAATTAGGGTCACCCTAATGGACCTTCTGTATCCGTACCATGGTGATGCCATCACTTCTAATCCTACGTGGAATTTCTGGGGAAATTTAGGGTGCTACAAAGTTCTACCACTGTAATTTTTGTTTTAAGGTGGTTTCATGTTTGGAGTGGTTTGGTCAAAGGTTTTGTGGAACAACTATAATCTGTCTAGAGTTTCAGAACAGTAACACTCTTTTGAAATAAGTAAATCAGAACCTTAATCAAGCACTCTTGACCCAAAATTAATTTTTCTAAGTAGTTTAATGTGTTAGAAAGCTACCCTAAAAAGACCAGAGCATTTCTGATTTTTTTTACTATTTGTAGAAAATCATACAAAAACTCTGGACGGGGAATTGTAAGTCTCTGAGTGATGTCTAGTGTTTGTCAAATTTTTGAAGATCTAATCGTTCAAATCTCAATTTTCTTTTTGGGTTAGAAACTAGACACACAGAGGTATCTTGTGTCCAAATATCATCAAGATCAAACCACGGGAAGTATGTTTTTTTTTTATTTCTTTGAAGTTCTGATCTGCTCTCAGCAATTTTCAGAATTCTGTTACAACTTTGATATATCTTGCAAACAATAGTCTAAATGATCTCTCCATGACCTAGGACTTAAACCATGTGTTAATAATGATTAGTTAAGCTTAAATACAGAGGCTAAATGATCCAAACCAAGGAATAATACAATAGCCCTTCTTGAGGTACAACTTCTACTTGATAGAATTAAGCTAGACATTTAGGAATAATTATCCAATATTATACATTCTTCCTAAAGTATGTGGACTAACCCTTCTTGAGGTACAACTTCGCAACCCTATCTCTAGTTTACGTAATTCCTTGATTTTTATTGATTTTATGACCTCATGCGTGACGCGTTCGAATTTGGATCTTGCCTTATGTGAATACATGTGATTAGAGACATTTTCTTAGGTTTTACTTTCTATTTGTATGCATTGCACATTTAATATTCACGGCATGGATCCCGGGTAAGTTCCATAGTTCCCTATTTGCATATCATATCGCTTGCTACTTGAATTATGTGGCTTTTGAATGACATTTTATCACTTGCAATCTTACACCCTTTAAACATGCTTTTGTAATGTATATATATACATATGTATTAGTTGAGGACATGCTTAGATTATTAATTCGATTAAAAGGATGTTAAGTAGAGGCCTATCGCGAGATAGGATGAGAAGGGGTGTTTTAGTCCGACGGACTCCTTCCCCTCTCATTCCATAATCCCCGGCGACTCATTGTTTTATGTTTTGAAATTTGAAAAAGATTTTGAAAGAAAAGCTGCGGGTAAAAGAGAAAATTGCGATATCCATAATATGTGTTTATAATATGCCCATTATAGTCACTCCTGGGATGATCCCTTTTTGTCTATGCTCATGAAGGAACAAACTTAGGTGCTTTTATTTAGATAATTTATATATTGATTTGAAGTGTAATTGGTACACATTCTGGTTTAAAGCGAGATTGGTCCATATGTACAAGTGCATTTATGTGGCGCATTTGTGAGACACAGCTGGACCAATAAAATCTTAGAAGAGGACGAAAAATATCTTAGGAAAAGTACAACCAATAAAATCTTCAGAGACGACGAAAGATACCTAAGAAAAAGTACTGAAGTGTTGTCCTGAATGTATCTTGTATCAATTCTATGTCAATCTTTGAGTTGGAAAAGTTTTGCTATGTAATTGTCATTGTAATTCTTTTCATTAATGTGGGTCCAATTTCTACCCACAAAATACATGTTTATGTGTTTGTGAAGGTCGTGTGAGAAATTTCTAAAATGCTTTTACATCAACGATAATATACAACTAAGAAAAAATGTTTTATCTGCACCCATTTATATTTACAAACGCACGTTTATATGTGGAAAATACATATTTATGTGTTTACATTTGTGTCGTATTGATTTTGACAAATTTGCAAAAAGTACCTATTATCACCTCTAAATATTATGGGTGATCATTACACTATGTTGCCCACCATGATTTTCAAACATTGACGTGTGCTTGAATGAAATTGGTTTTGAATGCGTGTTACATGCATTGTCCCTTGCTGAAGGTTTATGCTTAGTAGTTGTAAAACATGATTTTCTACTGTTGATTAATCGAAATCGTTCTCTGTTTCTAGTGCATATATTTGTTCAAATTTTTTTTATTAATTTGCATTCTTTTGCTATCTGTTTATATATATATATACACATAACACTTCTAGCAAGGTCGCCCTTACTTTATTAAGTTAAGGATTTTTGTCTCTGCCATTAGATTGAGTTTTCATTAAGTATATTGTTGTCATTTCATTTATTAAAGTGATGATCTAACGGCTGAAAACAGAAAGTCTTTAACCTAATAAAGTAAGGGCGTCCTTATTAGAAGTGTTCTTACTATTAACGCAAGACATTTTCTAAAAAAAAAGTTCTATTTCCTTTGTTTGAGTGCTGATAAAAACCTACTAATCTATTCTTATATCGATTGGGCTCTAGAATGTTGGTTATGTATTTGTTTTGGAGAAAGTTATTAAATTTTTTTTTTGATCATTGTCTGGCTTAATTAAGATCCCTACATAGAAGATAGTGTAGAAATTTTGAATATCATTCGCTCGTTGTTTAATTTTTCATATTAAATTTTTTTTACCCCCATAAGGGTTATAATTTCTTGAAGTGTTTCGGAAACAGGACATGAATTGATAATTTTATCAATTTTGTGAAGTTCTGCATCTTATATCACACACATGTGAACCACTTCTTTCATTCATAATCATAACTGAAACAACAGTAGTAGGAAAACGGGAATTTGTTGTAAGAAAGGGGAAGAAAAGGTTAATTGTTCAATTTTACTATTACAAAATTGCATTTGATTCTTAGGAGTGTTGTGCAGACTCAAATTGTTCAACTTGATTGCATGCCATTCATTGATTGAAAAAGAAATGCCCAAAAGTGGTTGATTCAGTTAATGTAAATGATTTGGATCTTTTTGAACTCAAAACTATATTGGATATGTCTTTTTCTAAGTATGGAGTTTAGATTTCTAAGTTTGGCTGTATTTGCTGCTATTTTTGTTACTGGAGCCAACTCATATGCCTTTTTTTCAATATCAGGGATTTGGGAATTTTGGTTCGTTGGCTGCTCAACTCATCAGTGAAAATGGTGGAAAGATTGTTGCAGTAAGTGACATAACTGGAGCCATAAAGAACAGTAAAGGTAAACAAATTTTGTAGTAGACAAATTTGGGAATGCTATTGTGTGTTGGTTTTCTGTTTCTAGTTCAGTTGTGTCTCCGTTTGGTGCGGCTGGAATTTTGTTGATTTCTCGATCAGAGGATGTCATGGTTCGAGTTTGGGACATTAAACCAATAACATCATTCGCATTTTTAAGCAGGCGAAAGGTAATTCTAGATGATCAAAATTGGTTCTAACTTGCTTAATTTTTCTATAGCATTGGTAGTACGAAACATGGTGTAAATTAATACTCATGAGTCCTTTTTTTTACTTGAGATCATTAATATTTTGTTTGTTGTTTCAGTATTATATCGTATATTTTGCTACTTAAATTTGACAAGGTCGATGCTATTGTATGGACAGGGAGGGGAGATGATGATGGATGTAGTTTACCTGGAACTTGCCACCTGAGTTGGTGAAATAACCGCATATCATGTTAAGAATTGCTCCAGCAACTATCGCCAACTTCGCGTGATCAAGCCTCTTTTTTTATAAATTTTTTTTATATTCTTTTATGAGCACTTCTAATTTTCCATTGTGCCATGAAGTTTCAGTGCAGTTTGGAACAAAAGAAATACTAATTTTCATATTGTACTTTCCATCGTTTGTGAAATTGACTATTGATATATATGAGTAGTTGTTTCAATTGCTTGAATTTGTATCATTTTCAAACTGTTTGTTTGTGATTCATAGGTTAATTGCTTTAAAATATATATATATATATATATATATATATATTTTTTTATAAATTCTCAATAGAAAATGTTAATTTCTCATGGAAAATTATTACAATCAAACAGTAAAAAAATCATTTTCCATGGAAAATGACCAATTTTCACTGAAAAATAGTGACAATCAAACAGCAAAATTAGATTTTTCATGGAAAATGTTAGATTTTTCAGTCGAAAAATAATTGCAATCAAACAGTCCCAAATTCTATTTTCAAGGAAAAATTTTCCAGGTAAAATAATTTCGTAGAAAAAAAAATTTTGCAACTCATTTTCTACCTTGCAATCAAACGCACCCTAAAATTATTTCTTCCTTAATTCGCTATAGAGGACTATATTGAAGGTTGGAGAAAGTCGGCTATCTACACAAACAAATTAATGTCTAGATCAGACTGATGGCCTAGACCTAGAATTCGAACTTAGCAGCTCATGCCTCATGTTTTGTTGGAATATTGAATACATGAAGTATAACATAGTGGCATGGATGAGTTTGCAATTCATTGATTGTATTGGAACCTAAAAGGCTAAAACATAGCACATCATCAATTTGGTTTTGAACACATGATCCTTTTTTCTCTCTCCAGAAAAACTTGACTGAACACTTTTTATCTTTCATTTTAGCAGCCAGACATCTCATTACGCAACCAGTCACCTAAAAGTCACTTGGTCAAGATATGATGAGACAAACATATTCTTAAACATTTGATTGGTGAATTAGTGCTGTATTTATGATCAATATATTTCTATTTGTTTGCTTGTAGTTTGTGCGGGCGTGCCAGAATCAATAGTGGTTCGAGTTGTGCAAACTAATTTCTTAACATGCTTGTGTGAGTGATACACAAGGCATGAAAAATCTAACTTCTAACAGGTGATAGTAAAAAGTGAGTAGGAAAGTACCATCACCTAAAAGTCCCTAGACAGTGTTAAAGCACACAAGTCTAGCAAGTGATGAAGAGAAATAAATAGAAATAAATAAAAGCATATTTTATTTAATTAAAAGAAAAGAGATTACAAGAAGTAATGTAAAAGAAACTAAGAAATTAAAAGAACACTTTTATTTGCCTAAACTAAGAATGCTTTGAAGAATTCATTGGGATGCGGTTTATCGAGATGACGCGGAGTGGTTTGCAGCTTTGGCCGGCCTGCTGATTTATAGCGGGCACGATTGCTATGAGATAAGGTAAGAAATATCTGATGAATAATAATCAGGTAAGAAATACCAGATTTCTTCCATATATATCAGTAGAAACCAGATTTCTTCTATATCAATAGATAATATCTGATCTTGAATCTTACATATCTTCGAATATATGTATATATATAAACAGATGTATATATATATTGAACTTGGTCCACCTTTTGGCTTGATACGTTTTGTTTCCCTTTTAAGCAAAAGATATATACAATAATTGGTTGATACTATCTCACCAAATAATATCTTTCCTAATCATATTATCCCTTCTATATGTGATAATATCTTCCAAAATTCCTAATAATGTAATATTATCATTTTGAGAATTTGTAAGGACAACAACTTCTCATACGTGGCCCCAATTTATATCAGCTTTCCAAAATGATTTGGCAGCCCGACTGTATGTGTTGAATAGCCAAATGGGACAGACCAACATCCTTGTGACAATTGAAATATTAGCAAAGAGTAATATTTGGGGCACTAACAAAATCCATTAACACTTACTAACATACTATATCTCTCTTCTAGTGGCACTGTAGGGTCCGCAGTAGATCCCGCAGTACCACTAAGAGAGAAATAGAGTGTGTTAATAAGTGTTAATGAATTTTGTTAGTGCCCTTAGCCTTGCCCGCAAAAGTGAAGGTCAAGCCCATTGCACGCGATGATGGAAATTGTCATTCTTGCTAAGGCTAACTAAAGCAATCCTCAACCAAGTTGACCCAATAATATCTTTGGGTCCCACTAATCATCCAACATAGAAATAAATCAAAATACTTGATAAACCCGAAGACAATTGGATGCTAAATTGGTAGCTTAGGCAAAATGATAATCAACCAACCCAATAGTTGGTCAGCCCGATAGCTATTGAGGTAGTCCGACCATCAACTGAGTTGACCCATCAACATGTAAATGACCACTTGAGGTTAAGGCAACAATGGGTGGTCAGCCCGATAGAATATGTATGACAGTCCGATTCGAATGGTAATTTGCTCGATCGTAGTCAGTCCGAATATGAAACTTATTCGGCCCTACCAACTTTGAACCAATCACTCAGACCTTAATTTGTGCAATCCGTCTCTAAGTCTGATTGAAAAATCACAATCGGCCTCTACCAAATTTGACTTTAAAAAATGTATTTTTTTTAAACAATTGCCCCCTGGCTATTTAAAATGTATGCACGTGAATTTTGAATAGCCATAGTTTTCCATACCAATTGCCTTCAGATCGATATCGGGCACATTCAAGACCAGTTAGGCAACTCGTGCTCCCATCGGCCTATATGTCCGATTTAGCATTCCAAGCTTCCTTTCAGTAATACTTTTATTTATTTTATTTAATCGGCCTGGTTAGATAGCCCGAAATATTATTCTGACCGAATTAGAATCTCTATTCGGCCTTCAGTACCTCTTCAGTCTTCCTTGACAGTACCATTGTTGCAGAAATAGCCACCAAATCAAATTTATTTTTTGGTGACATCCACACAGCCATCGTGGATATAGATCAACCCAAGCAAAATAATTAATTGACTTAAAATAAAAAAAAAAGGTAATCGGTCACTATAACAAGACCGAAAATTTTGAACAACTCCTTGAGGGTGAGTTTCCTTAAGGAAAGTTACTCAAAAAATTCATGCACCGATTTAGAGTCAATTAGTCTTGGCGGAGCTTACCCCCCCCGAGTGGTCCATTATCTTCAACATCCACGGGAGGGTCTTCGTCTTCGTCATCATCCTCATCAACGGGAGGGTGTATGGCCGATACGTGATCACTCAGCCTATCACACTCTTCATTTTCCGCCTCAACAGAATTGCGAGACTCGTTTAGAACTTGCCCCTCGAGTGCTTCATCACATTCACTGTCATCAACAAGGGGATCTTCATCATTGTCCTCCTCACTAACGGAAGGGTCTATTCGGCCTATCAAACTCTTCTCTTTCAGCCTCAACAATATTGTTAGGCTCGTTTAGAATTTGCCCCTTGAGCGCATCGTCATCTTTTTCAACATCGGTGAAGGGCTCTTTGGACGAAATAAAAATTTTGGGCCCTTCATTATAAACTAATTTTCTACCATCTTGCCCCCTGAGCGAGTTGAACGACATGGAATCAGAGACATCAGGGACATCGGTCTCTTGATTTAGAGAAATAACCTCGGCCTTCTCGTGCCGTTGTTGTGATTTTAAGAGTTGTTCAAGTTGGAGAGCGATATCTTTAAGGACACAACTAAGGTCTTCTCGAGCATCAACCGATTCCTCTTGTTCCCCAACCTGCAAAATCTAACTTCCTCTTGTCCGGATCTTAAGCGAACCTTAAAAAAATGGATTTAAAAGACGAACTGTGTAAAAAGTGAGAATTCTCACCAAAATGTTTTGGTGAGAATTCTCACTTTTTACACAGTTCGTCTTTTAAATCTCACTTTTTTGGTGAGAATTCTCACTTTTTACACAGTTCGTCTTTTAAATCCATTTTATAAGGTTCGCTTAAAATCCGGACCGATCATAGGTACTATCCTAATATTGTTATTTTTGACTTCTTGTTTTTTTTTTTTTTTAATCCAAGATTTCTGAACTCGAATATCAACCAACTCATACCTTAAACTTATTTGTCATTTTTTTTTATATTAAAGCATAGTTTGTTTCTGTTTGCACTAAAAAATACATCTTTTAAAGATAAAATTTTGCATAGGCCGAATGTGATATTTTATTCGGACTATGAGATCAATTATATAAATTAGGGACCGAGTAATTGTTTCAATATTGGTAGAACCGAATGAATTTCAAAATCGGACCAACTAATTTCAATTCCGGCTGCAAATGCTTGGCTTGTAGCTCCTGTTCGGGCTGCCATCAAGGCCACTTTGATTTGGCATTTGTGTTGTTTATAAAGTGATAGCCTAGTGTATAGTTTTGCTGTGCATCCAGTTCGGGCTAAACATGCACATGCCATTCAACTGTGGTGGGCCAGGCTTCAAATCAAGGCCACTAGTATTCGGCTATTACACAATATCCGGCTGACACTATGGCCATGCAATTCTCAATTGGGTCCCTCTAAGTTGGTTGTGAGTGTGATACGCAAGTTCGGTCTAAGCTATGTTTTAGCTTTGCAATGTAACTAGATTTGTATCTCGTGCGATACACGGGAGAGTTGCTATAATTCAAATATTTGATAGATATAACTCTAGAAAATCATTAAAATCTAAGGGTTTGTTTGATAAAATTGATAGTTAATTATTGAAAACTAAGAATGTATTTGATAACCCAATTAAGTGGTAAAAATGAAATTTTCCGGCACTTATTTTTTCAGAGTGTTTGATAATGTATCACTCAATTGAAGAAAAAAAAAACAACCAAAAACCCACTAAAAACTTTAAGTGAAAAAATTCTACTGAAAATAATCACTAAATGCAGTCTATTTCAATGTTGAAAACACTGTTTTCAGTATTGTAAATTCACTCGCTTAAAATTTTCAGTTTTATCAAACAGACACTTAGGGTGTGTAACCCAAATAAGTAGTGAAAATTAAAAATTCCAACACTTAATTTTTGTCAGTGCATTTGATAATGTACCACTTAATTGAAAAGGCTATCAAAAAGTCACTGAAAACGTTAAGTGAAAATTTTTTGCTGAAAATAATCACTGAATACAGTCTATTTAATTTCTTGAAACACTGTTTTTAGTTTTGCTAATACAAATCACTTAAAATTTTCAGCACTTAAATTCAGCATTTAATTTTCAGTACATAATTTTCAGTTTTATCAAACGCACCCTTAGTGTTGATTTTTAAATACTGAAAATTTAAGAATTAAGATATGGTTAAAGTGAGATATGGATAACTTCTTCTTTGGTTAGAACTCTTGTACTTGTAAAAGATATAGATTAGATTAGATGTGATTTAAAAAGTAATAACGGATATAGAATTTAATGGAATTAAGATATGGTTGAAGTGAAATATGGATCACTTCTTCTTTGGTTAGAACTCTTGTACTTGTAAAATATATGGATTAGATTAGATGTGATTTAAAAAGTAATAACGGATATACTTGGATTAATGGTATATATAAGTATGTATAAAAAAAATGTTAAAATATACAGGGGCAATTAGTTCTTAATCCAATTTATGGAAAATATAGTGGTATTGGTATAACTAGCAAAAATATTTGAGATTAGCTCCACTCCTTTGTATTTTGACAAATCTATCCCTATTATTGGTCTACACCAAGTGTTTTACCTTCTGCAACTCCGGCGACCTCGCCTGACCTCCGGCGACCACCACCATCACCTCGCCTGACCTTCAATGACCTTGCATCACCTCCGGCGACCTCGCCTAAGCTCCGACGACCACCATCACAACCTTCCTTGCCTCCACCGACCAACACTACCACCATCACTAGTAGCGATCACCACCACAACCTCAACTTACTTCCGACGACCACCATGACCTCACTTGATCGACCTCCTTCACAACCAAACCATTAGATCAACATACAATGATCAGAAACATGTTTTCTCATATCATACCACCGAAAAGTTGTGAAATTTCTCAAAAAAATCCATAACCTTAACACGATTTTTCTAGTAGAATTTTTTTTTTTTGAAAACTCATATCAACTTAATAGAGCATTCACAACCTGGAAACAAACCAAATTAAAGCTACATTGATCCCAAATCAAAAAAAAAAGTTGTGAAAATTTTTCATACAATGATCACAAAACAAATTTCTCAAACCATCGAAAAGTTGTGAAATTTCACAAAATTCGTGAAAATTCACAGAAAAGTGAAAATGCTTGCTGTGCACTGGCTTATAGTGATGTGGTGGTCCTGAATCTGCTCGTGGTGGTCCCGGTGGTGGTAGATCTGGTCACAGTGGTGGTGGATCTGAAATTGGTGGTGGTCGGAGGAGACATATCTCCAAGCTTTATCCAACACTTCAATCTCTCTCTCCATTGCCTCTACTACTTGTTTCTCAACTGTAACTCTTTTCTGATCAGCCTCATTCTCAACATCACCTCCATTAACCAAACCATCCTCTAATTCGACCATCATCAGGCCGGGTTATGGTGGCGACAACAGTGATAGTGGTCAGTGCTAAGAGAGAGAGAGAGAGAGAGAGAGAGAGAGAGAGAGAGAGGTGGTTGGTGGTCCACTGAGATAGAGAGAGAAATGGAAGAGGGAGAGAGAGAGAGAGAGGGATGAAAATGAAAAATACAAATGAGGGTAAAGTATGTCCAAAAAATATGTGGTCAACTGGTCAAAAGAGCTTATTCTAATACCATTACTGAATAATGTCCTTATTACTAAAAAAAAGCTTCTCTTATGTCTCATAACCAAATAATTCTCTTAATGTGTGATTTAATACCAAATTTCTTAACTATACAAGCGTTTGATTTCATTTTATAATATATATATATATATATATAAAAGATACGAGGGGCTCACTGCTGGAGTTAACCATCCCAAAAAAATCTTGATAAACTTGATCAGTTTGTATTAAAGATAAGATTGATATTACTATAGTGTGATATGGAAATATAGCAAGATAATATCAGATTAATTTGGGAGATAACATTGGTAGAATATGAGAAGATATTATAGGAGATGTTATCAATCACAATAAGAAAGTATATATCTTTTACTTGCAAGGAAAAGAAGCTAAACTAAGCCATTATACGGACCAGGTTCAAGATTCAGAATATGGTGATACATTTGGTATTTTTTATAAGATAATTATGGAGGATTTTTACATGTCTTATCTTTATCAGTACAGGCCACTATAAATTAACAGGCCGGCCAAGCTTCTAATTCACTCTGTGTCACACCTCGAAAACTGCATTCAACATGCATTCTACAAAGTATTCATAGTTTTTAGCAAAGTAAAAGCATTCTTTTTAGTTTCCTAGGCTTTCTCAGCATCCTTTTTATTCATTGTAATCTCAATTTCTGCAATTAAATAAAATCTACTTTTATTTAATTCTCTATTTTTATTGTTTCTTCTCATCATTTGTATGGTTTATGTGCTTCAACAGTGTCATAGAATCTAAGAGCAATGGTATTTTTCTACTTATCCATCACAATTGCCCTGCCATAAAAGTTAGATTCTCAAATATTGTATATCACTCACACAAATAATTTAAGAAACTAATTTGTACTCTCGAACCACTTTTAATTTTGACACACCAACAAAAACTATAGCAAACATTTTCCTACCAAAAAGCAATGAATGTGTTCCATTTTTTAAAAAAAGTGCCGCACTAATCAAACTGTAATGAGATGACGTGATTCTTATCTCTATCTTTTTCTTATTCGGTTTTTAAAGTAGTATATAAGTTAAAATTGACCAAAAAATAATTAAAATTGTCTAAAACTGACCTACCGAAACCGAATTATCAATTTTAAAATCACTAAAAAAAATTAAAGAAACCGACCGTGAATACCCCTAGATTCAACCCCCCTGATAGATTAACATGGATCAACCTTCTACAATTGGCCCTTACCCGCTTTTTATTTTTAGTAAATTCTACAGTGAGGAGATAGTGGATTTGCACTCCGTTAAGCGCCTCACAGTCAGTCCTTGAATAGAGGTTGATCTTGTACGTGATAAATATGATTTTGAAGGTAGTTTTGAATATTGTTTTGTACCTTTATTATTTTTACAAATTTTTAAACTTTATTAAAGAACTATTTGTACATTATTAACAAGTTTGGCATTTATTTGCATATTGCATAGGTACAAATTAAGCTAAAAAAATGTCCAAAATAAGCTAATCAATGTACAAACTAAGCTAAGAAATATCCAACGAACAAACCATTAATTGCACGTCAGAAGTATTAATTGAGCGTCTGCTTTTTTTTTTTTTTTTCAACCTTTATTAATGTACAAGCTAAACTAAGAAATGTCCAAACAAAGATAATCAAGATACAAAATAAGCCACAAAAGGTACAATTTAAGCTAAGAAATGTCCAACCAACTCAGCATTAATTGCCGTAACTTTTTCTTTTTTCTACCAATCCATATGTGACACGTGAATAGTGATTTCACCCCGGTGGAGCCAAACCACTTTGTCCCACTATAGAATTTCCCAAAAAAGTGTGATTATGTGTCTTCTGTTTCAATTATTTAACGTCGTTATTGGCTCCATCTGCAGCGTCATTGTCACTGTGAATGGCTGCTAGAAATCATTTCAACAGCAATTGATATTGACATTTTATCGTGCTATCTTACTACTGAGCTAAAATTTAGGATTAATTGCCCCCTAAACTTCGGGTAATTTTGCGCTTTGTATTTTAAAGTTTAAAATTTGGTACTTTGGTCTCGAAAGTTTGGGATAAGTTGAATTCTAGTTCCTCCAAAGACTTTTTACGACGAAATTTTTCACTTTTAATAACAAAATCATTTTCACTAAAGGGCTATTTAGACTTAATTTCCATATTTGTGAAACTTTAGAGACCAAAGTATCAAATTTAAAATTTTAAGATGCAAATGCAAAAACATCCAAACTTTAGGGATGCAAAGTGAAATTAATCCTAAAATTTAATTTGGTCTATTAGTCCCTACAACCCAAACGCAGATGATACAAGCTATATAATATTAGGTAGTGAAAGGATGATTTAGTAAGTTCATACAAATAGAATTGGGTTCTATCTAGTCTAGTGGTCGGTTTATATCTACATATACTAAAAGTTGCTATAAAATGGGACTTGATTATTGTTCAATACTTCCATATTACTACCAAATATACCTTAAAAAGGAGTACTTTGTTACTACATAATAGCACCCTAAAAAGTAACTACTCCCACCTTCCCATTTTTTGGGTCCATTTGGAGTATTTATTTCTTGATTAGCAAAGTTGTTGGGTGTTCTAAGTCAATAGTCTTGGAAAATAACTCAAATTTGGTACTTTATTTCCATCCATTGGCACCTACTAAATCAACGTATCATATATAAGAATGTATTGTAAAATTTCGTATCAGGGGTCTTTCCTATAATACTATCAAGGGATTTGATATTAGGGAAATTTTGTGATAAACCCCTTAAAATTAGTGTATAGTTTGTAAAACCCAACAAAAGCTATTTTTTAATATAAACCTAAAGTGCTGATTTGTTTTAAAGTTAAACCCCTTCTTTTTAATTTTTTTTGTTTTTATGACAAATCTACCCCCACCACTACCACAATCGTCATCTTCATCACCAGCACACGATCGCCACTATCGCAGCCACCACGCCATTCCATCGCCACCGCGCCACCACCACTGCCATCACAGCACCATTATCACCACCATCGCAGCACCACCATCGAAGCACTACCACCATCGCCACAGTGTCCACCATTGCAGCAGCACCACCACCACCATCATAGCACCACCACCCCACCGTGTCCACCAGTGCAGCACCACCACCATCGCCACCACGTCTACCATCGTAGCACTAGCACCAGCACCAGCACCATCATAACAACACCACTACCATCGTCGTCACCATCACCATCACCATCACCACCATTGTCACTGCCATCACCACCACCATTGTCACTGCAACACCACCACCACCACTACCACCACCACCACCTCCCCCTTAACAGCACAGTTCATAACCACCACCATCACAGCACTACCATGACCACCACCAGAGCACCGTAATATTATCTATGTTTACAAATAGATAATATTATCTGTTTTCAAAAACTGAGAATTTTTCACCACAACCTACACCATCGGAGCACCTCCACCACTGCACCACCACCACCATCACCACCTCATCCCCCTTAACAGCACAGTTCATAACCACATCCATCACAACACCACCATAACCACCACTAGAGCACCACAATATTATCAGTTTTTGCAAACAGATAATATTATCTGTTTGCAAAAACTGAGAATTTTTCACAACATCCATCACTGCACCACCACCACAACCACTGCACTACCACCACCACCACATCCCCCTTAACAGCACAGTTCATAACCATATTCATTACAGCACCACCATGACTACTACTAGAGCACCACAATATTATCAGTTTTTGCAAACAGATAATGTTATCTGTTTGCAAACAGATAATATTATCTATTTTCAAAAACTGAGAAATTTTCACAACCTACACCACTGCAACACCACCACCACCAATGCACCACCACCTCCTCCCCCTTAACAACACAGTTCATAACCACAGCCATCACAACACCACCATGACCACCACTAGAGCACCACAATATTATCAGTTTTTGCAAACAGATAATATTATCTGTTTACAAACAGATAATATTATTTGTTTGCAAAAACTGAGAATTTTTCACAATCTACACCACTGCACCACCACCACCACCATCACCACATCCTCCCCCTTAACAGCACAGTTCATAACCACAGCCATCACAGCACCACCATAACCACTACCAGCAGCACCACAAAACAGATAATATTATCTGTTTTGACAATATTATCTGTTTTCAAAAACAGATAATTTTTTACAACCACCACTACCACCATACCCCTATAACAGTACAGTTCATAACCATTGCGATCACAGTACCACAACAACCACTACCAGCAGCACTACAATATTATCTGTTTTTGTAAACAGATAATATTATCTGTTTTCTACAACAGAATTTTGCAGTACCACCACCACCACCATCAGAGCACCAATACCACCAGCACCACACCACCACCACCACCACCAGCACTACCGCACCGCGCCACCATCACCATTTGTATCATCGTTGTCATTGTTGTTGTCATTGCGGTTGTCTCGCCGTCACCGTCGACATCACCCCATCCTCACCTCCATTACCATCGTCATCACCACCACCATCACAGCACCACCACTACCACCATTGAAGCACCACCACTACCACCATCGCACCACCACCACCATCGTCACCTTCATCTACAATCGGAGCATCAGTACCACTATCACAGCACCACCATTGCACCACCACCATCGAAGCACCACCAAAATCACAACACCACCATCGCAACACCACCACCACCACCACCACCATCCTCACCACCACTATCATCATCGTAGTCGTCACGCTTGCTGTGTAGGAGGAGATAACATTTTCGGTTTCTTAGCAAATTAGGTCATTTTGGTTGGAGAAGGGGTTATTGAGTTAAATATTTGAGTCTTGGGTTTTATGTAGCCTTGTATTAATTTTAGGGTGCTATGGCTGAGTGCCCCTTGATATTATTTGGTTGTATTAAAAAAAAAAGTAGAAGAAAGAAAGAAAACTGTCATACAATGCCTAGTTAGTGTTCAACAAGGAGAGCATCCAGATATTGTAGGTGGGGGTGTGGAAGATTAGTTATCTCAACACCAAAAAGTGAAAAAAAAAAAAAAAAAAAAAAAAAAAAAAAGATAATATAAGCCAATACTATGAAAATTAGTACAAAACTCGAATACTCATTAATAAGGTTTGCAACATATACAAATATAGTTGCGCACCTGCGAGTAATTCATCTTTTGAAAGTTTTTCATAACTGTATCATTTGCAAACCGAATTTAACAAGGAAACCCAGAAAGAAGTTACGGGGGCAACTAGAAGCGCAAGAGACTAGGGAATGGCAAGAAAGAATCAAAACTAGCAGTGACTCCAACACAGCACAGGTAACGAGATAACTTCTATAACTGTAGAGTATCGGGACACCATTCCCAACAATGCAGAGCATCAAGGAAATTTAATGGACGGGGAGTATAGTACTTAAACTTTGGTAAAATTGGTCATGTCCGTAAGTTTTGTCCATAACTAGAAATGCAACACAATGCTCCATCGCAACCAGTATCACGAGGACAAACTCGCCGAACAAATAATTGATCTCGACTTAGGCAAGAATGATAGACATAAGGTACAACACTCAGCACCTACATCATGTATTACATATGATCCCGACATTATAGGAAGTTTGATGTTTGTTTGATTTGATAGTTAAAGGATTAGACTAATCAACTCATCCTACAAATTTTGAGCCTACACCATAAATTGTAGATACCTGAGCAATTCACTTTACACTGATTAATAGTCGCCTATGACAGTAATTATCCAAGTAAAGATATGACATCAATTGCCTCCCTATACGAAAGACTACGCCAACCATTAGTATGTTGGATAGAGACTGGAGAAGAAGAATCTCAATTTTCTTGAGATGCAGCCTTGACGGGACAGGAGAAAATGAACTAAAAGATCGCGATTACACGAGAAGAGATACAAGTAACGCAGAGACAACACCAAAATTACAAAGGGTACCGCAGGAAATTGCTTTTTGACACCGATCACTTGTTGCTTTCACCCAATCGAGATGTTATACAGTGGATCGACTCACGAAATCAATATATAGCCCTACCTAACCTATTTAACTAGTACGCAGAAGCAGAATGAGTATGCAACGGATTGTACAACCTTGAGAGGTGATTATATCAATTGTATGTGGGAATTTGGAGACACATGAGGAAGTTTAAATCGCCAACTACGATGCCAAAGTCACAATGTTTTCAAGTCAACATACTAAAGGACGACAACAACACAGGAGTTAGCAAGAATGTAGCAGAATGTCGTGTGCAACAAAAGACCGACTGAGGACGCTGACGATCATAACAAGAAGTCCAGAGATAGGAGACAATCAACTAATGATGCAGTGGATCGTCAGCACAGTATGAAGCATCTTTGGAGATGGGAGTAGATGGAAATGCTTTGCTACAGCTTAGACAAGATTAACCCACTTGATCGGTAAAACCCTCGCACCGTAGAGTTTGACCTGAGGCAGGATCTTCTGTGTTTGAAGACCAACTGTTTCAGATTTGTAAGATGATTAGATTGTGCTACCTAGGATCTTTTTCCAAAATTTGACATACGAATTTCATATAGCTAAGCCCTGAGATTGGTAGCAGTCACCTTAGTATTCATAGATCGTTGATATCTTTGTATCGTGTGTTTAGAACTTAAACGGTTGGCCCTGATGTAATCGTTTGTATAAAATGAGGACTTGGGCATTTTTAGAGTATGCCTTGCGAGATGGATTTCTTTTTAAGAACTACTTCTTCAGATTTGAGGACGAAATCTTTTAATAAAGTGGTGGATAATGTAATACCCGTTGATGATGCCAAAGTTTGGGTAAGAGACAAGAAGGAGAAGTAGACAAGAGAGTTGTATATGGTTTGGCCCTGTTACGTCTACGTGTGTGTCTGAGCACTTGTACTATGAAATTGCTAGGGGTCTTTGGTGAACCGTACCAGAGACCGGCTGGTTGTGCATGTGTGCGATATAAGGCTATGATGCAAAGCTTGCGATCCCCCTCAATGGGGGTGAGTGGTCTCTTTTATAGATACAAGAGACCAATCATACATGGCAAGTAAACTGGTAAGGTAATTCCAATCTGATTGGGATTGATTAGCACAAATCATGCTTATTTCCTACTTAGATTAGGAAACAATCTACTCTTTCTATTAGCCTTCTATTTTGCATAGGAAACTGTCTTGAAAGGATATGGATGGTGTCTCCAGGTGTGCCTGAGCAGTCCTGCAGAGAGCTGCATCATTTTCACGACAATCTGAGCCCGTGATGTATACCCGACCTGTTGGTCGGGCCCTGATGATACTGGGTACACCGCTCAGGTTAGGCAGTGGTAGAGCTTTGTGTTCACTGGATATTTTTGTGCATATCAGCTGCCCCCCATTTCCAAGGCTGAACTGGTGCTTCATTAGATGAGGGTTGGAAATTTGCATAACTCGAAAAACCGTCCGGGATACCTCGGGGAATAGCTCGGGGTCGGACCGGTTGCCTTGGTCAGCCAGGGCCTGGATCGATCGATTGCCTCTGGAGCTTGGGTCGGTCCCTTCCTTGCGTCAAGGGGTGGTTGGTCTGGTTAGGATCCAATGGGACCGGTGTGAGCGCAACCGAGCAGTCGCAACCTAACTGAACCGTCACGTCATGCTTTTAATGCGCTCACCTTTTGAGGCACCGCTTGGGCGGCCCGAGGTGCCAGATGTTGCACGTTTTGGCAAGAGTTCTGTTGGACCGTTGGATCTGAGCGCATCCTGACCGTCCATGTTATTTATATAAGCTGCACTTAAGCATTTTTGCTGCTTCTGCTGCTACCCACATAGAGAGTCTACCGATCGGTATTTAGAGAAAAACCATCCAGTCAAGACTTCCGAGCTCTTCTCTGCGCTTTACTCTTGTAAGTCTTTGTCCCTCCAGCCTTACAATTCATTATACTTTTCTTCTCTTCTCCATTTTGCTAACATTCCCGAACGAGGCTGGAGAATAGGAGCCTGTTAGGACTCCGGAGGGAGTGGGATTTTTTCTTTCTTAGGTTCAGCTTCTTCCTTAGGTCAGGTGGTTCCCTTTCCTTGGTAGAGCAATCGAACCGGTCGGGGTATCCTAGAATCGTGTTAACTGAGTGTTACTTGACTCTGAAGACCTTGTACGCCTTGTCGTACTGGGTCTTGGTCCTTCCATCCATGTACCTTAGATTTGGAGTTCCCAATCCCTACTTAGGCCGCCAGCTACTTCCTCCTCTCATCGTAGGAACCTTAGGTATGTGCCATTATGACTTTAACTCATCTTCCTAATCGGAGGATGAGCAGTCAAGGTCTGGGACCCCGGACACAAGCTTGGACCCTCCCTCTCTGACTCCGTCTAACCACCATAGCGAGGGCAGGATCCCTATTCGGGTGTCAGACAATGAGGCGATCCAGGGGCTCCAGGTAGCCTCTGTGTCACGGGGGTTGGACGACGAAGCTCCGGTCCCTGGTAGCCCCTGTGTAGTCTTTTTCTATGAGTGGATTTCCAGTAGTCTGCTCAACTCAGATCTTGGGAGGATTAAGAAGAGATACGACTTTCCCGGCCACTGTTCCTTGGCCATACTTATCAGTGGGGCTCATCTACACCGGCCGAGTTTCGTCATATTATATGAGGACGCTTTCATGGCGGGTCTTCGTCTCCCCTCCATCCGCTTACCCGGGACATTCTGATCTACATCGGGATTGCTCCCCGGCATCCTTGAATTTCTTTAAGGCATTATTGATATTTGTTTTGATGATGACAAATCTATTGATAATAGCATATTTTGTAATTATTCTATTCTAAGCTATTATCATGTCATTTTTATTGTGCTAATCTCTTTATTCATGAACTTAAATGTTCTAACTTTGTTTGAGATCATGAGATAGCATATGGTGAAGTCCAAGAGTGATGGAGCTCAACAAGGATCAAGTTTGAAGACTTGAAGAATTTTTATCCTTGGTTGAAGAATAGGACTTGCTTGTAAGCATTTTGATCAATCACTCATAGGGGCTTAAGTAATTTTTAATTAGACATTAGGATCCTTGATCTTACACTTTAAAATACTCTTAAGGACCTTAAAATACTTAGACCACTCAATTAAATTCATTTCACAAAAGTTTTCAAGTGGCTAAGTCAAAAGAAAGACCTTTGCGCAGATATGTTAAATTTAAAGGAAAACCTGAGCCAATTGGTAAAGAATTAGATGTTGAATTTTATATGGTTGGAAAGGTATTTGAATCTATTTTCCAAATCTTCAAATGGATCACAAAAATTCATTTCGTAGAGGGAGTTATGGCCGTTTTAGTGAAGAGGTGTCAGTCTGCCAAAAACCAGCAGAATCTAGTCGATTGAAAAATTAAGGGTTCAGTCGACCGAAATGGTGTCCAGTCGACTGGAGAACTGATCAGTCGACCGGATTTCACAGTAGAATGTTTCTTCTCTATTATAAACTTTCCAGTCGACTGAACCTTCGATCCAGTTGACTGAAACGCGCAGAAATAACATAACGGGTAGTTTTTAAGCTCTCCAAAAATTGTTTTTACACCCCCTATCACTTCCAACCGCTATAATCTTTCAAAAGATATATGTAAGGATGTTTTTAAGGGTCATACATAAGAAGGAACATTAAAAAAATCATTAAAAACAACTTGTTTCATCATTCACAATTGAGCCCTAGTTTGAGTGAAAATCAATTTATTCTTGATTTCATTTGTAATTCTTAAGAGAGCAAATTGTAGTGAACTTTTATTTGTATTATCTACTCACTAAGGAGTTATTGTGTGAGCTTTAAATTGTATTTATCCACTCTAAAGAGAGAGAGTTCAATTCGTATTCAAACCATTTGTAAAGAGTGAGGGTTAGTAACCCTTGATTGCAAAGAAGAGGTTTTCTTCTTTGGGAGAGATTGGAGGCTCTTGTAACGGTTTGGTCTACACCCGTGAAGTAGATCGGAGTAAAGGAATCCTCAATAGGTGTTCTTGAGGGGTGGACGTAGGCCGCGGTGTGCGGATTGCTAAACCACTTGAAAACTCGGTTTGCAAGTTTCTCTTCCCTTCTATCTTTACATAATTGTTGGTGATTGTGTTTAATTTTGTATTAAGTTTTAAAAAGGTTTATTTTCCGCTAAAACCTTATTCACCCCCTCTAAGGTTTCCATATTTGGGCCAACAATTGGTATCAGAGCTTCGACTCTTCTATTTTCAAAAGTTTTTTAAAAAAATTTTGAGTTAAGATCCATGGAAACTACATTTTTTGAAAACGGATATTGTATTAGCACTCCTCCATCGTTGAGTGATCGTAAGTATGATCATTGGAAGAGGAGAATAGAAATATATTTTCTTTCATTTGACTACAATCTTTGGAGTATTGTCAAAAATGGTTTTTCACCTAAACCAAAGATTGAATGGAATGAAAGTGATCAAAATAACTTTCTATGGAATCTTAGAGCTATGAAAATTCTATATGATGTTTTAGATAATACCACATATAGTAGAATTCGTTCATGCTCTAATGTCAATGAAATTTGGTTATCTCTTGAAACTATGCAAAATGGTACTAACCAAATTTTTAAAGAAAACAATGTTGATGAAGTTGTAGAAGATATTGAAGGTCAAGATCATCAACAAAGAGAGAAAGAGTCACAAGTGAGAGAAACTCGAGAAGATGATCTTTGTCTCGAAGATAGCTATTTGTGCCTATTTGCCAATGAGGAAGATGAGGAAAAGAAGAAAAAGGAAATCAAGGCCACTTAGGATGACTCGGATAGTGACTCATCCGATGACGACACAAGCAATAAAGAAGTAGTTCTAGCAAATGGGGTAAATTCTAAACCAACCTCAATTATTCAATCTCATGATTATGATAAACTTCAAAGTGCATTTGAAGAATTACATGAGGAGTTGGAAAATTTGGGAATTAAATATATAACTCTTAAAAAGAATTTTTCCAAACTTTCAAATGAGTTAAATATTTTGAAATCTCAAAATGAATCTTTGAAGATTGAAAATGAAAAACATGTTTCAAGAACACAATCTACAAGTGAGATTGAAAAAGAAAATTTGGAGTTGAAAAGGCAATTAGATGATTTAAAGAAAAGCTTGTTTCAACCAATCAACCTTCAAATGAATTTCTTGAAAAGGAAAAGGTTGAATTGAGAAAGGAAGTGGATGATTTGACAAAAACTTTGGCCAAGTTTACCCAAGGTGAATAAAATTTGAATATGCTTTTGGGAAAACAAAAATATGTTTTTGACAAGGCCGGTTTGGGATTTAATCCCACATTCAAGAAAAAAAAAGTACAAAAACTTCTTTGTAAAGTCCACATCCTCTACTTCAAATTCTCAAATTCCTCACAAGAAATTCTTTGTTAAGGAATCAATCTCAAATGAGACCCTTTCCCATGTAACTTGTCATTATTGCATGAAAAAGGGGCCATGTTAATTACAAATGTTCATTTTGTAAGAAAATTAACATGATTTGGGTTGTGAAAAGATCCTCTCCTACCTTCTCGGCAAATGTTGCATCCAAGAGGTTCTTGGACAATGGTTAAATCTCTCACTTTAAGCCTAGTAGGAGTAGGTTAGATTAACTTGTTTCGATATTTCTCTTGATTTTGATAGCATGCTAATCTTGTTTGATTTATCATGTTATTTTGTTTTGATGTTCATAGCTATTTCATCCTCCTAAGGAGATAATGCATAATGTTGATCCTATAATTGGTATTCATTCGTATATGCATATATTGAGGGGGAACATATTACTATGTTCATTTTAGTTAGCTTGATTTCTTGGTATCATGATATTACGCTCACTTTAGTTCTTTTGGTATCTTATTGCCTCTATGATATGTTTACTTGAGTTTTCCTTGGGATCATACAATTACATATCTTGAGGGGGAACTTTTAGTTCCAACCCCAATCTTATTGTTGTTGTCAAAAAGGGGGAAATGATATAGAGATATGAAAATGATATAGGTTTCTAAAGTATAGTTATCATTCTTGGATTCATACCTTATATTCCTTGTTACTTTGAATGATAACATGAAAATGACTCTTATTGTGCTTTAATTACTATATCTCTATTGCATGTTTTGACATCATCAAAAGGGGGAAATTGTTAGCGTTGAATTTCTTTAAGGCATTATTGATATTTGTTTGATGATGACAAATATATTGATAATAGCGTGTTTTGTAATTGTTCTATTCTAAGCTATTATCATGTCATTTTCATTGTGCTAATCTCTTTATTCATGAACTTAAATGTTCTAACTTTGTTTGAGATCATGAGATAGCATATGGTGAAATCCAAGAGTGATGGAGCTCAACAAGGATCAAGTTTGAAGATTTGAAGAATTTTTATCCTTGGTTGAAGAATAGGACTTGCATGTAAGCATTTTGATCAATCACTCATAGGGGCTCAAGTAATTTTTTATTAGACTTTAGGATACTTGATTTTATACTTTAAAATACTCTCAAGGACCTAAACATACTTAGACCACTCAATTAAATTCATTTCACAAAAGTTTTCAAGTGGCTAAGTCAAAAGAAAGACCTTTGGGCAGATAGGTCAACTTTAAAGGCAAACCTGATCCAATTGGTAAGGAATCAGATGTTGAATTTATGGTTGGAAAGATATTTGAATCTAGTTTCCAAATCTTCAAATGGATCACAAAAATTCATTTTGTAGAGGGAGTTATGGCCATTTTAGTGAAGAGGTGTCAGTCTGCCAAAAACTAGCAGAATCTAGTCGATTGCAAAATTAAGGGTTCAGTCGACCGAAATGGTGTCCAGTCGACTGGAGCACTATTCAGTTGACCAGATTTCACAGTAGAATGTTTCTTCTCTATTATAAACTTTCCAGTCGACTAAACCTTCGATCCAGTTGACTGAAACGCGCAGAAACAACATAACAGCTAGTTTTAAGCTCTCCAAAAATTATTTTTACACCCCTATCACTTCCAACAGCTATAATCTTTCAAAAGCTATATATAGGGATGTTTTTAAGGGTCATACATAAGAAGGAACATTAACAAAATCATTAAAAATAACTTATTTAATCATCATTCACAATTGAGCCCTAGTTTGAGTGAAAATCAATTTGTTCTTGATTTCATTTATAAATCTTAAGAGTGCAAATTGTAGTGAGCTTCTATTTGTATTATCTACTCACTAAGGAGTTATTGTGTGAGCTTTAAATTGTATTTATCCACTCTAGAGAGAGAGTTTAATTTGTATTCAAACCATTTGTAAAGAGTGAGGGTTAGTAACCCTTGATTGCAAAGAAGAGGTTTTCTTCTTTGGGAGAGATTGGAGGCTCTTGTAACGGTTTGGTTTACACCCGTGAAGTAGATCGGAGTAAAGGAATCCTCAAGAGGTGTTCTTGAGGGGTGGTCGTAGGCCGCGGTGTGCGGATTGCCGAACTACTTGAAAACTCGGTTTGCAAGTTTCTCTTCCCTTCTATCTTTACATAATTGTTGGTGATTGTGTTTAATTTTGTATTAAGTTTTAAAAAGGTTTATTTTTTGCTAAAACCTTATTCACCCCCCCTCTAAGGTTTCCATATTTGGGCCAACAGGGTGGAGGTTCTTAATGGGGGCCATACATCTGTGGCCCCAAGTCTTCGAGTATGAGCTTACCCTCCAAGAGTTTTTGTGGACCCACCGGTCATTCCCGTTGTACAGGGAGGTCGGCTTCTTTTTTCTGGGGGGCCCGGCAGGGGAAGAAGATAATAGACAAATACCAAAACAGCAACAAGGTGTGGAAGAAAAATTTCTTTCATGTGTCCACCCTCGGGCTCTGTGAGGATTCCTCGGGAATTCAGCTAAGGACTTCCTGCGCGAGGAAGTTGAGGAGTAAGCTCCAGTTTTGCATCTTTTTCCTTCTTTTGTCTTGTTTCTTCTGTTGGACTAACTTATTCATTATTTTTGCAGTGGGGTCATCAAACCCACTGAGTATTCCCAAGGAGTGTTAGGATAGGACCAGGGCCTTGGCTGAGGAACCGACCAACGTCGCTGCTGTGCTAAAATGAACAGGAGCTCGGAAGGTCACATACGAGCCCGACCAGCCCTTCAAAGCACCCATCTTTCCTCTAATCATCTCTGGTAAATATCTGATTCTCTGACAAGGTCTCATCGATGGTCCCGCTTTGGCAGTGTGAGCTACCCAGAGGAAAAAAGGCCAACCGTCGAGCCTGCCGGCGGCGGTTAGCCGCTCAGACGAATAAGGCACGGGACTCGCCCAGAACCGGTCGGGACATCAGCCCCCCAGGTCAAGGTCGTTGCAACCGCCGAGCAACCTTCTGACAACATCCTGATCAGGATACCGGCGGTGGAGTCCGCTGACGATGTCTGAGCGAGAGTCCGGCCTGGGCTGCTATCGAGCCAAGTGGAGAGGTGTTCAGGGCTGGACCCTGAGGGCCTGATCGGATGGCTCTACAGCATCTCCTACATAGTAGGTAACTTTCTTCCTTTGCTCTCATTTCTCTACTCACTTTTACTTATTGGCTTCTGTTTGCTCTTCCAAATCGATTGTTGGGCGGCCAGGGCCGATGCCTTCTTGTCCGGGATTGTCGAGAAGCTGGCCGCTGCTGAGGCTGCCCTTTCCACAGAGAAGGCGACGCGAAAGGCTTCGGACTTCGCTCTAGCTATGGAGAGAGAAAAGACGAAGGCGCTGGCCTTGGACTTGGGGACAACTCAGGAGGAGTTGTCTACCGAGTGGGAGGCTCAGAGGACAGCAGAAGCTAAGAAGAGGGCATTGGCTAGTGCCGTGGCCGCCTAGGACGCTGCAACGAAGGATGCGGACGAAGAATTCGAGGCCGACTTCCTCCAGGTCTGTGCAGACTTAGCCCAGAGGGTGGTTATGGAGCATCTTGAGTGGGACCTCTTAGGCTACTCCTGGGCAGAGTCTGACTATTGGAAGGAGGCGGGCACTGCTACCACGGAGGGGGGCCCTGCTGACGCTGCTGCAGCCACTGGCCGAGAGGTCGAGGAGACCGAAGATGCTGTGATCATAATAAATGACCAGCAATAGGATTCTTTTTTTTTTTGGAGGGGGGGGGGGGGGGGGGGGGGGAGAGGGGCTACTATAACTGCCCACCGAGCTATGTACTTTTTGTATTTAGTAATGAAAAAGGCCCCTTGAGGTCACTTTTTGCACACTGTTTATACTTGTGGACTGCTTGTTCATATTTACGTGTGCCCGAGCAGTTGTTTAGCTTTATTTCAACCCTGCCTTAGCAAAAGGTTCAAAACTGTGACTGGTGGGAGACACTTGGTCTTTAGGGGATCTGTAAAACCTTAAAATTTTCCAAGTAGTTGTAATTAGAATTTTTTTTCTTCAGGTTTGTAGAACCCGATCGGTAAATCATGAATACTCAGGGTTAACCAAGCTCTGGTATTAAAACCGACGTGGACTCAGAACATTGTGGGTGCTCAGATGGACTCAAAACAGACGTGGACTCATATGAGATGCATGGTATTTATTTATAGAGATTTGAAGACTTAATTCTTAAGTTTCAGGGATAAAAGAGGGATTTCATAGATCAAAATGGGGTTAAAATGGCCAATTCAGTGCCTAAACGCAATTTCAGGGTCATTTCTTCGCATAGAGAACCTCTTGGAAGGGTCTGGAAGCAAAAAAATGTGATGACGGGTGACCATTGGTAGCTGATGGCTTACAGGAGAGCCTTCACCCTCTCTTGTGAGCTTCCACCTCATAAAATCTCTCCCCTGGTTACCCTTAAGCCCTATTTCAAGTTTCATGTGCACTGCTTTTCCAGATTTTCATAAAAATACTTTTTAATCTCCGAAATCGTCCACTTACTTTCCAATGCGCATCGATTTCGAGTTTTCCTTTGAAATTGAATCTCTAGATACCTAGAATACTGCGTCAATATCAACGTATGTGTGCAAAGATGGATAGATGAGATGGTTGTTTAATCGTGGATTTAGCATTCCGATGTGAAAATAGATGCATGGATAGATGCATAGGTTATATGTATGGATTTGGTGATGTCAGACACTTGTGTGTGGACTCATGTGTATGCTTGAATGTTATGATGAGAAGGATATGATGAGATGTTATACCATTGTCTTTATTTAATATGTTTTTTATTATTATTGATTTGATGCATAATTTAATGAGACCTATATCTGGATGTTGGATCCTAAGTACGAAGGACACTCGACTCAGCCTATCCTTTTGCTATCATAACATGTGTCTAGGCTTAAGCCTAAGTATACAACCAAGGCTCTGATACCAAAAATCCTGTCACACCCCAGCATAGCAAAATAATGAAAAATTTTCATTTTCGCTTTGGACTCGTAGGTCATGACAGGTGATGGATCGCTTGTCCTGTACTTAGCCTAACATGTACCAGAAAAACAGAGTATATAAAGCAACAAGGAAGATAATATTTAAACATTATTACAACTTCAAATAATATTACACTATCCTTAAATAACATATCCTTAAGGCACAAATCGCCTTATTCAAATTTAAAACATTATCCATATCGTTATTACAACTTTATTTAAGTAGAAGTATCTCTTCAGACTTCCCTATCTAGCACAGTCATATTGCCCCTGCATAATCAATTCCTGAACATTTTGGATGTCCAGGAAAAAATAAAGTCATCAGCTAATGAAAGCCAATTGAGCATAATGAACACACAAGCAATGCATATAAAAGTAGCAGTTATCATTATTGTTCAGTACCTTAGGGTATGGATAATCAATTTTTCCAGTCATTGCATAAAATGAATATTTAGAACAGTGATGAACAATGAAACCATCCTATCTCACTGACTCTTTTATCTCGATGACAATCTCTAAACTCATTCGGTCCACCTAGGACCATTCGGCGCAGTGCTGTTAATTTAGAAGGTCTGTTTATGTGTCCGCCGTGTTTAAGTTGGCCTGGACGTACCTAGATATTCAAGGTTAATAACCTGCTGAACACCCTTATTAGTCCACCGTATCCGAGTCGGCCTGGACTAAGTCTGGAATATCCAACGATCGGTCTACCGTATTCGAGTCAGCCTGGACGCGATTGGATTGGCCTATCGTATCTAAGTCGGCCTGGGCTCAACCCTCTTAATTAATCTACCATATCCGAATTAGCCTGGAATAATTAAGGCTATCACAAGAACTCTAACTGGCCTACTATATCTGAATCGGCCTGGGCTCAATCCTTCCTAATTAACTTGTCGCACTCGAGTCGGCCTGGGATAATTAAGGTTACCCGTTCTAAGACATTCTTCCTTTACTCACTTCTCACAACATATATGCTGACCAATCGACCCCTTTCAAACATGCCAACTCAACTATGCAAATTTGCAACTTATTCTCTTTCTCGTTATGTAAAGGTATCTGAGCGGGCGTATGACTTGTTCTTTCATTACATATTTCCTTATAAAAGGTATAAAGCGATATGACTTCAATCTTTCTTTTCACATTTTCTTTATAGAAGGTATCAGAGCTAATTAAAATATGATTATTATGAATTAAAACAACTTAGTCCAGAAAAGTAAACCGTTAATGCAGGATGGCCAAAACGGCTAAGTATAGTCAAAAATAAGATGTTCAACTCAAGAGTTTAAAAGTCCCGCTAATAGTTTATCTAGATCCCCATATATCAAATATGATTTTTAAGAATTTTTAAAGGGAAGGGAACCTAGTAAAAATAATGCCCCAATATCATACACTGTGCAAAAATGGGTAATTTTTCCTTCGGAGGGAAAGTTGACTTTTTATCGATAAAGAATCGATTTTTAAAAGTATTTTTATTGAATCCAAATAAGGGGTATTTCATTAATTACATTAATGACTTAAGTAAAATAATAAATGGAAGGGAGAAATGATTTATTTAAATGGTCGGTCATGGCCCTCTATGACAGAATGATCTGTTTAGTTTCACTGAATAGTTCCTTCACTGCATATTAATTACATTAATGACTTAAGTAAAATAATAAATGGAAGGGAGAAATGATTAACTTAAATGGCATGAATGGAATTAACATGCAGTGAAGGAACTATTCAGTAAAACTACATAGATCATTCTGTCACAGAGGGGCATGACCGATCATGGTCTTCTAGCAGGACCGATCATGGTCGGGACCAGTCCTGGTTATGTTTTGCGACCGGTCATGGTCACGACCGGTCCTGGTCAAATAGCGCGACTGGTCCTAGTCATCTTCTACCTCGGGACTGTACAGGTGCAGAGCAACATACAAGTTTTACAAATTTAAATGATACGTACAACAAGTGTAATATACCATTCTCTTCGTTTTCGGCATAGATTACGAATATATAAGTCTTAAGCCTTAATTCCTAACGTAGCTCTACTTATATCTAAAAATTCGAGAGTCACCGAAACTTCGCTTGAACCGTACATCGCAATCGTTATAAATTAAGGTCTAAGATTTGAAGCAGAGCTTACTGAGGTTATAATCTTTAGTTCCCAATTTGTAGAAATCATTTTCGTTAAGGTTTGAGAGACCACCATTTTTGAAGCTTCAAAACTATATATATATATATGTATATACGCGTATATTTCTATAGTTGATACCCCCGGCTTATGCGCGATAAAAAATACTACATTATAAGTGAGTGTGCTAGATTGAGTTGTGCTACTTGCTGAAGAATTTCGAAAAACCGTAATATAAGCTTGGAGCTCCTTGACAATGGCTATGGCCTTCCTACTGTGATAATACTTCTCTGCTATGATATATATCAATTTCCAACAGATTGTAGGTGTGTGATTGAGAGGGAGAGGGCAATGAGGAGTAAAGCTTGAATGTGTGTGTATATGTATATGCCGAGAGAGAGAGGGAGTGAATGGAGGAGGAAGAGAGCTTGTATGTGAGAGTGAAATGAGAGAGTAATGCCTAAGCTTTGCAATATCTGTGTGTGAATTTGTGCTTCACAGTGTGAACATAGATATAGAGAGCTCAGATGGTTTGCAAGTTGAAGCTTCAATAATTTGATACGTGATGATTGAAGAATATCACAGCTGTGTGACTGATGGCGTCAAATCAATCCAGCTAAGTTAAGTTAGATCAGTTAGTTCAGTTAGATTGCTCTGGGTAGTCTAGGAAAATACTTCAAATAATTATTAGGGATAAAAAATGTAGTCACGTGATTAATATATTTACAATAGTTTTAATCCCAAATTATAGGGTAACTTAGTGGCGCAGTCTTAATCATTATAAATACGATTAAAATTACTAAGGGGTCACAAAATTAATGTCATTGGGTTAACAACTAATAATACAAGTACAACTTATTATGGAAATAGTATCATTACTAAAATAATACATCGTAGTAAAATAAAATGGCATTGTATTTATACTTAACGACACAGTCATTTATTTAATTATACAACTACTACCATAAATAGAATTAATACATAGTAAATAAATAAAAACTGATATTTTATTTATTATTAGGGAAGTGAAAAATACAGGTTGCTACAAAACCAAACTTCCAAAACCTCTTTATACAATAACCAAATGGCTATATAACATAGCCAACATAACCAATATAACAGGACATGATGACTTGTCGAGTCCTCAAGTTTACAATCCATTCTAGTTACTAAGTACAACATAAAACTAGATCCTCAATCCATATTACATGATTACAAGTTACATAAGACAAAACTACAAAGGTTAAGTTCAAATTACAATATAACCGGAGGCGATCAAGTGCGGATCATTAACGTGCGGACCAAAAACGGACCACTTTTAGCGACGAAATTTTCTCTTTTAGCGACGAAAATTTTCGTCACAAAATATGATCACTTTTTGTGACGAAAAATTTCGTCGCTAAAAGTGAAAATTTCGTCGCTAAAAGCGGTCCGTCCCAAATCCGTCCCTTTAAGTCCGTCGGAGATCCGGACTAACAATATAACCTCTATACACATAATTACAACTCCACAACTCTCTCTCTCTCTCTCTGCCCAACCCATTTTCTCATTCATTTCTGTTCTTCTTCTCGTTCTGTACCTGTGGTGGTTATTCAATAACCATATAGAAAATAACATTTGGTTAATCTTTCGCTTAGTGAGAGAACTAATCATACTATTGGATATTTAGCGTGTAAATGCAACAATTATCATAAACACGAAATAAATAGTCTCCGAAAAAGTTAAGTAACTCCAGCCACTAACCCCGGGTCCTTCTTACCCCAGATTTTTCTCACTTTTGGTTGCACATAGCGTATCTTACTCTCTCTTTTCCGGTGACCCTGAAGGCGTCACAGTCATATCCGTTGTGGTCGTCACCACGCCCCACTCTTGAGGACTTTCGCTTCCCTCACTGCAGGATATGTAACTGATGACCACCACTTGACTTTCCTTTGACCCTAAGGCACATAAACATGACAACTTCACATTATTGACATGCTATTCTCAAATTCACTACATACATGGCTATATAAGTATGAATTAAGCATTCTATGATAACAATTCTCACATCAACATATATAAACAACCAATTTTGGGATTAGAACACTCAGCTTTTCGATTCTTAGCCAATTTGCTCCTAGAATCCAATTTCAAGTTAGAATTTAGCCCAATTCTTTTTCTAGAGTTAATCCTACATGGTTTTAATATGTCAATTGCTATCAGCTAGAAATGGGTCACGTAAAAACATTACCGAAACTGAAAAAAGGATGTGTATATGATTTTCTTACCTGCACGAAATTAAATATGATCTCGGTTTGTGATTTGGAGTCCGAACGGCAAAGGAACAACGTCAAAACGTTGTCGGAAGGCCTACTTCTTCTTCTCTCTCTCATCGAACTCTCTTCCTCTTCTTCTTTATGTTTTTCTTTTATTTTTCCTTTGTTTTGATGAGCCTTAACCGACTCAACATGGAGACAACATAAGTTTCTTCCTTTTTTCACTTATACCCTAATAATTTCTAATTGTTTATTATAAAATCCCCAAGATAACTATATTAACTACCCAATATTTCTAAATGGGTTTAGTCTATGTCTTGTGTGGATCCCATACGTGGTCCCGCATATTACATGAGGTTGCTATTAAACTTACCAATTATGAACCGTTTTTAATTACGCCCTTACATGGGTACCTAAACTGGCCCTTATAACCTAACAAATGACATTATAATAACTTTAAACAGTTAAATAAGTATTCATTTAAGCATATATATGACATCTAAATGCAAACTATATTATCTAAACCCTTGTCAGGCCCCACTTTTATACCAGTCCTACCTGTCACAAGACTGTCATTCACCTCTTTACCTGTGGGTTCATAACCCCACCTTAAACCATCTTATGCATTAGTTATCATTAACTAATGCATTTTAAAATTATTTAAGCTTCTTTTTCGAGTACGGGTGTTATAACACTAGACCGCCACCGAGGACTAGCCAAGGACACAAGCCCCCAACCTATCATTAAGAAAACAATAGGACATGGAATGGTGAGAGGAAGCCTCAACACACATTCTCCCGAAATCAACAAGCCCAACCCCATGGACAACCCAGAGCAATAGGAGGGAACAATGGAGCGCTCTTCAATTGTGATATCCTAGGGCACCTTGCCAAGGATTGTAGAAACCCAAAGAGGAAATGTCGAGCAGATATCGTCTACTACAATTTTGGCAAGTAGGGCCACTTGAGTAAGGATTACTGATTGCCCCAAGGTAGATATTATGGACCTCAAGCCCAGGGCTAATCAAGATGTGCCCGACACAATGCCATCCTCCCAGAGGAGGCAGGTTTCGATGAAGGAGATCAACAAGTCATGGAAGGTATGTTTACCCTATTTAACAGTCAAGTTAAGATTATTTGATATAGTTGCCTCAAACTCGTTTATAACGACTAGAATTGTGCAACGATTGGGTTTAGTACCCCAGGCGCTTGAAGTAGTCCTAAACGCTGTGTCACCTTTGGGTATGACCGTAAGGTTGGGTAAAGTGTGCAAGGACTGCACCTTGAACTTAGAAGATCAAAACCTCCCTGCTGACCTTATAGTCCTGTTGATGAAGAAATTCGATGTAATCTTAGGAATCATTGCTTACAAGGTACCTATGCCAAAAATGGACTGCGTTAGCAAGACAGTCACCTTCACCGTACCTGGGAGCCAACCCTTTGACTTCCAATGTAACCCTTCGAGTGATCATTTCCTCACAATCGGTTTAGTTTCCATTGAGGGCACACGTTCGAAAATCACCATTTCAAGAATACATGTAGTCCGAGACTTTGAGGATGTATTTTAGGACACTTTAGGACTACCACCTAAGAAGGAGGTAGACTTTTGCATAGAGTTAGTACCCGCCACCTTGCCAATATCCAAGACCCCTATCGTATGGCCCCAACTGAAATGTAATAGCTCAAGATGCAAGTCCAAGAGCTCAAGGACCTCGAATTTATCTGCCCGAGCACGTTGCCTTGGGGGGAGCGCCGGTGCTATTCGTTAAGAAGAAGGATAGATCACTCTGACTCTGTATCGACTATAAAGAATTGAATAAGGTCACAATCAAGAACAAGTACCCATTTCCCTGGATAGATGACCTGTTCGACCAGTTGCAAGGAGCAACGATGTTTCCGAAGATAGACTTGTGATCATGATATCATCAATTACTTGTTCGGTTTAAGGACGTGCCGAAGCTGTATGGTAATAAAAGAAACGATTATGTGCTTCAGAGAATAATCAGTTCTTGTAATGGCCAAACAACCTCAAATTTTAAGTAAAAAAAAAGTTCTACTAAAAAAAATCAATGAATGCAATCTATTTCAATACTTGCAATATTGCTTTTAGAACTATAAATCGAATAGCTTAAAATCTTTAGTACTAATAAATTTAGTATTGAATATTCAATATTTAATTTTTTATTTTATCAAACGGGACCGTCATTCTATTTTCACCATGCCATGAAATCCTATGAAATCTTAAAAGGAAACATCACCATCCTTGAACATTCCAACAAGTTACGTGACATGCTTTCCCATGGTATGTACTTTACAGTTTTGCCTGCCTTTGATCTAGAAAAGGCCCAAAAAAAAAAAAAAAAAAAATACAATAATACAAATATAAAAAATAGAAGGCTCGCACGGTAACATTGAAGTTTTTGATTTTCAATTTTGATTTTTATTTTTTGTATTGATCACAGCTTAACTTCTAATGCAAAAAATAAAAACAAAAGCTAAAAATAAAAAACCACACGTTACCGTGCGATCCGACTACTTGAACTCTCTTCAAGACTCAAAATACCATAAGAAACAAAGACAGCAATACTAATATTGACTGTTGACAAACATGAAAAGACCAAAAGTCCAATAACAACTCCACATCTCATGCAATAAAATCAAATCATTCCTTTCCTTTTCTTTGTTCTTTCCTCTCAGTAACATCAGGATTATGGCTACAAGTTCTACTTGTTGCAGCTTCTAAAAACTTTCATTCTGCATATTCTTAGATCAAAATCAGTTTGAAGGAGACATAGTGAGCTCAATATATATATATATATCTCTCTCTCTCTCTCTCTCTCTCTCACACACACACACACACTCACACACACACACACACACACACACTTGTTATATTGGAGATTTTATAATGCTAGTCACGAACGTCGTCGTTTCGTTGGCTCTTGCTTTGAGCTGCTTCAGTTCTTTGAGTATCGCTCAGCCCAAGTTGCCGCAAGGAGAAGGTTAGAGAATTTTCTTTCTGTTAACTCTGTTTGGTTCCCGAGAAAATTGGCGAAAGAAAAGTTCAAACTTCCGTTTTTATCTTCTTCTAAATTGAGTTGAAATTCTAGGAAAAGATAACGTAAATATTCAGTACTTTCGTAACCAAACGTGTGATTTAGGTTGAGGTTTAAAAATTTTCATTTTTCAAAATTTTATGTCTATTGAAACGAACGTTACGAACCCTTCTTCTTCTTCTTCTTCTTCTTCATGATTTCCACGTTCCTTCATTTCCAAATCACAGCATTCCACTTGCTCCATAGTTGGTAATTTCCAACAGGATGCTCAATTTGATGATTTTCAGTTAAAGGTTTTAAATTTCTGTGATGTTTCACTTGCTTATTCGCTATGAACCTTTCTATATTCTTTTGTATACGGTTAGTAGGAGTAATTGATTTTGCTCACACGTTTTGCGTTCTATGTTGTTGAATTTAACATTTGGGAAGCACTTTTTAAAAAAAAATTATTACGAAATGTGGATCTCAAACAGTGGTAGTCAGGGGCGGACCCGGGGGGGGGGGGGGGGATGGTTGGGGCCGGCCCTTGAAAATTTTGGGTATCTATATAGAATTTTAAAGATTTAAAAACATTTTATATAGTGGGCCCCCAAATTTATGACTTTACATGTGGAGGTTTTTAATGCATAGTATCTACTTGATTTTCATTATGTTGAAATGGTAATGTGTTAAGGAATCACATTTGAGAAGAATAACATTGTAGGATTAATAACAATATCCACTAGTGTGACCGTGTGACATTAAAAGTCCCTGTTAATAGTGAAGGGGAAGAGTAATATCCCCTTATTCAGCTCAAGAGATAAACAATGCCTAAATCTAATTTGCCAGAACTACTCGTTGGACTCTCTGTCTCACTTAAAAATAAAAAATATGTATAAATGACCCAAAAAAAATTTCTCCAGAGCGCATAGCATTATGAGTCTCATTTTGATTAATTGCTACATGACAGACCAACTAACAGAGGTTGGTGCTTTTCTCTTTGTCCGAGGGAGTGGAAAAGGGGCGGGAATGGAAGAGGTAAAGTGTACGTCTCTTTACCATTTTGAAACTGCTAAAAAGTTGGAGGGATTAAGGGATGGAGACTTCAATGTTGATGAAATCTTTCATTTTTAGTGGTGTTGTAATAAAGTAGCAACATTCTGGTGGATACTGAGATCATGTGGTGTACCAGTAAAATTATTATGAAGTATGCAGTCCTCTTCTCTTTGATCCCTTCTTCCTCCTACTCAACCAAGCAGAAAAAGAAAAGACACCTTCCCATCCCCAGGGATAAATCTTCCTTCCGTTCTCCTCATGAAAATTTAAGAAAACATAAGAAGAACAAGATTGTTCTACCAAATAAACAAAACACACTATCAAACCTTACAATATTGTATAGTTCGTCAATAAAATTCATTATTAAACGATAATTAAGTTGTGAATTTTTGAAAAACAAATGAAAAGTACATTGACATTTCTACTATTCGTTAGGCCGGCATGATGTAATAATGTTTATAGGAGGAATGAGTTAGTACTAGGCCTACTAGCTTCTTCTGAATCCAACGGAAGCTTGATGGCATAAATAGCGATTTTAGTTTAGTTGGATGAGTTTGCTGGAGGTGTACAATTTGAAAATCTAACGAAATTTCCTCTATGCAATATCTATTAATGAATTGTGAGTAGCTGATGGGAATCAAATGCTCACTTATTTCCGGCACTAGAATAATTCCGGGTCAAGATATTTTGTGTTTTGATATTTATTGTTAACTTAGTTATTGGCGTCTTTTTAGGGAAGTGATTTTATTAGTCTTTTAATTTTCACCTATATTAAGGATGTTGATGTATTTGGTTCATTGGTTGTCAGATTTGAATGAATTGAATTAAATTGTTGTTTTCTTAAACCCTAAACCCTCTCTCTGCAGCCCTCATTTCTCTCTGAGATTCTTTTACGCTACTAGTCTTCACCACTGGTTGTATTTGCAACTTCTTTGTTTAACATATTAAGCTGTACAGATCGATAATTTGATTTCGTTGTACATGTCATGCAGTGTATGCTCTCCAGCAAATTGTCACCACAATGGGTGCCACATATTGGAAATTTAATGCGGATTCTTGCCAAGTTGAAATGGTTGGGGTAACACAACAGGCACCAAGGGACTCCGAGAGCAGTGTTGGTTGTGAATGCAACTTTGAGAACAACACTGTATGTCACGTTGTAAGCATGTATGGATTCCTCTACTTAGTTCTAAATATGTGGCTGTGACATTTCTAGAAAGCATGATGTGTGATTCTGCATCCCCTGACCTTTACTTAGAAACACTCTACGCGTGTGTTTGGGTTACGGATTTATATAAGGAATAGGACAAGGAAAGGGAAGCGAGAAGGAAAACTATTTCCCTAGTGTTTTTACTCTAGTGTTTTTACTAGAGTTTTCCTCCATGCTTAAATAACGTTAGAAATTAAAAACTCTCCAAATATAATAGGAATTCTAGAAAAGAGGAGGGAAAGTGACCGACAAAACTAGGAAATTTTTTTTTTTTTTCATTTATTGCTTTTCCTTCCTATTTTCCTCACTGTTTTCTTTATTAACCAAATAAAGAAAAGTGTTTTCCTCACAGTTTCCTTGTCTGTTCCCCCATAAATCCATGCATAAAACAGAACCTAAATGATATGACAAGAAGATACTTAAAAAGAGGTAATGGCACAACTCACAGGTGACATCTTTAGTTGTGAAATTACACTCAGTGTAGTCGTGCGTTGGTCGGACGCACATTCTCTCTCTCTCTCTCTCTCTCTCTCTCTCTCTCTCTCTCTCTCTCTCTCTCACCACCTTCTAGTTTTTCTAATTCAATGTCTTAGCTTTGGACCATATTCTGAAAATTCAGATCACTTGTAGTACAACCTCAAGGACGCTAAGATATTATGAAAAACAAGATAAAACAAAGAGGATTTAAGAGAAGACAACCTTATAAATCATGGTCCATTATACAAATTTGACTTGATATGTTGGAAATAATTGTACTGATCTCATTTGTAACTGCGATTATCTCTGGCTTATAATGCATTACGATGAATGCAGTTTGCTCAAGGGTTATAATCTTCCTGGTGTGCTTCCCCGTGAATTAGTGAGGCTTCCCCACCTCCAAGAAATGTAAGAGCCTTTACAAATGCGGGTGACCTTAGTCTTTTTTTTTTTTGATATATATCTATATATTTTTATAGTAGTTTCTAGTCAGTCCCCCATATATTGATTCAAAATCCTATTATACTGATCTATTCTATTTTTATCTACTTTTTTTTTTATAGTGATTTTGCATATAATTACCTTAGTGGTACAATGCCACAGGGATGGGCTTCAACACAAATACGCTCAATGTAAGCTTTCTTTTTTTCTTCTAAAAAGATCATTAGTCACAAGTTTTCTTTTCATGAGTTTAATTACAGAAGTGTTTATGCAGCTCTGTTCTTGCAAATCGCTTATCAGGAGAAATTCCGAAGGAGTTGGGAAATCTTACCAGTCTCACGTACCTGTAGGTCTTCAAGTTTGGTTTTTGTTATTTTTTTGTTTGGACCGCTGTGCAATCTGAACTGAGGTCATGTTTTAAATAACAGTTGAATTGGAACTGAATTAGCACCAATTTTATCTCACTCTTACGGTTACTCTAAAGTGATAATGACTTTATTTAGTTGTTACCAACATTTAGAAAAAGAAAGGTAAAATGCATACTCTACCTCCATTTGCACTTTGGTCCTGAAACTAAAGAAATTGTTAAAATGCTCCCTCAACTAACAAAATGAAGCATTTACAACCCTCCGTCACATTTAGCTGTCAATATTGACAAAAAATTGTCACCTGACGTCACGTGACCTGGACAAGGAGGTAAATTTTAGGGTGAAAATGCAATTTTCCGGCAATATTGATGGCTAAATTTGCGGAAGGTGCTAAATGTTTCATTTTGTTAGTTTAGGGATTATTTTGCGAATTTTCTTTTCTTTTCTTTTTTTTTTTTTTTTTTTTTTTGAGACCGAAATGCAAATGGAGGTGTAGTATTTTTACCAAAAAAGAAATACAAGAGTTTTACCCCAGCTTTATTGGTGATCTCGATGGAGTTTTTTTTACCAGGAGCCTTGAAGCAAACCAATTTTCGGGCAGTGTTCCTTCTGAGCTTGGGAAATTAGTTAACTTGAGGACTTTGTAAGCCATCTCATTTTATATTCTCTTTACGCTTTAGTCCCGAAATAACTTTGTGAAGGATCAAAAAATATTACTTGTTGGTTATAAAACATGATATTGGAAAGTGCAGGATATTATCCTCTAATCACTTGACTGGAGATTTGCCAACAACATTTTCCAGGCTTAGAAATTTAACAGACTTGTAAGATTCTGTTACATTCTCTTTCATTTCACATTTTAACTTTAGGAATAGAGTCAATTCAGCACCCTATTCCTAAATTTCTAAATTTAACAGACTTTAATATGCAGTAGAATAAATGATAACGACTTCTTCGGAGCAATACCCGATTTTATACAAAACTGGAGACAACTTACAAGATTGTAAGATCCTCATCTCTCCAATAAATTGCCTTTCAAAACATTATTCTATTTTTTCCTTATGAATTTAATTCAAATTTGTTGCAATTAAGAGAAATGCATGCAAGTGGACTGGAAGGACCTATTCCATCAAACATATCTCTTCTGGATAAGTTAACTGTGTTGTGAGTATGGGGTCTCCTTGAATTTATGAACTTGTATTTTTTGTTCATAAATTATGATTTCCTTTTTAAAGGATAGTTTACTCTTGAGGGATTTTCTCATGGTTGCTTCTCTCTGTACAGGAGGATTAGTGACATAAATGGGTTGACTCAGGAATTTCCTACACTGACAAGCATCACAGGAATCGAAAAATTGTATGCGGATTGATGATGTATCATTCAATACTTGTTAGCCTACATGTAGGTGCACTTGACCCTACGGTAGTTAATATAATTTATTTATTTATTTTTATTTTTATTTTTTATGGATTAGGGTTCTGAGAAACTGCAACCTTTCTGGAGAGATCCCTGCATACGTATGGAAAATGAGGAATTTGCAAATGTTGTGAGTAAAAACATGTTCCAGTTTTGTCAATGATATTTTTCATTTTTGGATTTGAGTGTTTTCAGCATTGTTAACTGAGTACATGACTAGTGCATTTACTTTGGCTGAATGTAGAATGATAAGCATTTGGTAGGATCAAATATACCTGTAGATACAAATGCTATTTACAGTGGAACACTATGAAAAGCCCACACACGACGAAGTTTTTTTGCTGCCTTCAGACAAAGAGGAAGCCCAGCTCCTATCAACATAGGAAGTGGAAGCGGAACTTAAAGTATAGTCCATGCTTATTCAGGGGCGGATCCAGGATTTGATCTTAGTGGGGGCACACTTACAAAGGGGTTCGGGGGCTCTGCCCTTTGTGTAGAAGTACACTATTATTGGGTTTCTAAGATTTTAAAAATTGTGTGGTTGTTTTGTGGATATCACGTATAGAGGGTAAATGAGTAATACATAATTAATCAAAGACGAACGAATCTCTCCATAACCCTCTTTTAGAAAAAATAAATAAAAAATTGTGTTGATACACTTAATTTCTTTTCTTTTTTTTTTTTTCCGACTAGTTTCACTCATGGAACAAAGAATCTTCATGTGTTATGGATATCTACAAGGCCTTACATAATTACTTGGGGATTATTGGCTAAATGAGATGTTTATTTGGGTAAAAATTTCTAAATTTTAAGGATCAAAATGAGATTTGTGAATTTAACAGGGGTAAACTACCAAATTCAGGAGGGGTACAAATGTATATAACATAAAATACATGTGGTAAGGAAATATAGTTGAAAATTTGAGTGGGGGCACGTGCCCCCTTGTACCTCCCGCCCATGTGCTTATTGGTATACACACAATATCCCTTGTACTCAGTCAGTTGATGGGTGGAGTCTCTAGACCTTCAACTTGGTTCAAATAGCTTGAACCTTGCCTTCATTTCTCTGGCATTGTTGATTAGTCAGATGCTGTTTGGCAACACAAGAACGGGTGCTGTTTTTCAGAAAAAACCGGTTCTAAATAGTTATGTGTTTGTGTAGCTGCTTTTTGGTTGCATAAGAGTCCGTGCTTGACTTAAAAATACCCCAATACTTTACCAAATCAAGTTAACAAGCACAATGCTGGTCTTTTTTAGTAATCAGATAAAACGATCTGTTTAAAGCATTCCCAAACAGGCCCTGGTTTCTTAAAAGAAGCAAGTGAATGAAATGAGACCAAGAAAGGTCAATGCACTAATAGGATATAATCAACTTTGAATTTAATTAGCTATGAATCTGTCACTATTTTAAGCATTCCCAACCACGCCCTTGGTTTCCAAAAGAGAATTAAGTGAATGGAATGAGACTTGGAAAGGATAGTGCACTGATTGGATTTAATCATCTTCGAATTTCAATAGCTTATGCAACACACCATACGATTTTAGCGTCTAACCTAGCCTGTGCATGAAATAGTTGGTGACACCCCCAACATGTTCTGTTATTTTGTATTCCTTCCCTTATCAACTAATTTTAAATTCCAGAACTGTCCTTTCAACGTCTTCTAGTTTTCTAACATACTTTGGCGCCAATAGATTGCTGGATGCTTGGAACAACGGATTCATGGAAACAAAACATTGTATGTTGTATTCGTAAACTGAACAAAACTCTTTTGAGTTCAAATGGTGAGGTAAAAAGTTTTTTGGAATGGCAGATGCTACATAGTGAATTGACACCCTTGACCTTGAATTGGAGGTTGCTGAAATTAGGGTTCTTAGTAATACCATCCTAGAATGTGATAGTCCGTTATAGTGCTCCATTGAACTTGTACAATATGCCAAAGAGGTGGTTGATAGTCAAATTTTTAATCCCGATCATCTCTTCAATTTATAGTTGTTTAATTCCCATTTGAAATTATGATGAAGACGGTTGTAGTCACATTTTAGGATTTTGTAGAATCGCTCCCCTGCTCTTAATACTATTTTTTTTTTGGTTATTTTTCTCATTTGACTGTTCTTTCCTTTGTTTTTCTTCAGCAGTTCTCCTCCACTCTTTATGACTAGCCGTTTGATATTATATGAGCAAAGGTTTTACTAAAGTCAACTGTAAGGCATACCGTATTTTAACTTTCTTTTTGCATGTTTTTATTTGGACAGGGACATCAGTTATAATAGGTTGGTAGGAGAAATACCTAATGACATAACTGCAAGGAGTCTGAAATTTGTGTAAGTCCAAACTCCAAACTCGAATTTGGGTTGTATTTTGTACTGTTCCTAGAGATTTGTTATGAGCAAGTTTAATCATGTGAGCTCAATTAAGGTTTTTAAGAACAATTTTCTTATATTCAACTTTCTTTCAAGTCACCAACAGTTTATGCAATTCATTGTTTGTTTTTTATAGTGCTTTTTCGATACTAACTATCTGATATTGCTTTGAATAGGTTTTTAACTCGCAACATGCTAAGCGGAAATGTACCAGAATCGATTTTGATGGATGGAAGTAGTATGTACGTTTATTATCTGGATTGTGCTCTCTTTTTTCTTTTTGTTTTTTTTTTTAAGTGAGATTGTGTTGTGTACGAACTTAAGTGGGTGAAGAGTTGGTGGGTTTTTATGGACATGCAGCGTGTATGTTATGGGGGAGAAAATGACAATCCAATTAATATATATTATGTATCAAAAGAAAACCCCATTTTATTATCTTTTACTTTGGTGCTTTCTAAAATTATCTTACTTAAGTATATAAAAATACTAGAGAAAAAAACAATAGAGTTGTTAAGAAGAGCAAGCATGACTTCACTACACGAAGTTATATTATTGAACTCCTCCACGCAGTGTCTTATTAGCTGAGGAGTGAGGAATACTTTGTGTTCTAAAGGTTGCGATTTTGTTTTAATTTAATCCTGCAACAAATTTAATGCTCACTTGTTCTAATATTATTATTCTACCGCAATTATATACTAATGCACAATGTCAAGTTTAATTAATGGACTAAGATTTAATTTTGGATTCAGAGCTTTCTTACATAAATGAACTCATCCTTTTTTTTTTTTTTTAATTTTATATTATCACGACTTCCTTCATATCACTGATTATGAAGATGATGACATCTATTGCGTGCAGTGATCTTTCCTACAATTACTTTACATGGAAAGGCCCCGAGCAACCTGCTTGCCAGAAGAACATGTCAGAATCCTTCATTAAGATTTTTCTCCTTGATCCAATTAACTATAACTAGCAAAGTACTGACTTTTCTAATTTTTTTTTTCCTTCAGGAATCTGTTAATAAACTTGTTTAAAAGCTTTACAACAGAAAATACCTTGTAAGATACTTTTCTAGATTTCCTACAGTCCACACTTAAAGTTAATAGTCACTCTTGATGCTATTCATTTTTGTACCCACTGTTGACAGGAGGGGATTTCTTCCATGTAACGAGGATCTCAACTGTCCCAATTGTAAGTTAATGTTAGATTATCAAATATTGCAGAACTATCTTAACATATTTTTCAAATTGTGATAAGTTCGGATTCTTAATAACAATATTGAAACTGTTGAAATTAAAAAATATTAATGGAAAGAAAAAGAACAAGAGATTTACGTGGTTCGGCCAAAGGCCACGGGAGCGAACCGATTTTCACTATATTACTCAACTCAAATACTCAATGGTAATGCCTATATTTATAGGCATCATTCACGATCTTGAAGATTCATCATACCAAAGATATTATCGAAATAATAAACAGAACATATTTGATAATATCCTATCTCTAACTTAAATGATATGATGTGCATATATCCCATCTCTACCGATATGATAAGATATGCATATCTTATCTCTAACACTGTCCCTCAAGATGAGCATGGAGGAATCTAATGCTCATCCTGGATACAAAATAATTTCTTTTGGTAGTAGCCAAGAGTGGTACGAGGCTCTAGTGGTGCCCGAGGTGGCTGTCGAGTGTGCCTAGAGTGGCTACCGAGTAGCCTCGGCGAAAGCCGCTAGTTGATATTTAGGGCTGGGTGAGAGAGCCTGGCTGATCGAGAGGCCTAGGTGCAAGAACCTAGTTGATGGTTAGGGAGGGTTGGGCGAGAAAACATGGCTGATTGAGAGGCCTAGGTGAGAGAACCTAGTTAATCGAGATGACCAACATGAACAATTGTAGATCCCAGTTTGTTGCTATGATACCATGTCAACTTTTTTGTATAGGGAAATAAACAAAGAATAGGAAATAATAAAAGAGAAGACGAAGGGAACACAAAGAAATATGTGGTTCGATCCAAAGGACCTACATCCACACTTCAAAGCCCTTGTAGGACATTCCTAGACATGCTAAAATGATAAGGATTGTAAACCAAGAAAAGGTAGATTTCATTCTACCCATGTTTCTAATTTGACTTTAATCTTTGTCTTCACTTATTACCGGAAGTATAGAAGTTATGCCATGTACTTTCGAAGAAAGATAGTGGCAATTTATAAGTGTTGTAATTTGAAAGAGCATTATTGTGCCTAAAAATCATTTGATTAAGAAAGTTAATTGGATTAGAAGAAGGAAGGAGAGATTAAAAATAAATTTTTTTGGAAGGTATATAGAGCAGCTTGGTTAATTTACCCTTTCACCTTGCTTATATATATATACATATATATACATATATGTATATTCTAATGTTTTGGTCGTATGTGCAATACCCATATGTATGGATTTGTGGAAACGGGTAGTATTGGACACCAGTGACACCCAAAATTGTCCAGCTTCCAAAACACATCGTGAGTGTTTATACAAGATCTAGCAGCGATAATCTATCCAACTCCGAAATATTTTTATTTTTTGGTCATGTGCGGATCACACAAACCTAAAATTCCAAATAAGAGATCTGTTTCAGTAATATTAATAGTGTACAGGGTATTAAATACATTGTAATTTAAAGCTCAATGCCCATCAAAAAATATATATATATATATATATATTTGAAAGCTCAATGCAATCGACCAATAGTCATAATATCTTGAAATGGAACCTAAAATGTTATGCAGCGATGGGTATCAATTTTTCATTTCCACTGATAAGTTGCTGTGTTTTAGTTTGTTCAATGTAGTGCACGAGCTAGCATAACTTAAATTATTTGTTTTCTTCTCTGGCAGATGGGTGCTCTTTACATGTTAATTGTGGTGGAAATGACTTAACCATCAAAGAAAGCAACAAAAAGGTTGTTTTTGAAGGCGATGCAGAAGTTGAAGGCGGGACCGCAAAATATTATAGCAGTAATAATTACTGGGGATTTAGTAGCACTGGGGACTTCATGGATGATGATAATTACCAAAACACCCGTTTTATTGAAAATGTGCCAATAGCAAATATTGTTGAACGAAATAATGCAGAAAGCGTCGAATTATATAGTTCCGCACGCCGATCTCCTATATCGCTTACGTATTTTCACTATTGCTTAGAGAATCGGAATTACAATGTCAGTCTACACTTCGCAGAGATACTTTTTATAAATGACAATACTTCTAACAGTCTTGGGAGGCGTATATTTCATATCTATGTTCAGGTAATTATTGATCTAGTAAATTGCATTTTCCATCCTTCAATTATACTCCCATTTGCACTTTGGTTCCTATTATAACTTTTTTGGCAAAATGGTCTTTCTACTAACAAAGTGAAACATTATGAAACTGTTGTCACATTTAGATACCACTATTGGTGGCAAATTGCATTTTGTACCCCTAAATTATTCCTCCTTGTGTTGGTAACTTGACGCCATGTGACGATTTTCTGTCAACATTGACGCCATGTGGTCTGACCCTTCCCCAGACCCCGCATTGCGGGGGCTTCATGCACCGGGCTGCCCTTTATTGACGGCTAAATGTGACGGATGGTACTAAATGCTCATTATGTTAGTTTGGGGATAATTTTGCCAAATTTCTGTTTATATAGGGAGCAAAGTGTAAATGGAAGTATAGTTCGTTTTACCATTACTTATACTGTTTGACTTATATATTTTATTGAGCTCGGAAAATGCTAAGTTGAATCTCTTTCTCTCACAGGAAATATTAGTACATAAGGACTTTAATATCGAAGACGAGGCTCATGGGGCTCAAAGGCCACTTGTAAAACACTTTAATGCCAGTGTGACAAATAATGTCTTAGAGATCCGATTTTATTGGGCTGGAAAAGGGACTATGCGCATTCCAAAAAGAGGAGACTATGGCCCACTCATATCAGCTATTTCTGTTAATCCATGTAAGTCATCTGTAAGGAATAATTTTTTATTTTTATTTTTGTATTGGTAATATGCATAGATTAACATACGAATGTATATTGCACTTGTGTTTTCACCTGTGTATGGGTAACCAAGTAGCTGCCCACATTATACCACACTAAAGGGCTAAGGACCATCAAGCATAATAAAGCCATAGAGGAAATTTGTATCCATCCATGTATTCTCATGTATGGGTAACTCATATAATTTTGACATTGTTATAGGAGTGATAAAATGACGAAAATGCCCATTACGCCTTATAGTGCATGAAGTTGAAGGGATCACAAACTTTGTCCAATAGTAGGTGCATAAATATGCCAAACCGTATTACTAAGCAATGTTGATGCAAAACAGTACTGGGTCTCTCTAGTGCATTTAGGTTGGTATGGCCCGCGACGGAGATACAAAATTGAGTAGGAATTAGTTTCTTCAAGGAATAATTAAATAACATTTTCATTCTTACAAAATTAAAATAGTTCTAGAATTTTCAGGTTATCGTCATTGTTCTTACATCAACCATCTATTTGCCTTAAAACTATGATTATGTGATTTCTTTGCGAAGAAATGTAATGGCATAAGGGAATTGTCTACTCCCTTTCATACTTAGCGGTAGTACAATATTAATATTGAAAGTGAAAAATCTTTGGATTATCAACAAATCATTTTTATTTTAATACTAAAAGATGCATGCAGATCTTTCTTTATCAAGATTGTTTTTGGTGTTTCTATAATTTCCACAGTTAACAGTTGTGACTTGTGATAATGTTCAAGGAGCCACACACAAAGAGGCTCGAGAAGATAACCAAGTTAAGTAGATCAGTCTAAAAGTTCCGAAGCTTTCTTCCAAGCTTCAAAGCTTTACGCTTTACAAATGAGATTCTTAACTTGGAGGATATCAACTATTTTTCTTTGGAAGAAAGAGAAAATAGCAGACGCTACATATAAGAGTCTTCCGCTGATAATATGATGATTGATGTACGAAAGCTTGAAGGCAAAATTTCTGCCTAATGAGTTTGTTGATTAGCTCTATTTAAGTCACAGTCGCTCAAAAGGCTTAAGTTGTTATTAGAGAATGGGCACAACAATGCATATAAAGCTCTAACTCCGTCCCTCTCGTGTGATCCCGTAACGCATATGGAGAGACAACAAATGAAACTCCATCGTAATGGAGACAGAGAACAAACGGCAGTATGCAAACCGTAAAGGTCATGGAGCCTTGGACCCAAGAGCTCCCACGAACAATGCTTTGATACCATGTTAAGTAACCAGTTACTACAAAAACTTAAGGTGTCAAGAATAGCCCCACAATGTATGTCAAGCTCTAACATACTCAAGATGGTTGAACAATCTTCTAGGACAAGAAGTTTGAGGGAGTCACAAGGTAAAAGTTGTGGAAAGCAAGGTGAAGGAAGATGCTCTGATAAGTAGGAAGCACTTGACTACGTATCATGGAAGGTTAAGAAACTAAAAATAATGCCTCTGGAAAGATGACGAAAGAGTTTAGAAAGAAATTACTGTCAAAAAGTATCTCCAAAAACAACAGGAAGCTTTTTACAATTTGTGGTAAGCAACAAGTAGCGGGCAAAATTCTCGAGCATCATTGGACATGAATGGAGCAATGTAAGGAATTGGTGGAACTAACAATTGAATTAAAGAAAAGGCACTCAAACGATTGTGAAATACTTAAGCTATTTTAGAATGATCCTAACTATGCATTTCAAAGTTCAATACATATGTGACCCAGTCTGGCATGTGGAGAAGCAACAAGCTGATCTAACCAAACTTCATCGTAACTGAGACAAACAACAAAGTGAAAATATGCATACCAGCACGAGGATGAGATTTGAACCCAAGACTTCCTACAAACAAAGCTCTGATACAATGTTGAGTCATCCATAGCTCCAAAAGCTTAAGCTGCCCTACCAATGTATACCAGGCTTCAACAATCTCCTAAAGAGCAACTGAAATAATCTTCGTTCTCCTTTTATTAAACGTTTGTGTTTAGTTTAGTCTCATGCCCTCCGTCAATTTCCCAGTCACATCTTGCCAATCAACACAATGTACTTTATCCATAGGGGCTACAGTACATGTAATTGAATCTGGAATAGTTATCCTAAAGAGAACAGCTAAAAAAGCACCTTCTAGTTATGACTTTCTGCCCATTCTGAAACAACGCCTCCTAATAAGGATGCAGGTGCTGGGGATGCTTTATACTTGTCAACATTTGTTCTGAGACAAGATTCTCAGTACTGTCACCATCAATTGCAGATAGAAACATAACACTATTAGCAGCAATACAAATGCAGTACAACAAAGCCTGTACTTTATCTGTAGGGCTACACTACATGTAATTGAATTTGGAATAATGACCATCAATTGCAGATAGAAACATAACACTATTAGCAGCAATACAAATGCAGTACAACAAAGCCTTAAAACACTTGTTTCTTACAAGCCTGGGTAATCCTCCCCTCATAAGGCGTCTTTTGAGGGTGAGTCAGACCCATTGGTCTTTCTATTTGGTATCAGAGCTATGTTGAGCTCTACCCCTTGATGGGCTTGCCCTGTCGTTGCTGGTGAAGGGGGGGTGTTGGATATCCCACATCGTCCCGGTAGAGCCCCCGCATGTGCTTCTTATAAGCATGAGTAATCCTCCCCTCGTAAGGCAGTCTTTTGAGGGTAACTCAGGCCCATTGGTCTTTCTATTAAAACTAAGAAAAATTAACTAATACGAAGGGACCCCCTTCGTCGCGTGTTTAGGGTTTATTATGTGCCTTTTTGCATGTTGGTACAAATCTCTTGATTCTAATAAATAAACAAAAGCATTAATGAAGTGCTTTTGTAGTTCTGTAAGTTAGCCCTTTGGGTTTTACATCATCGTTGAAAGTAGTGCTTTGGTGGATACGTTAAGGGACTGTTTGGGTATGCTGAAAATAAGATATGTTTCAGTCCAAGTCTCAGTTTCTCTATGGTTTTTATGAGAAGAATGGTTATGTTTGTTCGACAAAGAACTAGCTTTAAGAGAGAGATATTGGACTGGGCACGGACTCTCGCATGAAATGGACATTGAACAAACCTTGACTTGAGATGGAAAAAGACTGGAAAAGGATGCAAGCAAACTACTAAGACGAAAAATGTAATTGCTATGAAGAATCCTTTGTGATGGTCACTACACATAATCAAATATTAACAACAATTGAATCCTGGCGTACGCTTTTGTGTTTGATTCTGTATGTATGTGCGTGCACATATTTATGTATCTGTATTGATTTGGACAAACAATTGCTCATTGTGAATGTCTGGTTTATGTCTAAGCTATCAAATGAATCTATCTATGCTCAAAATTCAGTATATAATGATATGTATTGTTTTCTCATCAATGTCTGTTGTTTGTTTTGGCAGATTTCAAGTCTTGTTCAAATGGTGGAAAGAAGAAGCTAACTGTTTATGCTATTGTTGTACCTGTGGTATTGTGCATTATCTTCTTAATTTTCGGTATTCTTTGGCTGAAAGGCTGTTTGAAAGGCAGAGATTGGAAAGGAAAAGGTAAACACTATAATCAAAGTTTAATCATTAGCTTTGTACGAAGCGCAAGAAAAACATACTGTAAAGAAAAGACAAGTGATGGGAATGTCTCTCTGTATATTCAACATACTAGAATAAGAATATAGGGAGCCTTTTTATAGGCTTTAGACCAACTTACACTACTGACATATAACCGATGTGGGACAGCCACATGCTCACTGAGCACTACGTTACACATATACATATTTACCCTTTAACACTCCCCCTCAAGCTGGAGCGTACATATCATATGCACCCAGCTTGTTACAAATATATTTCACACGTGTCCCACCCAATGCTTTAGTAAACAAATCTGCTCACTGGTCTGCAGATTTAACATGAACTGTATTAATCACTTTCTGTAGGAGCTTTTCACGAACAAAGTGACAATCAACTTCAATGTGTTTCGCCCTCTCATGAAACATAAGATTAGAAACAATATGAAACGCTGCCTTGTTATCACAAAATAGCTTCATAGGCTCGGACTGAGTGAACCCAAGTTCCTCCAACAAATGCTTCATCCATACTAACTCACAAGTAGTATGCGCCATAGCCCTGACTCAGCACTAGATCTAGCAACAACAGTTTGTTTCTTGCTTTTCCAGGACACAAGATTTCCTCCAACAAGGCCGCAATACCCTGTAGTAGATCTCCTAACACTAGGAGATCCGGCCCAATCTGCATCTGTGTAGCTCTCAACTCGAATGTGACCATGATCCTTATACAACAAACCAGGGCCTGGGCCCCTTTGAGATACCTCAAGACTCGTATCACTGTATTCCAATGTGTCGTTCGAGGAGAGTTCATAAACTGACTAATTACACTAACTGCGAAGGCAACATCAGGTTTTGTGACCGTTAGGTAATTAAGTTTCCCAAGTAAGCATCTGTACTGTCCTGGATCATCAAGTAGCTCCCCCTGATCTGGAAATCATTTGGAATTGGGATCCATAGGAGTATCCAAAGGTTTTGATCCCAACATTCCTGTCTCAGTGGCAAATCAAGAACATATTTTCTATGAGATTAGTAGATCCCTTCACTAGACCTTGCCACCTCAATGCCTATGAAATACCTAAGCTGCCTCATGTCTTTGGTCTGAAACTTGACTTGTAAGAAGGTTTCAACTCCCGAATGCCCTTAGAATCATCACCAGTAATGACGATATCATCACATAAACAATTAACAGGATCTTCCCCGCTACAGTGTGTCTATAGAAAACAGAATGGTCAACACCACATCTCTGAAGACCAAGCTCAGCAATCACATCACTGAACCTGCCAAACCAAGCACGAGGGGACTGCTTCAAATCATAGAGAGACTTTTTAATTTGTAAACCAGACTAGACTCCTACTGAGCAACAAACCGAGGAGATTGCTCCATGTAAGCCTCCTCAAGAAGAGTACCATTTAGAAACGCGTTCTTAACATCCAACTGATGAAGGGTCTAGTGATAAGTAGTGGCAAGGGAGATAAAAAGACAAACTGATGCAATCTTGGTCACTGGGGAGAAAGTTTCTGAATAGTCAAGTCCATAGACTTGAGTGTAGCCTTTGGCAACATGGCGGACCTTCAACCTATCCAAGGTGCCATCAGGGTGAACCTTAATTGCATACACCCAACGGTAACCAACCACAGATTTTTTCCTAGCGGGAGAGGGACCAAGTTCCAAGTACTAGTCTCCTTGAGAGCACCCATCTCATCTTGCATGCTTGGTTCCAACCGGAATGGGCAAGTGCTTCTGCAATAGTGTTAGGAATAGAAATGGAAGACACAGAAACAACAAAGAAAGAAAAAGTGGGTGACAAACTATAATAGGAGACATAGTTAGAAATAGGATACGAAGTGGTACAAGAACGCTTACCCTTCCTAAGAGCAATGGGAAGGTCTAAATCTGCTTGTTCTGGAGGATAAGACAGCGGATCTGAGGACACAGAAGGCGGAGGCTGAGCAGAGGAGTCCGGAATACGCTCTGGAGCTGGACGGCGAGTATAAACTTGCAAATCAGGATGAGACAAGCTAGTGGAAGTATCGAAGACTGGAATAGGAACAGTCAACATAAAAACCGGATTAGTGGCCGAATGAGACTCAGAATAAAAAGGTGTAGATTCAAAAAACGTAACATTGCCAGAGATAAAGTGTCGACGAAGGGAGGGACTGTAACAACAATACCCTTTCTGAGTCCTAGAATAACCTAAGAAAACACACCGAATTGCCCGTGGGTCGAGTTTATCAGTACCAGGAGTGAACTGGTGGACAAAGCAAACACACCCAAAAACACGTGGGCCCATCGAGAAAATAGACTGAGTCGGAAAGAAAGTCGAGTGTGGTGTGTGGCCATTAAGAACTTAAGGTGGCATACGATTAATCAAGTGACAAGCAGTTGGGACGACATCCCCCTAAAAAATCTTTGGAACACACATTTCAAACAAGAAGGTGCGTGTAACTTCTAACAAATGCTTGTTTTTCCGTTCTGCAATACCATTTTGTTGCAGTGTATGCACACAGGAAGACTGATGAATCATTCCATGTTGGGCCATATAATTACTATAAGGGTCAGAGAAATATTCTTGTGCATTATCACTTCGAAGAATACTAACAGAGACATCAAATTGAGTTTTAATTTCAGTACAAAATGCACAAAACATAGAAAATAACTCAGCACGCTTTTTCATTAAATAAAGCCAAGCTACTATTGAATAATCATTCACAAAGGTAACAAAATACCGATATCCCTTTTGGGAGGTTATACGGTGAGGACCCCATACATCAGAATGTACTAACTGAAAAGGACTAGACGCTCTTTTAATGACTCGGTGAGCAAATTGAACACGGTGATGCTTCCCCACCTGACACGACTCACACTCTAAAGACTGCAAAGACCTTAAACAAGGAACTAAGAGCTTCAAATTAGCTAATGAAGGATGACCAATGCGGCAGTGGATCTGATGAGGTGAAACGGTAGCAGAACAGGCAGTTGGTGAAGGTGTAGGGACATGATCACCATCAAAGTAATAGAGGTCATTGGACTCATGCCCGAAGCCAATCGTCTTCCGAGTCATCAAATCTTGAATAGGAGAAAAAGAGACACAACAGTTAAGATCCTTAGTCAACTGACCAACAGACATTAAATTAAAGGACGAACGAGAAATAGAAGATAAGGATAAAGACGAAGAGGGTTGAACCATCCCGATTCCTTTAACAGGAGTCGAGGACCTATCTGCTAAAGTGATTGGGGGAAGAGGCGATGACAATCGGATAGATATAAAAAGACTAGCATACCCATCAATGATTACTAGCTTCAGAATCAATTACCCACGGGAAAGAACCTGAAGCAATGCAAGTAGTATGTGTACCTCCATCTGAGCTAAGGAAGCAGATGAAGTGGATGCCTGGTGTGCGGCCTGATACTGAAGCAACTGAGGACTGAGAGTATTCCTCGTGAGGAACATAAATGGTATCCATAGGAGCAGTAGCTAGAGAGTACCCAAAATCAGAGATGGTAGCATTCGTAACCTGGGAGGGACAACCATGGAGCTGCCAGCATGAGTCCTTGCTATTCCCATCCCGAAAACAATAGGTGCACTGGAGAGTCTAGCCTCGACCACGGCCAAGACGACCACCCCGAAATCCTACTCCGCGTCTTCCACGGTTAGGACTGCCACCCCTACCAGGAGCTAGTGGAGTCTGAGTAATCAAAGCGGAGCGATCAACGAGCGAAAGGGATGGAGGTGGGTCCCAAGGGGTGCTCCGTAAAACACACTGATATGTCTCGGTAAAAGTAGGAAGAGTATCACTCCCAAGGATTTGAGACCATATAGCCTCATATTCAGGTTTGAGACCGGCAAGAAACTTCATAACCAACATCTGCTATTGCTATTTCTGTTGTTCCTGAACACTAAGAGTAGGGGGCATAACAGTATTTGACTCTTCATGTAACCGTTTCATAGCAGCAAAATAATCGGTAACAGACAAATCATTCTGCTCGAACTTAAAATATTAAGAGGACAAATCGTACATCCGTGTTAAGTTATTAGAGTAAAGAAGGTGGAGATACTCTTAAAGTTCCTTAACAGAGCCCAAGTGATTGCATAAATCAGCAACGTCCGGTTCCATGGAATTGTAGATAAGAGTCACAAGTTGAGCGTCCAGTTGTCTGCATGCCTTGGCGGCTTTTTCATCAGCGGTGGGTGGAGACTCAGTAAGATGTGCATCGTGGCCTAAGCCAGTAAGGGACATGGTAATAGCATTGGACCATTGAAGGAAATTATTGTCATTCAACTTTGGTGAGTTGGGTGAGAGATTTGGACTCCATAGCTGCGTAAAAACTGGGTGAACTCAACCAAATCTGAAGAAAATACCAGATCTGAACCAAAAATGGTCTTACAGGGCCAAAAGATGCTTGCGGCTAGACTGGGAGGAGTCGGCGGAGTTCCTGGAGGCTCCGACAAGTGCACAAAGGTCAGATGAAGGTGGCTGGGAGGTGATGAAGATCAGATGAAGGTAGCTTGAAGGTCGCCGGAGCTTGGGGGGTCGCCAGGGATGGTGGTGTCGCCGGAAGGAGGCGAGGCTCTCCAGAGGGGTGGGGGTCGCCGGAGGGTGGTTGTGTGGTGGCTGGGTAGTTGGAGGAGGTGTGGCTATGGTTTGGGCAGTGGCTGGGTTGCGTTTCTTCCCCTCACCCCCTCCTTTTTTTTTTTTGAGACAAAAAATCAACAAAAAAGAAGGAAAAGAAAAGAAAAGAAAAGAAAAGAAGAGTTTCTCAAAAAAAAAAAACAAAAAAAACAAAAGAAGAGGAATGAACCACGATTGAGATTGATAGCCCAAACTTCTCGATCACGAAGAAGGCGGAAAACAATGAGCAATCCCAGATTCGGGAGGCTCTGATACCATGTAAAGAAAAGACAAGTGATGGGAATATCTCTCTGTATATTCAACATACTGGAATAAGAATACAGGGAGCCTATTTATAGCCTTTAGACCAACCTACACTACTGACATATAACCGATGTGGGACAGCCACAAGCTCACTAAGCACTACATTACACATATTCATATTTACCCTTTAACACATACGAGTACTGGCAGTGATTATTTATTCCATTTTTCACAAATGCATCAGCAATCGTTACAAAAAAATTACATGAAAGGTCAAACAAATACTAAATTGTCAATTGCTAGCGAAATGTCTTGTTTATACTTTATATAGATGTTGCAAACAAAGCCTAAAACAGTGTGTCAGATAGGAATAAAAACAAGATGATATGCAACAACTGGAATTTCTGTTAACTCCTGTAGTTATGTTGTTATTCTAGCTATTGCAACGTATATATGCTTACTTGAAGGGTTAATTACACTTTACACCCTTGTAATTTACACTCGGTTTCACTTTACAAATTACACACCAAAGTTCTATTTTGTGCCAATTTGCACCCTCTGTCAAAATCTGTCAGAGTCCCATCAATAATTCTGTCAGAGAACTTCAAAATGTGTTAAATTCTTCAGATTATATCAACAATTTTGACCTATTCTGACGGAGTGTGCAAATTGACACAAATTAGAAAATGTAGGGTCTATTGTGTCAACTTTTAAACTATGGGGGAAAATGGGACACCGAGTTTAAACTATGAGGATGCAGAGTGTTAGTAACCCCATACTTGAATATGTGCATATATGTATACGGGCTGGCTACCCTACTACATACTCTATGAGTGTAGTAGGATAGCATTGTGCCCCATTCTTAAATGAACATTGAAGCACATACTACCTCATTAAACTGAGGGTAGTAAAGTAGTTTTAAAAATGTGATTTCTGCAGCTAAGTTCTTATCCTAGATAATGTACTATAGCACCCCTACCAAAACCAATAAATAAATAATAGGGTTAATTACACTTTATCCCTTTGTGGTTTGGCCTGATGCCACTTACCCCCCTGTGGTTTAAATTGACCACTTAACCCCCCCTGTGCTTTCGGGTAAAGTGTCACCGCTAAAATTAGTGACCACTTTACCCCCCTGTGGTTTGGTCTAATGACACTTTACCCCCCATATGGTTTGGCCCGATGACACTTTAATCCCCATGTACTTTCAGAGTAAATTGTCAAGTTAACACTTTTTTTTAGCGGTGACACTTGACCCGAAAGCACAGGGGGGTTAAGTGGTCAATTTTAAATCACAAGGGGGTAAAGTGGCATCGGGCCAAACCACAGGGGGGTAAAGTGTAATTAGCCCTAAATAATAATAAAAACACAGAAAAGAAGTGTCGGGAGACAATTCTATGTTCATCTTGAAAGAGAAACAGAAACAGAATATGATTTAAATAGAGATTCTGCTGTACTTTAATAATTTGAATGGAAATTGTACAAGTGAAATCGTTTGTGGGCTCATTTTCTATTTCTTTCCCAACAGATTTTGACGGACTAGAGTTGCAAACGGTGTCTTTTACCTTAAGACAGATAAAAGCTGCCACTAATAACTTCGATTCTGCAAACAAGATTGGAGAAGGTGGTTTTGGTCCTGTTTACAAGGTATTCTAGCTAACATCTTCTCATATTCCATTTTCAGTTAAAACTATATGTGTAATTTCTGAATAAAAATTGTGATACAGGGTCTATTATCTGATGGTACCGTAATTGCCGTGAAACAGCTCTCCTCTAAATCGAGGCAAGGGAATCATGAATTTTTGAATGAGATAGGCATGATTTCTTGCCTGCAACACCCAAATCTTGTTAAGCTTCATGGGTGTTGCATTGAAGGGGATCAGTTATTGGTTGTATATGAGTACATGGAAAACAATAGTCTGGCCAATGCTTTGTTTGGTAAGTTGGTTGGTCCTGCTAAATTTCTACGCATATTCTATCAAAATTTCTAAGCAATGCTCATACGGATACAAGGGTCAAATGCATTTCTGTACTCACTGTTTTCTTTATTTTCCATTTATATTCTCTATCACTTAAGGCTCTTGTTTTTAAATCGATTTTGATGAGGACATTTAAGGACAATCAATGCAATTGAGGACATTTATTCAAGTCTATTTAAGGCCGTTAATATCATATGCGTTAACAACTGTCCTTTATTTAAGTTGGGCTAAAACTTGATGGCCTAGAGTGATAAAATTCGTAATGGTGATCGTCAAATGAAATTTTGAGGGGAGCATAGCGTACCAAAGTGTAATTGACCCTAAATATTAATACATTGATTTAGCAGTAGTTTGAATCTTTGATGTTTATATCAGAGAAGAGTGAAATGACACTGGATTGGCCAACAAGGCTTGAGATCTGTATTGGGATTGCTAGAGGTTTAGCTTTTCTCCACGAAGAATCAAGGCTCAAGATAGTCCACCGAGATATTAAAGCTACTAATGTTCTGCTTGGTAGAGAACTTAACCCTAAAATATCCGACTTTGGGTTGGCTAGGCTCAATGAAGACGAGAAGACCCATGTCAGCACTCAAGTTGCTGGGACCATGTAAGTCACCTTCGTTGTAGAACTTTACTTACTTTTTCATTTGATGAAAACCTGTAATGCCCATTTGAGTTATCAGCTTGTAGTCTTCATTGTAAATAGTTATAATTATTTGAATCGTGAATTATAAGACATGACAATCTTGATTTGTAGAGGATATATGGCCCCGGAATATGCATTGTGGGGTCACCTGAGCTACAAAGCAGATGTTTACAGCTTTGGCGTTGTGGCTTTGGAGATTGTTAGTGGGAAGAAGAACAATAATTACGAGCCGAGTAACAATTTCATTTGTCTTTTGGATTGGGTATAAAAGCACTCCCTATCTCTTTTTAGTGTATTGCCCATTTCTCATCAATATTCTTTTAGGTAAATTACATTGACCTCCCACCCTGATATGTGTCATAATGCAAGGTGCCAAACAAACCTGCCTTCCAGTGGTGAAGGCCTAGTTGGCCAAACAATAAAACTTTTTTAAGGTTTTTTATTTTATTTTATTTTATTTTATTTTTAAAATCGACCACTCTACCCTTACAGAAAATGAACTAAAATTCCTTCAATGATTTTTTTCTCCCCTCTCTAATTTCATATAATTTTTTCTAATCACTTATTTATGTGGTGTTCTTTTTTATTTAAAAAAGCACGTCGTTAGGATTATGGTAGTGTACTTTTGTATTGTCCTTTTAACATTGTGAGGTCCGTGTAATTTTCAGAGTGATATCTTTTTACTTGCGATATACCTCATGGAAATCAGTGTAATTTACTCTTTTATTTTCTTATGCCTTTAAAGAAAACACGAATTTCACACAACGCAACTGAAGAATCATGAAACTTGATTCTTTTCATTTATTTATTTTTAACTGGAAATGGAAAAAACAAATAAAAAAGAAAGAAATAAATAAATATATTGTATGGCAGGCTGGTCACTTGCAACAGAGTGGAAAGTTCTTTGATATTGTTGATAAAAACTTGGGATCTGAAGTCAACAAAGAAGAAGCAGAAAGGATGGTTAAAGTAGCCCTCTTATGCACAAATACTTCTCCATCACTTAGGCCTACAATGTCTGAGGTGGTATGCATGCTTGAAGGTCAATTGGCTATCCCAGATGTGGTCCTAGAATCAAATACCTTTACTGAAGATTTGAGGTTTAAAGCCATAAGAGACTTTCATCAACAGAAACAAAGCCAAACTATCAGTGGAAGCCCAACTAAGAATTCGATGACAATTTGTACCGAGACAGACTCTTTGTTTGCATCGAACGATGATCACTTAGAAATTCACCGGGCAACACAATCCTTCTGATCAAGTGTAATAATGGTGAGTGGGACTTTGGTAGCTTGTATGTGGAAGCTGAATATTTGATTCTCTTCAACAGGGTCATCCACATTAACATTATTTTGTGTATTTTTAATATTAGATACATATTACCCAACAGAACACTAAGCAAAGAGTCCATGATTCTTTTTTTTTTTTTGGTGTGTAGTTACAGTTGGGATTGTCAAGTATTTAATTGAGAAATTTTGAAGCATTGCTGAGCTGTAAAGTTGGGTAATGCTATTTGCACATAAATTGTGGACATAAAGATTTGGGCCATTCATTTCGGTGGGGTTCATGCGTGCAGACATGGGACCCACTGAAATTAATGGAGTAGTTCAGATCTTTATATGCACATTTTATGTGCACCAATCATTACTCTTTCACCAATTTGCCTGTTATAAAACGCAAGCCATGTTTATGCTTGTATATTATAGATGGTGTATTGCTAATTAAACACCCTTTGTGAATCCATCCACCCAGAAATAAATAACATGAATACGAAGGGGGAAAAGAAAAGGAATAAGAACAGGATATCACCATTTTTTTCATTTAAATTTTGCCTGTTTAAACTCTTTTGCCAAAAAAAAAAAAGGAAACTTTGAATTTGGGCCTGAAAATGAAGGGGGGAAAAAAAGAAAGAAAGAAAGAAAGAAGAAGTGGTTTTTAGTTTCCACTTTTCGTTTTTATAAAATTAAAACAAACTCTAATTCTCATTTTCGAAGTACAGAAAACTAAAAACTTAAAATGTGCAGGTCCTTAATGTATGGACTTTTTCAACTAAGGGGTTACTTGGGATGAGTCAAGACTTTTTAATTGCTTGGTCTGGACTCTGGACAATGACTTTTAGTTTTGGTTTCTTGGACAGATTGAAGTCTTTTAGGGATCTGAATTTATCAGATTTGATTAGGTTTCAAGTCCAATGATGCTTGGGCTGAGCAAGACTTTTTATTTGCTTGCTCTGGACAAATTTGGAATTTTTTTGGAGTATTTCGCAACACACCATTTTTTTTTTTTTTTTTTCGCAATTGCTACAGGACCGGCCACTCAACCTCTGTAACACACCATTGCTTTAATTTGGTTACGAGTTATAATAAATTGCAGAAGTCAAGAAAATTATATATTCAAGTAATAGAGGAAATTTTCTTGACTTCTGCAATTTATACTACAACAAAAGTGGGAATTGGTGACAAAACCTTTACGCACGAAATGGATTTCTCGCGACAAAATCAATTTCGCGGGTGAAGGGGAATTTGCCAACGAAATTTGTTTTCGTCGCTAAATTTTGTCGCCAATAGTTGGCACAAAATTTCTCATCAGAATTTTGGGAGGAGAATTGCAGGCAACGGAATATTATCAATTAATGACGAAATATTTACGTTGGTAAATGCAATACTTTTGGCGACAAAATTTTTTCGTTACAAATTGGTATGCACAATGAGCAAACATACATGCAGATTTCCTTTTTTTTTTTTTAATGCTTATTTTTCTTTTTAGTAGTAGATCCCAAAAGGAACCAATACAAGCATACATATTTAAGAAAATACATATAAAAAAAAAAATAGAATGACAAACTTCTTTAGTAGCACTGCAAACCTCCTCAATCCCAAATATAACTCTATGTGGCATAGCTCGAGACTAAGCCGGCTGAGGGAGGATGTTGCCAACGAGACCCACAACAAAGATTGCCATAACACTTATTGGAACTACGACGAGATCCCACCAAAATGTCGGATTTGATGGTTACAACACTGGATCTGCATGAGTAAATTGCCAGATCTGAAAGGACAATGTTATAACTGTGAAGAGGAGTAGCCGGATCTGGCCACATAACAAGGAGACTGAGGAGATCGAGAGTGAGCAGTCGGATCTAACCATTAATTTTTATTGGAGAATGTTGAAGTGGTCCCACTATTATATCATGTGGTCTCACAACCATATCTTGAGAGCCATATTTGTTATACAAAATTTGTGAAGCTTAGCATTACTCAAATAACATATATAACACATGAGTAATGGTATGCTTATTTCTCAGATTAAAATCCCATATTTAGTTCATAAATACTTTAGCAGTTGTACTGCATGTAGTTGTATGTTATAGGTTGAACCACGGGTGGTACAATTATAATGCATTTAGGAACATAATTTGAGTTTTTTTTTATTTTGGGATAATTAACTTTCAGTTTATTTTTTTGTATAGAATTTAAAAGTCAGTCTATTGCTTTTTCTAAATTAAAAAAATATCAACTTTTTTTGTAAAATGAAAAAGTATCAAATTTTACATGACATTGTGGAGCAACTTTTTCAAACGGTGGGAGCAACTCTGCAAAATGTTTGGAAGCAACTTTTTAAAATGTAGGGAGCAATTCGTTTCAAAGTTGAGTGTAATTCTTCACAACATCGGGAGCAAGTCTTCCAAATGTTGGGAGCAATTATCACAACAATTTGGTGCAAGTTCACAGCGTTGAAATTTTAAAATAGACTAAAACACAAAATAACAATTCAAATGTTATTTTTTTTTAAAATTTTGTTGATGACTTTTTAATTTTTTTTTTTAATGATTGTTGATACCTCTCAGCTGAAGTTGATACAAATGGAGAGTTGCTATTTTGCCACATTAGAAGACATCGTTCTACACGTAATCATAATTGTAGCGTAGTTCTACATTTCGTACTAGGGCTGTTTGCTATAGGCTGCATTGTCCACTGATAATGATGGTAGAAGCTCTAAAAATTTTGTTTCCCATGCGTTTGCTCAATGCTTTTGTTTTTGGCTTCTGGGTGATGTCTGAGTTCTCCTGCTGGGTTTGGGTGGCTAATTTTAACTGATCACAAGGATCAATTGTTAGAACAATCTATATTAGAAATATAGAACACATAAATTAATTTACATACCTGAATTTGCCATCACGAAAGTACGAGAAGATGACGATGAAAGATTGGGACTAGGGCTTCCTCTCCTTTGCTCTCTTTCTTTATTACTGTTATATTGATGGAAAATAAAAAGTGTGTATCTATATGAAAGAGAGGAGAGGGACCTAACCCTTATTTATATAGAAACTCAATTGGGCATTTCAATCACTAACCCATTAAACCCAAAACATGTTTTACTAACCGGGTCATAAAAGTCCATATCCCATATATAATTAAGGTGCTCTCCGCATATCCATTTAAGTTATGTTTTTCAACCCGCTTTATAAAACAAAATAAAGTAAGTGAGCTCAAAATCTCACATTCTCCCACATGGGCAAAAATTTATAAAAATAAAACATTTTGGTTTTAAAAAAATTTTGACTCACGGGTGAAATACTCAATATGGCCACATTATACTCATAGTTAAATGAATAACCTTAATTAACGCATTATACTTAATGAAAATATCAACATCGAATCATGGAAGCATTATGCTATCAAACAACACACCACCCCTCCATAGTTACAAATGCCAACAATATTTATTAATATGAATTGCGGATATGACAAATGTGGTATGTTACAATGGCACTTGAAACCATCCCAGAATGTGCCAAACCACAATCGGTCCTCCAATGCTTTATGCGCAACCGTATCCACAAAATCAATATTAATGCCTCAAAAGGCCACATGTCTTCAACAAGACCAAGAGTTTTTCACTATGGAATTACTCTCACATACTCTAGACTGAATGCTCTCACTATGAGAGTACACATATGAACACATGCTCAAAACTTTAATAGAGTACACATGTGATTAACCAATATCTTTCACTATAAGAGTCAATGTCTCAATGAGATACCACAAGTGTCTAACTATTAGACGCAGCTTCACGTACATATCTCGAGATAAAACATACATAGTGTGCACAAAATAGAATGAAGCATACCATACAATATATTCATCCAATGCATCAAAATGAAATGTATAACTGAATCATAAATCTTTATTAAGAAGTAAAGTTACTCCCACATTAACCAAAAACATCAAAAGATTCTATAATTTCCATGTTAACAACATGTTCCATAAAAAAAAGTGGAAGGTAAACCTTTGGTCAAAGGATCTGCTATCATTCTATCCATGCCAATATGCCTTACATCAATAAAACCAACAGCTACCTAATCTCTAACAGATAAGAACTTCAGTTCAATGTGTTTAGAACCACTTGTGAGTTTATTGTTCTTTACAAAAAATACAGTAGAATTATTATCACAGAAGAGTACAAGAGGCCTGATAATAGAATCAACAACCTTTAATCCTGATATAAAGTTACGTAACCAAATACTTTGCACGCCAGCAAAATAACGTGCAATAAACTCAGCCTGCATAGTAGAAGAAGCAATGATACTCTGTTTACTACTCTTCCAAGAGAAAGCTCCACCAACTAATAGGAAGATATAACCAGAAGTGGACTTTCTATAATCTAGACACCCAACAAGATCAGAATCAGTGTATCCTACCACTTCTAGATGATTAGAACGTCTATAAGTCAATATGAAATTCATTGTCTTCTTTAAATATCTCATTACCTTTTTGGCAGCTTTCCAATGGTCCATACCGGGATTAGATTGATATCTACTAAGAACACTCACAGCAAAACCTATATCTGGTCTAGTGCATACTTGAGCATACATTAAACTGCCAACAACACTAGCATAAGGAATGTTTTTCATGGCTCCTTTTTCTATTTCTTGGGCATTGATCTTTGCTAAACTTATCACCTTTTAGAATTAGAGAATCTCCTGAGTTACAATTTTCCATTGAAAATCTCTTGAGAACACATTCTATGTAGGCTCTTTGGGAAAGCCCCAAAATACCACGTGAACGATCTTTGTGAATCTCAATATCAAGAACAAATAAAGCTTCACGAAGGTCTTTCAAATCAAAAGACTCTGATAATTTACGCTTAACCTCATGAAGCAAACCTAGGTCACTGCTAGCAAGTAAGATATCATCAACATAAATAGTTCAAAAAATAAACTTACTACCACTTGCCTTAAAATATATGCAATGATCGACAGTATTCTCAGCAAAACCTATAGAAGTCACAACCTGGTCAAACTTCAAGTACCACTATCTTGAAGCTTGCTTAAGTCCATAAATTGACTTCTTCAATCTACACACAAGATGCTCATTTCCTGTCTCCACAAAACCTTCAGGTTGCCTTATATATACATCAGCATTAATATCACCACTAAGAAAAGTTATCTTCACATCCATTTGGTGAAGCCCTAGATCAAAATGGGCCACCAAAGCCACAATGATTCTAAAAGAATCTTTAGTAGACACAGGAGAAAAAGTGTCACTAAAGTCAACACCTTCCTTTTGGCTGAACCCCTTTGGCACAAGTCTTGCTTTATGGCGCTCCATATTTCGTCGAGAGTCTAACTTGGACTTAAAACACTTGCAACCAAAAATTTTGAAACCTTGTGGAAGTTCAACAAGCTCCCACACTTCACTGCTATCCATTGACAACATCTTTTCATGTATGGCTTCAAGCCATTTAATCGATTGGGGGACTAGACATGGCTTATGGTTAAGAGATTGGGTCAACGAGATGACCTACATCAAAGTCAGTCTCAAGAGAATAAGTTATATAATCATCAGGTAGAGCATACCTCATTTCTCTAGCAGATCTCCTCAAAGGAGGCACATCTACATGAACATCATCTTCAAGAATTTGATCAACTCGCAGTTGCTCATTATCTAATTGACCATGTGCAACTGGTTCAACAGGGATTGGAATTGGAACAGTAGGTTCGGGCTGAGTTGGTTGCACTTCTTTTTCAAGTATAACAGGAATTGGAACGATGACCTGTTCTTCTTGTATGGAAACTCTCTTGGCAAGAGGACTCTCATGGTCACCTGTGAAATTCTCCAAGAATTTGGCATGCCCTGATTCAACAATTTTAGTACCACTAGAAGGACAATAAAACCTATAGCCTTTGGACCTATCAACATAGCCAATGAAAAAACAAGAGGTGATTTTGGGATCAAGTTTCTTTTCATTGGGGTTATAGATTTTCACTTTAGCTGGACAACCCCAAACATGGAAATGATTCAAGGATGGTTTGCATCCAGTCCATAATTCAAAAGGAGTTTTAGACACTGCCTTTCTAAGAACACGATTAAGGATGTAAAGAGCACATTTCAAAGCCTCACTCCATAAGAAAATAGGAAGATTTGCCCTATACATCATACTCCTAACTATATCTTTTAGGGTACGATTTTGCCTTTCAGCAACACCGTTTTATTCAAGGTACCTGGCATGGTATATTGAGCAACAATACCACATTTTTCTAGGAATTTAGCACAAGGACCCAGTCTGATTGTACTTTCCATAATATCCACCCTCGTGATCAGACCTTACAACATTAATGGTTTTGCTCAATTGGCTCTCTACCTCAGCTTTGAAAAATTAAAATTTTCAAGTGTAGCGGATTTATCATTAATGAGATAAAGATAGCCATAACGCGAGAAATCATCTATGAATATAATGAAGTATTTGTTACCACATACGGTGGTATCTAAAGGACCACTAATGCCAATGTGAATGATCTCAAGGAGTTCAGAACTACGAGTTTTAATTTTTTAGTTTTGGTCATTTTGCCTTTTGCACAATCTATGTAAATTTCTGGGGCATCAAAATCAAGTGAAGGAAGAATATTTTCTTTGATTAAACGATTAATGCATTCTTTAGAAATGTGACCTAGATGCCTATGCCAAAGATCATACAAAGTATCTCGAGTTAACACTCTTTTCTTGCAAGACGAAGAAACAATCAAAGACTCATTATTAGGTAAAACATTCAAACAATATAACCCATTGGAAAGAGAACCATTACCAACAACAAGAGAATTAAAGATTAACTCAAATTTTCTATTACCAAAAGAGAAAGAATAACCACGTTTATCTAAACTAGAAATAGAGATCAAATTACGTCTCATGGACGGTATATAGAAAACGTTATCTAGAACAAGAATATAATTAGTCCTAAAGGTAAAGAAACTGATCCTATCATCTCCACATCAACCTTTACTCCATTCCCGACAAAAAAGGTAAGCTTCCACTTTATTTGGTTTCTGTTTGCTTCTGAATCCCTATAAAGAATTGCAAACATGAATAGATGAACCATTGTCAAGCCACCATGAATTAATGGTAACATCTATCAAGTTGGATTCAAAATAAACAGAAACCAAGGCATTACCTTTGTTCTTATCACCCTCTATCTTGGCCAACCATCTCTTATATTTATGGCAATCTTTCTTCCTGTGTCCCTTTTTGTGACAGAACTTGCACTCATTCTTACCAATTTAGGCTTAGGACCTCCGGGTTGGTTGGACTTATGGTTGTCATGCCGATTCTAGGTTTTGTTGGAGTGAAATTTTGACTGAAATGAAGAGACCTTGTGTGGTTTGGAAGGAGTGACAAGATTTGCAACATGACTAGACTCATTATGAAGCCTTTACTCTTCATGAGAGTAGATAGAAATAAGCTCATTTATATCCCATTTATCTTTAAGTGCAGTGTATGTAGTCTTGAGCTGATTAAAAGGAGGGAAAGAACTCAGAATTTGGTGAACCACAAAAGTGTCAGGCAGAGGGACATCAAGGGTTTTCAATTTGTTCGCGAGATTGGACATGGAAAAAATGAATTCTCTAATTTTCCCATCACCCTCATATTTCATGTTGCTAAATTTTTTGCATAAGGTCACCGGTCTCGGCTTTATCAGAATCCTTAAAATTCCCAGTGATGTTTGCAAGAAAGATTTTGGCATTTTCAGATTCAGGAATGGCACCCAAGAGATTTGGTGAAATACATTTTCTTATGATCATGAGAGACAAGCGATTTGCTCTCTCCCACTTCGCAAAAAAAGGCTTTTTCAGAGGCATTAGCATTAGAAGTGGGTTGGGCAGGGGCATCAAATAAAATGGCTATGTCTAGTTCCATCAGTCCTAGGGTAATTTCAATGTCACTTTTCTAGGTCTTAAAATTGCCGCTATCAAGGGGCATAATGGAATTGACCATAGAAAGATTCAATACTGAAAGGAACAAAAATGGAATAATTAATATCAAGATTGAATGAAAAATACAAGCTACCGTATAATATATGCATTGAGTCTAAAACAGAATTAAAGTAGACAAAATATTTTTCACTACATAATGCGAGTCCTTGGTGCATCATCATAAAATCACCTTTAAGCAGAATTTATAACATGCTATAAGGTCCTCCATTTACTTTTTCAAAATTTTAATGTCCCACAATACAGGATCTACTAAATACTAAGCCGCATCACCATGTTAGTCACCTCTAGGCAGATAAACATGATATGCTATTAGGTAGATACACAATTTTCAAATAGTGAAGTGGACAACAAAATGCATAAAAATTTTGAAAAATTTCATTACCTTAGGCAGAAGAAATTCCAAAATTTATTGAAACATGCTCTCATACTGAATTCCACTCACCAAATTAAAATGCACAATTGGGTTGGTAATTGAGCATATAAAAAATATCACTACTTTATATTAGTGCTAATTCATAACCCACTTTGTAATATAGACTTACAAGATGTCATGGTGGAGTTAATAATAATAAAAAAGTCCATATTCTTATTTATTTATTAGTATTATTATTATAAAAAATTTTGGAACCAATAGTTAAATAATTCAATTTTTGAACAAATACACAGTAATGTGTGCTTTCCTATGATCCAAGAAAAAAATAATAATAATAAATAAATAATTTTGACCCAACAGAGATAACACGTATACGCTAACCCACATTTAACAAATTAGGTTAAACCGGATTTTTGACCTATAACATGATTATGAAGCTAGCAGCATTTTTATATATTCCGCTCATAGGGTACCATACATCCAGACTTTGACTTGTAAATGGAGTTATTCAAATGCCTTTAACTTTATCGCTGATATGAAAGGAATTCCAGAACCATATTTTTTTTTTGGGAATCAGTGTTCACAAGACATATATGAATATATTCTGTGGTGGCCATATACATGATATCCTTTCGTATTGATGCATTAAAGAACCTTAATGTGTCCCACATATTAACACCAGTATATAGATCGAAACTCAAAGTTTTACTTTTTGCATCGTAATTGTCATACAAGAACAAAGCTCTGATCAAATAGTAGTTCTTGCCCTAATATGTTGGCTCTGATACCAATTGTTAGAACAATCCATATTAGAAACATAGAACACATAAATTGATTTACATGCCTGTATTTGTCATCACGAAAGTACGAAAAGATGACGATGAAAGATTGGGGCTAGGGCTTCCTCTCCTTGCTCTCTTCCTTTATCACGGTTATATTGATGGAAAATAACGTGTGTATCTATCTTAAGAGAGGAGAGGGGACTTAACCCTTAGTTATATAGAAACTCAATTGGGCCTTTACATCACAGGCCCATCAAACCCAAAACAGGTTTTACTAATCGGGTCATAAACGTCCATATCCCATATAATTATGGTACTCTCCGCATATCCATTTAAGCTATGTTTTTAAACCCTCTTTTATAAAACAAAATAAAAGTAAGTGAGCCCAAAATCTCACATCAATTACATGGATATGTGATTATCCTTTTATTCAACTACGCACAGAGATTATCTTTGAAGTTCTTTCACATTGATGATTAATTTTGCTCTTTTTACATCTGTTCAGAAGTTTGTGTACGTAGATTGCTCATTTCAATGGAGCTATGAAAAATAATATTGAGTTCTCTGTATGGGCACTTCAGATGGATTGCTTGCTTGGAATGTTTTGGATTTTGGATTTGGTCTTCTAATGGTTTTTTTTTTTTTTTTTTTTGTACTTTTCTTGGGGGTATAGACCTTTGGGAGCTTTTTGTTTGCATGTTAGCTTTGTCCTTTGTAATCTATCATGTATTACCATGATTTTAATAAATTTTGTTTTGCTTATCAAAAAAAGAAAAGAAAAACCTACTTGATTTCATGGTTAAATCGGGAAGATAAAATCACAACTAGCACCAGATGCCTACTCTGATTCTCCATATGAGACTTAATAGGTGAGAAATTCCTATGTGATGTTATACCTATGTCTACAACTCAAATCATAGCTAGCACCAAATGCCTACTCTGATTCTCCACATGAGACTTAATAGGTGAGAAAGTCCTATGTGATGTTATACCTATATCTACAACTCAAATTATAGTAGGGCGACCTTGGATCAACGATAAAGATGGCACACATGAAATGCGAGCAAATGCATACACATTCAATCATCGAGGAAAGGTGATCACTTTAAGACCACGCCATTACGAAATCCCCCGACAACAATCACCACGAGAAGCACGAGCCAATTCGTCAGAGCCAAATTCCTCTCAGCCGGGGGGAATTGACGTACTTGAAACCCATTGGATTTCGAATCATATATGAAGCAAAAAATACCGAAACAAAAAAAAAATACTTACGTAATTGAAGAGATCAATCAAACTGTCTAGGATTGTTGTTACGGTTAGTATTACACATTTTCGGACTCCGGTAAATTGTTTCATGAACACACTTCGGCGATTGGGAATTCTAATTATAAGAATTGGAATCACAATACCACAACCCAAATGACTTTCTCTCTCTAGAACTTTAGCAATATATAGAACATGTATATTCTATGTATATCATCTCTCTTAATGTTAACACAACACTTACATATTTATACATATGGAAGTTTACACTTCCAATTCGTGGGTAACTGCCATGGCAATTTTATAATTCAAACACAAAAACTACTTTTAGTAGTTTGTGCATAATGTTGCAATTGCCACATGGGCCGGGCATACCCACATGGGTGCCCAAGACTCATTTTGCAACATCTCCCACTCACACATGTTGGGTATGACTAAGCAATTGTCAACTTTTCTATATTGCTAAATCTTGAGTTTCATTCATACAGAAAAATGGGTCGTGTGACCGCCGATACACCTATACTTGGGAGCTCCAAACTAGAAACCCACTAAGGGCCAGGATGGAGACATCAACCCCAATATATATATATATATATTTAATCATTGTGCATTGACATACCCCAGACTGATTTTGTAATACCCGTAATTTCTATTATTGACAATGTAATTTTCAGATATATGTTATTAATATTTTCTATATGTGTAAATGAGGTTTTGAGTATGGTTGACATTCCATGTGTGATCATGCATTTTATGGCATATATCCTTTAAAACAAAACAAAACAAAACAAAACATCTTTGTTTTAACAAACCCGAGCACTCGAGAAGCGCAAACAGTCGAGCAGTCGAGCAACGAGTGCTTGAGCTCAACGCGAGCGCTCAAGCTAAAAGATGTCAAATGACTATTTTTCCCCTGGGGTCCTAAAAATCTATAAATACATAGCCATTCTATACATTTGTTATGTTTACAAACTCTGTTTCCAGAGAGTGTTTCCTTAAAGAGAGATATATGTATCATACATGTAGATAAATATGCACGCAAGTATACTAGTCAGGTTTAGGTCACTTACCTAGCGGAATATAGCCCGACGAATCGCCGAACGGTGTTGTTACGAGCCCAATCAAGAACCACGAACCTGTTGCACCTACATCGCTTTTGTGTACTCCCTTGTGCTTCGCCTAGGTCGTAGAAGACGCTACTGGAGCAATCCCTATGATAGTCACGTGCTAAATCCCATGGCGCGATGGTGATGGCAAGAGAAAGAATCCGTGAGAGAGAGGATAGAGAGAGAGAGGTCGGTTGTATTTTGTGTGTTAGGGGCTGGTTGTATTTTGTGTGTTAGAGGCAACTCTAGATGTGTGCAATATACATATATATAGGCACACACCCTAGGTCTCCAAGGCCAAGGTGTTGGGTTTGTGCCCTCAAACCATTACTTTATGTATGAAACATTGACATTTTAATATATATGGATATCAGCTTTACATTTAGTTATGTATGTTTCTTTCATGAGATGATTGTTATCCTTAAGTATCGTAGTAAGTAATTTGTGTATGTATGAGATATATACAATTGAGATACGAATTACTATTCTTTGATACTTAGAACTTGTCACAGTGGATGATGAGATTGGATATCTCATCAGGTCTACACTGTAGCATGATTAACTACCATTGGATGGAGTGATGAATCTCAATCACTAGAGTGTAACTCTTAGTTAATGTGCTAGTGCTTATAATGCATTGACGGACTTGAGCTTTCCTATTGACACTCAAGACTGTCAATAGTCGATAGGAACACATAACTTGTATAAGGTACGTGTTCTCAATCTTGAGACGATTATGAACACAGACTGTGGATATGGCTGTTTTAACTTACCAATTAGTGAGGTCTATAGACGATCAACACATAGGTATCTTGGGTATGTCATGTCCATAGGGTTGTGAACATATATTGTTAAGATAGAATCTACCCTCTGATTCAGACTAAGCATTCCCTTGAGAATGTCACCAAGTTGATTACTGAGAGCTGCAGTCTTGTTGATAAGTAGTTGTCAACATGTTTGGTAATCATGAGAGGTGAATGGGACTCAAGGAATACAAGAAGTAATCATGATTCAGGTTGACAGTAACTGTTTATCCGACTACCTAAATATGATTACGAATGCTAACGGTAGAGGGACATTAGTACACCATACAGGTCTAGTTATCGCTTCGGATATGTTCTTTTGTATTGGAGTTCAGTTATCGTTTTATAGTGGAGTAAACGTTAACTGGCCTGTTAGTTAGTTTGCTGATCAAAGAGTTTGGTTATGGTAATTAACATACTGGTCTGAGCCAATAATAAAGAGCCCAGGAGGTCCCACTCTTAGCTCCACTAGGATGCTTGGAAAGGCACATGAGGGTCTTGTCAAGGCGGGTTCGATCGATTGAAGGTTTTTTGATCGATTGAAGTCTTGGCGTATTCGATCACTCGAAGGTGGTTCGATCGATCGAAGTCTCAATCGATCAAATCCACTTCGATTGCTTGAACAGTAGGTCGGTTCTGGGAATCTATAAATAGGGCAGCTGTGTCCAAAATTAAAAAGTTCATCATTTCGAACGTCAGAAGTTGCAGAAGCTGTTTTAGAGCTACCAAACCCTCCTTATCCTCTCCATTAGAGATTCCACCATCTATAGCCTATCCGAGAAGTGTTCGTAGGAGACATAAGAGTGAAGACAACCTAGTGGAGGCTGCCGTACCATCTTGGAGAAAGAAAATCAAAATTGGGTTCAAGACCTGAGGTATATTTCTTCTCCCCTCTTGTACGAATCTATAGAACTGACGAGTAGTAGATCCTGGGCTACCAATAAGTTTTTGAAACTTAAACCTTTCCACTGCGTGTTTTAAATTAAGTTAAACTTGTTTTTCCATCAATTGGTATCAGAGCCACGCTTGTTTTGGATCTATAGATGCGTTTTGGAACACTAGTTTTGATTTGCATGCTAATTTTAGGACTGTTTTTGAAACTGCATCGTGAGAGATCTATTTCTGTAGTGTTTACATAGCAGAATATAAATCTGTGATTGCATTGGATGCATGATGGATTCGATCAATCAAAGTAGTCTCGATCAAACGAACTTCGTCTGCTCTCAAGCAATCGAACTTGTTTCGATCGATCGAACTTTGTTTTTATTCGATCGATCGAATGGTGTGTTCGATCGATCGAGACAGATTTTTTGTCCAGGAGTTCTGTTTATAGTTTTAAGGGTTTTTAAATTATATATTTTAATTTAAAATTATTCTGTAAAAATTTTCAAATCAATATGTGAAATAGAATGTTCAAGCGATTGAACAGTGTTCAATCGATCGAAGGTTCGAGCGATCGAACAGCCTTCGATCGATCGAAGTGTGATAGAAAAATGAGATTTTATTTTAAGTTCTAATTCAGTACGTAAAGAGTTTATGTACTATGTGAATCAATTAGGGGTTCCAATAGATATATATATATTTATTTATTATATATGCGTGGATGTGCGTTCGACTAGCCCTTTTGCAGCTAGATTAGTCCACTATTTTCCATGGCACCAAGATCAAAGTTTAAATTTTGTATTAAGATGTTTTGTGATTGGTGGATGATTGTAAATTGTATTTATTTTTGGTTTGGTTTTGAGGCATGTGTAAAGGGCGCTGCGACTTTAATCCTACGAAAAGGAAAGTAGCACCGGTTTCCTTAGCCTTATTTATTTTCTTGTTGTTAATTTCTATTTCTAGATAAATTATAAGCTTCGTAAGAAGCATAGGAGCAATGTAATAGAATTAAAATATACATGAAGATGGAGGAGCAAGCCGTTGTCCATGAAGATGGAGCTGGAGGCAATCAAACCAAGGAGGAGGTTCTATGGAGATAGAGGCATGGGAGATAGATGCATCGTTTGGATGTTGTTTTATTTTTATTTTCATTTTTTTGTTTTATGTGCTTGGTTTATGATTGGCATTTGATTATATTGTTACTACTCACATGCACGTAAAACAAGTTTTCTAAAATAAAATTCAAAAACCATTTTCAATGCATTAGTAAACATTGGATGTTTATGGGTAATGTGTGGAAACAATTTTTTTCAAAAGCAAAATCCTTATTTGCCAAATCTTGTGGGAGAGGGTCTTATTAATAACACCCACCATCTTCCATTAACGGTTCATTGTAAGATGAGTAGTGCATTCTGTGTTATCTCGTCAGGGGTGATCATTCTATACGGAGGGTACACTACTCATTAGTTACTAGATATGAACTTCCTATGAATAGGATCAATCAGACGTGTTAGAGGGTGACCACCACACGGAGGAGCTACTTGAGACGATTGTGATTGGATCCTAGTTAATGGTACACACTAGCTGAGCTATAGATAAGGGATCCCACACGGGGCATTATTCAGAAACTTAGAGATTAAAAGGGATCGGGAGTTATAACTTGTTTTGCAAGAGTTGCATAGTGGACAAGTTATGATTAATCAAAAAATCGAACATTGACCACCACACGGAGGCTTTATTCTTTTGTTTCGATATTCCGGCAACTTTGTTTTAAAATAAGAGTTTTAAGGATTCTTTTATTTCAAACTGTCAAAATCTGATATCCATATTTATTTTGTCTTTTTGATTTTTACAGTAAATCATAATGTATGGATCTACATTTAGTCCACTTGCCACCATACTCACTCAAAATAAGTTAACTGGAAATAACTACACTGAATGGAAACGAAACCTTGACATCGTATTAACCGCGGAGGATCACATATATGTCCTCACTGCCCCATGCCCTGAAGAACCCGCGGTAAATGCTTTGACAGCTGCCAGAAGCAAGTTCGACAGATGGAAGAAGTCGAATGGAATGGCATGTTGCTACATTCTGGCCTCAATGGACGGTGTGTTGCAACACCAATTCCAATCAAACGATTCAGCCAGTGACATTATCACATCCCTAAAAAAGATGTTTGGAGAGCATGGCAGGCCTGCTAGATAGGTAGCTATGCAGAACATAATGAGTGCTAAGATGTCGGAAGGGACTTCAGTCAAAGAACATGTTTTAAAAATGATTAGTTATTTGAATGAGCTGGAGACCCTAGGTGCCAACATTGATGCACATACCCAAGTTGATATGATCCTCAACACGTTGTCGCCATCATTCGCTCAATTTAAACTAAACTATAATATGAATAAAATGGATTTTTCAATAAGCGAATTAATGAGTTCTTTACTAGCAGCGGAAGGGGTGATCAAACCTGGGGTCAACGTTCTGAACGTTGAGAAAAGTGCTTCTTCTTCCCGATCTATGCCGAAAGGAAAGAAAGGGAAGAAGAAAGCTGGCACTGGTGGTTCAAGTGTTGGACCGGTCCCTAAGATTGCAAAATATAAGGAAAAAGGTAAGGGCAAAGGGAAGGTGGGTGGCCAAGGCAAAGGAAAGTGTTTCCAATGCGGTAAGAAGGGCCACTGGAAGAGGAACTGTCCAGAATTCTTAGCTACAAGAGTTCAAGGTATGATTGAGTCACATGTGATTGAAGTAAGTTTTATTACGAATATTTCAATCACTTGGTGCATTGATTCTGGTGCGATTAAGCATATCTATAATTCGTTGCAGGGGATCAGATTAACCAGGAAATGCAGTGATGGGGAAATCGTGCTGACTCTAGGTTCTAGCGCAACCGTTTTTGCGGTTGCTATAGGAGTAGTAGTTTTAGAGTTTTTGGACAATAAGACAATAGTTTATCACATGTACTTTACGTCCCTTTGATGAGACATAATTTAATTTTAGTTTCAAATTTATCGAATAATGGTTATTTTTTCATTTTGGAACAGAAGTTGTTATTAAAAGAAATAGTTCTTTTATATGTTCTAGTGTTAAAATTAGCAGCTTATATGTGATTACTCCCAACATCTTTAAAGACTCTTGTATGGAACTTAATAACTCAATGGTAACAGTACCATTTAAAAAAAAAAGAACCTCATACTAATCCAACAAGGCTTTGGCATATGAGGCTTGGGCATATCAATCTAAATAGGATTGGCAGACTAGTCAAAGAAGGCGTCTTAGGCGATTTAGTTCTCGAACCAATGGAAGTCTGTGAGTCTTGTTTAGAGGGTAAGATGACCAAAAGGCCATTTTCCGCAAAGGGCAATAGGACCAATGCATTGTTGGAATTAGTTCATACTGATGTGTGTGGACCAATAAATATTAGAGCAAGGGTTGGTTATGAGTATTTCATAACATTTACTGATGACCACTCAAGGTATGGATATGTGTACCTACTGCAGCACAAGTCTGAAGCCTTTGAAAAGTTCAAAGAGTTTAGGGCTGAACTGGAGAAGCAATTGGGCACACATATCAAGGCCATTCAATCTGATCGAGGTGGTGAGTACCTCTCTAATGAGTTTATTGATCACCTCGTACAGAATGGGATTCTGTCACAGTTGACTGCACCTGGTACGCCTCAGCAGAACGGTGTAGCGGAGAGAAGGAACCGGACTCTTTTAGACATGACTAGGTCAATGATGAGTTATTCGGAGTTACCTTTATTTCTTTGGGGTATGCTTTGGAAACTGCTGCATATGTACTAAATCTAGTACCAAGCAAATCTGTTCCCAAAACACCACGAGAGATGTGGATTGGGTGCAAGCCTTCTTTGCAACATCTCCGGATATGGGGGTGTCCGGCACATGTGCTGAAAGGAAAGATGAGCAAGTTGGATTCTAGATCAGAAGTATGCTATTTTGTAGGGTATCCAAAGGGTACTTATGGATGGTATTTTTATGATTCAAGAGAACAGATTTAGACACCCCATTTTGTCGGCTATCAGATTTAGGAGACCCATACCTTGGTAGTTCACAATGATCGAAAAGACTCAAAAAGGACTCCTGGAAGTTAGTTCTATCTCTCAAAATGCTTAGAATGACCAAAATACCCCTGAAAGCCCAAATGCTCCCGGATTCAGACCAAATGTTCTAGAAACATGGTACATCATAATAAAAACAATAAAATGAGTTCTAAAGCAGGACCGGATGAAATCGTCTGCTCCCAGAGACCCCCCGGAAGTCCCGGAAGTTCCCAGAAAGTCCCCATTGACCGGTTTGACCAAGTTTGACCAAGGTTTGACCGAAATTGTCCAAATTTGTCGAAAAGTTTCGGAATCATTCTAGATCATATGGAAAGTATTAAAATGAGTTTTAAAAGAAAATCTAACAAAAACGTCAGCTCTTGGGAGCTCCTAGAGGTTTCTAGAACTTCCCGGGAATACCAAGTTTGACCAGTTTGACCAAAAGTTGACTTTAAAACCAGAGCACCGTATCATTTTTAAAATATTTTTTATAGATACTAGAGGTCAATAGCTTTCCAACGGTATGTCGCACATAATTTTTGGATTTAAAACGAATTTATTATGAATTTCTGAAGGTGAAAAAGGCGATCAAATCGGCTTTTATCGTGAATACCACAAAACTTTTCAAAATGACCTATCTCCAAACTATTTTTTTGATGTAAAGTAGACTACATTACCTTTCCAACGATATATCACAACCTCAATTTGGAGTTCATATGCATTTTCTGTGAATTTCGGAAGAAATAGGACCTTTTCGTGAATACCGAAACCTCTGGGGGCCTAAAAAGGATCCGGACGAATGAGGAGCAGTGCCGCCGCAACACTTGCCCACTGCCACCGCGGCACAGGCCAGAATGGTCCACTTTTGTAATTTCTTTTGGGGGTTCATTTTGATTAATTGGAAACCAAAACGACGTAGTTCTATGTTCACAGATGTTTGGGACCAATGTGAGTACTTCTAAAACCCCCAAAATCACCCCAAATTGGCCTATATAAACCCCCCTTGACTTCTCATTTTGGGGGTGTCAAATGCAAGCTTTGAAAAGTTTTAGAGAGAAAGTTGTAGAGATAAGGTTAGAATAGAGAGAAAAGAAGCTTCCTTATTTGATTTTCAAACAAGAAAGTGAGTTTTAAACTTTGTTTTTACTTCATTACTTCTATTTACTTCACATTCAATACACCCAACTATCATTCTAGTGGGTATTTATGAGAGAGAAAGCTACTTCCATGTCCAAAGTCACCATACATGAGAGAAACATCAAGCTATAAGTCCAAGATCATCATGAATATGATCTATTAATTGCTATCTATTTGCTTGTTTATATTTATTCATCTTCTCTTACCTCATTTTCTTTGTTTTCTTTATTTACTTACTAGTCTATCATCATCTAGATGATGACATGAAGTTTGAGGTGAGTGAATCCTTATGGATAGTAGCTCTTGACCTCAAAACATGTTTGATAGATGATGATTTCACTTCAATACATTCCTATGTATTCATGAAGTTGTCTTCAAAATGGAAATAATACTTTCCAATAATCTTGGAGGTTCTTGATGTGAGTCAAATGTTGACATTTTAGGTGGTTATAATCTTCATTAAGTATTGAAAATATGTTTTCAAAACCCCCATTTCAAAACCCCCTCTTAAACCACTCATTTTGATTTCAAGAAATAAACCTTGTTTTCTCAAAACCTTCAAAATAGTGAGTCATTTAACTTCAAAGAATTATTTTGAGTTCAATACTCAATATATGAATGCAAGACCACTTGGAAAGTCTATCTAACTCATTATAGAACACCTACGATTTTTGGATTGACTTGGAAGCACTTGAACGGGGTCCATTTTTGTCCAAACATTCCTTCCAAACATTCTGCCTCTGTTGTCACGGCAGCTAGGTTGACTTTCAACTTGTTTTTACAGAAAACGTTTCCACAAAGAGTGGTCCCAACCTATTTTTCCCTTGAACTTAAATGTCTTAGGGAAATTTTTGAATACCTCTAGATCTTTTGTTTTCATTTTCTAAGATTTTCTAACATTTCAGTCGACAGTATGGACTCTGTTTCTGAATAACCTCTATTGTTTACATGATTTCTCTCAATCTGTGATAGTTATTAAAGATTGGTTTTTTGGGTTGTGTTCTAGACACAATAAGGAAGATCTCCATAAAAACTCATGTATTGAAAACATTCCTAACCCCTTTTTTTTAATTTCCAAAATATCATGTTACTGTTCAGTCCACTATTCACAGCAAGCATACTTTTACTTCCATCCTTTGATTTGATGCTTACATGCATTCCAAATTAGCTCATGTCTTAAGGAAGTAGTTCATAATACATTTGTATATATCCCATGATGATTTCCTTCATTCATTCATTCATACACATTCTAGACTTCTAAGTCATTCTAGGAATCCATGAACACAAAACACACTACAACCTTGGCACATTCTAGATACATACATTGCATCCATGCAAAGATTTGGGGCTTTTGTGACTCCTAATCTAAGAAGATTATAAGGAATGAACTTGATCATACGTTCATGTTTCCCCTCGATCTAATCGCCCTTTCTCATCCATCTCGGGGATTGAGAGGTCTTTTTTTCTCAAAGATTAGCATGCATCATTCTAGCTTGCTAAGCATACTTTATTCATGTTTGATTATTTGTTTCAAGAACAATTCATGTCCCCTTTAGATTAGGAAAACTTTATTACTTTATATATGATTAGACAATTTTTCCTAGGTTTGTTTGTGTGATCTTTCAATTTGCATTGTGTGATACTTGGCTTAGATCTTACGAACAATATCTTATCTTTTGATCTTTCATTTCAAAATTCTTGTGTGATGTAATATACTATCATAGTATTAATTTTCGAACCATATAAGATGATTATTTGGATGCTAATTGAGGCCCGTCGAGAGACGGGGCGAGTTGAGGGTGTTTTAGTCGTGACAAAGGCTCCTTCCTCCCTCATACCAAAACCCTGAACCGAGTTATTTGGTTATGAAGGGCCGGTGCCCTTTATCCATTTGAGTGAGTCAAATTATGTTTCTTGGTTCCTTAAAGACCAAGTGGCGACTCTGTATCTGTTTTCAAAAGGCCTTTTCTTTTCCTTTTCAAAACGATTTCAAACAAGCAAGAGGTGGAATTCCGCGTGTCCACAATCTAGCGACTCTGCTGGGGATAATTTTATTTTCAAAACAAAATAATACAGAGGTTTGACTCATAAGAAGCATCCTTAAAATCATCTTTTTACTGTGTTTGGTTCACCGCATTGCACTTCTGTCTTTCCCCTCCGACTGTGTCTGAAACGCGACACTGACATTGTTCAGGTCTTGCTGTGCCAGGGCATAAGTCACCGTACTGTCCCTGACGGTATATTGGAACTCTCGTCGACGGACCCTCTCTGACTAAACCCAGCCTTTGCATATAGATTCCTATAGAACCTTTCATACGACTGTTAATTTATCTTTTCAGATAGGACAATATGATATAACTGCTGTATACCCTGACAGGATTACCTGCGCGATGTAGTCGCTTATGTGGCATGAGGCAAGAACCTCTTTCTTATGATTCCCAAGGCAATCACTCACATGTGATCGCATTGAGTTGACCTGCGTAGGCACCATGACAAGGATGTCTACTCCATGCTCACAAAGATATACACTTCAAGCCTTGTTTGTCGGTCCTAAGACATAGGAGTATTAAAACCTGCTAGACAGTATGATCACCATCATCACATGCTCCCGCCATATCAACCAGTTTCTCCCAGAAACTATGTCCAGATATCCCAAATATAACTGCATTAACCAGTTTTTCCCAAAAAATCTGTCCAGATATCCTAGATATAACCGCATTAACCCGTTTCTCCCAATCGATTGTGACTTTTCCCAATCAATTGCCATCATTTAGATCCCAATCGATTGATATTTTATCCAATCGATTGCCATCTTTGATATCCCAATCGATTGCCAATATTAGCAATTGAGTGGCATATGATCCAATCGATTGGACCTTTTGCCAATCAATTGTTACTATTTTTATACCAATCGATTGATCCCCTGTCCCAATTGATTGGCAGTTACAGAATGTTGATATTCTTGTTTAGTTTATATTATAATTGTTTAGTTGTTTATTCACTGTTCAATACTCCCAGTATGCTATATTATTGTAATACCAATGTGATAATGAGTTGATACGTTATAGGATCGTAGTAACGATGAGATTGATAGATAATGGTTGTGACATTAGATAACGTAATAATTGTGAATACTTTGGAGTTATCATTCATTTCATTCAGAGTAGTCAGTCCACATTGGGATTGTCATGTATCGATGTTAGAGTTGAACTTAAGTAGGTTTGTTAGGATTCGGGAATCTTACGTGGGCAGGCCTTGGTCGATCATATGTTCTTAAAAGCGGTAGACAGACGAAGGTGTCTATGACTTGCGGTGAACCAGACCAATAGCCCTAAGATAGCCAGATGATATAATCATATGTTCTTAAAAGTGGTAAACAGATGAAAGTGTCTACAACTGCGGTGGACCGTGATCACTGGTAGACTTTGCTAACTCGTGGTATAGAATGATGTGCTATTGCTTAAAGCGTTATATCCCTGTAGTACAGTGAACTATGCATATGTTCTTAAAAGCTAGGGATGGACTGACGTGGTATCTATGACTGTAGTGGACTGTGCATATGTTCTTAAAAGTGGTGGACAGAGCAATGGTGTATCCTTAAGAGTGAACTACTATCGAGTCTGTTCTTTTATCATAATGTATTGTTGGTCTTAAAGTGAGTAAGACGTTAATAATAGGATCATCAGACTTATTAAAGGAGTTACCCTCACTGAATTTTATGGTGTTTCACTAGTAATAACTTCAATAGTTGATACCCTGTTAGTATCTAAGTTACTCAGGTTTCATTAAGCTGACGACGTTTATGCCGCTGGACACTTCTATGTTCCAATGCACCTTGGTCATGACTATACAAGTGAAGGACCTATAGGTGAGGACTACTATGCCAATGACGATGTTCCTACAGAGGACTACCCTGAAAGAGGTCAGTCAGAAGAGGACTACTACGCTGAGGACTACCTCTAAGCCAACTGAAGATTAGGCTAGACTGTAGTTTAATTATCCTTACTACTCCAGACCTTTTGTAATCAGGCATATGTTGCCTTGACAATTGTACTTCCGCTGTGTTTTATTTGATTCGAGACTCTGATGTGTAATAGTTAGTAACCTCTTTTTGACATTAAGTTATGTTTTAACCAGAGCCTAGATTTCATCCTTGTTATCTCTTTTACTTATTGTTGCTTAGAACTACGTGGTGTGGACAATCATGTGACTTCACCAGTTGCTGCCTTTGGACACAAAAAGGAAATTTTTTTTCTCTATTTTTGCCGTTCCGGGGCGTGACAGGATTTTGGTATTAGAGCCGGGTTTTTTACCTTTTCGCTCATAGGTTATTCCACACCATCTGGTCCTAGAACCTTGAGATTCTATAGATGAGCATTATGATTAGTTCTGACTTAAGGTAGTCTTTTTTCAGGTAGCATGGCACCACCGCTGTTTGTTCTGGATGAGTTTGGAGGACACTATGTGTATGAGGGCAGTATTGCGCCGACAGATCCACAATACTATGCCTGGAAGGTTAGGTAGAGAGACCTCACCGAGACAGTGCAAGACATGCAAATTGAGCAGCAGAGATTTGGGACCCAGGACCCGGAGGTGATATGTTACGAGATGATCTACCGTAAGGAGACCTTCAAACTCATTGAGGAGGATTCACTGCAGATGTTACGAGACCGGTTCTCTTATCAGGTTCTACTTTCAGAGGTTAGAGCAGCACCTCCACCTCTCCTGACAGAGCCACCACCCCAGACACCTCCACCCCTACCAGAGGAGGACATGGTTGATGCACCCTTAGCAGACGAGGACCCGGAGGACTATGATTCAGACAAAGGTGGCGATGATGACGATGATGAGCCAGGGGATGATGATGAGGAGATGGGGGATGAGGAGGATGAGGACATCGATAATGAGGAGCCAGAGTATGATCCAGAGGAGGACCCCGAGGACCCCGAGGACCTAGCTGGTATTGATGTGCCGGTTGGCGTAGATATTGTAGTAGCAGAGGGTTATTTGATAGAGGATGAGGCTATAGCAGATGATGATGCAGGTGATGATGCTGTGGTACCAGCCTTACCAGGCGGCGTGATAGCAAAGCTGGCAGTAGAATGGGCTATAGAGATGGCTACACACCCCCATGGATTTGAGATGGGAGCAGCAGAGTTGGCACATGCTATGGCAGAGGCCGAGGCACTTGCAGCTGCATTCGACGCAGCCCAGGCTGACATGGCTGCCGATGTAGGAGACTTGGGAGCTGTTGTGAAGCATGATGGACCTGAGTTAACTGAGGATGATTTGATGGAGGGTGAGGACATGATGGATGATGATGATATGGATGAGGACGATGTGTTGTCTGGATCTGATGTGTACAACTTTTGAGTCCAGTACCTTTAGGACTTAGACTCTTGCTTTTGACCTCAGGACATGTTATCCACTTACTTTTGACACTTACAATCACAGCTATTAACCATAGCCTTTTTTGTATAAGTAGCCACCAGTGGTGGTTTTGTTTATATCTCTTTTGCTAGATCTTGTATATGATCAGGTACTATACGGTACATATATGATCTATTGTGTACTCCACTGTACATCTTTTGGATATATATATATATGTGTGTGTGGTAGATTGTTTCTTTTGATTATTTCTGTTATCATTTCATTACCTATATTATGTTGTGATTTAGATTTGCGCTATGCTTCTCGTTGTTTTAATTGTGGTTGTTTCCCCGAGAAGATTGTTATCTAACCATTAGATCCTTCATAGGTACACCTCACACGGATCACTATGGCTGGACCCACAAGATATCAAGCGTGACTGGGAGCACCCATTCCTAAGGGCATGGACCCGACCAGAGTCTTCGAAGCATTCATGCAACGGATGGAGCACGTTGGAGATACCTATAATCATGCCATCATTAACAATGCAACAACCACGTTGTTCCTCCGAGGCAGACAGGTGATAATTTATTAGAACGATTTTGTGGCTTGCAACCTGAGAAGTTCGACGGCATGGTAGAATCGTGGAAAGTCAAGCAATGGATACGAGAGTTGGAGCTAATCTTCGAAGCCCTGGAATGCAGCGAGCTTGACAAGAGACATCTAGCTGTGTTTCAACTGACTTACTCCATCACAGACTGGTGGGAGGCTGAGAGAGCCACAATTGGGATCGACGCTATAAGGAGAATTCCTTGGGAAACATTTAAGACTTGATTTTTTGAGAAGTATTTCCCCGAGGACGAAAGAGACCAACAAGTGAGGAATTTCCTGAGTCTAACTCAAGAGAACTGGACTGTCAGGGAGTATACCACACAATTCGAGAGACTTTTCTATTTCACTCCACACATGATAGATACCCCCGCTCAAGCGATTCCACTAAGGACTTAACCCACACCTCTGATACATGATGATAGGCCATCCGGGCCAGTCATTTGAAAGGATTGTCCGTCTTGCTTCAAGTTTAGAAAATGATGCTTATCTTATGCAAGGACCACAAGCGAATCGACCTCCATCCAGGACCTTCCAACCGAGGAACTTTTCAGCATAGTCATCAAGGAGCAATTAGGGATGGAAACCCCAGATTAACAACTATCAGGGAACCAAGCGAACTTGGTATGGTACAAGGAAGCCCCAAGCTAACTTTCCTCGACAGCAGAACCGACAGCAAGGACTACCTCAGGCACAGCCCACCGCCTAACGGCAGAACACTGATGGATGTTTCAACTATAGAGCGCCCAGACATATTGTAAGGTATTGCACAGCTCCCAAGACTAACTGCTGTAATGACATCATCTGTCGTAACTATAACAAGCCTGGTCACATGAGCAACGATTGTCGAGCACCTTGTGGAGGCTACTATGGAGCGCCTGCTCAAGGACAACAAGGACAGGTTAGGGTGAATGCCATCATTCTTGGCAATGCAGGATACGAGGCTGAGGAACAACAGAACTTGAAAGGTACACTCATTTTATTTCACCGTCAAGTTAGGGCTTTGTTTGATACCAGTGTTGCCCGTTATTTCATAACTATTAAGATTATGCGTGACTTGGGTTTGGTACCCATAGCACTTGAACCGACCCTTAGTGTCGTTTTACCTTTGGGAGTAACTGTTTAGCTGGGTAAGACATTCAAGACTTGTCCCTTAGCCCTAAATAAGTCGGTTCTGGAGAAGAAGATGGCAGATCTGAGGACACGGTAGGCGGAGGCGGAGCAGCAGAGTCCAATAGAGTCTCTGGATGTGGACGACAAAAATAAACTTGCAAATCAAGCCGAGGCAAGCGTGTGGAAGCATCATGAGTAGGTGGTGTAGTAGTTAGGATAGGAGAGACAGGAAGAGGAACAGGAAGCATAAAATTCGGATCAGTAGCTGAGTGGGACTCTGAATTAAAGGGTTTAGACTCGAAGAATGTAACATCAGCAGAGACAAAGTATCAATGAAGGGAAGGACTATAACAACGGTACCCTTTTTGAGTCCTAGAGTATCCTAAGAAAATACACCGAATGGCTCGTGGGTCTAATTTGTCAATACCAGAAGCTAGCTAATGAACGAAGCAAACACACCCAAAAATACGAGGAACAATCGAGAAGGATGACTCATCAGGGAACAAACTGAAGTGTGGTGTGCAGCCATTGAGAATAGAAGACGGCATACGATTAATCAAATAACAAGCAGTGTGGATAGCATCCCCCCAAAAAAAAATTTAGAACACATATTTCAAATAATAGGGTGCGTGTGACTTCTAATAGGTGCTTGTTTTTCCTCTCGGCAACACCATTTTGTTGTAGTGTGTGTACACAAGAAGATTGATGAATCATGCCAGAATGTGTCATAAAAGTACTAAAAGGGTTAGAATAATATTCCTTTGCATTATCACTTCGAAGAACGCGAATTGGCACACCAAATTGAGTTTTAATTCTAGCACAAAAAGCACAAAAAATAGAAAATAACTCGGAACGATTTTTCATTAAATATAGCCAAGTTACTCTTGAATAATCACCCACAAAAGTAACAAAATACCGATACCCCTTTTAGGAGGTTATACGATGAGGACCCCATACATCAGAATGCACTAATTAAAAAGGACTAGACGCTCTTTTATTGACCCGGGGAGCAAATTGAACACGGTAATGCTTCTCTAACTGACACGACTCACACTCTAAAGACTATAAAGAACTTAAACTAGGAACTAAGAGCTTCAAATTAGCCAATGAAGGGCGACTGAGGCGGCAGTGGATCTGATGAGGTGAAACGGTAGCAGGACAGACAGTGGGTGAAGGAGCAGGGACAGGATCACCATCAAAGTAATAGAGGCCATTGAACTCATGTCCGACGCCAATCGTCTTCCGAGTCATCAAATCCTAAATAAGAACAGAATCAGGAGAAAAAGAGACAGTAGTAAAGATCCTTAGTCAACTAACCAACATACATTAAATTAAAGGACGAACGAGGTATGTACAAAATAGAAGACAAAGATATAGACGAAGAGGGTTGAGCCGTCCCGATTCCTTCAACAGGAGTCGAGGACCCATCCGCAAAAGTGATTGGGGGAAGAGACGATGACAGCCGGATAGATGTAAAAAGACTAGATATACCTATCAAATGATTACTAGCGCTAGAATCAATTACCCATGGGGAAGAACCTGAAGCAATGAAAGCAGTATGTGTACCTCCATACTGAGCTAAAGAAGCAGATGAGGTGGATGCCTGGTGTACTGCCTGATACTGAAGCAACTGAGAGTATTCCTCATGAGGAACAGAAATGGTATCCATAGGAGTAGTAATAGGAGAGTACCCAAAATCAGAGATGGCAACATTCGCAACCTAGGAGGGGACGACCATGGAGCTGCCAGCATGTGTCTCTGCTATGCCCATCCCAAAAACGATAAGTGCACTGGAGAGTTTGGCCTCTACCACGGCCAGGACGACCACCCCGAAATCCCTCTCCACGTCTTCCACGGTTAGGACCACTACCTTTACCAGGAGCTGGTGCAGTCTGAGTAATAATGGCGGAGCGATCAACAAACGAAGGGGATGGAGGTGGGTCCCGAGGGGTGCTCCATAGAACACGCTGATATGTCTCGGCAAAAGTAGGAAGATTATCACTCCCAAGAATTTGAGACCGAATAGCCTCATATTCAGGTTTGAGACCGGCAAGAAACTTCATAACCAACATTTGTTCCCTCTGTTTCTGTAGATCCTGAACACTGGTGATAGGGGGCATAACAGTATTCAACTCTTCGTGTAACCGTTTCATAGCAGCAAAATAATCAGTAACATACAAATCATTTTGCTCGAGCTTGAAATACTGGGACAAGTCATACATCCATGTTAAGTTACTAGAGTAAAGAAGGTGGGGATACTCCCAAAGTGCCTTAACAGAGCCCAAGTGATTGCATTAATCGACAACATCGGGTTTCATGGAATTCCAGATAAGAGTCATAAGTTGAGCATCCCTTAGCGGCTTTTTCATCGGCGGTAGGTGGAGTCTCAGTAAGATGGGTATCGTGGCTTAAGCCCATAAGGGACATGGTAATAGCATTGGACCATTAAAGGAAGTTGTTACCATTCAACTTACGATTAGTGAGTTGGGTAATGGTTTTGGAATCCATAGTTGTTGAAAAATAATGAACAATAGCCGTGAATAGTGACTGTGAATGGTAGCCGATGAACAGTGACGGTGAATAGTAGTCGATGAACAGTGACTATGAATAGTACCGATGAACAGTGATCGTGAATAGTAACCGATGAACAGTGATAGTGATTATGGCTGCTAGGGTTAGGGTTAATGTTTAAGAAGAAATAAAATCAAATTTTCAAACAGATTTGACAATCCGAACTTCTTGATTCACGAAGAAGGCGAAAAAACAAAGATAATGGGCAATCCCAGAGGCGGGAGGCTCTGATACCATGTAAAGATGAAAAGTATGATGGGAATATCTCTTTTGGTATATTCAACATAACATGAGAGAATACAATGAGCCTTTATATAGGCTTGATCTAACCTAGACTGTTTACTCTTTAACAGATGTGGGACAGCCACATATATACATATACTATATTTATACATATACCCTTTAATAGATTTTTAGTTGTAGAATCTCCCTCTTACATACATATGCACATACTAACACATGGCTTTTCATTGGAATGGTGCATTTGATTGCTAATGTAAATCTTCATTCATACTTATTACTTTGGAGTTTGGATTGAATCAAATCCCATGGATGATGTGATTACTTTCATGGTTTATAGTTCTTTTGGTTAATAATAATGGTGCATAGGTTAGAAATTATTCTGTACTCTTTATCAGTGCTTACAGTTTCGAATTTATCATCAAGTCTTTGTGGGTTCCAGCAGTTACGCTGAACTCTATTGGCTTTGATTTGATAAGTGAAGACTCTATGGTTTGACTCATTATAGGAACTTAAATTTTCATTCACGTTAATTGTTTATGTAAAAGCCGTCAATTACTCCGAAAGCTTAAGTTGTTAGAGAATGGCCCAACATGTATACTAAGCGTCAACACACTCCCTCACGTGTGGCCATGTCTAGCATGTGGAGAGACAACAAAATAAACAAATCAAACTCCATGATAATAGAGACAAATAACAAATTACAAAAATGCACACCAGAACGGGGGACGGAGACTTGAACTCAACCCACAAACAATGTACTACCAATAGATCCAAAAGCTTAAGTTGTTAGAGAATTGGCCCAACCTATATATCAAGCTTCAACAATTGAGATATTCATCAGAATTATTTTAGGAACTCATTTTTTCCCAGTATTAATGACCATGATGTTTGCAATTAATGTAGCCATGCCTTATGTCTAAACATTAGTTGAAATTGGTGTTTTTGCTTCAAGTTGGGATAGGAAGCCCTAGACCAAAAAGATATATGAAAATATAAATGATGAAGGTCATTGCTATCTTTAGATCATGGAGTTGCTTATAAGTTGCAACTTTACCTAAAATGCCTTCTCATTTCTGTTGTAAATTGTAATGCTCAGTTCAATATATCTATATCTATATCTATGTATATATGTATATATCATTACTTTGTAATGTGCACAGTATTGCTGGAAAGCCAAATTTGGACAAGGCATACCAAGAGCCAGCTTTGAGAGCTCTTAAAGATAGACTCATGACCAAGAATGTGGTATGTATACTTGTCTGCTTCTTCTATGCATGAGCAATTATATATATATATATATATTTATATATTTTTTATTATCAATCTACCAAGCCTGCTTATGGGTATTTGATGGTTTGGCACTCCCAGGCTGAGGAGATAGCTGAAAAACTTTGTAAATCAGCAGCAGCTAGTCTTGAAGCTAAAAAGCTTTCCTCCTTTACAAGGATATCATCTACAGTGAAGGTGTGTGGGCTTGCTCTTTGTCTTTTCTTCTGCCCACCTGTACTTTTCCTTCGTATTTTCTAGGCTCTGTTTGCTTTGCGGATTTAGAGAAGGAAAATAAAAGGGAAAGGAAACCAAGACGGAAAATTTGTTCCTCTTGGTTTTTCCCTGCTTAAAATAACATTAAATATTAAAAACTTTCAAAAGATAATTGTAACTTGAGAAAAAGGGAAGGGAAGTGAGACACAAAGTTCAATTTTCTTAAAATTATTCTCTTCATAACTTTGTGTCTTTCCTATTTTCCCCACTCTTTTCCTTATTAGCCGAACAAAGAATAGTGTTTTCCTTTCCTTTCCCTCACTATATCCATGAACCAAACAAAGCTCTAGGTATACAATTATAAGAAAGCAGTAGTTTGAATGACTTGGTGAGTGCAGGCAGCAATGGAAGAGGCTCTTCTTCGCATTCTAACTCCTAGACGCTCCAATGACATATTGAGAGATGTTCATGCTGCCAAGGAACAAAGGAAACCATATGCGGTGGTTTTTGTTGGAGTTAATGGAGTTGGAAAATCTACCAATCTTGCTAAGGTGAAGCCTATCTTATGAGAGTTCATTTTGCAGAAATGTATGCATAAAGGCCAATCTTTTCATTTTACTGTCTCTTCTCAACTGTTAATATGCAGGTTGCTTATTAGCTACAGAAGCATAATATAAATGTCATGATGGCTGCATGCGATACGTTCTACTCCGGAGCCGTTGAGCAATTGCGAACTCATGCACGTAGACACGGGGTATAATTATAAGAGTTTTTCTTTCGTTTATTTATTTATGGGGGGTGGGTAGGTAATGGAAACCGAACATGTGTCCTTTGGACACGTGGAAACTAGAGCAAACTCCTGGTTTTTGACCCCACCCCCAATGACTGCATATCCTTTATGCTTTGTTTAGTGAGGGGATGGAAAAGTGGAAGGAAGGGAAGAGAGAGGCATGGAAGAGGTACCCCAAGGGAAAGGAAGGGGCTCTTCCTTTTGTTTGGTTGAATAAAAAGGAAAGGATGAAGGAAGGAATGGAGTATTATGTATTTTAACTAATAAGTCGTCTATAATAAAAGAATGATTTCTTTGTTAAAGGACAAAAAAAGTCCAAAAAAAGACTAAAAGGAGAGGAGCTTCTTCTCTCTCCAATCCCTCCGCTTCTAGAGGGATGAGAAATGGTATGCCAGGTGGGATGTCTCTTCCCTTCTCTATCCCCTCCCCTCCCCTCTTCCACTCTACCAACAAGGTATTTCTCCTCTTCCCCCCTCCCCACCCCACCCCACCCCACCCCACCCCACCCTTCCCTTCCCTTCCCTTCCCGCCCTCTCTCTTGTGTTCATATCAAATTTCTGGATTATGACTCTTTATGTTGGCATTCAAAAATGCTAAATTTCTGGATTATATGACTCATCGTAGTGCCTATTCAACTACACTCGGGTTGATAAGAAAGTAATACATCACAGGGATGTTGGGCCTCTTCTCTGGGGCAGTGATGCCACCCAAAAAGAAGCTAGTAGACACTATAATTGATACAACCTAACAAAAATAAGAATTTATGATTTATACAACTTTGGAAGTGGTAATTGACTTGTAATTGGCCTTGTCAGATCCCTATATTTAAGAAGGGGTATGAGAAAGATCCGGCAATTGTAGCCAAGGAAGCAATTCAAGAGGCCAGTCGAAATGGTTCTGATGTGGTTCTTGTTGATACTGCTGGTCGAATGCAGGTAATTTTGTGATTTATAATGCAAATAACTTCATATTAAATGTATCTGGTTAGTTGATTCATTTTTATTAAATTCATGATATTGCAATGAATAAATGATCTTACATAAAGTGTCCTCTATATTTTACAGGATAATGAGCCATTAATGAGGGCTCTATCGAAGCTCGTCTACCTTAACAATCCTGATCTGGTCCTGTTTGTTGGTGAGGCGTTAGTTGGGAATGATGCTGTGGATCAGCTATCAAAGTTTAATCAGGTTCAGCTTTCTATATTTAGGCTTTTCACCTTTTAGTTCAAACATGTCCATTTCTCACCTTTTGGTTCTCTTGCAGAAATTAGCTGACCTTTCAACATCTCCTAATCCGAGATTGATTGATGGAATTCTGCTAACCAAGTTCGATACCATAGATGATAACGTAAACAATCTAATTACTCATTGAGTTTGTTATCTTGAACTTTTTTTTTTGAGCTGTCAGACTTGATTTTACGGTACTTTGGGGGCTGTTTTTGAATACTCGGAACTGATTTGTGGTTCTTTTGTGAATGGTTCTAAATATTCATTTATTTGGTAGACTCCTTTTAATTGCATAGGTGTCTGTGAGCAATCTACTTCATTCTGAAAGATTGTTCTTTGTCAAACCAAGAAGGTGCTGGTTTTTTCAACCGACAATAAAACCCACGTAGATAGTGAGACAACAATTTTGTTTGGGTAACTCAAGAACCCGTTAAGTGGTTCAAAATAAATTTGTGTAGCCTTATAGGTACAAATAATTACAGGAACTGTGTCTTTACTAAACCATCGTAACACTGGTTTTCATAAGAACAGATAGAAGTGAGACTAGACTTGAATCTAAAAATGTTCTCATCATTTCTAAACAGATCCTAGGATATAACGAGATTCTATTTTAAGCATTTCCTAATAGGCCCTTATATCTGATTTTTTGCTGGAATTGATCAATTTTGTGTAGGTCGGAGCAGCACTATCAATAGCATACATATCTGGATCACCAGTCATGTTTGTTGGTTGTGGGCAGTCGTACACAGACCTCAAGAAGCTCGATGTCAAGTCCATCGTCAAGACACTCCTCAAATGAACATATGCATTTCTTATCGAGTAATGACATATTTCCCAAATTTGAAACCCAAATTTGGATTCCAAATGTTGTATCAGTTGTATCACATTTTGTGGTATGTAGTACCACCAATCACTGCCACAGCATGTGGTACAACTGATTTGGGATCTAATTTTGGGATTCAAAATTTCGGACGCATATCATTACCTTTAATTTGCTCTCACCCTATCAGCTACATATCCAAGTATGCTTTGGACTCCTCTATGTCATGTTGTGCTATATATATATATACTAGTGAGGAGGTCTGCATGAATGGCACACAGTTTAAGTACCCGTGTATGCTTTTACAAGCTAATTTTAGTAGGTATATTTCTTAAGATTGGACCAAATGTGGATCATCAGCAGTAGATATTCAATTCTCTGATACAAACTTTAGTAAGCAGACAATTGTTGAGTTTATAAGTGTATACGGAAAAGAAATTGCAGGTTTTTAGGAGTAGATATGCCTCTCTTGCATGAGATGTTTCTTCAGCTGGATCTGTTTAAAGGGATAGAGCTGTTCTTGTTGTTTTTGTTTTTAATCCTGGTGCTCATGCTGTGATCTGATGTCTGCCGGTTTATAGATTGAGTTCATTGTGAAGCGACTGTAGGAAATCCGCTGGTCAGTTACCTGATTTCTGTGGATTTGTATCACATAATAATCATCTGTGGTAGTCTTTGCTCCTATTGCATGTAGCGATGAAAAACCTTCCTGATACAGTAGATGATGTATGTTGTTTAGTACATATTTTGGATAGAAGATAGTTGTGGTAATTTTATTCTTACCTCAGATGTGTCTTCGACAAGATCATTTGCTTTGATTGACAATAGCTTCTATGATGTTCTTTAAAAATGTACATATTTAGGCTCTACATGTGGTTGCCATTTATTTGGAAACAAAGAAATACTTGTATGTCAAGTTTTTAAATAAAAAAAAAAAGTTAAAAACTGCTGAAAAGTTAAGTAGCTGAACTTTTAGAATGAGAGATTTTATGGTTACTTTTGTTACCTTAAATTACTAATTAAATTCTAAAAAAAAATGGAATCTGCTCGATTTGTCGTGATTTTAAAGGAATCCCATAATATCATTACATTGTATGCGTGGAAATAAATTAGGTCAACTCAAATAACACCACCAAGCAGTAAAAGTTTCAATGATAGATGGGGCTCTCTCTCTTTTTTTTTTTTTTTTTTTTTTTTTTTTTTGCTGATGACAAAGCACCCACAGGCGCCACACACTCACACAGAGGGGGCCACAGACCCACAACCCAACTTTGCCCTAAGGGCAAACTCCCCGAAGGGACGACTCCAAGAGGAGTCGAACTCCCTCACTCCAAGAGGAGTGAGAGACCGGATACCAACTGGGCTACTAGGCCCTTGGTAGATGGGGCTCTCTCTTGTCATGTAGAGCAATATTCAGAGAGAAAAAACTAAAAGATAAGGGGCCAAATTCTGAATAATGAGAAGTCCTTGATCCCACGTGTAACACATATTGTGGTCGGGCCATACGGGCACCCACGTGTTATTGGACTGGGTCCAATAAGACCTGGCTTGGACACCAAGTTACGGGCTTTGGAGTCCCAAGCCTGTTGGGTTTTCGTTGTGCTTATATATGTGTGTGTGCATTACACATTGAAAACCTAAGGAGACATAAAATCTCAGCCTCTCTCTCTCTCCCCACGGTTTCTCTCTCTAGCCTATCACCACAAGGGCTTGGGATCTAGTGAGTGACTATCATGGGGATGGCTCAAGAAGCATCCTCTATGACCTAGGCGATGCATAAGAGAGTACACGGAGGCAACATGGAGCAGCAGTTCGTGGGTGAAGACACCGGGCTCGTAACAACACCGTTCGGCGATCCGTCGGGCTATTCCGCTAGGTAACGAACCTATACCCGACTCGTATGATTGTGTGCATATTTATCTACATTGGTATCATAGCCATATAGGTTGTTGATTCGCCGGTAGATCACCCGAATTGAATCTGCCATTAAAGCTTCAAGCAAGCTTTTATCAAAACTTTGAAAATTTGATTTTCAAGTGGGTCTAATACAAAACTCCAATAGGGGTTCGAATTTTTTATATAGTTGTGTCCCATATGGTCCCTAGAGTCCCCCCATAAAGTTTCGTGGACTGATTATCTCCGAAGAGAGAGAAAATCAAAACCCTATTTTTTGGGTCTATAAAATCAAGAAAATTTCAAAAACTTTAGGCAGTTTTTTCGGACTAATTCTTGATGTATTAGAATTTGTTTTTTAAACATATAATGAAAGTATGTTCCATAATCTTTCCAATGGTATAAAATACAAGTTTTTTGGATCAATAATGAGAGGTATATAAGCCCGCAAAGTCCCCATCGCGAGCATGGCCTTGCTGCTTTTTTATGTTTTTTTTAGAAGATGAACAGTAACTCAACATTGCCCACTCTCAAATGGTGCATGTGGCCCCACTCGTAGTATAGATCTGCTTGAAACACGTGGGTGGGACCACTTGTTTCTTGAAAAATTTATTAAAACAGTTTTGTTTTTTTTAAACAAAGGTTTTAATTACTTATAAAAAAAACAAACAGAAAATGACAATTTTTTTAATACTATATTCAGTGTTATGTATAATGTGTGGGATCCTAGGGCATGTTTTGGAAAATTATTGATATTTTAGAGCATAAATTATATGTTATGTACATATTTTTAATTGCTTAAAATATCCTAAACTAAATATTAATTTTGAATTAATATATAGTATTTTGTACACTATAAGGGACTCTGAGATAATTTTTGTGTAAATTATCATGTATTTATGGTATTTTAGAGCATATAATTAATGTTTATGGACGTTTATTTAATTGCTTAAAATAGCCAAAATACACTATTAATTTTTTGGTAAATTATCTCAATCATATTAATATTTTAGAGCATATAATTGTATGTTTTTGTACGCATATTAAATTGCTTAAAATATTTTTATTGATTGTTAGTTCAGAAAATTAACACAATGTATTTAGAACACTAGTGGTAGCTTGAGAAAATTATTTTAGTGGATTTTCTCGCTCTTTGGTACATATTTTAGAGCATATATATTGTGTTGAGTATGCAACATAAATTGCTTAAAATATAACCAATTAAAGTTGGTAATTCTTGAATTAAATGTCTAGTGTGTTTTTACACTGATTGGAGAATTAAGAAAATTTTATGAATTATCTCATTTTTTGTTTTGGTATTTTAGAGCATAAAATTTATGCTTATAGGCATTTATTTAATTGCTTAAAATAGCCAAAATAGATTATTAATTTTTGAAATTAATATGGGGTATTTGGAACACCATATTAGACAACTGAAAATCTTTGGAGAACAAATTCTTGAAAATTTTTGTATTTTTAGGAATTTTGTTGCTCATAGTTAATTTTGTTTAACTAAGATCAATTTATTATGTTAAATTGATTCAAAATGTTTTTGGGCTTTGGTGAAATTCCGGAAATTTTTATTTATAATGAAATTTTTTTTTCAATTAATTAAATTTTCCATAAGGTTTTAAATTAATTGTTAATATAAAGGGCCGTTAATAAATTGGTTTTAAATTATGTTTTAAGACCTAAAATTAGGTTAAAATTAATGAAAAATTCAGGATTTTTTCTTTACTTAGCTTATGGGAGCTATCCAGGCTGTGCAATAATCATTTTATTGCACATTTTTATTATTTTTAGAGGCTCATTGCATTGTTGGTCACGTTTAATTACTGTTGTTTGTGATTGGTTGACCCTATGACCTCTAATTCCTCCTCCTTAAGTGGAGTGACGGATGAGTCCATTCATTTTATAATAAGACCACAATAATTGACAGTTTATAGAGCTTGTGTCCTCACGATGTATGTTTAAGGCTGTTCTTGTATATGTTTATGAACAAAGCATCCCTATTTTTTATGGGCTATAAATGTAATGTGAGGACGAGGGTTTTATTTCTTGTATTGGAAAAGCCTACTTGTAAAGGGATGGTTTTCTTTGTTCATATATCATACACTTGAATTACCTTAGCATGAGCTTTCCGTTGTCAATTCGGACCCACGTAGGGGTCCTTGCGCACTTTTTGTTGTATGGTGCACTTTATATCTTGTGGATGATCTTAGATAGGTAATTGTACCATCTAATTGATGTTTGTTTAGAAAAATCAATTATAAAATATTTTTCTTGATTTACAAAATTAAGATTTGATTAATAAACAACAGCGAATTTTTTGGTTTTAAATTGTAGAAAGGGGAAAGCTCATTTGTAATTGGATTTTAAAACAAACCTTATGAAATGTGCAAATAATAATGTCAATCCCTTGCGCATATTCTCAAATATTATTCTTCAAATTTTTTTTTGGATTCACAAAAACAAATATTTTCCAAACCACACTTTGTCGATCTTTATAAAAGTAACAAGTTTAAAAGGGACTAATTTTTGTAATATGGCACTACAAAGTAACACACCGATAGAATGAGTAAGAGCTTATGGGCTTTATGCTTATTCTATGCTCTAACCCATTAAACCGAATAATGCGCCTCCGGCCCAATATCATTATAACCTTAATAGCCTATAATACTTGGCTCAAGAAGGATCATAGCACGCGCTTTGTGATAAGCAGCATGCACCATAATCTTGTTGGAAAGTATATGTACTACCCAATAGCCAAAGTATTATAAGATCAGCTCAAATTTGTTTTCGATGGCACATTCACTACTAGATTAAGCATCTAGTTATGAAGTTCGGGAAAGTAAAGGAAACGTTCCAAGTACACGATGACTGGACATCTAAGGTCGATGACACGAATGATTCGTGATTTCAGAATCCTCGGAACATCTTTACTGGTAAACTGCAGTTTCAGGTTATGATTAGTTCTTTGCCTGATTCGCGGGTCCATAGAAAACAAATCATGATCCACAACGAAAATGTTAATTTTTTGGTTTTTGACGTTTTTCGACATGTTGAGCTGAATACGAAGCGCCAAAAGGTAAGGCGAATCGTGTTGCTACACTCATTACCACAACTTTCAAAAGTAAAAGTAAGTGCTAGGCCAATGGGCCTAAACGCAATGGTAATTGTAAACCCGCCTAGAGGCAGGGTGGGGCTAGCAAGTTTGCACCCAAGGCTAACAAGGTAGAAGAGCGCAATCGAGGGCGTTATCCAGTTCGGTGGATACTTTTTGGTGGTAGTGTTACTAGGACATGGTTATCTAGGGATAACTACTTAAGAGTTGTTTTATATAATTCTAAGTTCCTCTGTTATTCATTTATTCTGAGACATAACATGCTGGACTTGAACGCATAGGATGTAATAGGATGACTTGATTAGCTCGAGAAGCCCTTTTGGGCCCACTCGCTAAGGTTGACCTGCCTATGTGTGAGTCTTGCTTAGTTGGCAAAGCATGTCGAAAGCCTTTTAGAGAGGCTATTAGAGCTACTCAAGTATAAGACCTAGTTCACTCAGATATCTGTGGACCTATGGTTGTAAAGGCACGTCATAGTGCCTCTTATTTTCTCACTTTTATAGATGATTTCGCGCGATGTGAGGATCGCGAGTATTTATCTAATCAGTTCTGAGACCTATGTGAGGAAAAAGGGGAAACGCAGACAACTTTCTGTTCCAGAAACTCCGCAACAATATGGTGTTGCAGAAAGAAGGAATAGGACATTCCTAGATATGGCTAGGTCTATGATGGCGCAAGTCAACCTCCCAAAGTTGTTTTGGGGGGATGTACTTTTGATTGCTGCCTACATACTAGAGTGCCTCTTCTCAGTCAATTCCCTCTACCCCCTTATGAGCTATGGAAAGGCGAAAAGCTCATTTTTTAGCATTTGTGCCTATGGAGCTCAGGAGGTTATGTTCACTATACCTCGCATAAGTGCGAGAAACTACGCTCGAGAGCTAAAAAGTGTACCTTTATAAGATATCCTAATAGCTCGACAGCCATGTTACGTATAATGAACAAACGGGTATAGGAGTGATAGAAATGGTGCCACATGATATTGAGAATGACTTCCACAAATCTGTGTTACTAAGAGATACCTTGACCTCTATGAGTTGGAGGATGTTGAAGACAACATACCATCTTTAAAGCGAGGGTGGGGAGATTGAGAATCCACATCCATTAATCGCTGTAAAATGGTACTAGTCTCCACCCGAGTGGGAGTACACCGCTAGATGCTAGTGGGAGTGTACCAGGTAGTGGGAGTGCACCACTAGGCACTCAAGATTCTCAGGTAGTATACTGTATGGTGATGAGGAAAAAGTTCCCTATCGCTGTTTTGAAATTGAGAAAGACATTTTTCATATGTGCATATGTGTGCACAAGTGGATGAGGATGAGCCTGCTTCTTTTGGTGAAGCATTTTTTCGTCTGCTAAAGCTAAGTGGATAGTTGCTATGGTAGATGAGATGAGCTCTATGGACGTGAATAAAGTTTGGGAGTTAGTTGACATTTCACTTGTGCGTAAGACTATTGGAGACAAGTGTGTTTTCAAAATCTAACGCAAGGCAGATGGTTCAATTGACAAGTATTAGGCGCGCTTTGTGGCGATAGTTTGTACCCAGAGAGGGTATAGACCATGGAAACATGTTCTCCCAAAGGGTGAGATCTGACTCCATTCGCCTTATCCTAGCAATTGTCGCATATTTAGTTGTTGAACCTTTTTTAGTTGGATGTTTAAACTATTCTTTTTTCTCAATGGAGAACAAGACGACGAGATAAATATGGATCATCCCATTGGTGTTGTGACCAAAGGGAATAAGCGCAAAAGTATGCTGTCTCAAACGATTTGTTTATTATCTCAAGCTAGCAATCGGCTAGGCAGTGGTACAATGTGTGTACATTAAACGGTCCAACAAAAGTGTTCTAATTCTTTATATATTGATGACATCCTGAAAGCTGGGGATGAGATGAGTTCCATTGTCGCCACTTAAGAGTGGTTGTCCTCTCAGTTTGAGATTGTGGACATGGGTGATTCCAACTATGTGTTGGAAGTTTAGACTGTGAGATATTGTTCTCTGAAGCTCCTCTGTTTGTCTCAAGGGACTTACAAGATGTAGGTTCTTGAACGTTTTCACATGAAAAACTGAAAACCCATAGACATCCCATTTTTTGGGGACTCTCCTCGACCTTAGATCAATGTCTTAAGAATAATGAGAAGAGGAAACAAATGTCCAGTTTGCCATATGCGTCTGCAATGGGGAATCTGAAGTATGCTAATGTATGTACTCGGTCAGATGTCTGCTATGCGGTTTGTTTAATTAGTCGTTGCCATAGCAACCATGGTCCTATCACTAGAGAGTAGTGAAGAGTATCTTGCAATATGTTCGCAGAAGTACTGTGGACCTTGCCTTATGCTCTCCACGATGGAAGCATAATAGTGGTGTGCTCTGTAGCTGTTAGAGAAGCTGTTTTGGTTAAAGAGTTTTTACAGTGGTTAGGCGCTTTATCTCATAGTGATGAGGTTGTGCTCATCGAAGGTGATAGCACGTAAGCCTGAGCATATGCAAAAGATTTCAAAACCATTCTAGCACGTGTCACATTTAAGATGTGGTTTGCGTAAAGAGAAGTTGTCTTAAGGCATATCTCCATTGGGGGATTTGATGTGCTTAGATATTTTATTGTGGTATTGACATTATTATTTAAGTTTTTTATAAACTAGTTGGTTTCCATATATATTTGTTATGAATGGAATGAATGCACATATCTTATATGTCGCCTTGAATCGGCCTATTTACACGGGTGATTCACCTTGGCGCCGAGATAGCGAACTAAGACATGCGTGTCCATGGCGCTTAGATGGCGAGCAAGATGAGACATATGTTCATGGCGCTTAGACAGCTAGCTAGGACATGTGTGTCCATAGCGCTTAGAAAGCGAGCTTGAACACTTATATCTACGCAGTATAAGAACAGCGAGCTAGATATAAACCCTATTATTTTTATATATCACCTTAGATGGATCTAAGATGAGACCTTATACTTGGTCGAACATAGAGATATCCCACGACTCTATGTAGCCTGTTTATAGCCGAATGTGAGTTTTCAGACGGGTGCCAGGAGTGGCGACTGTGCTGGAAAACTCTGGTTCGACGTTTTGTGTAACATCTAGACTAAGATTCGTATGGCGTTACTTGTTTTCCAACCATGCCCATTTTTATGGAAGAATGCCATAGCATACATTTCATATTGTATGTGCTTTTGTGATCGACTGTGGAGCAGTGAATGGATTCCTCTTCATTGCTGTGTGAGCCATGTAGCATATCCAAGACATTGGTTATCCTACAAATGGTTGCCTTCACGACTTGAGACTATGTCATGAAGAGGACGCTTGATGACAGCTACTTTAGCATGCTATCCTAGGACGACGAGACAATTCCGTTCTATGGGGCGTGTCTGGGCAAGCGGTCAAGTTAGCCGGATTGACATGTGGGCTCAGGGAAGACCATTCAATAACACACCATGTTTTTGTGACTCATTAGCAGGCCTGCGACAATCGTAATTTGTTACTGATATGTCATGAGTACATTACATTGAGGTGGTGCAACACTTCTTTTCACCGAGAGATTGAGAATGATGTGTCTGGTGTGGTTAAATTGTCTAAGGCATACACGAGAAGCTTCCGAGTGATGTGTCTTGTTGGTTTTGGTGATGATTTGGCATTACACTCCTGTTGCTGTACTTTCTTTTCGTAAGGTCGCACGTTCTGTTTCCCTGTATGAAGAGATGAGAAATTCCGTTGTGTTGAGAGATTATTTTTAGAACTAACCCTATGTGGGTGAGTGGGAGATGTAACACATATTGTGGTCGGGCCATACGGGCACCCACATGTTATTGGACTGGGTCCAATAAGACCTGGCTTGGACACCAAGTTACGGGCTTTGGAGTCCCAAGCCTGTTAGGTTTTCGTTGTGCTTATATATGTGTGTGTATTATACATTGAAAACCTAAGGAGACATAAAATCTCAGCCTCTCTCTCTCTCTCCCCACGGTTTCTCTCTATAGCCTATCACTACAAGGGCTTGGGATCTAGTGCGTGACTATCATGGGGATGGCTCAAGAAGCGTCCTCTATGACCTAGGCGATGCATAAGAGAGTACACGGAGGCAACATGGAGCAGCAGTTCGTGGGTGAAGACGCCGGGCTCGTAACAACACCGTTCGGCGATCCGTCGGGCTATTCCACTAAGTAACGAACCTATACCCGACTCGTATACTTGTGTGCATATTTATCTACACCACGAAAAATGTATTGTATCAGAGGAATACACTGATAATACACTGATAGTTAGTTGACCAAACAGAAAGTAAACTTTGTCGAACTTTTTATTTTTAAAGAAAAAAAATATCCTAACATCCCCTTACAGAAAACCCAAAATCCACTAAATTGTTTTTACACTCTCTCAAATACAATACGGGAAAAATTGTCATTTCCTTTTTTTTTTTTTGGTGAAAGAAATCAATAGCAATGATTATCTAATCGTGTTCTCCCAAAAGCATTTATATATACCAGTGTGAAAAAAAAAATTCTTAACGTCAGGAAAATGATAATGGGTATCACCACACAAGTTCATTATATGAGTCATTAATTCCTAGAGGTTAAAGGCAGAGAGGTTCTGCCACAAAGGAAAAGATGAAATCACCCCGGCAGCTCTGCTTGAGATTTGATTCTAAGCAAAGTTGGTTTTCTAAACACTATCTGCAAAAACTTTTAATCACATTAGTTCATAAGGAATTTGCATATCCTGTCATCATAATAGAGTAATTACCTGATTAATGAGTGTATGTATCTACTTAAAATTATCAGATATGGGATCCTCAATATATGACTCTATGTAACCAAACACAAATTTATTTACTTTTGTGTCAGTACTACGAGATTTTCAGGCTCTTTAACCCAAGATATGTGGTCAATCATGAAGATATAGACCATCAATTATGGCACGATTTGTACTCTTTTGGATTCATTCTTACCACAAATAATTATTGACTCACTTAGTAGGAAAACCAAAATTTGATTTACCAATTCTTTTTGCTGCAACTAAAAATCAATTTTCACTTATCAGCTTCTTGAAAAGTACTTTAAAAGTCCATTAATAAAGTACATAGCTTTGTTTTCCAATACATGAGCTTCAAATTAGCTCGGAAAGCATCTGAACTTACGCTCACATGTTTATTAATTTCAGGTTGATCAAGTCCATTTCTATGCCCCATCACCGGTCCCTCAATTCTAAAGCTTATAAAAGAACTCTCCCAGGTATTTCAATATCAGTCTTAAATTTTGATGGATCTTCGTGAAGAAAACTACATTTCTCGCTGTATGGGCATTATTCTTCCCCATTTTAAAACTTCTTGCATATTTTCATTCTATGTATTATTTTCTGATCGTCGATCCAATTCCCTCATGCTCTATCACGCCCTGTAGCAAGTTCTTGCCAATTTGGAGGGGGTTGTCTAAGTTCCTCAGGACCATGGAAAAATGTACAATTCTCTCCATTTCTACAATTTTCTTCCATGAACTTTACGCATATACGGACGGATATTCTATTATTATGATAATGAGAATCAACAAATCTATGGTTTTTTTCTAGTGAAAAGATGATCAAGATTAAATTTTGGGGCCTAAAAAACTGAAATCAATTCAATTCATGAAAATCCATAATGACAAACTTAGTGGAAAAAAAATTTAATGGTAATGAGAATCAACAAATATGAAAGTAGAGTGTGTTTAGCTATAGAATAGTTACAAAATGTGAAAAGATGGTCAAGATTGGATTTTGGGGCTGGGCCTAAAACACTGAACTCAATTCAATTCTTGAAAACCCATTATGACAAACTTAATGAAAAATTAGACTTGACTTCCAAATCCAAAACCGGCGTGGCGTGTCCTTCAGAGGAATCAATAGTGCAGTTTGTAAGTAAATTGCATCAAAAGAGTTCAGCTTAATGCCAAAGCAACTGAGATTTCATTAAACTGAAGAAAGGTATTTACATTAACAATTAAATATGTATATATTTAATTAATGGGTAATGTTTGGAATACACCCAAATACACCCTGAGGTGTCACAAAGTACTTGTAAAACTAATAATTAACCACTTAAAAGTTTCAGATCTAGAATAAATTAGAATCATAAAACATAAACACTTACAGGTTCTGCAAATCGACACAATAGAAATCTCGAAATACAAATTCTGAATGAAAGAATCAAATCTAGTGTTGAACACTATCTCCTTAAGACAGATTTCGCCCCCCACTCCGGTGCTTATGGCTCAAAATAGACGTCTGCCTCCCAGGATAATTTGATTGATAGACACAGAAGCAGCACTTCAATCTGTGAATCTGTCGAACCCACTAATGGCAATTGTTCTCTCTAAATATGTATTACTATATTCCTACACATGTATGAATGTTCCTTAAAAAAAAAACTCAAGTGGGGCGTATGTAATATATTGACAATGAGAAGACTGGTTGATGAATAGTCACGCCCATTTACCCAGGAGACTGTTCGAATAGTCACAAGTATTGGGAGATAGAGATGATCTGATACAAAAGGAAAATATGTAAAGGTACATTTTAAGACCTTGTTTGGCAGTGCAACTGATTGCACCTTTCAGCCAATACTTCCAGTGGGTAAAGACACAATTTATCATTCACCTCTTTAAAGTATTTTATACCAATGTATTCAATGTGGACCCGTGGGTCCCATTTGAACCAAAGTGTTTACTAAAAACTTTATCTCAAAGTTTACTAAAAACGTTATTATAAAATACATTTTTTCCTAACAATCCCCCACATGAATGAAATTGTGTGACTAAATAATGCAAATGAAAATGCAGACACTAGAGAGAGTAATTAGTGGAAAGTTACTACATCAAGATAGGTAGCTTGTAGCCTTGAACCTTCCCTAGTAAAAACTATCGGATTTACTCGGCTAGATAGTGAACTTGATGTCTTGAACTATTCAGCCTTTTGTGTAAACCAAGACAATAGAGTTCACACAGTTTCCTTCCGAACATTGTAGGTTCTATAATATGTGTTCATTTTGGCCCTGAACAATTCCTGGCATTCATGAGTGCTTTTAGAGAATTTAAGCCTGGTCAATTCTCACAGAAGCGTCCCCTTCTCACTCATATAGGTGATTTCCTATTAAGAGTATCCTGCTATACTCCACTTGGATTTTCCAAGATATAAGAATCATTAAAAGCAAAGCTTATCCTAACACTCGTTACAGGCATCACTTTATTTATCATAGGAATAGGTAGAGAAATATTTCTTCAGTGATCCGGTTAAGGCACACATAATTCGGTTGTCCCGTTTAACCTAGATCTTGGGATCTCCAGTCAGCTAGGTTGGGTTGCCATTATGATGACTTTAAGTTATAGGCTTTAATCCCATCCCCCTCGAAGAGCGGTGTACTTGATCTCTTATTAAACCTTTAGTTAGTGGATCCGCTATATTATCTTTCGACTTTATATAGTCAATGGAGATAATACCATTCGAGATCAACTGCTTTACGGTATTGTGTCTCCGACGAATGTGTCGAGATTTACCATTGTACATGCCACTCTGTGCCCTTCCAATTGCAGATTGGCTATCGCAATGTATGCAAATGGCGGGCACAGGTTTTGGCCATATTGGAATATCCTCTAAGAAATGGCGAAGCCACTCTACTTCTTCTCCTGCCTTATCTAATGCAATAAACTCAGATTCCATAGTGGATCGAGCAATGCAAGTTTGTTTAGAGGATTTCCAAGATACCGCTGCACTTCTAAGTGTAAAGACGTATCCACTTGTGGATTTTGAGTCTTTAGAATCCGATATCCAATTTGCATCAGTGTACCCTTCAAGCACTACTGGATATCTTGTAAAGTGCAATCCATAGTCTTTGGTGTATCTCAAATATCTGAGAACCCTGACTATTGCTTTCCAGTGGTCTTTCCCTGGATTACTCGTGTATCTACTCAATTTGCTAACTGAGTATGCGATATCAGGTCTAGTACAGTTCATGACATACATTAGACTACCAATGATACGCGAGTATTCTAATTGTGATATGCCTCGACCCATGTTTTTAATTAAACGAAGATCCATATCTACAGGTGTTCTTGCTATGCTATGATCATTCTTATTAAATTTCTCGAGTATTTTCTCAATATAATGAGATTGAGAAAGAACCAGCCCATCAGATGTTTTAGTAATTTTTATTCCTAAGATGACATCTGCAACACCTAAATCTTTCATGTCGAACTTACTTGTCAACAACTTCTTTGTAGCTTTAATTATTTCATTATTGCTACCTATGATGAGCATATCATCCACGTAGAGGCAAACTATGACATATCCAACTTGAGTACTTTTGACATAGATGCATTTGTCACACTCGTTGATTCTAAATCCATTTGACATCATAGCACTATCAAATTTCTCATGCCATTGTTTCGGTGCTTGCTTTAATCCATAAAGGGATTTAACAAGTTTACACACTTTCCTCTCTTGCCCAGGAGCAATGACCCCTTCAGGTTGCTCCATATATATTTCCTCATTTAAATAACCATTCAAGAATGCTGTCTTAACATCCATTTGATGTATCTCTAGATTGTGCAATATTGCTATCGCAATCAACATGCGAATGGACGTTATTCTTGTAACTGGTGAATATGTGTCAAAATAATCGACACCTTCCTTTTGCTTGTACCCCTTGGCAACAAGTCTAGCTTTGTATTTATCGATTGATCCATCAGCTTTCATCTTCCTCTTGAAGATCCATTTACATCCTAATGGTTTACTACCAGATGGCAGGTCCACTAGTTCCCATGTATGATTTTGCATGATGGAATCAATCTCACTATTGACAGCCTCTTTCCAAAATGGCGCTTCAGGAGAGGACATCGCATCCTTAATGCTTTGAGGCTCACTTTCTAACAAATAAGTTAGAAAATCCGGGCCAAAGGACTTTGAAGTTCTTGCCCTATTACTGCGTCTAGGTTCATCATTGTCTTCAGACTCTCGATTATTATTAAACGCAGTGTCATAAGTTCTTTTGTTTGAACTTGGTTCTTGAACACCTTTAAAAGGAAATATATCCTTAAAGAACGATGCATTTCTAGATTTAATAAATGTATTTACATGTACTTCAGGATTATCATATTTATGAACTAGAAATCTATATGCACTACTATTGTTAGCATAACCGATAAAGACACAGTCTATGGTCCTGGGACCTAGCTTAGTCTTTTTAGGGACTGGAACTGCTACATTAGCCAAACACCCCCACACTCTTAAGAATTTATAAGAAGGTTTTCAACATTTCCATAGTTCATACGGAGTGTTCTCCGACTTCTTATGGGGTATTTTATTAAGAATATAATTTGCAGAAAGCAATGCTTCCCCCCACAAATTCTGAGATGATCCTGAACTTATCAACATAGCATTTAACATTTCTTTTAAGGTTCTATTTTTTCATTCAGCAACTCCATTTTGCTGAGGTGAGTAGGGTGCAGTAGTTTGATGTATAATTCCATGTTGTGCACAGAATTCACCAAATGGAGCTTCATATTCACCACCCCTATCACTCCTTAGAACCTTAATCCTTTTGCTAAGTTGGTTCTCAACCTCATTCTTGTAATGAATGAACATTTCTAAGGCTTCATCTTTACTCCTTAGTAAATACACATAACAATATCTAGTGCAATCATCTATAAAAGTGATAAAGTATTTTTTCCCTCCTCTAGTTTGAACAAACTTCAAATCACAAACATCAGTGTGAATTAACTCTAGAGGTTCTGTACTTCTTTCTATAGATTTGAAAGGTTTTCTAGTAAATTTTGATTCTACACATGTTTCACATTTATGATTATTATCAAAGTCACATTTAGGCAAGTATTGCAAATTCATCAACCTACGAATAGCATCAAAATTAACATGTCCTAGTCTACCATGCCAAATATTAGACGACTCAAGCATATAAGCAGAAGAAGATGTATTATTATTAATATTAATTTTTGGTACAATAGTCACAACATTGAGCTTAAATAGTCCTTCACTCAAATAGCCCTTGCCAACATACATTCCACTCTTAGTGAGTACAAATTTATCGCTTTCAAACACCAATTTAAAACCTTTCTTGCTCAACAATGACCCAGAAACAAGGTTCTTGTGGATGTCTGGCACATGCAGCACGTCATTGAGAGTGAGTTCCTTTCCTGAAGTCATCTTCAATACAACCTTTCCTTGCCCTTCAACTTTGGATGCAGAAGAGTTGCCCATGAATAGTTGTTCTCCATTACCTAATAATTGGTATGATGAGAACATATCCTTATCTGAACATATATGGTGAGTAGCACCTGTGTCCACCCACCATGTCTTAGGGTTGTCGACCATGTTGACTTCAGAAACGACGGCTGAAAGACTAATGTTTGTGACAAGCGCAGAGAGATTCTCCACCTCTGTCACATTGGCTTGAGCGGTCTTCTTCTTCTTGAAATTATCTTGTTCCTTACGTTTGTGACAGTCCTTAGCCTGATGCCCAGGAATGCCACAAACATAACACTTTCCTTTGAACCTATTGTTCTCACCGCCTTTGGGACCTTGCATTGGGCCTTGACCGGAGAACTTCCTCTTTTTATTTTTCCTATTATGCCCATGCTCCACTATATTTGCTTTAGATTGCATGGGGGACATTTTCTTTTCGGAACCACGGTTATCTTCCTCTATCCTCAACCTCACAATTAGATCTTCAAGTCTCATTTCCTTTCGCTTATGCTTAAGGTAACTCTTAAACTCCCTCCAAGATGGTGGTAATTTTTCAATTATTGCCGCCACTTGGAAAGACTCAATTAGAGACATGTCCTCTGTATGAATCTCATGCAAAACCAATTGAAGATCTTGGACTTGAGCAATCACAGTTTTGGAATCCACCATTTTGTAATCAAGGAATCTGCCCACTACAAATTTCTTTGTGCTAGCATCTTCCGTTTTATATTTCTTATCAAGGGATTCCCACAACTCTCTTGCTGTCTTGATTGGACTATACACATTGTATAATGTATTATCCAATCCATTGAGGATGTAGTTCCTACATAGAAAATCTGAATGTTTCCATGCATCCACCGCAGCCACGGCTTGCAGGTCTGATCCCTCATTGAGACCAGGAGCATCCTCTCGAAGAAACCTGGCCAAATTCAGTGTAGTGAGATAGAACAACATTTTTTGTTGCCATCTCTTGAAGTCAACCCCACCGAATTTTTCAGGCTTTTCACCATGAATGACATGATTAGGAGTAGGAGCGACAGGGGTCGGATTGCCATTGATAGTGACATTATCAGTTGCCATCTAAAACAAGAGATTATTTGATTTTATGAGCAATTATACCAGGGTAAAATTTATATCAGAAAAAGTACTAATTACCCCTGTTTAAAAAAAAACTCCCAAAAAATGAATAGCACTGTTGTACGTGTTCAAGAATAAAACTGGCAGGAAGAATTGAAATGCTAAACAATGTTATACAATTTGTGGATAAAATGAATCAATTGGCAATTATAAACTAGTATGATACTATTCTGTAATTAAAAATACAAGAGTTCACTGTTTTGAAATAAACAATCAAAGGTTCTGGATAAACAAAGTTGTAATGACTGTTTTGTAATTAAGACTGACAAGTGATATGAAATTGTAATAAATTAAACCACTTTCAATCTTCAATCATAGACTATCAAACCTTTGTACAGAGCACCATACACACCGATATATATATATATATATATATATATAAATAATATATGTATATGAGATATGTATCAAACCCACAAACTAATCATATGATGTACAGAATTGAATCTACACAAATTAAGAATATCACATAGGAATACAATTATACAACAGAATGGACAAAACCCAATTTTGGCAAAACTCAAAATTTTAAAATTGAAACCTAGATCCTATTTTACAAGCCAAAGAACCCAGACTAAAAAAAAAAGATTATGAGCTAATAATTGTATACAGGTAACACAGAATGTTTTTAGATCTGAACAATACTTTAGAAAATTTGTCTTAAGATTGTAAAACTAATAATTAACCACTTAAAAGTTTCATATCTAGAATAAATTAGAATCATAAAACATAAACACTTACAGGTTCTGCAAATCGACACAATAGAAATCTCGAAATACAAATTCTGAATGAAAGAATCAAATCTAGTGTTGAACACTATCTCCTTAAGACAGATTTCGCCCCCACTCCGGTGCTTATGGCTCAAAATAGACGTCTGCCTCCCAGGATAATTTGATTGATGGACACAGAAGCAGCACTTCAATCTGTGAATCTGTCGAACCCACTAATGGCAATTGTTCTCTCTAAATATGTATTACTATATTCCTACACATGTATGAATGTTCCTTAAAAAAAAAACTCAAGTGGGGCATATGTAATACATAGACAATGAGAAGACTGGTTGATGAATAGTCACACCCATTTACCCAGGGAGTAATATTTGGGACACAACTTTCATACAATTTTCATACAACTTCTCCTAAAGATGTGTCTATCTCTCTCCTGTGATGTCACTGGACCCCACAGTGATACAGGAAAGAGATAGACACATCTTTTGGGGAGGTTGTATGAAAGTTGTATGAAGGTTGTGCCCCAAGTATTACCCTTACCCAGGAGACTGTTCGAATAGTCACAAGTATTGGGAGATAGAGATGATCTGGTACAAAAGGAAAAGATGTAAAGGTACATTTAAGACCTTGTTTGGCAGTGCAACTGATTGCACCTTTCAGCAAATACTTCCAGTGGGTAAAGACACAATTTATCATTCACCTCTTTAAAGTATTTTATACCAATGTATTCAATGTGGACCCGTGGGTCCCATTTGAACCAAAGTGTTTACTAAAAACTTTATCTCAAAGTTAACTAAAAACTTTATTATAAAATACATTTTTTCCTAACAGTACTTTGGGGTTTACTGGAGTCCATAGTCTCACTTTTCACCTCACTGTGACACCTCAGGGTGTATTTGAGTGTATCTCAAAAGTTAGATTAATTAATTTATGAATAACAAAACCAGATTTTAGCTTTTCCAAACAGGCTTGTTAGTGTTAAACATAAGGTCGTCATTTTCTATCAAATACCTCACCTTGTACAAAAGGAAAATGTTAATTGCACGCACAATTTTTATATTTATACTCGCATTCAGCATTGAATGGCAGTACTGCAGTACACATGAAACGTATATATGGGTAAACCGATGCTTACTGTTGCCAAATCTTGGTCTGAGAGGTAGTGGGTCCATTCTCTAATAGGCCCAATCTTCATGAAGCCCAAAGCTGCGAAGAACTTCAGTCCTGGCCCATTAACTTGAAACTTTAGTCTTGGAATGAGAATAGATGAAAGGGCTAGGTCCAATCACGCAATCTATTAATTTAATTGAGAATGGTTTTTGTTGTGCTAAACAAAAGGGGTAACTGGCCACAAAAACTCAACAAAAAAAAAAAACCCACAAATGTGTCTCTCTGGCTTTTGTGGATTTATATTATTATTATTTTGAGTAATGCTATGCTTCCCAAATCTCTATTTCAAATGATGTGAAAGTAGGCCCACTGGATTTTGATTAGGTGATGTTGAAGTGGTCCCATCATTATTGCCAGTAATCCCACTACCACATCATTTGGGATGAGAAATTGAAATGAAAATTTAGATAGCATAGCATTACTCTATTTTTTTTTATTTTTTTTTTGGAGTTTTTGTGCCCAAAGAGCTACTCAAACAAAATCGGGGTCAAGGTTTTTTTTTTTTTTTTTAAATCATTTGGTGTAGTGGTATCATTCAAGGACCTAAATGCCCGGGGAGATGGCGGGGGCCGGGGTTCGAACCCCGATAATGAGAGTGGAGGGGTTTTTTTTTACCAACAAGGCTAAGTTGTTGCTCAAAACCCGGTTAATTAAAGTATTAAATCTTATTTTTTTGTACTTGTTTATTATATCATCTTCAAAGGTTATAAAAAAATTGGAGTAATGCTATGCTTTTCAAATTTTGTATCCAAATGTGGTTCCTAACATGTGTGGCAGACTGACAATGAAACCACTTGAACATCCTCCAATGAAAATCAAGTAGGACGACTGCCATATGTGCTGGGAATCATACTCCCTCCGTCTCAAATTGCTGGACACTCTTTCTATTTTGGTCTATCCCAAAATGCTTGTCCATTTTGAAAAGTCAACACATTGAATTTTGTATCTTTCCTATTTTGCCATTTCTTTTTTCACAATTCCCACAAATCTTAGTTTATAGGAAAACTAAATTAAGGGCAAAGTTGGAAACTAAGAATATTTAAACATAAAACAATGTAATAAATGATGTTCCCTTAAAAAGTTGGGTTCCCCAAAAGTGCCCAGCAATTTGGAACGGAGGGAGTATTTAGAACAAAATTTGGTAAGCATAGTATTACTCAGAAAAAAAATGTACCACTACTTTGTACCTTCTTAGGAAATAGGGAGAGGAGTGATAAATTATTAATGCTAGAAATGAGATAAGGTTCAGACCAAAGTTCACTTTCTATCTTGTTTTGATAAGAAGCAGGATTTGTTTGTTTGACAAAGAATCAATTTTAAAAGATACATTAGACCTTGTGTGGACTCTTGTGCCAAAAAAAAAAAAAGAACATTCACCAAACACTTGAGTTTAAAGAATCGTTTCACGTATGAATCACAATAATCGTTTCTAAACCTTTCCAAACAACAATTAAAGTTTCAGGTTTTCATTCATTTTCATAAACTCAAGAGGGGAATTCTAGGAGGTCACTAAGTAGGCCTGCCATGCCCCTAGGGGTATAGCGACTAGCAGTGCCTATGTGGCACTGGCATATCACACGATGAGTTGTTTTTTTTATACAAAAAAAAAAAACCCTTATCGTGTGGTCCTGGTAACACCGTATAAGCACTGCTAGCGGACTGCACGACCGAGGATCTGAGCTCCTAGGAAGTAGACAACAATTAAAATTTCAGGTTGAAGTGGTTTAACTGAGCTACATAATGATGCTTCATCTTCTAATAATTTAAATGAACAATTCATCGATTTTGGCCTATTGTACATAGTTGTTACTGAAATTGCAAAAAGTGTGAGATGTCTAGCTAAGACTTGAGATCTCTCACAATTCTGTCTTTTTGCAACAAAGACTTGACAATGCCATAGTATGAATTTGAATTCATCTAAAATTTTGAAAAAGAGTGGTATTATAAAATCGATCAATATTCAGTACAACTATCAAAGTAGAAGGCAATCAAACAAATTTGGAAACGCACAACTAAAAATAGAATGTTTATTGGAATTTTGGGATTGAAATTCATTTAAAGCAACTATAAATTGCATATACAAAATTTAACATAAATTATGTATCATAGACCACTATACGGCCAGAAACGTTGGTGACTATTGGGTGGCAAAATTAGGACCTATTTATTAGGTTATACCAATTAAGGGTTTGCTTGTTAATAATTAATACTGTTCATTTAACACTAGTAGTAATTAACATGTACAAACTAACTACCCACCACCCAGTAGTAGTTCAAATTAAATGTTCATATCATCAACCTACCTGGTCTAGAATTAGTATAGCAATTACGGTTGACATTTATGCAAAGTTAATTTTTTTTTTTTTTTATGGAAAATAAAAGTTTGCCATTGCTTTCCCATATATATGCATTACATTTACTTTAATCAGTCTCATATTAATTCAAATGTAACTAATAAGTTTCTTCATTTCTACAAGTTAATATTGTAATTAAATGTCTCCACTGACTAATTTATTCTTATGATTTGCTTGGTGAAAAAATGAATTGAGATGCTAATACTAGAACTTACTCCTATTCTTAAGTTTCTTATGGTATAATCTCCTTTGCTTAATATAATTAGAACTGATTTCAGCAAAATAAATAAAAATTAGAAATCATTTTCTTTTCCTATAAATTATGTAGAAAAATTATATAAAGGAAAATAACAAAATGAATCTTCAAAATATTTTAAGTCTGCGTAAAGGGGAAAAAAAAATGCTAAGAAAAAGAGTAATGATTCGTGCACATAAAATGTGCACATAAAGATCTAGGCCATTCATTTTGGTGGGTCCTATGTGTGCCCGATGGACCCCACCAAAATGAATGACTCAGATCTTTATGTGCACATTTTATGTGCACGTAGCATTACCCCTATTTGGGAGTAATAGGGGTGTCATTTGGAACGGAAATTCCGATTCCGATCCGAAAAATTCCAATTTTGGCAACTAAATATGCATTCTGAATTCCGAAAATTCCGAAAAAAAATCGGATCGGAATCGGAATTATTTTTAGAATTCCGAAAAATTTCCGAAATTGTATTTTCCGAAACTTTTCCGAAAATATTCTGAAATATTCCGAAAATTGTGTTCATCCCACATCGAAAAAACACAAAAAAAAAATGGGATGTAATGTGCTTCTATAAAAAGGCCTACAAGTCTCAAGTGAAATCTCATTAAGCTTGAATTCTGAATATTCCGAAAAATTCCGAAAACATTCCGAATATTCCGAAAAATTCCGAATCTAATGAAATTCCGAAATTTCCGAAATTTCGGAATCGGAAATAATTTTGGAATTTCCGAAATTTCGGAACGGAATTCGGAATGCATTTTTGGCTTCCGAAAATTTTGGAATTTTTTCCGAAAGGAGTGTTTCCGATCCGTTCCGGCCGAAACACACCCCTAGGGAGTACAAATTAAGAACTGATTCTGTAATTTAATTAGAAGTGAATCAGTTCCATATTATCAAGTGTTTGATATTTGTTTGTTTGTTTTTTTGTCTTTTTTTTTCTTTCACAGAATATGATTGGTCTAAAATCTCTTATTTGTCAAACCAACATGAAACTGATTTTCATGAGATAAACCTAGCAATGTAATTGAAATTGGTCCTATTTTTTGCATCACCAAACAAGTCCTTAGATAAAAAAGAAATACTCTCTCCGTCCCATTTTATGTGTCTCTCTTGGGGAATCCAACTATTTAAAGGGACAAAAAGAATCTACACGTACTTTTCACAATTGCCCATAATCATTGCACTCTTTATTTTTATTTTTATTTTTTTGTTGATTGCAAAGAAGGGTAGTTTGGGAAACTAAGTAAAATTTGCATACTAATTTAGGAAAGTGAACAACAACAACAAAAAAAAAAAAAAAGGAACACATAAAATAGGACGGAAGGAGTATCATTATGCAACAATAACTCCGAAAAGAAGCACAAATTTACTATCTTGCATTAAATTTTTAAGATTGTTGACAATCCTAGTTTAAGCAGTAGATATGGCCGCATGGTTGAGATTTAAAATCCGAACCACCAAGAAAACTCAAAAGCTACCATTGGCATAGTCATGAGAAACATTGATGGCAAAATGCTAAAAAAAGGTGGTACATTAATTTAATTGAGATGAAACTGAAAACAAATAATGGCTAGTTTCTAAGGAAAACGTATACTATAATATACGATATAGCCTTGCAAATATATATATATATATATATATAGAAATAGAAATATTATTTGAAAGCAATATTATCAGCTTCATGAGATTAAGCATCATATTGTCAAAGTATCATATACGAGGGCCAAATGTCAAATGCTCATATGGGTTCCAATTTCCTTTTCCCAATTACAACTCCTAACAATACCTTGTATAGTTGTATTTCTTCGCTACCAAAAGAGAAAACTAAATAAAACAAAATTAATCTTTATATGGAATAAATTACCCATAATAACGTGATTAGCCATCCCAAAATCAATGACCACTTTTGAGTATTAAATGCATATATCTCATCACTTTTCAACTTGGTCCTTGCTAAATATTTAAATAGTAATGCCAGAGACAATGAAATTTCAAAAGGAATTTGCACAAACTACTCCCAGTGGGGTACCTTTTGCTGAGAAAGTTTTTCTGCAAATATCTTGTGAAATTTCCTTGTGTCAAAATCATTAATTTCCCATATTTAATTGAAAGACTAGGAATTTAGGGTGGACTATGAAGTTTATCTAAAGGGGCAACTTTGGAAGAGTATCATTTTTTTAATTTTTTTTTTTTAATGTCTGACAATACATTTAATTGATATTTCCTTAAAAAAAAAAAATGGCTATATGAATATAGTGACACAAATAGGACTGATAGAGTTGTAAATAGGAGGATGCGATAGGTTAATGAAAGTTTCCAACGGTAACTTCTTCCAGAATAATGAAAGTTTTCTTTTTCCTATCAAAAGAAAGGTTACAAAAAAAAAAAAAAAAAATTCCACTGTATCATCATCTTGTAGATTTTGGCTATAGCCTTTGCTATTAAATGATAATAATACATACCTAGCATTCTATTGAGTAGTAGAACATTGTCATTTCTGTGTGTGTGTGTGTGTGTGTGGGTGGGGGGGGGGGGGGGGGGGGGGGGGGGGGGTTGGTTTTACCTAAAATGTAGGCAATTTTAGGGTGGTTGACATTCATGACTATAGCAACATATGGCCAGCAATGATTGAGATTTAATATCCGAATCACCAACAAAACTCAAAAGCTATAACCATTGGAAATAAATAATCATCCTAAACAAGAAACGGTTCGGCAAAAAAAAAAATGATCAATTGTGTGGACATGTCAGGAATTTTGTACGTACGAAGACTCTTAACATGTATTCCTATCTGAGATTTGAGACGGATTGTTGAAAAGTAGAAACGACCATTCCTTAGGACTTCTTCGACTTCAAATTTAAACAAGTGATGAATATATAAAAGAAGGGGGTTTGGAATTGGGCAACACATAGGGGAGTAATATGCAATGCACAAGACCTAAAATTGGAAACAGGGCCGGCCCTGAGCTTTAAGGGGCCTAAAGCGAATTTTTAAAATGGGGCCCAAGACTATATGGACGTTCGGGGGCACCGCCCCCGACGATTTTTTTTTAAGTCTACGTATACATAATTATGCGTATATATTGGTTTTCAATGTCACATTGCAAAATGTGCTAACAACTTGCAGCATAATTAAATACTTATTTGAACAACAAATAATTTAAAACCAAGCTATAAATTGAAAACAACTTACAACTGGAGGGTGGGTTTAGGCTAAAACTAAAAAGAATTGGGGAAATTGAGAAAAATCCAATTTTCTTATATTTTTTCGGTACACTGATTTAATTTTATTTTATTTTAAAAGTGTATCACACTATGAGTATATCAATTAGTCTTTTTTTTAATAGTGAAATAAATTATAGTCTTATTCTTATTTTAGAAAAAAATATAGTCTTATTTTAGAAAAAATTATAGTCTTTTTTTCGGTTGGGTTGGGACCTTTATTAGGCTAGGTTATAGTAAGGTTTTTATAAGGATCCAACAAAAAATGCAAAGTTAATATAAAAAATGAGGCCCTTAAATTAGCTAAATATATCGGGGCCCAAAGCGACTGCTTTCCCGACTTTAGCCCGGGGCGGCCCTGATTGGAAACGAAGACGAAATGGAATTAATAGCACTGCCATTTAGAATAATGAAACAAGATGAAAAGTAAATACTCCAGCAGTGATTGACCAAGTACCTAACATGATAGGTAGGAACTAGTAGTAAGAATTAAGTAGAAAGAAAACTCGCAGTTTTAGTAGTACAAGTAAAGAGCTAAAGGAAGGAAAACAAAGTAGACTAACCCTAACCAAAAGTCGCTGGGAATGAAAACGAAAAAGGTGAAAGTGAACTGAACTAATTAAGTACAAGGCTGTGAACAACAAACTAGTAGTAGCTATGGAATTTGGAATATATGGAATAAATGTTCATATCATCAACCCACCTAGTCTAGAATTAGTATAGCAATTACAGTTGACATTTATTTTTAATTTTATATATATATATATATATATATTTTTTTTTTATGGAAAATAAAAGTTTGCCATTGCTTTCCCATATATATGCATTACATTTACTTTAATCAGTCTCATATTAATTCAAATGTAATTAATAAGTTTCTTCATTTCTACAAGTTAATATTGTAATTAAATGCCTCCACTGACTAATTTATTCTTGTTATTTGCTTGGTGAAAAAATGAATTGAGATGCTAATGCTAGAACTTACTCCTCTTCTACAATTTCTTCTCATATAATCTCCTTTGCTTAATATAATTAGAATTCATTTTTCTCAGCAAAATAAACAAAAATTAGAAATCATTTTTCTTTTCCTTAATTATGTAGAATAATTATATAAATGAAAATAACAAAATGAATCTTCAAAATATTTTAAGTCTGCGAAAAGGGAAAAAAAAAATGCTAAGAAAAATAATTGCATATTGGTTCTCGTTTGCCTTAGAGGCTATTTGGGAGTGCAAATTAAGAACTGATTCTGTAATTTAATTAGAAGTGAATCAGTACCACATAATCAAGTGTCTGATATTTGTTTGTTTGTTTGTTTGTTTTTTTTTTTTCTTTCTCTCTTTCACAGAATATGCTTGGTCTAAAATCTCTCTTAAAAGTGGTTATTTGTCAAACCAACATAAAACTGATTTTCATAAGATAAACCTATCAATGTAATTGAACCTGGTCCTATTTTATGCATCACCAAACCAGCCCTTAGATCAAAAAGAATTATCATTATGCAACAATAACTCCGAAAAGAAGTACACAAATTTACTATCTTGTATTCAATTTTTAAGATTGTTGACATTCCTAGTTTAAGCAGTAGATATGGCCTCATGGTTGAGATTAAAAATCCGAACCACCAAGAAAACTCAAAAGCTACCATTGGCATAATCATGAGAAACATTGATGGCGAAATGCTAAAAAATGGTGGTACATTAAGTCAATTGAGATGAGACTTAAAACAAATAATGGCTGGTTTCTAAGGAAAAAGTATACTATAATATAAGATATAGTATGACTAGGCATGTTGACTCACCTTATCAATGCTGACTAGGACTCTGACTGGACTCACCCAAACAAGCACACCCACACCCCCCCTCCCCACACACACACGATCAGACTCCTCCCTCTTTTTTCCCCCTCTCTCTCACTCCCTCACGGATCATTCACTCCACCACCGCACCACCACTCTCTCTCCCTCAGATCTTTCCCCCAGCCCCGCCCCTTACAGCCACCACCCCCACCACTCTCTCTCCCTCACGTCACCGTACACCGCCACCCGGATCACTCACTCCACCACCACCACCACCACCACCGCACCATCAGATCTTCCCCCCAGCGCCTCCCTTCACATCTAACAGCCACCACCCCCACCAGTCCTTCATGTTGCCGCTCCCTTTCTCACACCACCCTCCAGTGCCGTTCTCTCCACCCAAGAAAAGATTAATTGAATCATCAACAAATTGGAGCGTGAAGTGCATTTTGGGGGATTCAAATGATTTCGTTCCACCGATTCTCAGATCCTCAGATCCAGTGTTCAACCGACCCTCAGATCCTCAAATGATTTATTGGGTTTGTTCTATTTTCTTTTCTTTTTTTTTGGTTTGTTAATTTTTATCTGCTGTTTGGTTTGCATTTTGGAATTTTGCCTTATCTTTTTCTGGGTCAAGTCAATGCAAGTTTTTATTCAAAAGGAGTTACTTGGAAAAAATTGTCCGATAGATTCTTAACAACTCCTGAGTTTTCACTTTTAGGCCCTTAAACCAATAAAAATCAATTCTTTTGCTGAAATGAAGAAACCACTTTATAAACAAGTACATTCCATTGTTGTTTCATTACATTTGAGGCTTATTTTGGTTTAGGAACCCCTCTTTGAGCATGTTATCAGTAAAAGATTTTTGCTTGAAACCATGCAAAAAAGTCAAATTACTTCTTAGAAAAATATGTATATTTTATATTTCGGGAATGTTGCCTTCGGGTTGTAAAATTGGTGCACCATTTTCCCAATAAATTTTTCTCATGATGGTGCGAATCTGCTGTAGGCTCTGTTTTTTAATAGACTGAAGATATTAGAATGTCTATGCATTTTTTTTTTCTCATGGTGGTGTGAATATGCAAGCTCTGGTTGGATTTTTTATTTTTTGTTCTTTTCCTTTTCTTTTCTTTTTCTATTTTCTTAACCCTTTTTTTTCTTGCTTTTCTTTTTGTTTTTTTTTTCTTTTTCATGTGCATGATTGATTTTGCTTTGATTAAAAAAAAAAAATTCCTTTGCTTTTCTTTTTCAAAAATTTTTGTTTTCCAGAATTGGCTTTCAAAATCAAATGTTCATTTCCAAAATTCTGCTCTAAATTAATTTTTCAATTAATTTCCAAAATTTTTGTTTTCAATAATTGGTTTTTCAAAATTCTGCCCCAATTAAATTTGCCATAATTGGCTTTCAAAATTCCATAATTGGCTAACAGAATCAAATTTGCCATAATTGGCTTTCCAAAATTCTGCCCCAATTGAATTTTCCAATTAATTTACAAAATTTTGGTTTTCCATAATTACCTTTCAGAATCAAATTTTCCATAATTGACTTTCAAAAATTCTGCCCCAAATTAATTTGCCAAATTTTTGTTTTCCATAATTGACTTTGAGAATCAAATTTTCATTTCCATAATTGGCTCTCTCTATCTCTCAAAATTAATCTTATGTTGTGCCACATCTCTATATCTCATTCTCTATGTCTCTCCGGAAATTCCTTCATTCTCAATTTTTTTTTTCTATTCCATTAAGTAATCTAGGTATGTATATTTCTTTTTTCACATTCCCATACCAAATTTTTATTGTCGTCCAAAAGTGTATAGAGTTGTTACCTTTCCAAAAGTATTTTACACTTTCACTTTTTTTTTTACTCTCTCTCATCTTCCTTCCGTCGCCTCTCTCTCTACCGAACTACTGCCATCGCGGCTGCCAGAGTCGCCAGTGGCCGAACTAAGTGTTGCCTCTCTTCTCTCCCTTTTCCAGGATTTTATTTTCTCTATCCTGTCTCTCTCTCTTCCCATTGCTCTTTGGATTAAAAAAATGCATCCTTCAATGATTTCTTCACTTTTCGTTTGGAAAAAATAAACAACTTAAAAAAATGATTTCTTCCCTTTTCCAAGTTTGGAACAAATAGGCAACTTAAAATCCTTCAATGATTTGAATGGAATTCCCATTTTGTCGATTGGCACAAATAGACAACTTAAAAAAATGATTTCTTCCCTTTTCTAGGTTTGAAAAAAATTGCCTTGGGATTAAAATGATATAAAATAAAAATGCCTTGGAGCATCAAGAAAAGTTAGAATTTTGTAGTGCCTTTAGGCACGGGCAATCCCCTGGTATATATATATATATATATATATAATAATATTTGAAAGCAATATTATCAGCTTCATGAGATTAAGCATCATATTGTCAAAGTTAAGCATCATATACAAGGGCCAAATGCCAATGCTCATATGGGTTCCAATTTCCTTTTCCCAATTACAATAACACCTAACAATACCTTGTATAGTTGTATTTCTTCTATACCAAAAGAGAAAACTAAATAAAATAAATTTAATCTTTATATGGAATAAATTACCCATAATAACGTGATTAGCCATCCCAAAATCAATGACTACTTTGAGTATTTAATGCATATATCTCATCACTTTTCAACTTGGTCCTTACTAAATATTTAAACAGTAATGCTAACGAGAGAATGAAATTTCAAAAGGAATTTCCACAAACTGCTCCCAGTGTGGTACCTTGTGCTGAGATAGTTTTTCTGCAAATATCTTGTGAAATTTCCTTGTGTCAAAATCATTAATTTCACATATTTAAATGAAAACCTAGGAATTTTAGGGTGAACTATGAAGTTTATCTAAAGGGGCAAATTTGGAAGAGTATCATTTTTGTAAATTTTTTTAATGTCTGACAATACATTTAGTGATATTTCCTATAAAAAAAAATGGCTATATGAAGATAGTGACACAAATAGGACTGATAAGAGCTGTAAATAGGAGGATGCGAAAGGTTAATGAAAGTTTCCTACTGTAACTTCTTCCAGAATAATGAAAGTCTTCTTTTTCCTATCAAAAGAAAGGGTTACCAAAAAAAAAAAAAAACCACTGTCTCATCATCTTGTAGATTTTGGCTATAACCTTTGCTATTAAATGATAATAATACATACCTAGCATTCTATTGAGTAGTAGAACATTGTCATTTCAATAGGGGGGAGGGGAATGAATAGTCATCATACACAAGAAACGGTTTGGAAAAAAAAAAAAAATTGATTACTTGCGTGGGCATGTCAGGAATTTTGTACGTACGAAGACTCAACATGTATTCCAATGTGAGATTTGTGACGGATTGTTGAAAAAGTAGAACGACCATTCCCTAGGACTTCTTCGACTTCAAATTTAGACAAGTGATGAATATATATATATATACACACACACACATATAAGAAGGGGGTTTGGAATTGGGCAACAACATAGGGAAGTAATTTGCAATGCACAAGACCTAAAATTGGAAACGAAGACAAAATGGAATTAATAGCACTGCCATTAAGAATAATGAAACAAGAGGAAAAGTAAATACTCCAGTAGAGATTGACTAAGTACCTAACATGATCAGAAGGAACTAGTAGCAAGAATTAAGTAGAAAGAAAACTAGTAGTACAAGTAAAGAGCTAAAGGAAAGAAAACAAAGTAGACTAACCCTAACCAAAAGTCACTGGGAATGAAAACGAAAAAGGTAAAAGTGAACTGAACTAATTAAGTGCAAGGCTATGCACAACAAAAAACTAGTAGTAGCATTTGGAAAATATGGAATAATTGCCCGCCACCCCCCCCAAAAAAAAAACAACACATACAAATCATAATCACCAACTAGCTAGCCTTGTTTATAAAGAAAAGAAATTGACAAAGAAAAACAAAAAAGCAGTAGATTCTATTCAGAAATAAAACAAATAACATGTTATAGCATTTAGGACTAATGGCCTTTTTCTTTAACCCAATTAATTACTTTACATTGTCTATAAATACGATGCATAGATAGAGAGAAGAGAACTACAACTACCATTACACAACACAAGAAAGTAACAAAGAGTGAAAAAACTATGGGTAGTTCGTCAATCATTTTAGTCTTCACAGCTCTCTTTGTTCCTCACCACTACTCTACTTCAGTTCTGGTAGCGGGTCACGACTACCTCCAATTTGTACAACAGTGGCCCCCATCCCTCTGTAACGGAAGCCGCCTCTGTCAACCTGCTAATCCGAATTTGATTGGATTCACAATTCACGGCCTATGGTCCGATAATATTCAGCCTCCGCCTCCCTTATCTTGCAATAATCAGGGATTTCAGCCCATTACGGTGAATTCCAAAGATTATATACATATAATTGTTATTTTTTATAGCCACACATTAACTTAAATCAAGATCTTTACTAATTCCTCGTTAGAATCCAATTGCATGCATGCATGTATTTTTCATCAGTGAGACACTCACATTAACTTATAACATGCTTGCGTGGCGTTCTCTATAGGATCCGCTACTACTAAGCTTCCTTAACTACCAGTGGCCCAATGTAGTAACAAGCGGACCCTCAGTTTTTTGGGCTCGTGAATGGGAAACGCACGGAACATGTTCGCCCCATTCAAATGACAAGATTGCTTATTTCTCTAATGCTTTGTTTTGGAAGAACCAGATTAATTTGGATTTGATTTTGAGGAATAGTGGGATTTCTATTGGGATGATATATATATATATATATATCCCCCAATTTGTCAGTCTTATAAGGGCCGCAATAGGAGACGTCCCCGATATACGTTGTAATCGTGACTCCGCTGGTCAAGTGCAACTTTGGGAGATAGCAGTTTGCATACATCAATTCGGAATATATCTCATCGATCGCCCCCGTCTCAGTTATTCATGCCCTGTCTACGTCATGCTTCCACTCTAAAAGTCCTATTGCTGGTGAACCGACTGAATGTACTTAGTACTATTGTCTATGTCAACCATCAATCAAAATCTATTACTATATAAATAAAATGGAAGCTTTGCCGGTTATATTATTCATATGCTGGTGTACATGTAATTTTATTACAAAAACAACCCTACTAACACTTTAAACTCAAACATGTACACCAACAACTGAACACTATAACTAGCAAAGCTTCCATTTTATTTATATAGCAATACATTTTGGTTGATGATTGACATAGACAATAGCACTAAGTACATTCAGTCGGTTCACCAGCAGTAGGACTTTTAGAGTGGAAGCATAACGTAGGCAGGGCATGAATAACTGAGACAGGGGCAGTCGATGAGATATGTTCCGAATTGATGTATGTAAACTGCTATCTCCCAAAGTTGCACTTGACCAGCAGAGTCACAATTGCAACGTATATCGAGAATGTCTCCTATTGCGACCCTTATAAGACTGACAAATTGGGGGATATATATCATCCCAACAGAAATACCACCATTCCTCAAAATCAAATCCAAATTAATCTGGTTCTTCCAAAACAAAGCATCAGAGAAATAAGCCATCTTGTCATTTGAATGGGGCGAACATGTTCCGTGCTTTTCCCATTCATGAGCCCAAAAAACTGAGGGTCCGCTTGGTTACTACATTGGGCCACTGGTAGTTAAGGAAGCTTAGTAGTAGCGGATCCTGTAGAGAACGCCACGCAAGCATGTTATAAGTTAATGTGAATGTCTCACTAATGAAAAATACATGCATGCATGCAATTGGAATCTAACGAGGAATTAGTAAAGATCTTGATTTAAGTTAATGTGTAGCTAAAAAATTAACAATTATATGTATATGTATATATATATGATCAATGTCAGTAATTTGGAATTCACCGTAATGGGTTGAAATCCCTGATTATTGCAAGATAAGGGAGGCGGAGGCTGAAGATTATCGGGCCATAGGCCGTGAATTGTGAATCCAATCAAATTCGGATTAGCGGGTTGACAGAGGCGGCTTCCGTTACAGAGGGATGGGGGCCACTATTGTACAAATTGGAGGTAGTCGTGACCCGCTACCAGAACTGAAGTAGAGTAGTGGTGAAGAACAAAGAGAGCTGTGAAGACTAACATGATTGACAAACTACCCATAATTTTTTCACTCTTAGTTAATTTCTTGTGTTGTGTAATGGCAGTTGTAGTTCTCTTCTCTCTGTCCATGCATCTTATTTATAGACAATGTAAAGTAATTAATTGGGTTAAAGAAAAAGGCCGTAAGTCCTAAATGCTATAACATGTTATTTGTTTTATTTCATAATAGAATTTACTGCTTTTTTCTTTTCCTTTGTCAATTTCTTTTCTTTATAAACAAGGCTAGCTAGTTGGTGATTATGATTTGTATGTGTTCTACTAGGCAAATTCCAATTTTTGTATTTCCATCTGAATGTGAAGTTTGATGAAATTGTCCTCAATCGTCATCTGATTATTATTATTTTTTTTTTGATAAGTTATAATATTGGAACTATGTAGTTCGAGTTCTGTTTTTGCTTCTCTCTGTTTTGGTGCTAATTAAGTTTTGTATCTTTTTTTTTTTATTATTTTGCTCAGCACAATGAGTATTTATAGATAAAACAAGAACTGGCCCAAAGCAATGCCGCCAAAGCTTCCACAGAAAAAAATAAATAAATAAGTAAAAATGCGGCTCCAATACTCACACAACACCACCAAGCTCAAAACACAAATCCAGCAAACAACATAACACCTCCTCAAACTAGGGAGCAATCACAAGCTGAAAAAAAAATGCTGAAAAAGGCCAATAGAAAAGTCACAAACAGAAATGAAACCCTACCCAAGAAAAGCCACAGAAACACTTCCCAGAAAGGCAAAGCAAATCCAAAAAAGCTGCCACCAAAAGCCAATATAACCCGAGAATGAACCAATCTAAAACAAACTGCAAAGCCAATATAAAACCACCAAAAAATAAAGCAGCGCCAAAAAATCGAAAATAACTCCAATGATCAAAGTATAGCACCAGCAGAAACTCAAGATCAACGCCCAAAAAATAGGGAAGCAATCAAAGCAAATTAATGAAAAAAAGCCAAAAAGTGGACAAAACCCACACATCCACAGTCGAGACACGAAAAAACTCACACCTGCAAAAGAAAATGCACACCAAAACACAGATAACCAAACAAGAAAACAACACACATACCCCAAAACGCTCACACACGAAAAGAACTCGACTGACCACGCATGCCCCAAACCAACAAACACCCTCTTAGCTAACACATCTAAGAAATCTCAAGTGTCTACTTGTTAACTCTAAACCGTCACAGAAATAGATATATTACTACTGCAATTTTAATCCCGGAAACATTTCATTGTAAAAAGAAAAAGAATAGATAGAATGTACCATATAGTCGGCAGTAATTGGATCAAACCCAAAACCCACGCCACGAGGCCAATGTACCATCTTGTCAGGATTACCAAATACGCGAGGAACAGTGAGTGACTTGAATTCTCTAATTGAAGGATTACATAAAACAATATCATGATAATCAGTTACACAAATTAGGCCATTGCAAGGACCCAAAATAATAAGAGAAAGCTCCCTCTTTGAAAATGGTGTATCAATATTTATGGACAAATCATGGAGGGTTTCATTAGAGAAAAAGGACAGGACGAATCTATTATGATGTTCGAGGAAGCGATTAACAATGACACAATCATCTTTTTTTCGATTCTGATTCTTCATATGCAAATCGATGAAATTAGGGCTTTTGATTAAAGCGTACCATGATTTACGGACGCACTTGAATCGCATCAGAGTTTTCACGGGCAGCATAGATAGAATGATTCTCACCAAATCTTCAGGCACATCCCGAGCCGGGGCCGCCATTTGAACCACCTCGGCAGACATAAATTCAAAAAAGACGAATTCTCTTCAACAATGAACTCCTTAATGTTGTCTATGACTCTATAGAGAGAGAGAGAGAGAGAGAGATGATGCAACTTTCAGTCAATTAGGGCTTGCACCGTCTTGCATTTTATTAGTGAAGATAGCATGAAAGAAGCCAAAGTAGAGGCATGTTTTTATTACAGAAACATCCTCAAAAGTTTCAAAATTACAATGACCTCCTAGGGGAGTTACGTCAGAGTAAGACTACCGGTTCGGAATTGGTTTAAGTAAGGAGAAAATAGAACAAATCAGTTCGGTTTCAGTTTATAATGGATAAAAAAATTCCGAAGTGGACCGAGCCGATCAAATTGAATCATGTTTGGGTTATATCCTTTTTACATAGAAGATACATAGTACTATAATAATTTTAAATGAACTTGTCTCATTTGAACTTGAAATTACCTACAATTAGTACTTGATTTTTAGTCTAATTTTTCAAACCATAACATGTAACAAAAAGTGGCTATAATTGTGTTCATTTTTAATGTTAAGAAACTAGCAAATTTACCTAGATTTTGATGCAAATATTCATAGCCCAAACCGAATCTTAGTTTTCATGGTTTGCTTTATGGCTTGGTCTGATTGGTTTCGGTTGACTATTTTATTCACAAAACCGACCAAATTGAACCAATTACACCCATCTTCTTGATCATAGATCAAACCTTATTGGTGTTCAAATTTCATGCAAAATGAGAGAAACTGTATTCATTCTATAGTAAACAGTGTAATAAAAGGCAATAACTGCACCAACCAGGAAGATTTACAATAAACGAATTAAGAGTAAAAATTGTGATGAGGAGGCCAAAATTGACATGGTAGAATTTATGTGGCGTACCCATAAAATTTAGTGCGAGGCTTCGTAAAGTTTTCCTGTAGCTAGCAAGTCCGGTGACCGATAAATGTCGGGTCATAAATAAACTTCGAGAATGAGTCCTTAAAATCCTTGTCCTTAAAGAAAATATTTTGACAAATACCAAAATAAAATTTAATATAAAAAATGGCTAAAGTTAACAAGTAAATAATTTTACATCAATAAAATATCACTCTTCTTGTGTTTGATAATTACTGTCATGAATGATGGAGAACAACAGTCATGAATTAAATATTACTCTTCTTGTCTCATTTTGAGGTCTAAAACACTAGACTCGAAACATCAAATAGATGGCATAGTCATAAACGTCGAGATCATCATACAGTGTTACTTCTATGAATATATTATGTTCGACAATAACTCTTTGTGGAATGAACTGTTTAATAAAGACAGGGACTAGAGATGTCCCCCATTCGAGTAGGTGAAAGAACCAATTCTTCTGGAATGTGTACCTTAACATTTCTACGTCAACAACTCTAGTTAATAAACGCACTCATCCAAAAATAGTGTCATTTTTGTCATAAATGGGAATTGTTCTAAGAATGTCAGGTATCGCTCCTATTCATTTTCTTCATATTCATTATATAATTCTTGGAACACCTTATATTGAGCTTGTTCATATTCATCGTAATTTGTACTAATATTTCGCTAGTCATCTAATCCATCATATATTGGTGAACCAACCCAGTCCATAGGTTGGTCAAGTTCCACTAAATAATCGGTATCTTCGTCAGTGTCGTCCTATATTTTATTGACACACCTAGCGTAGAGAGAAAGAGAGAGAAAGAAGGAAGAGAAGAAATAAAACAGTTTGATTTATTACGTATATGCATATATGTGTAGACACCCCAATTTTGACCGGACGTCGAATTTAGGAGAGTGTCACCTCCAAGTCCGATGATGATAAGGACCGAAAGATTTGAAGTATTCCAAGCTCTTCAGAAAGTTCTTCAAACGCGATAAAATTTCACAGAAAGAAGAGAATACCAGGTATTTAGGAGAATTCAGGTATAAGACATGATTTTTGAAAAGGATCTTCAAGAATAATTTGTTTCAAAAAGATGGAAGACCTAAAAGGGGGAATCTCAGCTAAAAACGGCACACGACAGACTACCGCGGCACTCACTGAGTGCCGCACGGCAGTCCGAGAGTGCCGTTCCGGCATTCACCAAGTGCCGCCACAAATTTCTGACTGCCGTTCACTTTTTAAGTCTGTATTTTGCAGTGCAATACGTATGCGTATGCGAATAAGAACAAAAAACTGATAAAGTAAGACTGACAAAAATGCGGCAATCCATTAATTGCCGCGGCATTTGATGAATGTCGCGCGGCAGTCACGCAGTGCCGCGACGGCAGTTATGAACTGTCGCTGCGGCATTCACGGACTGCCGCGACAGTTTCTGGACTGCCGCACTGGGCAGCAGTCTGCCTAATTTCAGAAAGTACACATTGTACCACCAAATGAGATGTTTACACATGTCTTTTACTCCGAATTTACTGAAATTACCTAGGTATTTTTGTCTATATAAGAAGAGGTATCTTCATTGAAAAAGAGGACCAACCAAGAGAAAAATATTGGGAGAATTTGAGAGGAGAACAACACATACAAAAAATATACTTCCATTACACCAAGATTTTAGAGAGAAAAGAGAGAGTTTAGAGAACTAGAGAGAAGAGCTTGGAAGATCTTCAAAGAAGAGAAATTTTGAGGATAGTTGGAGGTGATCCTCTAACCATAAGTTGTTTTATTTGCATTCTTTCCTTTGAATCCTCAAACTATTTTGTTTTCTTTGCTTCATTTCTTTTTATTTTTTATACTTCCTTCTTGAGACTCTTGGAGATCCTCAATATCTCTCTTGAAATCTCTTGAATGTGATCTTTTGAATCCCATGTAAGCTTATGCTTCACATGGAAGTCAAAGTTTGATCATCATTTTATTTTATAAACAAATAGATAGATCCAAGTCCATACTCATGACTTGGGTCCTCTAAGCTTGAGTTTTCATGGAGTCTTTTTGTATTCCTTGAAGACTCATGAGTATTAGCCATGTCTTCATCTCCAATGACCATCAAATGGTAGGAGGAGGTGGTTTTGAGTTTAAGCCCATCTCCATGGCTTAGATTCCTTGTCTTGAGATTTCATGAAATCTATTCATACTTCATTTGAAATCCACAAATATAAAGGTCTTTAGCCTCCAATGACCATCAAATGGTAGGAGAAAATAGTTTAGTTAAGTCCAACTTCATGGTTTAATAGTTGGGGTTAACAAATAAAAGTTGAACTTGAAAAATGAAAACAGTGAGTTCACAAACTGTTTTTGATCAAAGATTTTTAATTCGAAATCTAACCGTTGAAATCAAGTGAAACCAACGGGAAAGTGTCAATAACACAATATTCTACCACTGTAATTTTTGTTTTAAGGTGGTTTCATGTTTAGAATGGTTTGATCATGAGTTTTGTGACACAAATACAATCTGTCCAGAGTTTCAGAATAGTTTCAGAACAGTGACACTCTTTTGAAACAATTAAATCAGAGTTCTAATAAAGTGTTTGTGACTCCAAATAATTTTTTCTATGAAGTTTAATGTGTTAGGAAGTCACCCTAAAAAGAACAAAGTATTTCTGATTTTTTTGCTATTTTTAAAAAATCAAACAATATCTCTGGACAGAGAGTTGTACATCCCTGAGTGATGTCTGGTTTTTGTCCTTTTCCCGGAGATCCGACCGTTGAAACTTTGATTTTCTTTTTGATTTGGAAACTAGACTCACAGAGGCATCTTGTGTCCAAAATTCACCGACATCAAACCATGAGAGACGTGCTTTTTATTTCCTTAAAGTTCTGGTCTGCTCTCTGCAATTTTCAGAACTTTTATGACACATTTTGACCCACTTTGTTAATAATGGGCCAAATGACTTTCCTATGACTTAGGGGCTTAAACCATGTTTCAATAATGATTAGTTGAGCTTGAATTCAAAGCTTAAGAGTATTTCATAGTTCATTCTCATCCATGTACATATTCATCCATGTGGTTTGGCACTTGTAACTAGGACTTATTTGCTTTAGATTCAATTACATTTGATAGATTTAAGCTAGAAATTCAAGATTGTTATTTCTAACTTCGCATCTTGTATATCATGTGCACTAACCTTTGTTTTGTAGCGCTATTGAGGTACGATTTCTCAACCCCTCTCTAGTTTATTCATTTATTGATTTTATTGATTTTCAAGCCTTTTTTTACGACACCTTAGAATTAGGAATTGTTTTACTTGTATATATGGATTAGAGACCCTTTTCTTAGGTTTTATCTATTCGCATGCATTTTCACGTTTAAATATTCGCAGCCGGATCCCGGGTAAGCTCTCTTATTCCCTATTGCACATCATATTGCTTGCTACTTGATATATGTGGCTTATGAATGATATTTTTGTCATTAGCAATTTTACACCCTTTGGACATGCTTTTGTGATGTATATGTATATATGTATTAGTTGAGGGCATGCTTAGATTAATAATTCGATTAAAAAGATGTTAAGTAGAGGCCTATCGCGAGATAGGATGAAAAGGGGTGTTTTAGTCCGATGGACTCCTTCCCTTCTCATTCCATAATCCCCGGACCTAGTTAATTTTTGGTTTCGCAAAAGATCAGTTTCCTTTAAATGGTTTCTTAATTTTTCCTTTTAAAAATTAAGTGGCGACTCATTTGTTTTTGAATTTGAAATTTGGAAAAAGATTTTAAATAAGAAAAGCTGTGGGTAAGTCAACCTGCGGTATCCACAATCTGGCGACTCTGCTGGGGATCGAACCCAGAATCTCTGGTTTCGCAGACCAGAATTTTGATTTTGGGTTCACTCGAGGATTAGACTTGAAAAATATCCTTTTAATCGAATTAATTAATCTTTGTGTGCCTGTTGCATTTCACCTGCATGTCCAGCCAGTCGATTGCACGGAACTATGACCTTGGAGGCTCGGGGCAACCCGGTCGGTCAAGTCATCATGGGACTGTGTGATCACCCTTGATCTCGTACCATGATTTGGTATATTAAGCATCCTATCGGATGTGTGTCAAGGGTCCCTTATTTGACTAAAACCCAGCTTTTGCACGGTAGCTTCTATAGAACCTTTCAATCTTAGGAAATCAACTCTTGATTAGGGCTATGTGCTAAGGAGTTTTGTATGCCCAAAGGGGATTATTTGAGATGATGACGATACTTGCTTGATGAAAAATGTATAACCCCTTAATCACTTTTAGCAATTCCTTCTCATGTCCCATGACATTTGGGAACATGCTGAATCTTGGTTATAAGGTTATACTTCTTATATCATGTTAGCTAAGCATCATTGACCTTGTATGCATCCAAATTCATGAAAAGTACGGTGATAATCCGATCATGTGATCCTTCTACCCAAAGAATTTTAAATCCATCTTTGAAAGCAAATGGATTTTTTTGTAATCTTTATTCCAAAGTTTTCAATTGCTCTTTCAAAAAATCTTTGGAGTTCACTTTTGATTAAAGCCCCAAACTAATCTTTGAGAATTGTTTTTGGAAGAAATGCTCTTCAAATGAATTTCAAAGCAAAATTTCAATCTAATCATAGTTATTGAGAAACATTTTCATTTTTTCAAAATCCTTGAGAATTGTTTTTGAAAAATCTCATCATTTAAAGAAATGCTTTTCAAATGAATTTCGAAAATATCTTGCCCAACCTTTGAAAGGGTAGTGAGGATCACAATGATAGGTGAAATTAGCGCACTTGACATGGGTGAGGATTTATGTGCTTATGTGTTTATGTGTTAGGATTAGAATTTTCCTTTCTTTTGCATATACAGTAGGCACACACACACGTGCATTTCATCCGTGTGCCATATGTGCGGTGCATGCATTCAGTTGCATCAAACCATCAAAGCATGAACATGTTTGTCACATTAACCAATATCATTGCATGCATGTAGCATACAAATCCACAACATCTTCCTCCCAATTAAGATCAAAATAATTTCTCGAAATTCCTTGTCTCCTGAAAATCGATTTTGCATGCGGGCCTTTCATGTCGTGAACCTGTAGAAAGAGTGGAACAACCAGATCCCCTAGTGAGGACACTTCTAATTTTCTCAGGTTCGTCTTCTTGATTTTAGGCGAACATGGACCATCATCTTGAGATTGATTCGCCAACAGCCTTAAAAGATTTGGAAGAGAGAGTGAACATGCTGCAAGCCACTATTGAGCAACAAAACTTAAAGGTGAATCAATTGGAGAGGGTAACACTCGAGCTCTATCAGTTACTCAAAAAGCAAGTGGGTTTGAATGAGGTAGTGACGAACAAATTGGGGAAGAGAATAATGGATCACCCGGCCAAGCACCAAAATCCACATCCAAGCTTAACCATTCACCAAGGCCCATATCCATGCCCAATCCCCATGAACCAAAGAGTTATTTCAAGCTCACGTCTTAATCCAAAAGCCAACTCAAGTTCAAAGTCGAATCCGAAATTAAGCCGAGTCGGCAGGTCAAGAATATTCACCAAGCTTGGCATGACATTATCCATGGCCCTTGGTCACCTCATCAAAAGTGGTCACCTCAATCCCCTGGACCCAAGGCCACCATCAAATCCCTTACCTCACAAATATAACCTATCTTTGTACTGTGCCTATCACCAGACTCAAGGCCACAGTACCAATTCTTGCTCGAGACTCCGCCATGAGATCCAGGATCTCATTGATCAGAAAATCATCACTCCTTCGCCGAATCTATCGAGTGACCTTTGGCATAATGATCTTGACTTGCAAGCTCTTCACTCTCCGACCTCTCAATCCCAGCCATCACTGAAAACCCTCAAGGGATTTGCTACATCCATAAGTGCGCGACAATCAACTGGCTCTGGCCCAATCAACAAATGTGGAAAATGTATTGATAGTACGTGGTATGAGTCAGATGAATACTGTCCCGCTAAAAATTGGGTCATGGACGTGGATAATATTTCTGCACACATACTGTTGGGGGAAGACGAACTCGAAAGTTCAAATGATGCTAGTAAGGTGATAGTGTTTTGAAATATTACTGCTAAAGCAAATATGGATGCTCCTGGGGACCCGATAATTTGAAAATCGTCTGTGACACTCCAATTGAGACCAAGTCAAGTCTAGTAATCGAGTCATGTCAAGTAGGAGTCAAGTGTCAAGTCCAGTCGAGTCTTTAAGTCAGTCGGTTGTCGAGTTTATCGAGTTAAGTGATGTAACCCTTTTTCCTGCTAGTTGAATAAAATGTCTCATTCTGTTTGATTCAGTGTTCCGAGTCGTGAATGTATGGATCATTAAGCCAAAAAAAAAAAAAAACAAATCACTTTTTTAAATGATCATGAGAAATACTTTGTTAATAAATCTTTGCATTGAAAAGGATCCCCAAATGATCAAAGCAAGTTCTGTGCCAAATCCAAGGAGGACTAGAGAATTGATTAGCTTTACTTTAAGAATTTAAAGATGCTCTTGCTCAATCTTGAAAAGATGAACTTGGAACTTGAAGCTTGCTCACCATCCCCTTTTCTCAAACACCAAGCCTCAAAGATGAGCCCAACCAGTTTAAAGCCATGAACTTGGTCATTGATGGTAGCCAGACATTTTGAATGAACTTCTTCTTCCAAGTGAAAAGAAAAAGAAAAAGAAAAAAAAGAAGAAAGAAGCTCGCTAGATGAAAAACCCGAAAGGGCGCCTAGGCAAAAGTTAGAGCAAAAAATAAATAAAAAATAAGATGCGTGTTGATTTCAAAAATCCTAATCCTAGCCAGTCAGAATCATAAAGATAGTAAGGAAGAGAAAGGAAAGGAAAAAGAAAAGAAAAGGCAGAGAATAGATAAGATTGAGAATTCTTGAGTACTTCAAAATAAATCATTGGCACATAAACTACCTCAAGACTTTGTGTTGTTCTAAAGAAATTGGAAATGAAAAGAGAGATTTGAAAGTATCAATTAAGCTCACATTTTTGTGAGAGGCTCAATGGCTAAGAGGGCATAAAACAATGCAAAGATATCTTTGAGAAAAATAAAGAGTGATTTGGAGGGCTGATATCGCTTTGTGAATATGACAGAGTATGAATAAAACATGATGAGAGTTGTAAAGATTAACTGGCTAGTGAAAAGGTTAAAGAATCAACCGTCAAATAAAAAAGAAGAAGAAAAGAAAAAAAGAAAAGAGAATAATGGAGAAAGTAGTTCATCATGCTACACAAGGGCTACCACAAGTGACATGCACTCCCCAGACCTAAATGGTAACATGGCTCGAAAAGCCCACCAATTCTTGAAGCCTAATTCTTTCAAGACCTCCAGAATGGATGAACTACGCTTGACCTGATTCCCACTTGGGGATACGTAGGCAACCTGCTCGGTTCGGTCATTGCCCTATCATCTCATGCTATCTTTCTTTCAGGCCTTGGACGAACTACTTTGGACCTGATTCCCGCTCGGGGATAAGTAGGCGAACCTCCCAAGGTTCTCGGTCCATAACCATCCCTACAACTATAAGCATCACCCTTTTGCGTCTTTGGTTTCCTTGCTTCAGGCTAGGGGCAAATTTACATTTGCTGGAAGCCGCATACATATCGCCAAACCAGGGGCAAACTTTGTTTGCTGAACACCTCATGTAATCCCGAAAGCAATGCCTCCGAGCCTTATTCAAACTAGGGGCAAACTTCGTTTGCCAAAATCCCTCTATGCCAGAAGCAAGTTCTCAAGTAATCAAGTTTGTTTCGAAAAGATTGAAATAGAGTGCCTTCCATTCTATAAGCTAAAACACCAATTCGAAGCACGTTCTAAATGGGTAAAGAATTAGCTAAATCAAAAGGGGAAGTTTTCAAAGTTTAGATTTATCAGCAAAGTACTACTATTAGTAAGATAATGAATAAATCAAAGATGAGATGATATATTATTCACGATGAATGCACATTGATTCATAATGAATGTAGAGTTTGAGTCAGTCGTCTTGAGTAACGGGCTTTGTCTGGTCTGTCCTTAGATGAGCCAATAAACGGTCTCAGATGTGTGGGTTTAAGATGATGAATAAAGATTTGAAAAGTCTCCATAAGCATCCTATGGGCTATACGAGCAGAAGTTTCGAACACTATCACATCATAGTGCTAAAATAAGAGGAGTCCAAAACTAGGGGCAAATGTGACTTCCCTCTTTTGACAGAACCGATATGTTCCTTCCAAAGGGTCGTAAATGCAGAAAATCGTTCTTTCTATCAGTTCTGTTCAAATTCTTTGAGTCTGAAAACTCCCCCGAAATTTTGAAAATTCAACTCTCGGAGATTGTGGACTCCCGAAATTTTGTGAAATCAATTCTTTAAGTCCGAAGTAACTTCGAATACCTAAATTTGGTTCTTTGAGCATGAGGAGACTCCAGAATAAGCATTAGTCCTCAATGACAGCTTCTCTTCATAAGCATTAGTCCTCAAAGGCAGCTTCTCTTCATTAGTCCTCAATGGCAGCATCATTTGCGTTAGTACTCGATGGCGATCCTCGCAACATATTTGTGTTAACTCTCATTTTGGGAATATAACAAATTTATATCCTCAATCCTCGTAACGAATTTACGTCGATCCTTTGTTTAACGAATTTGCACCCTCGGTTCTCGCAATATATTTGTGTTAACCCTCATTTTGGGAATATAACAAATTTATATCCTCAATCCTCGTAACGAATTTACGTCCATCCTTTTGTTTGAGAGTGTAACGAATTTGCACCCTCGGTTCTCGCAACCAATTTGCGTTAACCCCCGTTCGGAGAATACAACAAATTTATATTCTCGATTTTCGTAACATATTTGCGTTGATCCTTTGTTTGAGAATGTAACATATTTGCATTCTCGGTTCTCGCAACAAATTTGCGTTAATCCCCTTTCTGAGAATATAACAAATTTATATTCTCGATTTCCGTAACATATTTGCGTTGATCCTTTGTTTGAGAATGTAACATATTTGCATTCTCGGTTCTCGCAACAAATTTGCGTTAACCCCTTTTCTGAGAATATAACAAATTTATATTCTCGATTTCCATAACATAATTGCGTTGATCCTTTGTTTGAGGATGTAACATATTTGTATTCTCGGTTCTCGCAACAAATTTGCGTTAATCCCCTTTCTGAGAATATAACAAATTTATATTCTCGATTTCCGTAACATATTTACGTTGATCCTTTGTTTGAGAATGTAACATATTTATATTCTCGATTCTCGCAATAAATTTGCGTTAATCCCCTTTCTGAGAATATAACAAATTTATATTCTCGATTTCCGTAACATATTTGCGTTGATCCTTTGTTTGAGAATGTAACATATTTGCATTCTCGATTCTCGCAACAAATTTGCGTTAACCAATATAACAAATTTATATATTCTCGGTTCTCGCGACAGATTTGCGTTAACCCTCGTTTTGGAATATAACGGATTTTATTCTCGATTCTCGCGACAGATTTGCGATTAACCCTCAAGCACCTTCGTGACCCCCGTAGCAGATTCTCACGTCAATCAAGAATTCGATGATCACGTAATGACGTCATACGTAGGAACAACATGATAAAGCACGGTGCCTGCGAAACCAGGTCAATTCGAAAATATCATTGCATAGCACACTGCATCACGACAGGATAGGTGCATCCATCCGTGTGACTACTTGCGTTTGTGTATGTTCGACCCATGCCCGAACTACGCCTCGGTCTGATTCCTGATGGGATACGTAGGCAGCTCACCGTTGAGCACGACCGACATGAACCGTTTGTGAAGCCTTCTTTTGCAACGCATTTTGTTTTACTTAAATTCGACGGTCTGGTCAAAGGCCTGTCTTCACACAGGCTTCGACATTCGCTTGTGGCATGCGTTGCTCCACAAGCTCTGCCGAAGAGGGGCAAACTGTAGACACCCCAATTTTGACCGGACGTCGAATTTAGGAGAGTGTCACCTCCAAGTCCGATGATGATAAGGACCGAAAGATTTGAAGTATTCCAAGCTCTTCAGAAAGTTCTCTAAACGCGATAAAATTTCACAGAAAGAAGAGAATACCAGGTATTTAGGAGAATTCAGGTAGAAGACATGATTTTTGGAAAGGATCTTCAAGAATAATTTGTTTCAAAAAGATGGAAGACCTAAAAGGGGGAATCTCAGCTAAAAACGGCACACGGCAGACTACCGCGGCACTCACTGAGTGCCGCACGGCAGTCCGAGAGTGCCGTTCCGGCATTCACCAAGTGCCGCCACAAATTTCTGACTGCCGTTTACTTTTTAAGTCTGTATTTTGCAGTGCAATACGTATGCGTATGCGAATAAGAACAAAAAACTGATAAAGTAAGACTGACAAAAATGCGGCAATCCATTAATTGCCGCGGCATTTGATGAATGCCGCGCGGCAGTCACGCAGTGCCGCGACGGCAGTTATGAACTGCCGCTGCGGCATTCACGGACTGCCGCGACAGTTTCTGGACTGCCGCGCTGGGCAGCAGTCTGCCTAATTTCAGAAAGTACACATTGTACCACCAAATGAGATGTTTACACATGTCTTTTACTCTGAATTTACTGAAATTACCTAAGTATTTTTGTCTATATAAGAAGAGGTATCTTCATTGAAAAAGAAGACCAACCAAGAGAAAAATATTGGGAGAATTTGAGAGGAGAACAACACATACAAAAAAAATACTTCCATTACACCAAGATTTTAGAGAGAAAAGAGAGAGTTTAGAGAACTAGAGAGAAGAGCTTGGAAGATCTTCAAAGAAGAGAAATTTTGAGGATAGTTGGAGGTGATCCTCTAACCATAAGTTGTTTTATTTGCATTCTTTCCTTTGAATCCTCAAACTATTTTGTTTTCTTTGCTTCATTTCTTTTTATTTTTTATACTTCCTTCTTGAGACTCTTGGAGATCCTCAATATCTCTCTTGAAATCTCTTGAATGTGATCTTTTGAATCCCATGTAAGCTTATGCTTCACATGGAAGTCAAAGTTTGATCATCATTTTATTTTATAAACAAATAGATAGATCCAAGTCCATACTCATGACTTGGGTCCTCTAAGCTTGAGTTTTCATGGAGTCTTTTTTTATTCCTTGAAGACTCATGAGTATTAGCCATGTCTTCATCTCCAATGACCATCAAATGGTAGGAGGAGGTGGTTTTGAGTTTAAGCCCATCTCCATGGCTTAGATTCCTTGTCTTGAGATTTCATGAAATCTATTCATACTTCATTTGAAATCCACAAATATAAAGGTCTTTAGCCTCCAATAACCATCAAATGGTAGGAGAAAATAGTTTAGTTAAGTCCAACTTCATGGTTTAATAGTTGGGGTTAACAAATAAAGTTGAACTTGAAAAATGAAAACAGTGAGTTCACAAACTGTTTTTGATCAAAGATTTTTAATTCGAAATCTAACCGTTGAAATCAAGTGAAACCAACGGGAAAGTGTCAATAACACAATATTCTACCACTGTAATTTTTGTTTTAAGGTGGTTTCATGGTTAGAATGGTTTGATCATGAGTTTTGTGACACAAATACAATCTGTCCAGAGTTTCAGAATAGTTTCAGAACAGTGACACTCTTTTGAAACAATTAAATCAGAGTTCTAATAAAGTGTTTGTGACTCCAAATAATTTTTTCTATGAAGTTTAATGTGTTAGGAAGTCACCCTAAAAAGAACAAAGCATTTCTGATTTTTTTGCTATTTTTAAAAAATCAAACAATATCTCTGGACAGAGAGTTGTACATCCCTGAGTGATGTCTGGTTTTTGTCCTTTTCCCGGAGATCCGACCGTTGAAATTTTGATTTTCTTTTTGATTTGGAAACTAGACTCACAGAGGCATCTTGTGTCCAAAATTCACCGACATCAAACCATGAGAGACGTGCTTTTTATTTCCTTAAAGTTCTGGTCTGCTCTCTGCAATTTTCAGAACTTTTATGACACATTTTGACCCACTTTGTTAATAATGGGCCAAATGACTTTCCTATGACTTAGGGGCTTAAACCATGTTTCAATAATGATTAGTTGAGCTTGAATTCAAAGCTTAAGAGTATTTCATAGTTCATTCTCATCCATGTACATATTCATCCATGTGGTTTGGCACTTGTAACTAGGACTTATTTGCTTTAGATTCAATTACATTTGATAGATTTAAGCTAGAAATTCAAGATTGTTATTTCTAACTTCGCATCTTGTATATCATGTGCACTAACCTTTGTTTTGTAGCACTATTGAGGTACGATTTCTCAACCCCTCTCTAGTTTATTCATTTATTGATTTTATTGATTTTCAAGCCTTTTTTTACGACACCTTAGAATTAGGAATTGTTTTACTTGTATATATGGATTAGAGACCCTTTTCTTAGGTTTTATCTATTCGCATGCATTTGCACGTTTAAATATTCGCAGCCGGATCCCGGGTAAGCTCTCTTGTTCCCTATTGCACATCATATTGCTTGCTACTTGATATATGTGGCTTATGAATGATATTTTTGTCATTAGCAATTTTACACCCTTTGGACATGCTTTTGTGATGTATATGTATATATGTATTAGTTGAGGGCATGCTTAGATTAATAATTCGATTAAAAAGATGTTAAGTAGAGGCCTATCGCGAGATAGGATGAAAAGGGGTGTTTTAGTCCGATGGGCTCCTTCCCATCTCATTCCATAATCCCCGGACCTAGTTAATTTTTGGTTTCGCAAAAGATCAGTTTCCTTTAAATGGTTTCTTAATTTTTCCTTTTAAAAATTAAGTGGCGACTCATTTGTTTTTGAATTTGAAATTTGGAAAAAGATTTTAAATAAGAAAAGCTGTGGGTAAGTCAACCTGCGATATCCACAATATGTCATTGTCATGACATTAATGCATGGTTGGTTTTTTCTTCCTTCGTTTGTCTTCTTTTATTTTGGTTTGGTTTTCTTTGTTTTGTTTTGTTTTTTTTTTTTTCTTCTTCTTTGTTTATTTTCTTTCTTGTGTCTTTTCTTTGGTTGAGTTTACTGAAATTTTGACTAACTCAACACATGGAAGATAATCCAGTATGGTTACTACTTCTTTTTTTTTTTCCTTTTTATTGCATTACTTCAACTTCATTTTTACTTAAGCAATAAAACATGTAAAAGCACATAATTACATACATTTGAGTGACATCATCATTAAATCATATTAATTTCAAAATGTATGTAAAACTAGGGATTTAGAGATTAAATGAGCACTATATCTATTATATTAGTACATGAATATGCAATATTTATTGTTTGTCACTCCCCCCTTCAGTATTTATTCTTGGTTTAATTTGAGAATATAGACAATGATAGGCACAAAACATAGGTACTGGGAATTACTCATGACCGTTTAACTTTATTATAGTTAAAGGTTTCCCAGACCGCCTGTAGTAGATTTTGGAATATTTAGGCATGACTATAGATTTAAACTTCTAGGTTTTGCCCCAATTGTGGTGAGGTCAGAGCTTTTGGACCTATGACACTTGATCTTTGGTCTTGCTCGATTTGTAGTGAGTTCGGAGCTTACGGACCCATCACACTTAGGCTTTCTTACGGCCTAAGATTTTTGGGTCTATTCGAGCTATAATGTGCTCAGGGGGTTTTGGAACTTTTTAAGTCTGTCCCGGCAATAATGAGCTCTGGCACTTTTGGGCCTATTACGCTTAGGCTTTATTGTAGCCTAGGTTTCTTAGACCGATCTGTGACATCAAAGATTTATTCTAGATTTTTGATCAATTGGGGGCCCGATCTATGGCACTTAAGCTTTATTGTAGATTAAGATTTTTGGGTCTTGTCTAAGCTGAGGCTCAAGTCTTTCTTGTTAGGACCTGCGACACTTTGACTTTATTATAGCCTAGGATTTTTAGGTCGTGCCCGAGATGAGGCTCAGGACTTTCTTCTTGGGACCTGTGGCATTTAAGCTTTATTGTAGCCTAAGATTTTTAGGTCGTGCCCGCTGAGGCTCAGGGCTTTATTTAGGACCTATGACACTTAGGCTTCATTGTATCTGAGGCTCAGGGCTTTCTTCTTGGGACCTGTGACACTTAGGCTTTATTGTAGCCTAAGTTTTGTAGGTCATGCCCGAGCTTGGCCTTTTGCAGGAGGAAGGAGAATAAATAGGAATATATGGGCAAGTTATTGAATTTTTAGTTTTGAATCACTATGTGAGCTTTGGCACTTTTAGGCCTTCTGCACTTAGGCTTTACTATAGCCTATGCTTTTAAGTCGATATGATCTATGACTCCAATGCTGGTTAAAAACTTTTGGATGTTTTTTTTTATCAATTGGGGGCACGACGTGTGACACTTAAGCTTTATCGTAGCTTAAGATTTTTAGGTCGTGCCTGAGTTGGGGCTTGTGTCTTTTGTGCCTGTCTTTGCTGCGTGAAAACTGGCGATCCAAACTTGAAGTAAAAAGGTGGATTGATTCTTCTTGTAAATATTCTTGATAAGGCATAATGATCTTGATAATAAACTCAAGTCATAAATAATGCTTGCAAGCAGAAGATAATGATCCTGAGCTCTTCTAGTCTAAATTGCCAAATTTCACTTTGTTCTTGCAGATTTGAGTAATAGACCGTGGGCTACATACGTGAATAACTTTGTTCAGATATTGTGGAACTGAATTATGTAAATGAACAAATACTTACAATCATGGTTTAAAGCACAAATGCATCCAATGAGTGTACCCAGTAGACCGATTATCAGTTTGCTTTGACTGCTCTAAGATACAAAGCTTGATATAATACCTCATATATACGATATGAATATTTGTACATGTGGCATTATACATAGTACACATGTGCATTGCAAGTCCAAGCTAAGATCAAGTCTTATACATATAATGGATCGCCAAAACATAACATATTCAAGTATATACTTTTTCGAAAAAATGTGTTGGACACTTGAAAAAAAATATACATGTGAAATAAATTATGATTCTAGCAAGATATACTAGATAATTCACTTTTTATTGTGAATCAAGAGTGAATGTCTATCATGTATTTGTTTTTGAAAGGATGTAGTTTTGGTAGTTAGTAGCATGTGATTGTTGACTCTAGTTTGATTAAGGAATTTGGAGCTATATATCATGTGAATATAGAAGAAGACACAAATGAGTTTTCCTATAAAAGTGGGAATGAACAACCTCAATGTTAAAAAGATAGACGGAAGTGATAGGGAAGAGATTTGGTGGAAGATCAGATAAAAAGGTTCAAGTGAAGAAGATCAATATCAGTATACTGAATATCAGTATACTATATTGGTAAGATATGAGTGCATGTATTGTGTTGTTATCACAATAATAAATATGATCCCCTTTGCAGTGGATGTAGGCAAATTGTCGAACCACCTGAAATATTTGTATTCCTTTATGTTAATTATTCATTGTGTGCATGTTTAATTATAAGTTTTATAACACGTTATCAGCACGAGCCTATACCAACTGGGTTGGCTCATGACAAAAGGTACCATATATCTATATTGTTTAACTTATATATATATACACACATATGTATACATGTATACACCCCTGAAGTGTTTATAAATTTTACTCCTCCCGAAGAGGAATTTATTGCAAACTTTATGAAGAAGTGATTATAGGCAGTACTCTTGAAGAGGCATATTTGAAAATACTCTTGAAGAGCTAATTACTAAACCTCTTGAAGGGGTAGTAGATAAATCTTCTGCAGAAAAACTCATCATACTCTTAATGAACTAGTCTCCTGAAGAGATATACATATATATATATATATATATATTTACTTTTCTATATGTGTGTGTATACTCCTGAAGAGTTATCTCCCAAACAGATAATAAATAAACTTCTTGAAGAAGTAGTAAATAAATAATTGATATCTTAGACATAACTCTTGAAGAGTAAATGAAAAAAAAAAAAAGACAACCATGCAGAAGTCAGGTTCGAACTCGAGTCCGCGGACGTGGGTTATTCGTTGCCACTCTGCTACCACACGATTGTCTAACCATTATTGAATGGAAAAACTGAAGAGTTAAAGAAAAAAAAATAAAAAATAAATAAATAAATAAAACAAAACAATCGCGGATAGTCAGGTTCGAACCCGAGATCTCAGAGTTAAAGGTCCTCAGTCCCCACCACTCTGCTATCACGCAATTGAGTGATTATCGATATATATTAAGCATATATATACATGTGCTGAAAAGTCTCCCGTAGAGATAATTCATGACCCACCCGAAGAGGAAATCTCTTGAAGAGATTATGGAAAATCTAACTGATTATTCTCTTGAAGAAGGAATTTTATTTTACATTATTACATCCCTTATTTGACATTAATCTATTTATTTGCATGCCTTCATTTTACTTGATTCTAAACCTTACTTTCTTTTATCTGTATAGTGTTTGAATATGTCGAATCTTGACAAGTTTAAAATTGTACCTCTGGACATCTCGGGAAACAACTATCTATCATGGGCTCATAAAGCTGAAATACGACTAAAAGCAAAGGATCTTTGGAATACTATTGTAGAAGGAAATTATGAATCGGAACGAGACCAAGCCAGTGCACTAGAGTTTATCCAACACCATATCCATGAAGGATTACAAGATGAATATCTTGTAGTAAAAAGCCCTCTTGTCCTCTAGACCAATTTGAAAGAACGTTTCCAACATATAAAATTAATTACTTTACCAAAAGCTCGATGTAACTGGATCCAACTGCGATTCTAGGATCATAAGACAGTTGGAGAGTATAATTCAGCTTTATTTCAAATTACTTCTCAATTGGAATTGTGTGGAGAAACGGTCACTGATTCAGAGATGATAGAGAAGACATTATCTACTTTTCATCCCTCGAGTGTACTCTTGCAGGAGCAATATCGAGAGCGGAGATTCATGAAGTACTCCTCATTAATATCATGTCTTCTCGTGGCAGAACAAAATAGTGAACTATTGATGAAAAATCATCATCGTCGTCCAACTGGCTCTGCTCCATTGCCTGAAGCACATGGAACCACATTCGCTGAAAAGGACGAAGTTCCACACAATACCCAAAAGGCTGGACGAGGAGGGAAACATGGATATGGCCGTGGGAATAAACATAGTCATGGTCGTGGTCGTGGTCATGGTCATAGTCATGGTCGTGGTCAAGGAAAAAAATAAACATTGGTACCGTGAGGGTTATCATCTATATAAGAACAATGCACCTTACCACCCGAAGTGGAATAGAAATGGCAGAGGTGTACAAAAGTCTGCCAAGAAAGATGAAGATGGCTGCTACAAATGTGGCATGAAAGGGCATTGGTCGCGTACTTGTTATACGCCAAAACATTTAGTAGATCTCTATCAGGCCTCAATAAAAGGAAAAGGGAAAGAAAATAAGATAGAGACAAACTTTGTTGACCACGATAATCCATTGGATATCACTCATCTTGATGTGGCTGATTTCCTGGTTGACTCTGATCCTTACCTTGGTCCCTTAAACAATGAATGTGTTTAGACCATCTATGCTATGTTTTAATGTTTGGCTTGTAGTACCATGCATATACTTTTCTTGATGTATTAAAGTTTGACTTGTAGCACTATGCATGTATTTTCCTTAAGAAATAAATAAACCTTTTGTTTGTACTAATATATAAATTTTATTACTTGATAGATTGCATGATGAAAGGTGGAAATATATGTCTGGTTGATAGTGCAACTACACATACCATTCTCCGAGACCAAAGATTTTTCTTGAACTTAAAATTAGCAAAAGCCAGTGTGAACACAATATCCGGTACATCTAGTCTCATTGAAGGATCTGGAAAAGCGAACATTATTTTATCAAAAGGAACAACAATTCATTTGAAAAATGCTTTATACTCCAGTAAATCCCTAAGGAATTTACTTAGTTTTAAAGATATCCGCCGAAATGGATACCACGTTGAAACCGTTAATGAGGGAAATGTTGATTACCTTTGCATCACTAAAATTGTTTCAAACAAAAAGCATATTTTGGAAAAACTTCATGCTCATCCCTCCGGGTTGTACCAGACAACAATTAATACTATTGAATCACATGTTGTGATAAACCAAAAGTTTTCTGACCCAAAAGTTTTTGGTCTTTGGCATGACCGTCTAGGCCACCCTGGGGCTATTATGATGCATAGGATCATTGAAACCTCACGTGGACATCCTTTGAAAAATCAGAAAATTCTTTTGCCTAGTGATAATCCTTGTACCGCTTGTTCACAAGGAAAATTGATTGTAAGACCATCTCCTACAAAAGTAAACTTTGAATCCCCAGCATTTTTAGAACGCATTCAAGGAGATATATGTGGACCTATCCATCCAGCATCTGAACCATTTTCTTATTTCATGGTCTTACTTGATGCCTTTACTAGATGGTCACATGTTTGTTTGATGTCATCTCGGAACGCTGCATTTGCTAGGCTCCTTGCCCAAATCATTCGATTACGAGCACAATTTTCTGACTACCCTATAAAGGCTATACGCCTTGACAATGTGAATTCACATCTAAAGTTTTTAATGACTATTGCATGTCTATTGGTATTCATGTTGAACATCATGTTGCTCATGTACACACACAAAATGGGTTAGCTGAATCGTTTATCAAACGTCTCAAATTGATTGTTAGACCTTTACTTTTAAGAACGAAACTACCTGTTTCTGCTTGGGGTCATGCCATATTACATGCTGCATCATTGGTTCGCATTAGACCAACTGCTTATCATAAATACTCTCCGTTACAACTCGTTTTTGGGTAACCACCCAATGTTTCTCATTTAAGAGTATTTGGTTGTGCTGTGCAAGTTCCTATTGCACCACCACAACGTACAAAAATGGGTCCTCAGTGACGCCTTGGGATTTATGTTGGTTTTGATTCTCCATCTATAATAAGATATCTTGAACCTCTAACGGGTGATCTCTTTAAGGCAAGGCTTGCAAATTGCCATTTTGATGAAACAATATTCCCACCATTAGGGGGAGCAAAGCCGGAGCCTGAAGCTCAACGAGAAATTTCTTGGCAAACATCGACTCTGTCTCATCTTGACCCCCGTACTACTCAATGTGAACTTGAAGTGCAAATGATCATTCATTTGAAATTGCAAATCAATTGCATGATGCATTCACTGATACAAAGAAAGTGATAAAATCACATGTACCAGCTGTAAACACTCCTGCGAGAATTGAAGTCCCTGCAGGACAATCTGGTAGTGCAGTGGTAAGTAAGTCTACAGCACGCTTGAAGCGTGGTAGACCTAGTGGTTCAAAAGACAAAGTTCCTAAAAAGAGAAAACTAAAGGGGCAAATGAATGAGGTAGAAATTCCTGGAGAAACCTCAAAAGGCATGATCGAAATACTTGATAAATCCATCATTGGTAAGCATATTTACCCCGAAGAGGAACAAATAGCCCCCGAAGAGGCACAAGTATTGGACAATACGGAAATATCGATAAATTATATATCCATTGGAAATTTATTGGACCATAATAATATTGTCATGGATCATGCATTTGCTTTTACAGTAGCACTTGAAATCACCCGAAGTGATGATGATCCTGAACCACGTAGTACTGAAGAATGTCGATGTAGAAAGGATTGGCCAAAGTGGGAAGAAGCTATCCAAGCTGAGTTAAACTCACTGGAAAAACGAGAAGTATTTGGGCCTATAGTCCGTACACCTGAAGATGTAAATCTCGTTGGATACAAATGGGTATTTGTGCAGAAACGTACTGAACAAGATGAGATTGTGTGATACAAGGCCAGACTTGTAGCACAAGGTTTTTCGCAGAGACCTGGTATAGATTATGATGAAACATATTCTCCTGTTATGGATGCTGTTACGTTTCGATTCCTGATTAGCCTATCAATCTCCGAAGGACTAGATATGCGCTTGATGGACGTGGTTACAGCATATTTATATGGATCACTAGACAGTGACATACATATGAGGATCCCCGAAGGATTTAAAATGCCTGAAGCATATACCTCAGGACCACGAAATATATACTCGATAAAATTGCAAAGATCTTTATACGGATTAAAGCAATCCGGACGCATGTGGTACAATCGACTGAGCGAATACTTGTTGAAAGAAGGATATATAAATAATCCTATGTGTCCATGCATTTTCATTAAGAGATCAGAATCTGGATTTACAATTATTGCAGTATATGTAGATGATCTAAATCTTGTTGGAACTCCCGAAGAGCTCACAAGAACCGCTGATTATTTAAAGAGGGGATTTGAAATGAAAGATCTCGGAAAAACAAAATTTTGCCTTGGATTGCAACTCGAGCATTTCCCTGAAGGAATCCTCTTACATCAATCTACATATACGGAGAAAAATTTAAAATGTTTCTATATGGATAATGCTCATCCATTGAGTATTCCGATGGTAGTTCGATCACTTGATGTAAAGAAGGACCCCTATCGTCCTCAAGATGAAGAAGAGGAGTTACTTGGCCCCGAAGTACCATATCTGAGCGCAATTGGTGCTCTCATGTATCTTGCAAATTGTACAAGACCAGATATTGCATTTGTTGTCAATTTGCTAGCAAGATTTAGCTCAGCTCCAACTCGAAGACATTGGAACGGAATCAAGCACATTTTCCGCTATCTTCGTGGTACAATTGATTTAGGATTGTTTTATCCAAGGGAATCCAAATCACCATTAGTTGGATATGCTGATGCTGGTTATCTTTCTGATCCACACAAAGCTAGATCTCAAACTGGCTATGTATTTACTTGTGGCGATACTACTATATCATAGCGATCTGTGAAGCAGACGTTGACTGCCACTTCTTCAAATCATTATGAGATTCTTGCACTACACGAAACCAGTCGTGAATGTGTTTGGTTGAGATCCATGATACAGTATATACGAGAGTCGTGTGACTTATCTTCAATCAAAGATACACCAACAACACTCTATGAACATAATGCTGCATGTGTAGCACAAATCGGAGGGGGATTCATTAAAAGTGACAGAACCAAGCACATCTCACCAAAATTCTTCTATACACATGAGCTCCAAGAAAAAGGTAAAATCAATGTTCAACAGATACGCTCTATTGATAATCTGGCAGATCTATTCACCAAAGCACTACCAGTTACAACGTTCAAGAAGCTAGTGCATAGCATTGGGATGCGCCGACTGAAAGAATTCTCTTGAAGAATTCATACTCATGCCGACATGAGGGGGAGCAATCGATTGGTTAAAGTATTCTCTTTTAGATAGACATCCAAAGGGGAGTATTGTGAATCAAGAGTGAATGTCCATCATGTGTTTGTTTTTGGAAGGATGTAGTTTTGGTAGTTAGTAGCATGTGATTGTTGACTCTAGTTTGATTAAGGAATTTGGAGCTATATATCATGTGAATATAGAAGAAGACACAAATGAGTTTTCCGATAAAAGTGGGAATGAATAACCTCAATGTTAAAAAGATAGACGGAAGTGATAGGGAAGAGATTTGGTGGAAGATCAGATAAAAAGGTTCAAGTGAAGAAGATCAATATCAGTATACTGAATATCAGTATACTATATTGGTAAGATATGAGTGCATGTATTGTGTTGTTATCACAATAATAAATATGATCCCCTCTGCAGTGGATGTAGACTAATTGCCGAACCACCTGAAATATTTGTATTCCTTTATGTTAATTATTCATTGTGTGCATGTTTAATTATTAGTTTTATAACACTTTTGAATATTTCCAATAATTATGAACTATAAGCTTCAGACGTGTCCAATTTAAGAAGGTTTAGAGGCAGTAGCTCGAGGCAAGGGAAGCCCGTAAAGGGGGCCTGATTTGTAATCACACCGAGTGTGTTGGTCAAATCCACATCGTAGTGAGATAAATATGATCTCAATAACAAGAATTTTCTGCTTAAATGAACTAAGCAAGATATGCTGACTAAGACCAAATGAAGTGATCTGGTAAATTCCAATCTGGGTAAGATTGGTTGGTTGGCATATCATGCCTCTAGAAGAGGATAAGTGTCCTTGTATGGGTCTGTAATATTGCCGATAATGGGTGTCTGACTTGATCTGTTCAAGTCTTTCCCATTTTGTTGGCACACCGATTTGTAGTTTTTGAAATTATAGTGGTCATCTCGGGAGCTAGACTACCCATAGCGTCATTAACCAAACAAGAACTTTAACTCTTAAAGAGGTATTTAACTCCAATAAAATAAGCACATTTGAATCAAAGATGATATATTAATGTATACCAGAGTACATGCTTGGGATTCTTAAGTGCAAAATCAATAGTGCCTGATGTGTGTATCAACTATCAATAATGCTATTGTAAGCACATGATAAATAATAGGATAGAAACACTGGAATTGGCATACAAATTTGTACATAAATGGAAAGAATCGACCTTGCATTGGATCGGGTGTCTTTCAAACATTTATAGGAGGCAGATGAGATAATCGGCTTCTGATCCACATGAGGAGAAATTAGCTGAATTTATGCCCATATTATTGCATTTATCCGCTCCTTAATTACCAGAGATATCACTTCCCAAAGTAATTAGGTCCAGAGTTTGAGTAAGGCTCAGTGAATCAAAGAGGTTAATAAGATCCGGTAAGATCTCAATATAGTCTCTGTATATCCAATTCTCATATCTGATTCTCAAGTATGTTGAAGGGATCTTGAACTGTAGCAGTATTAAAAATGCTAGACAAATCATGGGATAATATATATGATTCCGAATAATATGAATGAATTGTGATATGAGCAAGATTGCCAAATAAGATCGTATAAAATCCTTGGCATGAATCCTGATATGATCGCGGTACGATAAACAAGGACGAATTAATTTAGACCTCAGTGATATATACTCAATAAATTCACCATGGGCATATATTTGTATGAATTCTGAACTGTATAGTGAGCTTGGAATAAATCTGATCCGAGCAAGATGTGATGTTGAATGTGTGCATCTACAAACATAGGCATCTATATATTTGTATGAATTTCTCACTTCGTTAATGAGGAGTGAGAAATTTCTCACAAATATTGTCTGTGTGTATACATATTTGAGCAAAAGTGTGAAATTTCTCATCAAATTTTTAATTTTTGAAAATTAATTATGTATTGTTTCTACATCATATATTTCTATTCTATAAAAATATACTTCTAAGAGACTAAATCCTAGTTTACCCAAAATTAAATTACTCAAATTCTATAAGGGAAAGAATAAATTTAATTTTAATAATAACTTAAAAAAAAATTTGAGTCTGACCGTTGGAGAGCCCATATCAAATAAAGTTTTTATTCAATTTTTTGCCGAAATCTGAGTAAGGAATGGAAATGACCTAAAATGATTATACATACTCAATTAACACCCAAACACCTAGTAAGCGGTATCTATGGGTCTTTCTCACGACAAATAAGTTGATAAACACAGTTTTGATCCATCGTGTATTACAATGTCTTATTCAATCGAGAGAAAACGGAGAAATTACTGTGTGGTCATGGACCACCGGCTCAAAGAGTTGATGTGGTGCTCCAGTTGTCATCCATGATACTTAAATAACATGAAAAATTATAATTTTTTGAAATATAATTGAATATCAAGGAAAGATGAAGGAAACTAACTAACAATTCAAAATTTTTAATTTTACTTTTGCTCTATTTTCTCCCCTCCTATTTTCCTTACTAACCAAAGAAAAGAAATTTTCTTTCTCTCACAAAATCCATGAATCAAACAGGTCATGGGATTGTTGGTTAGCGAATAGAAAGGGATGCTGAGAAAAAAAAAAAAAAAAAGATATGACGAAAAATACTAATCTTTCTGGTTGGTTGTGGTTCATGAACACTCAGGACCTCTACAAATAAGTGAAGTCAGCTAAGGCTTTGTTCGGTTCTTGGATTTAGAAAGGGAAAAGAAAGTAAAATATATAGGAAAATATATTCCTTTGTTTGGTTCATAAAGAAAACGAAGAGAAAAATAGGAAATACAAGAGAATAGGTTGAGAAATTAATAAAAAGGTAAGTCTATTGTGAGAATGTTCTCATATGAGAAGGTAGGTTTTAACCTTTGGATGAGAATCTAGCCATAAGATTCTCAAGAATCTGGAGATGCATTTATTGCTAGATTCCCATCCCGCCTTCTCATTTGAGAAGCTGCTCACTATAGATTTGCCCTTAATAAAAAAACATTTTGATTATTGTGGGTTATTTCCCTTCCTTTAACGTTTAAATTTTTAGGGTTATTTAAGCATGAAGGAAACACAAGGGAATTAATTTTCATTCTTCTTGTTTTTTCTCTTTTCTTTTCCCACATGAAATTCATGAACCAAACAGAGCCTAAGAAAAGTTGGTTTATGCGACATGTTGAAACAAAATGCAGAACCCGAGAATCAAATTATCTTGCATACAGTACAACTAAGTATAGACTATAAAGTTCTGCAATATAATTTTCCAAGATCACAGGGACTTATTATTCATTCTACTAAATCCTATTCCAAAGATGAATTGGAGAAGGCAGTTGAAACATCCAATTTGCCAACCACCTAGTATTCAAATTTGCCGGAAACTGGCTGTTCTTTCTGGGATACTTAGTTTTTCAAAATCTAGTAACATCATATAAATTTATATTCGGTATATATAAACACATTACACCGTAAACTACACAGTAAGCATGGAAGGCAGTGTTGCAGTCCATACCTTTGCTGCAAATCACAGTTTCTCAAAGTCTCCATATAAGCTTAATCAATAATCATCCGGTTGGTGTCTCTAGCTGCCCCTTGATCAACATCTTCAAAACTATGCTCCTTTTCATATTCAGCAACGACTTCTTCATCTTTCACCTTCTCAGCGTACTCTTCCGTTTGAAATTCAGAAGCAGACCCACCATTCTGATTGAATTCCCGAAGCCGTGCCAAGTGCTTCTTCCCCTTCCTATGAGTGTCCATCACCTTCTCACTGTACATTCTAATCTTACAAATTTTGCACCAAATAGACCTCTTTTGGCTTTTTGAATTGTTGAAGTTGGACTTATTGAATTGTTGAACTCTCGGTGATTAACTCTTTTGGCTTCAATATTTTTCTTGTTACGAGCTTAAATGTTCTCAATATTGTTGCCTATTTCTCTTTATTAAATGTTTTCAGATTTTTACTTATAAATACCATGCCACGTGCTTTTGTGTTGCATAATCTTCTAATTTGTTTCTCAAAATCACCTATCCACTAATAACTAAAGGCTGGAATTCTTTTTCTTTTGTCTTGTCAAATTGACAGGAAGTTGCTTGTTGATGAATCTGTCAATGAACATTAATTATGACATTGGATCTATGACTGTTAAGACAAGCAAATTTTCTGCAGCCTATCGAAATAAATTTGCGAAAGTGTAAATCTGAAGAGATAGAGAAACAGACCATGGCATCATCTACATAGCTCAAGAGTGAGAGAGACAGAGAAATCAATACCAGTCTACAACTCGCAAAATCTTTTAAGCAGATTCTTCCCTCTCATTTTTAACATTGACTGAAACTAAACTTTCAGAGTATGTAACTACTCCTAAAGTTATTTGTACTCCTGGAATTGATGGAACCCCATGAATTGGAAATTGCTGAACATTTTGGTGCTGAAGGTCGTAGGAGACCAACTGTCCATTGCTAGATTCCAGGAGGAGCTCACTGTTCCAAAATACTAACGGATACTCAATACCCAAAAGAGGCCCGATTTTGAAAAGCCTAGTCCAAGACTCCCTAACCCCATATTCATTCATCACCCATATATCAAAATGTTTCTCCACCAGATCACATCGATACCACGTATTCTCATAACGAATCAAGGCAAGAGATTCATTTATGATAGCCAGGCGCATATAATGTCCATCTGGACCTGAGCAAATATCAGGCAGTGGTATCAATTGTATCACCTCACTGCTGAAGTTAAATGAAAGGATACACTCATAAGAGTCCTTTGTTGCATACCAGTGAAATGCTCCATTAAACAAGGTTTCAAAACAAGGGATATTGGAAACATGGGCAGGCACAGTGGCATTAAGTTCTCTCCAAGAATTAGTACTTAAATTGTACACCTCAGCTTTGTGATAACCAGGCTCATATACATTATTATCATCATCATAAAAGTGGTTTACAATCCTAACAACCTTATAGTCACCAGTAATTGGATCAAACCCAAAACCCACGCCAAGAGGCCAATGTACCATCTTGTCAGGATTGCCAAATACGCGAGGAACAGTGAGTGACTTGAATTCTCTAATTGAAGGATTACATAAAACAATATCATGATAATCAGTTATACAAATTAGGCCATTGCAAGGACCCAAAATAATAACAGAAAGCTCCCTCTTTGAAAATGGTGTGTCAATATTTATGGACAAATCATGGAGGGTTTCATTAGAGAAAAAGGACATGACGAATCTATTATGATGTTCCAGGAAGCGATTAACAATGACACAATCATCTCTTTTTCGATTCTGATTCTTCAGATGCAAATCGATGAAATTAGGGCTTTTGATTAAAGCGTACCATGATTTACAGACGCACTTGAATCGCATCAGAGATTTCACGGGCAGCATAGATAGAATGATTCTCACCAAATCTTCAGCCAACTTCCGAGCCGGGGCCGCCATTTGAACCACCTCGGCAGACATCAATTCAAAAAAGACGAATCCTATTCAACGATGAACCCCTTAATGCTGTCTATGACTGAATGGAGAGAGAGAGAGAGATGATGATGATGATGATGCAACTTTCATTAATTAATCAATCAATGGGGGAGAAAATTAAATTAATCGGAACAGATTGAATTTATTATGGCATTTACTCGGCTTGCACCGTACGTCCCTCCAAGTTTATATTACAGAAACATCCCTCCAAGTTTCAAAATTACAATGGATTAAAAAATCCCAAGTAAACCGAACCGACCAATTTGAGTCGTGTTTGGGTTATCTCGTTTTTACATAACATAGATACGTAGTACTACAATAATTTTAAACAACGCATATGCCCGTGGTCAGGGCTGGCCCTGAGATTTTGAGGCCCTACTCGAACTTTTAAATGAGGGCCCTTTGTATATTAGCATAAATATTTTAAATATTACTTATTGATTACTTAAATAATAAATTTGAATTAGTTTTTTTTAGAGTGGGCCCTGCCTAAAGGGGGGCCCTACGCGACCGCGTGTGCCGCTTCCACTCAGGGCCGGCCCTGGCCTGTGCAAATGTACGGGATGTACATTTAACAAAATTATATTACATTGTATATAGTTTTAAAAAAAAAGTTATAGAATACAACGGAAACATAGAAAAATACAAAGTTGCATACTTTTTTTTTTTTTTTGGAGAGGAAGTTGCATATCAATTAACATATGTAAATAATGATCTAATTGGTTTGAACATATTAATACTTCTTCATAGTGTAACTCAATATAAAATATTCAAAAGAATGAGCTACATATAATAATTTGCACCAACTTAAATCCACGAGTTATAACTATTGGCCATTGAATCAAAAGCTACATTGACCCCATTTGTTACAGCTTCTAAGCTGCAAATTGTAGCTTATAACTTAGAAAGCTAAAATGGAGTGTTTAGTGTGGCTTGTAGCTTCAGAACTTATAGTTTTTTTCAACTTATTTAAGGCCCAAAAGCCAACTTCTTAGAAGTTGGGTTGAGAGTGCTTTTCTAGCTTATAGCTTATTTTCCATTTAATGAACATTTTACTGGACAACCTTGTCCTTTATTCTTTTTTCTACTGACATAAATTACCCCCAACTAAATTAAACCCTTCATTTGTCTAAAGATTCCATCATTTTTTATCTTCTCCCTCACATATAAAAATAATATATAAAAAAACTAATTAGTTGAGATGTGTAACTTAAAATTCATACATTTTCAATAAAATAGTTCTTAAATAATACTTAGACAGCTTTTAAAGGCGTTTTGGACAATTACACAGCAAATAAGCTATTTGACAGCTTGTGTTACCTAACACAACAACAAAATTACTGCTTTTGAAAAGCTGCACCAAACAGGTTCACAACTTATTTTGAGCTCTAAAAGCTACAATCTGATAAGCTAAAAGCTATAATCTATCCAGTTAAGCTGCAATAAACGGGGGCCATTATTGTGTTGTCAGACTTAAAGTTATAGCACAACCTCAGCTTTTAAAATGACAAAGGAATAAACCACTCTTGTACAATGAATGATGCATGCTTATGGAAAAAATAAATTACAACTCTATTTGTCAACGTTGATTGCAAAAATAAATCGTAACTAACTGATTCGCAGTGCTTGTTTAAACATAATCTAAAAACCAAGAACACTAAAAATTTATGAGTCTATAAACAATTTTCCATAAAACATAAAGGTAAATGGTATAATTTTTTTATATTAGGATTGTTATTTTCATATAGATATGGATTCAGCAAATCTTTCACTACACCAAAACAGCAAATTTGTTACTCTTTTTTTCGCTACCTTTGTCACTGTATCGAGCAGTGACAAAATTGTCACTGTCATAAGCAGTGACAAAGTGGAATTGGTGACAATGGTAACATGTTGTCACCGCTTGTAGCAGTGACAATGTTTATGGTACAATTGTCACTGTCAGCGACAGTGACAAACATGGCCTAAATGAAATATTTTTACCCCAAAAAGAAACACCCCCAATATTTTAGTTTCCCCCCAACCCCCCATTTCTTTTCCCTCACTTTACAAACCCTAGAGAGTAAAGCTCTTCTCTACTCCCTCTCTCTGTCTCTAGTTCTATGAGTCTACGCGACCACCACCATCGCAGTTTTGCGCCCACCACCTTCGGAGTCAGTCCCTTCTACCACCGCCCTATAGGTATGTTTTTCATTCTCTGTCTCTGTCTGTCTGTCTGTCTGTCTCTCTCTCTCTCTCTCTCTCTCTCTCTCTCACACACACACACACACACACACACACACAGACACACACACACACACACACACACACATACACACACGCGCGCACACCAAAAATCCAACACCACCACCGTCTCCGACATCAACCGCTATAGATCGCCATCTTCGAGAAATCCAACACCACCATCGTCTCTGTCTCCGACACACACACGCGCTCGCACGCAAGAAATCCAACACCACCTCGTGTGTTTTCTCGTTGTCCCTATAGTTCGTTTCTGTAGTTTGTAATTATTTTCTGATCTTCTTACTGTCAATGGTTGTTGATTGATTTTTTAGATCATGATTGATTTTTGAGATCGAGTGAATATAGAACCAGCATCCGTATAAAACATGAATCTTATCTTTGCGTTGGAGGTTGTGATGATTGTTGTCTAGGATTTTATTTACTTTATAATGAGTATTAAGGACTTTGGTATTTTTGCTGAACAATTCTAACTTGCTCGTGTGGTATTCAATAATTTATATATCTGTTCTTTTCTTGATGGTGTTAGATATTCATAATGGTTGCTATAAACTGGATTGATGTATTTGTTTTTCCTTATTAACTGTCTTTTGTTTATAATCAGGTAGCAGAGGCAGAAGTGAATAGCTTATGCCTGGAGGCCCAGCAATGCATTGTGATGGGTAAATGGTTGGACTTGGCCTCACTTATGCTCACAACTGCATATTTAATATTCTCCAAACTATCGGAGAAAGGTAAAGTTTGCACCAGATAATATTCTCTACATTCATTGGGACAGTTTGAGTATATGGTGATCCATGTCGAGTCTACCGACCCCGGGAGGAGCTATTAGTGGGCTCTGCTGGGTTGTAGCCCCCCCCCCCTAATTTCTGAGAATTTTTTTTCCTACATGTAATTTTTTAGCCTAATTATAGTTTTGCCTGCCCTAATATTTGAGAAATGTCTTATCTTTCCTGGTTCTCTTTTTAACCCAACCCAATATTGTTCAATCCAAACCAAACACATTATATTACTTCAATGGTAATCTAGCCCACCCCAAATATTTGGCCCAACTCCTTCTTTTAGTTCAACCCCTCTCAATTTTTTTCAAAAAAACATATATAGTATATTGGCCCAATTGTGGATCAACCCACCTAAAATATTTGGGGAGAATGTATTAATATTCTATTCTTGTTTAATTTTAGTTTTTTACTGTGGTTGTGATGCAGAATAAGGATTCAAAGTACCTAGAGACTCATCTCTTTAGCCAACTAAGTCACATTTGGATCATATATTAATATTGTGATTTTACACATTTGTTCATGTATTAATATTGTGATTTTAGGTTCGTTATCTTTCAGTTATACAATCTTAGTATAAATAAGTCTACTAGGTTCAATATCTTAGGTTCATGTTCTTTTATTTTAAGGTCGTAATTCAAAGTCACATGATACATTGTTAGTCCCCAATGCTTTGTACTTAAATAGCACAATTAATGTGTCTTTTAGCATTTTTTTAATTAGTTAGGAATTGCATATGGTCTTTTGTAATTTTAGCTCATATAAAAGGGATCATGTGTGTGAGAGTCAGTGTGCGTGTGTGCACCTTCTCTTGATCTCTCCGCTCTTCTAGCAGCCAATTTAGTTGCTGTCCAGAATTCTTGCAACTAGAATTCTCTCATTCTTTTTCCTCCAAACCATACTTAAACAACCTACACCAGTTTTGCCCATATCTTTCTCCATATCAGTTAATTTCATACACATTATGATAATTTAAGTTGTCAAATATGCTCTCTATTGGAATATGGTTTGTTGGAGGTAATCAAATAGTCAACTACTATTTTAGCTTGATCAAATATGCAATCTAATCAAACACTTTATCCCTGCAATTATAATCACAGATGAATAATGTGTTTTAAGTGTTATATACCCAAGACTAAAATTCCCAGTTTGAATTAAGGTTCATTACATAGAAAAAGTCAATCATTTGATCAGATTGCTCTAGAAAATGCTTAAATCCAGAATACAACAAATAATCTCCTTCTGTCGGCGTATTCGTATCGGAGCCTTTTAGGTTAACAATGGGATACAACAGTATAATCTCCTTCTGGTTCTTTGGCGAATTACCTTTTACCTTACATCCAACATGCAACATGGTGCTTTGCATATGTTGTTATTATCATTAGTTCATATACTGAAAGAATAGTGACCTTAATTTTGTTGTTTTCAAACACAAATCTTCACCTTAAACCACAAAACATATTAGCATGAGTCAAAGGTATTGCTAGTGCATATATAATCCTCTCTCTCTCTCTCTCTCTCTCTCTCTCTCTCTCTCTCTTTCTCTCTTTCTCTCTCTCTCTCTCTCTCTCTCTCTCTCTCTCTCTTGTCCTCGTAGTGCATATATGATTCTGATTTGATTTTGCTTTTGCCCAGGCTTTTGAGAATATCATTCTTTACACAGTTTCATTGGTAGCACCATAGCAGATTCAATATCCTCAGTCTAAAGGTAAGATCTAGCACTTTTATCTCAAATGTGAGCAAGTCTAATATTGGGTTTTTTAGTTCGGCTAAACTCTAATGATTGTTGGGCAGTCTCAATTCATGTATAAGAGAATTTTAAATTTTACATGACCTTATATTGGGTAGTTTCTAGTAGATAAAGTCATGTGCTTCCAAGCTTATAAATGTGAGCCCCTATTAAGATCTGAAGTTTGGTTAGACTTAATTGATTTGTTTAATGTTTTCAATTTTGAATTATTGCTGCTTTTCACCAAATTGTTCTAAACAGTGTTTTGAAAACCGGATCGTTCGTCGAACCGGAAAATTGACCGGGTCACGGGTTAGAGGTTCAACCGTCGGGTGAACCGTAATCAACCCGTGATGTCATAATTATGTAATATTTAATTATTTATATTTATACATAAGTTTTATTAAGTAAATATAAACAAAAAAAATACAAAAATACACAAAAACTCAAATTTTATTTTCACACTATCCTATTATAAGTATATATTATTGAGAGATTCAAAAAAATGTAGGGGAAATAAAAAAAAAATAAAAATAAAATAAAAAAAAACTTTTGTAGGCAAAAAACGGTTTTGAGCGGTTTTGGTCAAAAAACGGTTTTTGAACGGTTCTGAACGGTTTCCGAACGGTTCTCACCGGTTCTGGGCGGTTTTGGTGCCAATAACGGTTACCGAGTCAACCCAGACCGGAAAACTGACCGGTCGACGGTCCAACCGGTCGAACCGGCCGGTCCGGTCCGGTTTTCAAAACCATGGTTCTAAAAATTTTTGGAACCCAAAGTTGGACAAGCTTATCTTATAAATGTTATGTAATAACCTGAAAATTTGAATTATTTAAAAATTCGTTCGTATTTAAAAATTTGTTTGTTTTATAAGAAAAAAAATACCAAATTTCAAATTTTAAACTGTATTCTTTTACCTGTGTGTGCTGTCAAGTTCGTGAGACAACCACACTGGATAATTGTTAGGGCAAACTTGGTGCTAAAGAAAAACCCAATTGAGTCACAGTGGTGTGCTTGTGTGTGCTGTGCAGTGAATGTGTGCGTGTAGTAGTGTATGACTGTGTGTTGTGGGCTTCAAGTAAACTAATCCTATAAATGTACTACCCATCCCCAACACAAAAATCAAACACACAAACTCTCTGTTTTCTCAACAACTCTCTCTCTCTCTCTCTCTCTCTCTCTCTCTCGTAATTTATACACACACTTATTGTTACTTTTATACACACACAAGCAAATAGATATTCAAGGGGTTTCATTTCAAACTTGGATTTTTGATTTGGAATTCTATTTGGGTAAGAATTCTTATGTATTTTTCGTTGATAATTTTAGTTTTTATTAGGCTTTGTTATATATATCGTTAAGGGTCTAAAAATAGCGAGCAGAAATTCTGTAAAGAAAACTTGATTTCTTTATATCAAATGAAAGATATTGACCCCAAGAGGCTACATTTCAAGTTTCGTGTGATAATTCATAACGGTCGCGACGAATGAATCATTTGAAGTTTTAAAATCTAAAACTTTTATTTTCTATATAAATGGTGTACTTTAAATTGTACGGTGTTGTACCTTGGGATGTTTAGTTATGAGGTCGACTAAAGCGACGTTTGGGAACGAGTCTTGGTGAATTTCATAATTTAATACAGGTATCGGGTTGTGTTCAATATGCTCTCAATCTCCGGAGTATTTCTTTCATATCCCCGTTTGTATTCTTTTTGAAATATATGTTGATGCTTAGACCTCGCATATATTATGTTGATGTCTTTTATGGACTCTGTGATTTCTCTGGAATATTTTATTATTCTAGAATTGTTGTAGTTGGCTAAATGCCTTGGAACTGAATGGGTACATGAGCAAGGTGCACCGCCAAGAACCAAGAACTCTGGGGCCAGTAACGTCCTAGGGACCAGGTCCAGGGTGAGGTGAGGGGTGGCTTTGCCTATGTTACTAAGAGGAACCTGGTATGATGCCCTTCGGAGTAATCGGATCATTTTTGGGATAGTTTGCCTTAGAGGTAAATGGGTAATTTCTGGAAGGTTCTATATTTTTGGTGAACCTGCCAATTGTGTATATTCACAGTTTAATCGTTGAATGTTGAGCTGCTTTTATTCTGTCGTATTGTATACTTCCCGATTTGGTTTTTAGATGCAGGGAGCTCTGGTAGTAGCAAATATTAAAGAACACAATAAAGTCAAATTTGAAGCACTGTTGAGAGTACCACGCGCATTGGGGCTATATGGGTTTTACTTTATGTAAACAAATGACAAATATTCTAAATGTAATTTTTTTGCTTTAAATTCTTTGGAAAGATTGCTTGATTTATTAAATTCCGCTTAAACCTCTGTCGCCCAGTTTCATGGTGGGACAGGGCGTCACAAATGGCATCAGAGCTTAACCGGGTCGAACACTTCGGGACAACGGGTTAGGTGGTCACGCGTAGTAATAAAACTTTTTCGACTTAACCTTACTTGAATTTCGCGGACGAAATTCTTTTTAAAGAGGGTAGAGTGTAATAACCCGAAAATTTGAACTATTTAAAAATTCGTTCGTATTTAAAAATTTGTTTGTTTTATAAGAAAAAAAATACAAAATTTCAAAATTTAAACTGTATTATTTTACCTGTGTGTGCTGTCAAGTTTGTGAGTGTCACAGCCCAGTCCTACAATAGCGAAACCGAAGCCCGTGGCACGCCACCGAGGCTAAACCAATTCATTAACGTTCCCAAAAATTAGGTTTGAAGAACACACGCAGCGGAAAAACAAAACACATTTTTGTTATTTTTTAAAACCAGAGGTTCAGTCGACTGGGTCGGGACCCCAGTCGACTGCAGCAGGCAGAAACAAAAAGAACACATGAACCTACAGAGGTCCAGTCGACTGAGGCAGGGCCCAGTCGACTGCTTTTGCCAAAATAAGGAAAAAAAAGTTAACTGCACTGTCCCGCCGACTGCCCCGTCGACTGCTTTTGCCATTATAAGGAAAAGATAGTTAACTGCACTGTCCCATCGACTGCTTTCGCCATTATAAGGAAAAATAGTTAACTCCACTATCCCGTCGACTGCCCCGTCGACTGCTCCCCTGACATCAGCCTATTCTGCAGAATTTCAAGTTTTAAAAGCTTCCTAACTTTCACTAATGATTAACCACTCAATCTAAACTCAATCCAAAGTAATTCTAGCTGTATTAAAACATTTCTAAAGTAAGATTACAACATGTCACTAACTATTACAACGGTTTAAAATCCATTCTATCATACGAAGTTCAACATAAGTTAAAACGATAAAAATTCTTATTACAACATCCTATTGTCCCAAAACTACAAGGTTAACATTCAAGTTGCCTTCCAAAAGAACTCCCAACCCACGTACTCACTTCTGCGATTCCTCGCCAGCATTTACACCTGAAATGGTTATTTGAATAACCATACATATTCGATTTGTTTAAGCTAATGCTTAGTGAATAAATCAACATATGTACATGAATGATAAACATGTCCGCATTCACATCTCTACAATTCATACTAGTCGCCGGAGACTCACGTGCCCGTCCATATTCCCAATCCGCGACTCCTCGCCAATAAGTCCACGCGAAAGGGTAAGACCCACGATTCTTCTCTTCAATCGTGCGACCTTAATGCCTATATCGGCTCCACAAAATGGCACGGTGACCACATGCTCCTTCTGACCCACATAAGCAACTTAACATGTTCAAATACATATCACCATACTCGCGGTAATCAAAACATATCACCGTGCTATTGAGCCTACTTATCAATATAAATGCCCAATATGAACTACACAATATATCTCTAAGAATTAATACATGCTATTCACACAAAACATGAATATATGTCAAGAAATCATACCAAAAACATAGTTGAATCACTCACCTCCGATTTACGCTCTTATACTTCGATCCAAAGAAAACCCGTGTACAATGAACGTGTAGAAGTCCGTCTAGTACAATTCCTATGAATCAAAATTCCATTTATCAACTTTTATGAAAAATTCTAGAAAATAACGTTTCGGAAAACTTGGCCAAACAAGCCCTAACATATATCAAAACGAAGCTCTTACCTCGAGGAGCTCGAATATGAAATATGGGAGAAAACAGACTGACAAAAGGTCGTCGTTTGGCGTCGCAAAGCTTGAAGCAACAAAATCTCCCTCTAGCCCCCTTTTGGCCTCCTCTTGGAATTTAGGTTAAGACTTATGAAAATATCTTAACCATCTCTATCTATATATAGGCAAGACTATTGGGAAATACGTTTACCTCCCCACGAGTTTTCAAAACTCCTAATCAGTCTCTGAAACTTTCTATACAGCTTATTCATAGCTTTACAAGTGAAACCTCAAAATTATAAAAGTTTTCGACTAAGTTTCGTTTGGTTGCTAAAATGCGAATTTCTACATGACGTTTCCGAGGTTGCTAATTAGCCTACCAAATTAATAGTGTGTTAATTCGTTCTCACCAGGATACTAAAACTAACAACAGAAATAAATTCTAAAACAGAAAATAATACAGATATTGAAATACACAGGTAAACATTTATTTTCAGATAAACATTTGAAGTATTCCTCAGTGACCGTCTCATACTCGGAGAGACTTCACAACAACAAATCCTCAATCACAATAGTTTCAAAGGGTTCTCTAATACAGACACCCAAATCAAATCGTGAGTCAAAACTTACTCAATCATGTGTCATAAGACACGCCACATCACATTATCATGCATGACAATGTAATGTAAAATGAAATAACACAAATGTGGGTGTTATAATACTCTCCACCTTAAAAGAAGTTTGTCCCCAAACTTGTACCTCATGTCTCGAAAAGGTGCGGATACTGAGTACGCATCTCATCTTCTATCTCCCACGTCATCTCTTCTGTAGTTTGGATACGCCATAACACTTTCACTTTCGATATTACTTTATTTCGTAAGACCTGATCCTTCCGGTCTAATGCGACATACGTTAAATCACTCTGAATCTCATTCGGTGTCGGAGTTATCACTTGATCTCTATCTTCCACTAATTGTTTGCGTAACAACGATACATGAAACACGTTATGAACTTGAGCATACTCGCTCGGCAAGTTCAAACGATAAGCTACGGGTCCAACCTTTCCAATAATCTTAAAAGGTCCTACATACCTCGGGTTGAGTTTTTCGTATCTACCAAATCTAGTTATTCCCTTTGAAGTTGACACCTTCAAGTACACCAAGTCTCCCACATCGAATTCCAACGGCCGTCTGCGCTTGTCGGCATAACTCTTATACCTACTCTGGGCTGTCAGTAACCGTTGTCGAATTACCTTTATCTTATCCGTCGTCTCTTGTACAATATTCGACCCTTCAATCTTTCTTTCTCCCACCTCTGTCCAACTAATTGGTGAATGATATACACGACCATATAAAGCTTCATAAGGAGCCATTCCAATACTCGACTGAAAACTGTTGTTATATGCAAACTCAATCAACGGCAAATGGTCTTCCCAATCACCCTGAAAATCAAGTACACATAGCCTAAGCATGTCTTCCAAAATCTGGATTACTCTCTCTAATTGACCATCGGTCTGAGGATGAAAAGTTGTACTAAAGTGCAATTTGGTACCCATTACTTCTTGCAAGGCTCTCCAAAACTTCGATGTAAAACTACTATCCTTGTCCGAAACGATAGAAACTGGGATACCATGTAGTCTCACAATCTCGCGAATATACAACTTAGCTAACGTCATTGGCTTAGTTGTTCTGAGTGGTAGGAAATGCGACGACTTCGTCAAACGATCAACAATCACCCAAATAATAGTGTTCGATCTCTTCCACCTCAGAAATCCACTAACAAAATCCATTATTATGTTCTCCCATTTCCACTCGGCTATGGGTAACGGTTGTAACAATCCCGAAGGTACTTGGCGTTCGGCCTTTACTTGTTGACAACTAGTACATCGTGAAACATAGCATGCTATTTCTCTCTTCATTCCCGGCCACCAATAAACATGTCTCAAGTCTCTATACATCTTGGTGCTTCCCGGATGAACGGTATACTTCGTGTTGTGTGTTTCCTCTAGAATGTTCCTTTTCAACTCTTTCTCGTTGGGCACACAAATTCTACCTCTCAATCTCAAAATATCATTCTCAAAAGTAAATCCCGGTTGTTTGCCCATCGGAATCTCATCACAAATCTTCTTCAAAGCCACATCTTGGAGTTGTTTCTCTGCGATCTCATGAATCAAGAGTGGTTGTGCCACCATCATCGACATCAAGCCACTTTCAATCCTCGGTATCACTTCAAGCTCCAAATTCTCCATATCTCGTATCAGTTCTTTTTGAGAAGTCAAATCTGATGCGGTATTGGTTGGTATTTTGCGACTAAGAGCATCGGCGAGCACATTCGCCTTGCCCGGATGATACTGAATTGACAAGTCATAATCCTTCATCAACTCTAGCCATCTCCTTTGCTTCATGTTCAAATCTCGTTGCATAAACAGGTACTTTAAACTCATATGATCTGTATAGATCTCACATTTCTCCCCGTATAGGTAATAATGCCAAATTTTCAATGCAAAAATCACGGCGGCCAATTCTAGATCATCTGTTGGATAATTCTTCTCGTGCGGTCTAAGTTGTCTCGACGCATACGCAATGACTTTATCACCTTGCATAAGAACGCAACCTAAACCTCTATATGAAGCATCACTATAAATAATAAATCCTTCAGTCCCTGACGGAACGGCTAATATTGGTGCTTTCACTAGTCGACCCTTCAACTCTTGGAAATTTTCTTCACATTCTGGACTCCATACAAAAGCAATATCTTTCCTCATTAACTGTGTCATCGGCATTGCTATATGCGAAAAGTCTTTTACAAATCTCCGATAATACCCAGGTAATCCTAGGAAACTTCGGATATCTGTCACATTCGTTGGTCTCACCCTGTTGGTAACTGCTTCTATCTTCTGAGGGTCTACAGAAATTCCCTTTGCCGACACTATATGTCCAAGGAAAGCTATCTCGGTCAACCAAAACTCACACTTCTTCAATTTGTCGAATAATCTCTTTTCACGCAATTGTTGTAAAGCTAATCGCAAATGATGTTCGTGATCTTCAACGCTTTTGGAGTAGATTAGGATGTCATCTATGAACACGATAACGAACTCATCTAAATAATCCTTGAAAACACGGTTCATCAAGTCCATAAAAGCAGCTGGTGCATTAGTCATTCCAAATGGCATAACCAAAAATTCAAAGTGACCATATCGAGTCCTGAAAGCTGTCTTCTCAACATCTTCCTCTTTGACTTTCAACTGGTGGTAACCGGATCTCAAGTCGATCTTCGAAAATACCTGAGCCCCTTGTAACTGATCAAACAAGTCATCTATTCGCGGCAACGGATACTTGTTCTTGACGGTCAACTTATTCAACTCTCGGTAGTCAATGCACATACGCATTATTCCATCTTTCTTCTTCATAAACAAGACTGGAGCTTCCCATGACGAAACACTCGGTCGGATAAAACCCTTCTCAAGTAGTTCTTGTAACTGAACCTTCAATTCTTTCAATTCTATCAGTGCCATTTGGTACGGCGCTTTAGATATCGGTTGTGACCCTGGTACTACTTCTATTATGAACTCAAGCTCTCTTTCAATCAATACGTCGGGTAACTCATCGGGAAAAACATCTGGAAATTCTCGAACTATTGAAATTTCTTCTATTAGTGGTCCAAGAACTCGCGTGTCGATAATTGAACATAAGAAACCCGAACAACCCTTCTTCAACATCTTACTTGCTTGGATCGCCGATATCAAGTACGGCGGTACGATCACTCCCTTACCTTGAAAAGTAAACTCTTCTCGCCCTGACGGATAAAAACTAATCTGTTTCTGTTCACAATCGATCCTGGCTTGATTAATAGACAACCAATCCATACCCAAGATAACACCAAAGTAATTCACCGTCAACGAAATTAAATCAATGCTCAAGACTTTATCACCTATCTTGATCTCACATGACTTAAATATCGAAGAAGTAACTAGCGGTTCACTACTAGGCAATGATACACACAAGTCATATCCTAGTGGTTCTGACTTAACAGTTAAATGCTTAACAAAATCACGTGATACAAATGAATGCGTTGAACCAGAATCCATAAGTATACGTGCAGGATACGAATAGATAGGAAGAATACCTGATACGACGGTATCATCCGTATTCCCCGGCCTGAGTTGGAAGTATCGTCCTTGTTGTTGCGCGACTCCTTTCCCTTTATCTACTCGAGGTTCTACCCTTGGTCCGCTTGGCACACTCGATGCCCCGGTACTCATTCCCGGTTATCTCTTACTTGGGCAATTCTTCGCTATATGCCCCGGTTGGCCACACTCAAAACATTTCCCTCTTATCTCTGGGTTATAGCTCTTGGTGTTTGAGATTGTGTTTGGTGTAGTCGAATTTGCGTTCAAAGGACAATTCCTAGACACATGCCCCAATTGTTTACAAAAAATAGCAAGTGATCAATTGATAGCAGGTTCCTCTGTATCGCAGGTTACATGTCGGGCACAACGGTCTCGAATCTCCAACAAACATACTTCCTCCTTGACTACCCATATTCGATCCTGAACCTTGCATGAACGGTTTCTTCGCATTCCCTTGGTTCTTGCCCCTATTGTCATTGGGTCTCTTTCCTTGTTTCCCTTATCGATATCGATCGACACTCTTCTCAGCTATACGGGCGGCTTCCTCGACTAGAGAAACGGTCGGGTGTTGCAACATGTCCACATGGCCACGAATATTCTCTCTAAGCCCTTCCTCAAACTTACGAGCTTTATCCCTATCAGTTGGAACAGTAGTTTTCCCAAATCGTAACAAGGCATTGACACGAGAAACATACTCACCCACGGTCATATCTCCCTGAACCAAACTCGCAAACTCTTGGCGTTTCTGAGTATAAGAAGATTGCTGAAAGAAATGTTTGTTGAATTCTTCTTTAAATGCTTCCCACGTGGTCGGCTTCCCTTGTTCAAGTACGTTGTTCCACCAATCCAATGCTTCGCGCATCAACGTATCGGATGCGCATAAAATTTTTTCCTCATCGGTACATTTTACCTGACGAAAATGTCTTTCCATGTCCATCATCCAATGATCGGCCAAGTCTATATCAACCTGTCCATGATACAAGGTCGGTTTCCGCTTATGAAACTGCTCCACGATTGTATGTTGAGGTCGCGGTGCCGGTGGTGCATTGACGTAACGAATTTCCACTTGTGGAGGCTAAACGTTCACCTGCTCTCTTTCACTTACTGCTTGTTTGAAATTTCCCACCATATTTACTATTTGGTCCATCCGCGAATGCGATGACAATTCTCTTGGTGGATCAGCCATAACGTTTCAAATATTTCCCCTGTTGAGTTCAATGCATAATGACCATGCATGCTATGCCATCATATAGATATATGTGTACAGTTCATCACAATCAACAAATGCTAACACATGAAGCATTTCTACAATGGTAACAATTATCCTCACAATTATACACTTCACTCGACGTCACTCAACATATATAACGTCACTCGTTCCCAAGGCTCTAAACCTATGCTTTGATACCACTAAATGTCACAGCCCAGTCCCACAATAGCAAAACCGAAGCCCGTGGCACGCCACTGAGGCTAAACCAATTCATTAACGTTCCCAAAAATTAGGTTTGAAGAACACACGCAGCGGAAAAACAAAACACATTTTTGTTATTTTTTAAAACCAGAGGTTCAGTCGACTGGGTCGGGACCCCAGTCGACTGCAGTAGGCAGAAACAAAAAGAACACATGAACCTACAAAGGTCCAGTCGACTGAGGCAGGGCCCAGTCGACTACTTTTGCCAAAATAAGGAAAAAATAGTTAACTGCACTGTCCCGTCGACTGCTTTTGCCATTATAAGGAAAAAATAGTTAACTGCACTGTCCCGTCGACTGCCCCATCGACTGCTTTCGCCATTATAAGGAAAAATAGTTAACTCCACTATCCCGTCGACTGCCCCGTCGACTGCTCCCCTGACATCAGCCTATTCTGCAGAATTTCAAGTTTTAAAAGCTTCCTAACTTTCACTAATGATTAACCACTCAATCTAAACTCAATCCAAAGTAATTCTAGCTGTATTAAAACATTTCTAAAGTAAGATTACAACATGTCACTAACTATTACAACGGTTTAAAATCCATTCTATCATACGAAGTTCAACATAAGTTAAAACGATAAAAATTCTTATTACAACATCCTATTGTCCCAAAACTACAAGGTTAACATTCAAGTTGCCTTCCAAAAGAACTCCCAACCCACGTACTCACTTTTGCGATTCCTCGCCAGCATTTACACCTGAAATGGTTATTTGAATAACCACACATATTCGATTTGTTTAAGCTAATGCTTAGTGAATAAATCAACATATGTACATGAATGATAAACATGTCCGCATTCACATCTCTATAATTCATACTAGTCGCCGGAGACTCACGTGCCCGTCCATATTCCCAATCCGCGACTCCTCGCCAATAAGTCCACGCGAAAGGGTAAGACCCACGATTCTTCTCTTCAATCGTGCGACCTTAATGCCTATATCGGCTCCACAAAATGGCACGGTGACCACGTGCTCCTTCTGACCCACATAAGCAACTTAACATGTTCAAATACATATCACCATACTCGCGATAATCAAAACATATCACCGTGCTATTGAGCCTACTTATCAATATAAATGCCCAATATGAACTACACAATATATCTCTAAGAATTAATACATGCTATTCACACAAAACATGAATACATGTCAAGAAATCATTCCAAAAATATAGTTGAATCACTCACCTCCGATTTACGCTCTTATACTTTGATCCAAAGAAAACCCGTGTACAAAGAACGTGTAGAAGTCCGTCTAGTACAATTCCTATGAATCAAAATTCCATTTATCAACTTTTATGAAAAATTCTAGAAAATAACTTTTCGGAAAACTTGGCCAAACAAGCCCTAACATATATCAAAACGAAGTTCTTACCTCGAGGAGCTCGAATATGAAATATGGGAGAAAACAGACTGACAAAAGGTCGTCGTTTGGCGTCGCAAAGCTTGAAGCAACAAAATCTCCCTCTAGCCCCCTTTTGGCCTCCTCTTGGAATTTAGGTTAAGACTTATGAAAATATCTCAACCATCTCTATCTATATATAGGCAAGACTATTGGAAAATACGTTTACCTCCCCACGAGTTTTCAAAACTCCTAATCAGTCTCTGAAACTTTCTATACAGCTTATTCATAGCTTTACAAGTGAAACCTCAAAATTATAAAAGTTTTCGACTAAGTTTCGTTTGGTTGCTAAAACGCGAATTTCTACATGACGTTTCCGAGGTTGCTAATTAACCTACCAAATTAATAGTGTGTTAATTCGTTCTCACCAGGATACTAAAACTAACAACAGAAATAAATTCTAAAACAGAAAATAATACAGATATTGAAATACACAGGTAAATATTTATTTTCAGATAAACATTTGAAGTATTCCTTAGTGACCGTCTCATACTCGGAGAGACTTCACAACAACAAATCCTCAATCACAACAGTTTCAAAGGGTTCTCTAATACAGACACCCAAATCAACTCGTGAGTCAAAACTCACTCAATCATGTGTCATAAGACACGCCACATCACATTATCATGCATGACAATGTAATGCAAAATGAAATAACACAAATGTGGGTGTTATAGTGAGCCAACCACACTGGATGATTGTTGGGGCAAACTTGGTGCCAAAGAAAAACCCAATTGAGTCACAGTGGTGTGCGTGTGTGTGCTGTGCAGTTAGTGTATGCGTGTAGTGGTGTGTGACTGTGTGTTGTGGGCATCAAGTAAACTAATCCTATAAATATACTAATCAACCCCAACACAAAAATCAAACACACAAACTCTCTGTTTTCTCAACAACTCTCTGTCCCTCTGTCTATCTGTCTCTCTCTCTCTCTCTCTCTCGTAATTTATACGCACACTTATTGTTACTTTATACACACACAAGCAGATAGATATTAAAGGGGTTTCATTTCAAGCTTGGATTTTTGATTTGGAATTCTGTTTGGGTAAGAATTCCTATGTGTTTTTCGCTGATAATTTCAATTTTTATTAGGCTTTGTAGCTAATGATATATATAGATTTTCATATATATATATATATATATATATATCGTTAAGAGTCTAAAAATAGCAAGCAGAAATACTGTAATGAAAACTTGATTTCTTTATATCAAATGAAAGATATTGACCCCAAGAGGCTACGTTTCAAGTTTCGTGCGATAATTCATAACGGACGCGATGAATGAATCATTTGAAGTTTTAAAATCTAAAAGTTTTATTTTTTATATAAAGGGTGTACTTTAAATTGTACGGTGTTGTACCTTGGGATGTTTAGGTACGAGGTCGACTAAAGCGACGTTTGGGAACGAGTCCTGGTGAATTTCATAATTTAATACAGGTATCGGGTTGTGTACAATATGCTCTCAATCTATGGAGTATTTCTTTCATATCCTTGTTTGTATTCTTTTTGAAATATATGTTGATGCTTAGAGCTCGCATTTATTATGTTGATGTCTTTTATGGACTCTATGATATCTCTGGAATATTTTATTATTCTAGAATTATTGTAGTTGGCTAAATGCCTTGGAACTGATTGGGTACATGAGCAAGGTGCACCGCCAAGAGCCAAGAACTCTGGGGCCAGTAACATCCTAGGGACTAGGTCTAGGGTGAGGTGAGGGGTGGCTTTGCCTATGTTACCGAGAGGAACCTAGTATGATGCCCTTCGGGGTAATTGATTCATTTTTGGGATAGTTTGCCTTAGAGGTAAACGGGTAATTTCTGGAAGGTTCTATATTTATGGTGAACCTGTCACAGTTTAATCATTTAATGTTGAGCTGCTTTTATTCTGTCGTATTGCATACTTCCCGATTTGGTTTTTAGATGCAGGGAGCTCCGGTAGCAGCAGATATTGAAGAAACATAATAAAGTCAAATTTGAAGCATTGTTGAGAGTACCGCGGGCGTTGGGGCTATACGGGTTTTACTTTATGTAAACAAATGAGAAATATTCCAAATGTAATTTTTTGCTTTAAATTCTTTGGAAAGATTATTTGATTTATTAAATTCCGCTTAAACCTCTATTGCCGAGTTTCAGGGTGGGACGGGTCATCACATGTTCATTAGGTTGAGCATTGAAGTTTCATGGAATTTGTCCATGGAAGTAACTTCCAGCTATACGTAAGTGGCTAATAGTCTAAAAAAGATGATACTCCCAGGCTTAAAAGTTAAATGCCCATTTTATGGGCAGTCTTAGGGGAAAACTCATACCATCTAGAAGAAGTAAATGGTAAATGGGAGATTTAGTTTCAAGCTTTGGCTTATACACATTTTTTTTAGACCTTGCTGGGACATATTTGATCTGCATGTTTTGGAAAAGAAAATCAATAGCAATAAAAGGCTCTTGCTTTGAATATAAGGATAGTTTAGTGAAATATTCGTAACTCTTTATCTTTTTTTTTTAATAGAACTGTAACTCTTATCTATTTCCTACTATATTAAATTAAAATTCATAAGATTAAATGTCCTATATCACTTAAAGTGGTTGAACAACTAAAGATCAACTATAACTCATGATAAATTGAAATCTACGATGTTTTGGCTCTCAATTAATTCCTCTCTAATATTTTGTACAATATTCTGTATTTTACATGATTGATCGATCAGTGGTCTTCTCTTTTTTTTTTTTTTTTTTTTTTTTTTTTTTTTGTTGTAGCTTAGTTATGTTATAATTTTGTAACAATTTGTTTGATCCTTTTCATGTCTAGGTGTAGGGAAGCAGATAGATTATTAGTTGTAGCAAATAAGTAAATACATGTTCATTTAGTTTTGACTTTGCTGAATACGTTTTGGTTCATGATTGATTAGTCCCTTTCTTCTCTTTTCTCTTTCAGATTTTTTTCTTCTCTTTTTTTTTTCAAGGTAGTGGCCTATATAGTGGGCATTGGGTAATTGATCAGGGATATGGCTTCACCCATGTTTGCATTAACACCCACTTTTTATAGCCCACCATTTTGATGGTAGTTTTCTGTAATAACCTGCATTTTCATTCTTTTGTCTTGTCATATTTAAAATTAAATATACATTGTCTGCTTTTATTTTAATTTCAATTCTTATGTGAAAAATTTATTTCTTGACTAATCTCATAATTGAAATTACTTTTGGGGTCAAAATGCGATTTTCAAAAATTTGGCAATACCTGTGTTAAATTTCAAATCTGTATTTCCAAAAACGGTGAAAATAAATTCTTTTAACTCAAACTGAATTTTTATAAAACCGGAAAATTGTTTCTTTCAATAAAATGAATTTTTTGTATTTTTGTGATGAACACCGTGTCACGAAAATACCAGTTTAGGTTTAAAACTGTCCGCGCAGTGCTAAACTTCCACAGATTTTGGAAGTGACTGATTGGACAATTACTTTATATACAATTAATGTTGCTAATGATTTTCCTTAGGCCTTGTTTGGCAATGCTTGTAGTATGTGTGTTTTCCTAATGCCATAAGCTTAAATTCCCAAACACACCTTGACCCCTATCGATATACACTACCCTTTCAATATGTGGAGCTATATGTGCATTAATGTATGTTTACATCATCTTGCATATTCCTTATAAACTACCAATTAATTAGAAGTTAGTGGTTAATAATTAGATTGTTAGGCCATTATCTCCAAGTGGAGGCTTGGTTATTTATACACTAATATGTGGAGCTATATGTGCATTAGTGTATGTTTACATCATCTTGCATATTCCTTATAAACTACCAATTAATTAGAAGTTAGTGGTTAATAATTAGATTGTTAGGCCATTATCTCCAAGTGGAGGCTTGGTTATTTATACACTAATATGTGGAGCTATATGTGCATTAGTGTATGTTTACATCATCTTGCATATTCCTTATAAACTACCAATTAATTAGAAGTTAGTGGTTAATAATTAGATTGTTAGGCCATTATCTCCAAGTGGAGGCTTGGTTATTTATACACTAATATGTGGAGCTATACGTGCATTAGTGTATGTTTACATCATCTTGCATATTCCTTATAAACTACCAATTAATTAGAAGTTAGTGGTTAATAATTAGATTGTTAGGCCATTATCTCCAAGTGGAGGCTTAGTTATTTATACACTAATATGTGGAGCTATATGTGCATTAGTGTATGTTTACATCATCTTGCATATTCCTTATAAACTACCAATTGATTAGAAAGTTAGTGGTTAATGAGTGGATTGTTAGGCCATTGTCTCCAAGTGGAAGCTTGGTTATTTATACACTCACATACTCTCTCAAACACACACATTCTGCACTTCTAGCATAGAGAGCTTGAGAGAGTCACACAGAGAGATAAGAGAGTGCAGAGAGTTCATAATTTCAGAATTTGAAGAGCTCAATCCTCTATAGCCAAAGCTTGAAATTGGAGATTCTTAATTCTTGTTCTTGTATTTCTTTCTCAACAACTTCTTCAATCTATATCACGGTGAGTATTCTAAACTCACTTGGAATGTAATCTCATATTTATTTACTGTTAGTTTAGTCTAATTTGAAGAACACCATTGTTAATTTTTGTATGAAAGCTTGAAGCTCAAAAATAGTAATTTTTCAAACTTAACTAAAATCAATTCTGTGAATTGGGAATGAAAGATCTTAGTCCCAATAAGTTGTGGTTCGAATACTACGGCTTAATTCATCCGTATCGCGACGTACCGTTGATTTAAATTTTTGTCACCTCTCGGTTTTACATGAAATCCGAGAGCTACGATTGACATTTTTCAGCACTGACGACATTTAGTAAAACGGCCATAACTTCCTCTAGGAAACTCGAAAACGTGCACGGTTTGAAGCGTTGGAAACTAGACTCAAAGAGCTTTCTGTTGATATGTAATTCATGTATACAAATTATAACTCATTTTTTATGGTATTACTTCAAAGTAGACCCACTTGTGTTTCTAATAGCGATAAAAGCATGTTAAAGCATTCTTTGATGAATTCACCGGTTGTTTAATATAAGATTTGATTTCGTATATCCATGGTTATCGTTCCCAGTACTTTATATTTCTGTATTAAGTCACATATCATTCATGTGGAGTCAGTTGTACATGCATGGTGAGTGTTGGTCAGTATGGAAAAGAGTAATGGTCAGTGTGGAAAGAGTATGAGATCGAGATTGAGTTTGAGATTGAGATTGTGGTTGTGGTTGTGGTTGTGGTTGTGGTTGAGGTGACGGCGTGGGTATCTTTGAAATGCGAAGGTGGCAAATATGGACACTCCCTGACGCCCATGGAAGCGTTAAAGTGTGTGACGCCGAACTTGGACACTCCCTGGCACCCATGGTAGTGCTAAAGTGTGGCCTACGGACACTCCCTGATACTCGAGTCTGGATACTGTGTGAGGGGTTGCCCCGGTATTTGCATGGCGGTTAGGGTATTCAAAGTGTGAGGCAATGGACACTCCCTGGTACCCCGGACCAAAGTGTGAGGCAAACTGGACACTCCCTGGCGCCCCGTTGCTAAAGTGTGGCTATCTTAGTCTTTCAAAGATACCAGGAGTAGGATAGTGGGTTGTTGGGTTTTATCGAGAGAAAAGAGTCGATCAGATGAGATGGTGCATCGTTCTCATACACGGTCACATATGTGTGAATTTATCTTCTAAATAATGTTGTGGTTGTTTTCTAAACGAGCTCTTTATCTTAAATATAAACTTGTGGTTTTAAATGGAAATGGGAAAAAGGTAAATGAGTATGTTTTACATTCAAAGTTATGTTTTTAATACTCACCAACTTCTTGAAGCTGACGGCGTTGATGCGTCCTGGACATTCGTGTTCAGGCTTTTCAGGTTACAATCAGGAAGAACCTTATGACTACGCTAATTGAGAACAACTGCTGAAAAGAGAATTTACTTTTATATGCTTTAAGTTTATGTGCTTTAAGTTATGAATTAGCTTTGTAATAAGGATGACTGTAATAGATGACAAGTTATTATTTGTTTCAAGGCGGCCTGTGCCTTTAGATGACCCGTGCTGTAATATTTATTAAGTTAGAAAAATTTTATAAGCCTTGATTGCTCTACTCTGATTAATGGTTTTATGTTGTTCGACGTTTGGGACGGAATCGATCCTTCAAACTGTCGCGACCTACGGGTCCATAAAGGAAATTAAACGCTTTCCATATTTATGCTACGTCGGGGCGTGACATTTTCTTCTAGCACACATACATGGAAGTTTGTATTAGTGCAAGTAAAACCACCCTCTATATAGCGAGTAAATATTTGTTGTAACGAGTGTACCACATCACTATTTATTACACTACTAATAGAAAAACTATTTTTGCTTATGTGGACTAAGATTCCCCTAAAAATAGGGGAATCTTTTTCTAACTTGGTTTTCTACATCACAATGGCAATAATGTGTCTCTGGTTCATCAGCATAATTGAATAACATTTTTATAAGTCATAACTAATATTTATCTTGCAAACATGCTTCAATTGATCAATCCCAGCTTCAAGAGATGGAAAGTTTCCTTCTAATGCCATCAATGAATAGCTTTCTTGTTATAACCTTTTTTTTAAGGAAACTTTCCTTTTGATTTTTTCTTTTCATGATTATCACTAACTATATGATGTTGTGAAAACAGAGTACCTAAGGATGTGAGCGGCTTGAGAGATAAGGATAGCATATTGGGAGTTGATGCACGTAGTAAGCAACTCAGGAGTGCAGTGGCTTTCCAAATCCTTGTCACATGCTTTGATAACAAGGTACCCAAACTCTTGTGCAAATTTTGAGAACAAGTATGTGTATGAACAAGTAAAAGCTTGAGGGAAGTCTTCTATTTCTACGGAGTATCATTGTAACTTACTATTCAAGTTTCACTTGGCTACTTGTATATTGAATTACACAACTGTTAAAAGCAAGAGGTCTCGCGATTTGGTCGACAAGCGCCGACGTTTCCTCCCCAGTCGTGGATTTCTTCTCTCATACTTGGATTAGTGATAAGGTGAAAGCCTTCAGTTTTAACTGTTATTATTTCATTTGTGAATTTCCAGTTTTTTTTTTAATTCCACTGTCATTCTTTGTCACGCCCCGACATAGCATAAATATGAAAAGCGTTTAATTTCCTTTATGGACCCGTAGGTCGCGACAGTTTGAAAGATCGATTCCGTCCCAAACATCGAACAACATAAAACCATGATTAGAGTAGAGCAATCAAGACTTACAAATATTTTCTAACTTATTACATATTACAATACGGGGTCAACTAAGGCACAAGCCGCCTTAAGACAAAACAATATCTATCGTCTATCACAGTCATCCTTATTACAAAATAGTTTATAACTTAAAACATAGGATATTGATAACAGTTCTATCTTCCAAAGCAGCCGTTCTCAGTTTGCATAATCATAGGGTCCAGCATAGTCATAACCTGAAAAGCCTGAACACGAATGTCCAGGGTGCATCAACGCCGTCAGCTTCAAGAAGCTGGTGAGTATTAAAAACATAACTTTGAATGTAACACATACTCATTTACCATTTTCCAATTCTCATTTAATTCAATAAGTTTATATTAAAGATAGGAGTTCATTTTTAGAAAAACAACCACAAAAGATATAATATATATATATGAGCGTGTATGAAAACAATGCACCATCTCATCTTACCGACTCTTTTCTCTCGATAAACACAATAACCCACTATCTCATACCAGTATCTTTGTAATACTCTGATAGCCACACTTTAGCACAGGGGTGCCAGGGGATGTCCAGTTTGCCTCACACTTTGGTCCGGGGTACCAGGGAGTGTCCAATGCCTCACACTTCAGTACCTAATCCGCCTCGCAAATACCGGAGGTAACCTCACGCAGTATCCAGACTCGGGTACCAGGGAGTGTTCGTAGGCCACACTTTATCACTACCATGGGTGCCAGGGAATGTCCAAGTTCGGCATCACACACTTTAACGCTTCCATGGGCGTCAGGGAGTGTCCAGTTTTACCACCGTCGCACTACAAAGATACTCTCACTGCAATCTCATCATGCCACACTTTGGTACACAATTACCAGGGAGTGTCCACAAAACAATCTCAACCACACACTCTTTACCACACTGACCAACACCCATACTCACCATGCATGTACAACTGATACCATATGTATGTCATGAAACCACCCACAGAACATATGTAGTGCTCGAAATAATAACAAGGTATGCTTTGAAAAGAATTGGATTCATAATTGTTCCTAAATGACCAATCATACCCAAAATATAATATGTTTTAACATTTTTCGCAAACAGAGCCATAAAGACCCATAAGGTAACAACCAAACAGTTCCTTAACATGAAATAAGCAAAAACTAGAAAATGTAAGAAGTCGCGCGCGCGGGCCGCTAGCGCGAGGGGTCGCTCGCGCGATATGCTCATTTTTTGTTTTCTTTTATAAAACTTTCCCAACTGCCAGAATACAGGAAGATTGCGCGCGCGGGTCGCTCGCGTGATCTGCCTAAGTTTCATTTTTCTTATTAAGATCTTTTCTATCTGCCTAAAACCACATGGCTCGCACGCGCGGGCCGTTTGCGCGAGGGGTCGCTCGCGCGGGCCACTTGCGCGATTGCGCGCGCGAGTTTGTGCAGTAGCTTCGTCTTCTTCCCCAGGATTCCCCTGTTTCAGTTTTAAGCAATCTATCTGACCCATTTTTAATTCTATAAGTTAATAAGACATGTAAAATATGGATTTCTTTGGTTTTTCGCAAGGATTACGAATCTACAATCAATTTTACATGAATCAATCTGTAGCTCACAAATTTTATGAAAAATCGAAAGATGTCAAAACTTGATTTCTTATATACTTTTTCCTGTGAACAAATTAAGTTCTAAAACTTTAAACATGGCATATGGGATGTATAATCTTTCATTTCTATCTCTAAAAACGGATTTTGGTTAAGTTTGAAAAGTTATGATTTTTCAAGCCATGGAACTTCAACGTAAATTCAGAAATGGTGATTACAAATGAAGCTACACAAAACAGCAAATACAATATAAATTACATTCTAGGTGAGTTTAGAATACTCACAGAGATAAGAGAGTAGTGTGTGTTGAGAAAGATAAGCAAAATAAGAATCTAATCCAAGCTTTGGCTATGGAGGATTGAAGCTTTCTCTCTCCAGAAATTTAAACTCTCAAGCTCTCTCTTTTTCTCTCTATGTTCTCTCTCTCACTCTCTCAATGTTTAGTTTACAAAAAGAGCAGGAGGTGTGTGTATGAGTAGTGTATATATATAGAGAAGGCCAAACTTGGCCACCAAGTTCAACCCCAAAGACTCAACAAAATAATTTGATTTACAATTAATCAAGGCTGTAGAATATACGTATATGTCTTCACAGATTGTGAAAGGGTAGTATAGGTCCATAGGGGTCAAGCTAGAAGTGTTTGGGAATGTAGCTTATGGCACTAGGAATGCACATACCCAACAACAGAATCCAAACAAGGCATAAGTCAATGATTAGTTTCCATAAATGAAAATAAAGTGTATGTCAAATCTAACTTTACATTACTTCCAAAATCTGTGGAAGTTTAATCTGGCGCGGACAGTTTTGAACATAAACTGGTATTTTCGCGGCGCGGTGGTCACCCCAAAAATACAGAAAATTCGTTTTAATGTCAGAAGTACTTTTCCGGTTTTATAAAAATACTATTTGAGTTAGAAGAAAATAATTCCACCATTTTAAAATACAGATTTGAAATTCAACACAGGTATCACTAAATTTTGTAAAATTACAGTTTTACCCCAAAAGAATTTTAATTTGAAACAAATCAAGAAATTAAATTTAGAACATGAGAATTGTAATTAAATAAAAGTAGGCAATCCCAATTAAATTTTAAATGTGACAAATGAAATTACACTATATTAAGTATCGACATGAATTTTAAGTTAAATGGAAATGCAGATTGTTACACCCTCCTCCCTTAATCAGGATTTCGTCCCCGAAATCAAGACTAACTAGTCCTGAAACAACTCCGGGTACTTCTTCCTCATCTCAGCTTCAACTTCCCACGAGGCTTCATTCTCGTCATGGTGATTCCACTGAACCTTCACCAACGTAATATCCTTATTCCTCAACTTCTTGATACTCTGATCTAGAATCTTCACAGGCCTCTCCTTGTAAGAAACGTTATGACTCATCTCAATATCATCATATCTGACCACATGCGAGGGGTCTCGTATATACTTTCTCAGCATACTCACATGAAATACATTGTGAACCCTAGACATCTTCGGTGGTAGTGCTAGTCGATAAGCCACTTTTTTGACACGATCCAAAATCTCGAACGGTCCGATGAAAAGCGGAGCCAATTTCCCTCTCTTGAGACCAAAACGTACCACTCCTCGGGTCGGTGAAACCTTAAGAAGTACATGATCTCCAACACTAAATTCCAAATCTTTCCGGCGTCGATCATTATAACTTTTATACCTGCTTTGAGCGGTTCTCATCCTTTCCTTGACCAAAAAAATCTTTTCGTTGGTTTCTCTAACCAAATTTGGTCCCAACAATTCTGTGTCTCCCACCTCTGCCCAACACAATGAAGAACGACATGGATGTCCGTACAATGCTTCGAACGGAGCCATCCCGATACTCGTATGATAACTATTGTTATAAGCAAATTCAACCAAAGGCAAGTGTGTCTCCCAAGATTCTTTAAAATCAATAACACAAGCCCTAAGCATATCCTCCATGATCTGATTGACACGCTCAGTTTGCCCATCTGTCTAAGGGTGAAAAGTCGTACTCATCTTCAGCGAGGTTCCCATAGCTTCTTGCAACTTTCCCAAAACTCAGAATTAAAACGTGCATCACGGTCTGACATAATCGACACAGGTGCACCGTGAAGTCACACAACTTGTTGTATGTACATCTAGCTCATTCTTTCTACCGGGTACGTCATACTGTAAGCAATAAAATGTGCCGACTTAGTCAGTCAATCCACGATTACCCAAATGGCGTCATGATTCTATTATGATCGAGGCAATCCTACTACAAAATCCATAGTGATGTGCTCCCACTTCTAACTAGGAATATGTAGCGTTGCAACAATCCTGACGGTCTCTGATGTTCAACTTTGACTTGTTGACACGTCAAACACCTGGATACAAATTCGGCCACGTCCTTCTTCATACCTTCCTACCAGAAATTTCTTTTCAAATCCTTGTACATTTTCGTTCCTCCCGGGTGAATAGTATATTTTGACTTATGTGCTTCTGCCAGAATATCATTTCTCAAATTCCCACAGTCTGGTACACATAATCTGCCTCTGTATCGATATCCTCCATCGATTCCCATCTTCCATTCTTTCGAATCTTTCTTTGACATCTTTACAAACCACGCTTGAAACTTCTCATCTTCTTTCTGAGTTCCAATAATGCGGTCGATAAAAACAAGCTGTAGGATAAGACATCAAAAAAGTTGTCCTTCTCTTTCCTCAGTACTCTGTATGTCGAATTCCGCCAACGTCTCCAATGCTAGCCATTCTCTAACCATTAAGAAGGCGATCGTCTCACGAATCTGCCGACTTAAAGCATCAGCAACCACATTAGCTTTACCAGGGTGGTACTCTAACATAAAGTTGTAATCTTTGATCAGCTCCATCCATCTGCGTTGTCTCATGTTCAACTCTTTTTGTGTGAACAAATATTTCAGACTCTTGTGATCAGAGAATAAATCAAACTTCTCACCATAGAGATAGTGTCTCAAAATCTTGAGTGCGAATACTGCCGCCAACTCCAAATCATGAATGGGATAGTTCAACTCATTCGGCTTTAGCTGTCACCCATAAGCGATAATTCTGCGATCTTGCATAAGCATACACCCTAATCCTTGATATGACGCGTCAGTAAAGATAGTGAACTTCTCATCAAGCTTGGGTATTGCTAGTACTGGTGCAGTAGTGAGTCTCTCTTTTAACTTTAGAAAGGCGTGCTCATGCTTCTCTGTCTAGTCAAACTTCAAATTCTTCTTCGTCAACCCAGTTAATGGTGCAGCTATTTTGGAGAATCCCTCAATAAATCTTCGGTAATAGCCTGCGAGTCCCAGAAAACTCCTAACTTCTGTAGGGTTTCTCGGCCTAACCCAATTTGACACCGCATCCATCTTGGACGAATCCACAGAAATTCCTTGAGATGACACCTTGTGTCCCAAAAATTTTACTTCTTGCAACCAGAACTCACACTTACTGAACTTGGCATACAAGTGGTGGTCCTTGAGCATCTGCATCGCAATCCGCAGATGTTGTTCGTGTTCTTCTCCTGACTTAGAATAGATCAAAATATCATCAATGAAGACGATGACAAACTGATCTAAATAAGGCTTGAACACTCTGTTCATCAGATCCATAAACACTGCCGGGGCGTTCGTCATTCCAAACGGCATCACCAGAAATTCATAATGACTATATTGGGTTCTAAAAGCAGTCTTAGGTATGTCTTCCTTCCGTACCCTCAACTGATGATATCCCGACCTTAGGTCTATTTTGGAAAATGTCGTAGCTCCTTGTAGTTGATCAAACAAATCGTCAATCCGAGGTAAGGGATACTTGTTCTTGATAGTCACGCGGTTCAATTCATTATAGTCGATATACATAACCGAAGTGTTCCATCCTTCTTCTTCACAAATAATACTAGTGCTCTCCAAGGCGATGTACTTGGACATATAAAACCTAGATTCTCGAGCTCTTGAACTTGTTCCTTCAATTCCAACAGTTCGGTGGGGGCCATTCTGTAGGGAACCTTCGTGATCTGTACGGTACCCGGTATAAGCTCAGTACAGAACTCTATACTTCTCTCGGGTGGCAAACTGGAAACGTCTTGAAATACTTCTTCGAAGTCCTTGAATACAGGTATAGACAATGATGTCGCTTCTGCACTAACGACTTCGATGTGTGCCGAATATCTGGTAAGGAACATATCTCCCGAAGGGTTACATTGAAAATCGAAGGGTTGATTCTCATTGTCGGGGAATGTAATTCTCTTCCTCACACAATCCAACTGCGCTTGATTCTGAGAGAGCCAATCCATACCTAGGATTATGTCGAACTCCTTCATTGATAGGACAATTAGCCTTATAGGGATTTCACGGCCTCCTAGCCGTAAGGGATAATCCTTGCACACGTGTTCTAAGCTGATTGCAGCTCCTAATGGTGAAGTAGCCCTCAAAGCTTCCTCTAAACGATGAGGTAAGATACCCAATCTCCGAATCATATTAATAGATATGAACGAAAGAGCAACACCCGTATCAAATAACACTTTAACATGGGAGTTAAACAGAGTTAATGTACCTTTCACTGCTTGTTGATCAGGTTGAGCTTCTTTATAATCTCCTTCTTCATACCCAGTCTCATTATATCCAGCGGTATTATGAATAACACCATTCACGCAAGTCTGTCCCTATTGACCATAAGTCACCTGCTTGGGAGCAGTGTAGAACTTGCTGATGTGCCTTGTAGTCTCGAGCCATATGGCTGGGGGTGCCATAGTTAAAGCATTGTGTCACCCTCTTGGGTAAGGCACATCTTTTAGCAAAATACCCGGGCATCTGGTAGTTAAAACAGACCCGAAGTTTGGTTTTCCCTATCTTCTTCTCCGCTTTTGGTGCATTCTTCTCCTTACAGAAGTGAATCAAACTGCTGTGTTCCATCCATCGAGTCTCATTGCAATCATACCAATTGTGACCTGGTAGGTTGCAATTAGCACAGAGGCCGCTTGGCCTGCTTGTACCCTTGTTCTTAACCGGAGTCACCATTTCTTGGAACTTCCTCTTGCCTTGCTTTAGCTCGGATGATTTTGCAAGGAAACTCTCGTATAGATGATGTCCTAATTGACCTACAGTGATTCTATTATCCACCTCCTAAAAGCTCATGATAAGTGATTCGACCAAACCGGTGGGGTCGACTTCTGGGGATAACAGCTGGGATTGCCCGCTTGATTGGTTCTCGGTTACCTGAGACGACTCGGCCATCTATGCTCCTACACGCAGCCTAACGGATTAATATCACTATGTAATATATTCATATTAAAACATAAACATATAAAAAAATCCAAGTATACATATTATACCAAACACGTATTCGTACTAGGACTATCTAATAGCAAGAAGGTCGTATTCTTATTCTCTTTCCAAGTTCTAGGCCATGGGCTATGATGACTATTTTGAGATTTGATTTAGGAAGTTCGTCAGTGTCTAAGCTATTTATGAGGGTTTTGGCTTACCTTAACTTCTTAGGAACTCGGCTACTATATGCCTATAGGGTATTCATATGTCATAACCAACTTGGCTAAATTCTAAATAGATGTACCCGAGGCTATTTGACGAATAGTAACATTGTTGTCGATGTGACAAAATATGCACAATCGCCTCTACGATGAAACTAACCTAGATTATGGGTTCTGAACTATGAACAATCGGTGCTAATCCACTAAAATCTGGAATCTGGTTGTTCGGTAAATCTAAATTAGGTAAATCAGACTTGACTTAATCTTGATCGTATGGATTAGTAAAAACTTAAAGCTAATCTATGTCACTAATCTGTGGCGTGAATAACCGAGCCTTGTCAAACTAGATAACCTGGCTCTGATACCACTAAATCCTGTCACGCCCTGACGTAGCATAAATATGGAAAGCGTTTTATTTCCTTTATGGACCTGTAGGTCGCGATAGTTTGAAGGATCGATTCCGTCGCAAACGGCGAACAACATAAAACCATGATTAGAGTAGAGCAATCAAGACTTAGAAATATTTTCTAACTTATTACATATTACAATACGGGGTCAACTAAGGCACAAGCTGCCTTAAGACAAAACAATATCTATCGTCTATCATAGTCATCCTTATTACAAAATAGTTTATAACTTAAAACATAGGATATTGATAACAGTTCTATCTTCCAAAGCAGCCGTTCTCAGTTTGCATAACCATAGGGTCCAACATAGTCATAACTTGAAAAGCCTGAACACGAATGTCCAGGGCGCATCAACGCCATCAGCTTCAAGAAGCTGGTGAGTATTAAAAACATAACTTTGAATGTAACACATACTCATTTACCATTTTCCAATTCTCATTTAATTCAATAAGTTTACATTAAAGATAGGAGTTCATTTTTAGAAAAACAACCACAAAAGATATAATATATATATATGAGCATGTATGAAAACAATGCACCATCTCATCTTACCGACTCTTTTCTCTCGATAAACACAATAATTCACTATCTCATACCAGTATCTTTGTAATACTCCGATAGCCACACTTTAGCACAGGGGTGCCAGGGAATGTCCAGTTTGCCTCACACTTTGGTCCGGGGTACCAGGGAGTGTCCAATGCCTTACACTTTAGTACCTAATCTGCCTAGTAAATATCGGAGGTAACCTCACGCAGTATCCAGACTCGGGTACCAGGGAGTGTCCGTAGGCCACATGTTAGCACTACCATGGGTGCCAGGGAATGTCCAAGTTCGGCGTCACACACTTTAACGCTTCCATGGGCGTCAGGGAGTGTCCAATTTTGCCACCGTCGCACTACAAAGATACTCTCACCGCAATCTCATCACGCCACACTTTGGTACATAATTACCAGGGAGTGTCCACAACACAATCTCAACCACACACTCTTTACCACACTGACCAACACCCATACTCACCATGCATGTACAACTGACACCATATGTATGTCATGAAACCACCCACAGAACATATGTAGTGCTAGGAATAATAACAAGTGTTAATATATGTATATATGTCTATATACATTAGATTTGTACTATACTGTCTAGGTTCAATGTATGTACTGCACTGTACTACCATCGTACTTTCCATTTCCTTATTTTGTCTTCTTTAGTCCTATATAAAGGATCATCCACCAGTGTAATGGACACACCACTGAATATACAACATTCTTTCTTTGTCCCCAATCTTATCATGGTATCAGAGCCAAATCAATTTTGGTGACCTGTGTAAACCCTCAACCTATCGCCTCACAATCTGCCATTCTCCTAGCAACCACTGAACTATACCACATCAACCACTGCTGACATCACAATCTGCAAGACCACAATCTGCAGGAATATATTGTGCAAGACCACCGCTTACATCATCTCGTCATTATCAACCACTGATCTCGTCATCATCAGAGCCATAAGATTTTTTTTTTCTTTGGTATCCTCTTCCACAAACAAGATATCACCATTACCAATCTGCCACGATTTGTAATCCACATCACCAATCTACCATATACCTCTACAATCAACAAACTGCCAGATACCTCTTTAATTACCATTGATTAATTCATCAATCATCATCACATAAGCCAATAGCATTAATTCTATTCTCTTCATCCCACCAGTGAACATCATCAATCCCAAACAATTTCTCTTAATCTTATTCTCTTAAAACCATACCGACCCAATCTCGATCCACCCGCCCCAAACCGAATTCACCCAATTCGATCCACCCGTCTCGCCTCAACCCAAATCCACCCGACCCGACCCACACCGAACCAACCGATTCTACTCACTATGGAGCGCAATGACCTTTCCCATCCTATTTCCACCATTTGGATGGAACCAACTACATCCCTTGGGCCCAGGCTATGTCTAGTTTTCTCAAAGGCCGCAAGCTCTGGTGTTATGTCACTGGTGACATCTTGGCACCCAAGCCCATTACAGACAAAACAGAAGCTAAATATCTTGATCGATTTGAAGACTGGGGCAGCAAGAATCATCAGATCATTACCTGGTTCCGAAATACCTCTGCTAGCTTTATCCATCTTTAGTTTGGATGATTCTCTACAGCAAAATCTGTCTGGGATTTCTTGGAAAATCGCTACACCACTACTGATCTTGCACACCAATATCAGCTCCTTGGCAATCTTCATCGCATGCGACAGCAACCTGGTCAATCAGTCAACACTTTCCTCTCTAAAATCCACTATATATGGGACCAACTCACTTCATCAGAGCCTAACGTCTGGTTCTAATCTTAATGGCCCTCAATGACGAATTTGAACCTGTTCGCGCATCTCTTCTCCATCACAACCCTCTACCCACTCTGGAGCAAGCAGTTTCTGAACTTCTTTCTGAGGAAACCCGTCTTGCCACTCGCAAGACTCCCCATACCGATGCAGCCTTAGCCGTTCACAACGGGCCCTTATTCAGTCATAAAAATTATCAATCCACCTCTTCATGACAAACTTGCAACTGATGTAAATTGCCTGGACATGTTCTTCTGGATTGTCCTACACGTGTTTGTAAGTACTGTAAGAAACTCGGACCTGGTCACTATCAAAGTGATTGCTTCTGGAATCCAAACCGATCCTCCCACACTAACATGTCCCGAGGTGGTTCTTCTAAACCAAGTAACATACTCCGAAGAGGTCCAAACAAATTTGCTGCCACAATTGCTGATGGTCCACCATCTACAACTCCTACTAAAAGTTTTTCTATTACTCATCTTGAGGACCTTCTCAAACATGTTCTGGCACATTCAGGTAATCCACATTCTACTGCTATGTTTGTCACTTCAGGTAACTCATCTTGGTTCTTTGATTCTGCATGCTGTAATCATATGACACCCGATTTCACCATCTTTTCAACCAAATATTCTGCCCTTCACACACCAACCATCTACACTGCTGATGGTTCCCATATGTTTATCCCCAAACTCACTCTAAATCTCATTTCTGTTGGTCAGCTTTGTGACCTTGGACTCACTATTACTTTTTCTGCATCTGGTTATTGTGTGCAGGATCCAAAGATAGGACAGACTCTTGGGACAGGCTGTAAGACTGGACGACTCTTTGAACTCATCAGCCTTTACATCCCATCTCACCTTACTACTTCATGTCCAAGGGCAGCTTCCACTACATCCGTTGCATCTCTCAGTCTTTGGCACGCTCGATTAGGTCATGCTTCCATTAGTCATCTACAAACTTTAGTGTCTAGTTGTCAATTAGGGACAGTGGATAATGAACATTTTGATTGTATTTCTTGTCAAATTGTAAAACAATCGGCGTTGCCGTTTAATAAAAGTGTCTCTGTTTCTTCTGAATCTTTTGACTTAATTCATTCTGATGTTTGGGAACCCTCTCCCACTATCACTATGGGGGGATCTAGATACTATGTAATCTTTATAGATGACTACTCCCGTTACACTTGGATTTATCTTATGCATAGTCGGTCAGAATTACCACAGATATACTTTAACTTTGCTAATATGATAAAAACCCAATTTTTTCGCCAAAGTGTTCTGTGCTAATAATGCTGCCGAATACAAGGATTTTAGAGTCCTTCAATTCCTTCGCCAACATGGTACACTTTCTCATCGATCATGTCCTGGCACCTCCCAACAAAATGGGCCTGCTGAGCGTAAACACAGACATATTCTTAACATTGTTCGTGCCCTACTTTTATCTGCATCGTGTCCTGAATGTTTTTGGGGTGAAGCCGCTCTCACATCCATCTATACAATAAATCATGTCCCTTCTCCCACCATAGAAAATCAGTCTCCTTATGAACGTCTCTATGGTCACCCACCTGAATATAACACTCTTAAAACTTTTGGTTGTGCCTGCTTTGTCCTACTCTAACCACATGAGCGTACTAAGCTAGAACCTCGATCTCGCTTATGTTGCTTCTTGGGTTATGGCATTGAACACAAAGGTTATCGGTGTTGGGATCCCATTTCAAAATGTCTCTGTGTATCTTGCTATGTTGTCTTCTGGGAACACAAAATGTTCTTGTCTATGTCCAAGTTTCACCTCTCCCCTACTACTACTCCTATCTTCTTCACTGATCCTTCCACTGATCTATTTCCTGACATTACTGATACAAATCTGTCTCCTGCACCACTCTCTCCATCCCTGCTATCTCCTCTCATAGATAATCAAATTGAATCATCCACCTTACCCTCCCATGAGTTACAAACTCCAACCCCTATAGTACAAATTCCAATTAATGAGTTTGAACCTGAGTCATCCATCTTACCCTCTCTTGAGAGGTCTGCTCTGCTTGATGGATCTGCACCAGCTTCTGATGATCACCCACGCCGTAGTGACCGGGTAAGGACTCAATCAGTTCGTCTTCATGATTTTGTTGTTCTTTCCACCATTTTATCCCATCATGAGCCTCAGTCTTATCGTGAGGCTAGCTCTAATGAGCTTTGGCAGAAAGTAATGAATGATGAATTACAGGCATTGGATCAAAATCGTACATGGGATCTTGTTGATCTTCCAACTGGGAAAAATGTCATGGGGTGTAAGTGTGTTTACAAAATCAAAACCCATTCTGATGGGTCTATTGAATGCTACAAAGCCCGTCTGGTGGCTAAGGGATTTACACAAGAGTACGGTATTGATTATGAGGAGACCTTTGCTCCTGTTGCTCGCCTTACTTCAGTACGTAGCCTTATTGTTATTGTTGCGATTCATCGTTGGGAGTTATTTCAGATGGATGTGAAAAATGCCTTCCTTAATGGTAAACTTAATGAAGAAGTTTACATGCGTCCTCCTCCTGGTTATCATCACTCTCCTCATTAGGTCTGTAAGCTTCGTCGGGCTCTCTACGGTCTCAAACAAGCCCCTCGCGCATGGTTTGCCAAATTTAGCACTATTATTGGAAACTTTGGGTTCACTTCTAGCTCCTATGATTCTACTCTCTTTATTCGCAAGACAGATTAGGGAACTACTCTGCTCCTACTCTATGTTGATGATATGATAATTACGGGGGATGACTCAACCAGGATCTCAGCTCTCAAGACATATCTCATTCAGCATGTTGAGATGAAGGACCTTGGGAAACTTAACTACTTCTTGGGGCTTGAAATCACTTCCAACGCTGATGGTTATTATCTTTCACAAGCAAAATATTCTTCTAATCTTCTTACCCGTGCAGGCATCACTGATAATAAAACCAGTCCTACTCCTCTTGAGCTCAATTCTAAGCTCACTCCTATGGATGGTACTCCTCTTGATGATCCCACTCTATATCGACAGCTGGTAGGGAGTCTTGTCTATCTCACAGTTACTCGACCAGACATAGCCTATGCCGTTCATATTATAAGCCAGTTCCTTTCTGCTCCCTGCTTGTCTCATTTTGCTGTTGTGCTACGTATTCTCAAATATGTCAAAGGAACTATGTTTCATGGTCTACACTTTTTTGCCCATTCTTCACTTGAACTTCATGCCTATTCTGACGCTGATTGGGCAGGAGATCCCACTGATTATCGCTCCACTACAGGTTATTGCTTCTTCCTTGGTGACTCTCTTATTTCTTAGCGAAGCAAGAAGCAAACTGTCGTTGCCCGCTATAGTACAAAAGCAGAATATTGCACCCTAGCTGATGCTACCCAAGAACTCCTCTGGCTCTGCTGGTTACTTGAGGACTTAGGAGTTGTTCACTCCACTGCACTACTATCTATTGTGACAATCAGAGTGCTATTCAGATTGCTCACAATGATGTTTTTCACGAATGCACGAAACATATTGAGATCGATTTCCATTTTGTGCATCACCATCTCACTCATGGCAACGTCCAACTTGTCTCTATTTCTTCTGCTGATCAAACTGCTGATATCTTTACCAAAGCTCATCCTCTAGGACGTCTTGAGAATTTGGTTGTCAAACTCAAGTTGCTCTCCATATTACCACCTTGAGTTTGAGGAGGGATGTTAATATATGTATATATGTCTAGATACATTAGGTTTGTACTGCACTGTACTACCATCGTACTTTCCATTTCCTTATTTTGTCTTCTTTAGTCCTATATAAAGGATCATCCACCATTGTAATGGACACACCACTGAATATACAACATTCTTTCTTTGTCCCCAATCTTATCAACAAGGTATGCTTTGAAAAAAATTGGATTCATAATTGTTCCTAAATGACCAATCATACCCAAAATATAATCTGTTTTAACATTTTTCGCAAACAGAGCCTTAAAGACCCACAAGGTAACAACCAAACAGTTCCTTAACATGAAATAAGAAAAAACTAGAAACTGTTAGAAGTCGCGCACGCGGGCCGCTCGTACGAGGGGTCACTCGCGCAATATGCTCATTTTTTGTTTTCTTTCATAAAACATTCCCAACTGCCAGAATACCAGAAGATCGCGCGTGCGGGTCGCTCGCGCGATCTGCCTAAATTTCATTTTTCTTATTAAAATCTTTTCTATCTGCCTAAAATCACACATCTCGTGTGCGCGGGCCGCTCGCGCGAGGGGTCGGTCGTGCGCGAGTGTTTGTGGAGTAGCTTCGTCTTCTTCCCCAGGATTCCCCTGTTTCAGTTTTAAGGGGTCTATTTGACCCATTTTCAATTCTATAAGTTAATAAGATGTGTAAAATATGGATTTCTCCGATTTTTCGCACGGATTACGAATCTACAATCAATTTTACATGAATCAATCCGTAACTCACGAATTATATGAAAAATTGAAAGATGTCAAAACTTGATTTTTTATATACTTTTTCCTGTGAACAAATTAAGTTCTAAAACTTTAAACATGGCATATGGGATGTATAATCTTTCATTATTATCTCTAAAAACGGATTTTGGTTAAGTTTGAAAAGTTATGATTTTTCAAGCCATGGAACTTCAATGTAAATTCGTAAATGGTGATTACAAATTAAGCTACACAAAATAGTAAATACAATATAAATTACATTCTAGGTGAGTTTAGAATACTCATAGAGATAAGAGAGTAGTGTGTGTTGAGAAAGATAAGCAAAATAAGAATCTAATCCAAGCTTTGGCTATAGAGGATTGAAGCTTTCTCTCTCCAGAAATTTAAACTCTCAAGCTCTCTCTTTTTCTCTTCATTTTCTCTCTCTCACTCTCTCAATGTTTAGTCTACAAAAAGAGCAGGAGATGTGTGTGTGAGTAGTGTACATATATATAGAAGGCCAAACTTGGCCTCCAAGTTAAACCCCAAGGACTCAACAAAATAATTTGATTTACAATTAATCAAGGCCATAGAATATACGTATATGTCTTCACAGATTGTGAAAGGGTAGTATAGGTCCATAGGGGTCAAGCTAAAAGTGTTTGGGAATGTAGCTTATGGCATTAGGAATGCACATACCCAACAGCAGAATCCAAACAAGGCATAAGTCAATGATTAGTTTCCATAAATGAAAATAAAGTGTATGTCAAATCTAACTTTACATTACTTCCAAAATCTGTGGATGTTTAATCTGGCGCGGACAGTTTTGAACATAATCTGGTATTTTTGCTTCGCGGTGGTCACCCCAAAAATACAGAAAATTCGTTTTAACGTCGGAAGTACTTTTCCGGTTTTATAAAAATACTATTTGAGTTAAAAGAAAATGTTTCCACCGTTTTGAAATACAGATTTGAAATTCAACATAGATATCACTAAATTTTGTAAAATTACAGTTTGACCCCAAAATAATTTTAATTTGAAATAAATCAAGGAACAAAATTTAGAACATGAGAATTGTAATTAAATAAAAGTAGGCAATCCCAATTAAATTTTAAATGTGACAAATGAAATTACACTATATTAAGTATGGACATGAATTTTAAATTAAATGGAATTGCAGATTGTTACATTCTTGGCTAGAATTGAACTCTCACAGTAACATACGTGCACAGCAGCACACCATGCGCACAACACATGTGCATAGCACAGCACAGCACAGCACACGTGCAATGCACACATGTACGGCAGCGCACAGGCAGCACACGTCCATGGGAGGGCTCGTTATATACAAGTTGAATCGCTCAACAAGCCCTCTCAAGGGCTCGTTATATATGTATATCTATTAAAAAAACTATATACTTACAGAGGGCTTGTTAAAAAGCTCGTGATCAAGCTTGAATTTTAGGCTCGTTTAATAAACAAGCCAAGGTCAAGCTATAGGTAATTGAACATCCTTTACCGATTGTATGCATATTATTCTTTCTTTTCTTTTTTCTTTTTCTTTTTCTTTGTCAAGTTAAATAGTTAATTCAATTAGTTAAACATAACTAAATTCAATTAATTAAATTCATTGGAGTTTTAGTTTGCAGCTTTTCGTATATTAGAATCAGTGTGAGATTCTTGTTATCTTTCTGTGTTGACTACATCTAATATATGCATTAATTTGTAGGATAACCTGATCGAGAGACAAGAGAGGAACTGACCTGAATATCCTTGTGGTTCATGACACGATTCAACCAAAAAAAAAAGAAAGGGGTGAGCAAAACTGCACTCTAAAAAAAATGTGTTTAGTGTTGCCAAACTTTCAACCTGACATTTTTTTTTTCTCATTTCTCTAACTAAAAAAAATGTGTATAGTCTAGAGACTCATACAACTGTAAGAGGTAGTAATAGAAACATATATACTACATATATATTGATAACACTTTTGGATTATATCATTGAGTAGTGTATGCACTTCTATTGACTCTTCGGTCATGGGAGTTCTTGCCTTCTTTGTCAAAATTATCTACAAAAGTGTGGCACCTTTTTGAATCTTTTTTTTTTCCTGAAAATTTGCAGATTCTTGAATGATGATTCAAGTGATTAAACTTTATGATTTTTATGTATATCTATATAACAGTGTATATATATATCTGGGCATTTGAATTTTGATTCCAACTAGACCGTTGCTTGGCTTAAATTCTGTGCTTTAAAAAAAATTTTGTTTCTGTTTAGATTACTAAGTTATAGAAATTTCTTTTCTATCTCTGGGTCGCAATACCGGATGGTATTGTGATCGGTAATTTGTTATTTTATTTTTGGCTTTTTAAGTTTTTAGAATTCTAACTTAATTCAAATAAGTTTTAGCTTTTATTGTGACACATTTTCTATTTTTCATTTTCGCTTTTGCAAGTTTTATAGGAATTGTCGGAGGATGGGAGTTGACTTTGGTTTATGAGTGAATTTTATGTTTAAAAATGTTGGACGTCATTTATTTCATAGTTTGAATGTATTCACTGGAAAAAAAATGTTAGCTACTTTGTATCTATCACTTTGATTTCTTTATATAAATATATCTTTTGTATATTGGCCATTACTGAATTCCATTTTATTTGGTTGTTGGGTGATTTGTGATTCTTTAATGATTTACCACAATAGTAGTGAAAAAAATAATGGAATATGTGCAGTGCAAATTGGCAATCTGTTGCAGTGACAATTTGTCACGGTTCAAAGCGGTTTCATATTTTTGTCACGGTTATGAGCGGTGAAAATTTTTTTGGCACCCCCCGGAATTATCATGATCTATAGCAGTGAGTCAGTGACAAGTCCCTTTGACACCTCCCAGAGCAGTGACAAATCAGCCATTCTGGTACAGTGAATTTAGCTTTTTCAGAATTTTTTTGCATGAAGTAAAGCCTGCAAGATCCGAAATTGCAAAAAAAAAAAAAAAAGTGGAATCACGTTTAGTTAAACAAAACATTCAAATTGAATCAATTTTCTAATAATACCAAAAAAAAAAAAACTTAAACTAATGTGACTGCATCCTATGACTATCATTAATTATATTTGTAGAACAAATACTTATGTTGTGTAGCATCCTCCATTGACCAAAAATTGTAGAGTGAGAATAGAGGGGAAAAAAAAGAAGAAGAGAAAATAGTAGACAATATTTACTCAGAATTGGGGACAAAAAGAAGAGTAATGGTACATTGTTCTCTTTGTTTTATGAAGCAACTATAAATTGGAAGAGAAGATTATGATTTTTCAATTGACGTACAATTTAATTTTTTGTAGCTAACAAACATACCAGTGAGACTTATCTTTCACATTCACATCTAATATAGACTTAATTCTGTGAGTTCAATATAATTAGATGAGTAGAGTCTTATCTATAAAAATTTTTGTAAATCTCTTAGAGAAAAGTTTTTTATCAACCAAATTGGTTTGATTCGAATTTAGAATAATGCATTCCTTTTTTCTCCATAAAATTCTAATGCTAAATTCGACTCTTCAGGTAGAAAAGCCACATTTAATTTAGATTAAAATTTACAAATCTATGCAACAAAATAATAATAATAATAATAATAATAACAACAACAACAACAATAACAACAACTAACCCTTCTTGAGAAACAATCTTCACTTGCTCTTCTAATCTTCTTCAAATTGATATTCATAACTCCTCCTTCAAATAAAACTAAAAACTAAAGTCAAATTTCAAAGCCAAAAAGAAAGATAGTTACACTTCTGTAGAAAATAATTTATTTTTGTATGATTTATATAGATAGATAAAGCTTGAATCAATGTAAAATCTATTTGAAATTTGAAAAGAGGAAATGTGTTATTTATTTCAAATTTGAAAAGTATCATCCATATTTTAATGGGTTTTATTAACAACCACTTAAATTGCACCACCAATATTCACAAGTCACAAACAAAAATTTGTTATGACATTCTTATAAATAATGTTGTGATCGATCTTATCTATACATCCAATATATATTTATACATATATGCATAAATAAATCAAAGCATTATACCTTTTAAAAATTGAACTGAATTTGAGGAATCAAACAAACATATAAACCTAAAAACTAATTATAAGTATCCAACATATTTAAAAATTTTAAATTTTAATATAAGGGTTTTTTAGTAACTTGGTTTGCATATTTTAAATGTGTTATATATGCCTAAATTTAATGAAAAAGGGTGAGAAGTTAGGGATGAGAAGTTTCTCCTCAATAAATGAGAAGCATGATTGGGCAAAAGAGAATGTGATAATTAATTAGTAAGAATTAGAATTCGTTAATATTAATTATTAATTTATTATTCATTCAAATTCAAATATTGGGTGAAATTAATTACAATAATGCTAGCATCACCGACTTCTACCGAAGGAATGTAACGAATTAAAGGGTGGGATCCACAATTTTACTTCCCAAATTTTTTTGGCGGGTCAATTTGGGGGGACCCAAATGGTTTGAACTAAAATACCCATATAGATATACCCAAATCAAAACAAAGATGTGCTTTCTCTCTCCTCTCCTCAACTTCACAGTGGTCCAAGAATAAGACCCTAGCTGCGATTTGGGAGACCTTCTCACCATTGCTGCGTAAAATAGTCATCTTCAATCTCTCTCTCTCTCCCAAATTGAAGTGAAAAAAATACCTATCTCCATTTCATTCCCCTCTCCTCAAATCAAAATGCTGCTGCGATTTGGAGCAAATCATAGGTTTGAAATCTCTCTCTCTCTCTCTCTCTCTCTCTTATCTTTTTTTATGTTGTATAGTTCTTCAATCAAGTGAACTCCACAAGTCTATCCTTTCTCTCTCTCTCTCTCTCTCTCTCTCTCTCTCTCTCTCATCTTTTTTCTGTTGTATAGTTCTTCATCTCCATTCATAAAAGTAAATGAAATCATGGACTAAAATCCTAAAAATAGACAAGATAAGAGATAGGTAAAGAGTTGCCTAACTGGTCCCTTCATTTAAGTAACCAAATAAGCATATATTCGGGTGAATCTACAGAAATTTGCTGAACAAGAAGGAGAAGAAGCACACTTAAACGAATTAAGTCAATCAGCAAAAAAAAAAAAAATTAAATAAATAAAAATTTGGGATGGGTAAAGAGAAAGAATTAACTTCTTTCTTATATGCAGATTTGATGTTGTCATGTTGATATTTTCAACTTGCTTACTTAAGAAGCAGCTCACATATTCCACCAAAGAATTTACCTAGTACATTATTTCCAAAGACAAAATTGAGTAATAAGTGCTGGTTTTTTTTTTGTTTTCTTTTTATAAGTAAAATAGTAGTAGTTGAACTACAATTGGGTATAAACCAAGGATATGTCTCCATAAAAACATATCATATACTAAAATATTCTATGTATGATCTCATGTTCTACATATTGGACTACCAACTAGGATCTTTATTAGTCATTACCATAACACTGTTGGCATGCCCATGTCATTTTCTAAAAGTAGTACACTGCCACATTTAACTGAATAACCTACTCAGTTAGCTAGTATTGATGAAAGAGTAAACAATACTCCTACAAGCCAAAAAGAAAATGGTACTAATGGAGGCATCATCAACATTTGATGCCATTGTACACATTGAACCCATCATTTTCTTTTGTCATCGGATGAATTTGTATACATATTTTTGATTGATTGAATTTGTTTGCTATTGCCATGATTAGCAGTTACCCCTCTAGTTACAATATTACTCCTATATTCTTTTGATTTTATAAAGCAACTATGCCTCCATGTGAGACCACACTTAAAAATGGATGGCTATGATTTTGTTCACACACATTGATGTGCTTGTAATCAATGGCTGTGATTGTGGCCTATCCCTAAGGTATATGAAACTGAGTGGAAAAAAACAATCTGCAACCACCCTATAACATTGGTTGGCCTACAAATTTGTTTATTTTCAGATATTCAATTCTTTGACCATTTTTATTTATTCATATTTGGTGTTTGACGAGCTTAGCTGTTGGAAATAGTTGCTCTCAAAATCTTGATATTTCTCTCTAATGTAACATATTTTTGTAGGAAAATAAATGGAACATATAGACGAAGGTGCTTCCAGCCAACCACTACTGGTAGAAGTTGGGACTTCTCAATCGGAATATCACTCGCAATCTCCCTCCTTCCACGCACCCTCAGGTAACTCTCATTGGGAAGTAGATAATATTTATACTATCGTTGAGGAGGAAACATGTAAGAGAGGGTTGAGGAGGACTTGCAAGACAAGGTTGATGAGTCTATGGCTAATATGAGTTTTGGTAGTGTTAATGAGCTGACGGACTACTATAGAACATAATGGCTAATATGAGTTTTGGTAGTGTTAATGAGCTGACGGACTACTTTAGAACATACAGTAACCAAAAAGGCTTCCCTATTTGCACTAGAACTTCAAAGAAGGACCTTGATGGGGTCCAAAGATATGTTACATTAGTATGTAGTCACAATGGAACTTCGAGGTGCACAACAAAAAATATTTTGAAACCACGACTGATTTCAAAAATGAATTGTGAAGCTAGGATCACCGCAACACTAGTATATGATGGAAAGTGGGTAGTGTCAAAAGCATTTCTTAACCATAACCATGTATTAAGTCCAGAGAAAACTCGCTTCCATGTGAGTAATAGGGAAATAAATAAGGGTACAAAAAGAAGACTTGAGCTTAATGATCAGTCTGGGATAAGAATGAGCAAGAGTTTTCAATCATTGGCAGTTGAAGCGGGGGGATATGATAAGTTGGGTGTTTCCGAGAAGATTGTCGAAATTATATTGACGAAGTAAGGTGGCTAAGATTAGGGGAGGGAGATGCAAGTGCAATTCAATGCTATTTTATGCATGTTCAAGCCACTGATTCCAATTTTTTTTTATATGATGGACTTAGATGATGAGAATAGACTAAAGAACTTATTTTGGGTAGATGGTAGACAAAGGGCAGCTTATGAGGAGTTTGGTGATGTCGTTACATTTGACACAACTTATTTAACTAACAAGTATGATATGCCATTTGCCCCTTTTGTAGGAGTCAATCACCATGGCCAATCAACATTGTTTGGTTGTGGGTTACTCTCAAATGAAGACACTGCCACTTTTACATGGTTGTTTAATGCATGGCTTACTTGTATGTTAGGTCGAGCTCCACCTGCTATAATCACTGATCAAGACAGAGCCATGTGTAATGCAATAGAGATAGTGTTTCCAAATGCTCACCATAGATGGTGCTTATGGCACATAATGAAAAAAATACCAGAAAAATTATGTAGGTACAACCAATATAAGAGTAGTACGTATTTTCTCACAAATGTTGTGTATGATTCCTTAACCGTTGATGAGTTTGAAATAGGTTGGGGTCAAATGCTTGACAAGTATGATCTTCAAACAAATGTATGGTTGAATGGGTTGTATCTTGAGAGGTATAGGTGGGTTCCTTGTTACGTGAAAGATTGTTTTTGGGCTGGCATGTCCACCACGCAACGCAGTGAGAGCATGAATGCTTTTTTTGACAAGTATGTCAACTCAAAAACTTCTTTGAAGCAGTTTGTGGATCAATATGAAAATGCTTTAGTTGATAAGGTTAAAAAGGAGAATGTCGCAAACTTAAGTTGTAATAATTCATGGATTCACACTGTTACACGATATGCTATGGAAAAAGAAGTCCAAGATGTATATACAACCCTAAAGTTTAAGGAGTTTCAAGAGGAGCTAATAGTAACAATATATTGTATAGTGTTTAAGTTACATGATCATGGTTCCATTTCAGAATATGAGGTATCTGAGGATCTTATTTTTGGAGAACGGATGAAGAGGGTAAAGTTCAAAGTGAGTATGGTGAAAGAAGAAGGAAAAGAGTGTGATTTAAAGTGTGTCTGCCGTCTTTTTGAGTTTCGAGGAATATTGTGTCGTCATGCCATTGCCATTTTAATCTCGGAAGGAATTTATTCAATTCCTAGTAAATACATTATACGTAAGTGGAGGAAAGACATAAAGAGGCGTCACACCAAAATGAGGGTTAGTTATAGTGACTGGAGCATAACTGATGAAGGACGTTGCTACAACCTTATGTGTAAGGCATTTTTTGACATTGCAGACATAGCAGCTGAATTTCAAGAGAAGGGTAATTATGTTATCGATGGGTTAGGTCACCTAAAGATTGGTGTAACTAAGAATGATGGTGTATGTGGTAGTAATATTGCCCAATCAACTCCAACTCATATGTTGGGACAACCCAAATCACAAGGGTGCAAAACTATATTGAGCCCATTGGTTGTACGTAGCAAAGGATGTCCACCATTTAAACGAAAGTAATCGAGAGTTAAAACAATAGTACAAAGAAAACAAAAGGGGAAAAATGTAATTTTAATAATAAAAGCATTTTTTTTATCATGTGTTGAATTTTTGAACTAAGAATTGTTTCTTTTTTTTTTTTTTTAAATTTCATAGAAAGCATTGAAACAAACAATCGATAATTTTGAGCAAGTTGTGGATATTCAAGGGAGCGTTCTTAAGCAAAACAATGTCACGCAATTCGAGGTACTTCTAAAGTTTCGTTATACTTATTGTTGAATTTTTTTTCTTAAGCAAAACAATGTTACGCAATTCTAGCAAAAGAAGGGATCATGTGTTAAATTTTTGTTCTGCTAATTGTTTTCTTTTCTTTTTTCTTTTCCATTGTAGTTGAATCAAGAATGAATTTTGAGCTTGTTTCATCAAGAAGAATATTGATGGACTCAAGGGAGTCTTTTGCAATTTTTTTAGGGAGATGTGACGATATATTGTTGCACAGTACTGTTTGTTTCATTGATGTTTGTAACAGTTGGAACGGTTGTGTTAGTAACATTACTTGGTAGTGGGTTTGTTTCATTGATGTATGTAAAACCATGCTATTTTGGGTTGATTGAAAGTGTGTTCGTGCAGATTTTGTGAAGTATTTGTGCAGTTTTTTTTGTGCAGTTTTTTTTGTGCAGAATATGTGCAGTTCGTTGTGTTTGTACAATATTTTGTGTCTCAAATTATGCAGTATTTTGTGTCTCAGATTGTGCAGTGTTTTGTGCAGAATGTGCACTTTTGTTGTGTTTGTGCAGCTTTTGTGAAGAATTTGTGCAGTGTTTTGTGTCTCAGTCTGTGCAGTTTTTTTGGGTTAGTGGTTCTCGTGTTTGTGCAAATTTGATTGGGGTTTGTTAAACTTGGTAATGGAAACAAATTGACAACGAAATATAGTAATTGAGCACACCAAAGTGATGGAAAGAAAGTTTTCAAATTGCAAACATTCATTCAACATAAACTAAAATTAACGTCAATACACTACAAGCATTATGGTGATGGCAATCGATTTATACTTTTGCTAGTATCACCTTTACTTTTTTGGACACCAATTACAATTTCTAGACAAACGACCATGCCACAAACAAACAATCCAAACATTAAGCCCCATAACCTTGGTTGATATCTTGCCAACTCATTCTCCATTTTCCGTACTTTATTTTCTCTACTCCTAAGTTGATGTTTCAACCTATCAATCTCCATTGAACATTCTTTCTTAAAATCTTCTTCCCTTTTATCCAATTCTTCTTCTCTCTTCTGCAACTTCACCTTCAAACTATTGATCACTTCTTTACCACGCTCACAGATAGGCCTGTCATACCAAGCAAAAAATTACAACCTCCATTTTCCTACATGTAAGAGGAGGTATCTTTAGAAAACGAAATTGTGTATTAACATTGAAAACAATTTAGAAAATGAAGTTTTGATTCAAACCCTATCTTTTGATGTAAAGAGTATCCATGAAACCTTCGACCTGGGTTCTTCTCCGTCCAAGATGTCCTCATTACAGCAGCTTCTCCGCAGAAACAAACACTCCCAGATCCATACGATGCCCCAGAATTGTTGCTGGACATTGCACTTGTTCTCTATCTCTTAATCTTCCTCTCTATGTCTCAAACATATAATTCGAAAAAATAAACAAATTGCAATCAAAACCCATATCCAGTTCAAAAACCAAAAGTGTGTAACAGTGTAAGGAAAGTGGGGTCCACCCCATTTTTTTTTTCTTAACCAAATCTTTTTTTTTACACCAAACAATTAAAGTTTTCATGAAGAAATTTCCTCTGCACACAAATAGTCAGGGGTGGGGTTGCATGAGTCCCTTGCACACAAATAGTCACGAGCCCAACTAAAATTTGGGATATGGTATTGGACAGAGAATAAGAATCCAAATAACTTGAGCTAGAACCCATACCTAACCATATTGTATACCATGACAATCTATATAAATGTGAATTAAAATTTATAAAATGTTTGATATGAATACATACTTAAAATTTGATAATCATTGAATCTTTTTAAGTACTAATATAATAGTTACTATTACTATAACTTTTGTAGGCACATTTTGATTTTACTTATTTCTTTCTGGGTAATCCATCTAAGCTGAATGAATGACATTGAGTTTAGATTTAGGACCAGCCAAGCATACCTAAATCTCTACTCATCCAAGAGTTACAGCCCTGCTGTTTAGGAATCCCTAAAGAGGGTCCAAAATGTTAGGCAGGTTACACAAGCCTAACTCAGCAAGCAATGAGCCACTCATTTTGTCACACCCGTTCCAGAATTTCATGGTTTTAAAACATGCATAAATTGAGATTGTGGAATTATTAATGTTATTAATAATTTGATTGAGTTGAGTTGACGTGAGTCAACGGTGAGGTGTCTAGTGGAGACACGAGGAATTGGTAACACCTGTTGCATTGGCATGATTAAATGACATTTATATGACTTAAATGTTATTTGACTTTATCTGGTATTTTGTGAATAGTAAATTTTACCTGTGTTTGGTAAATTGTAGTAATCTTTGATATTGTTATATATTGATTTGAGAACTGTGGTGAGAACGTGAGTGTCACGCTAATTAAAAAGGTAGGTTGTGTAGAGATTCCACAGAATTTAGTTTTCAGACATTATTTTGGACCCAAACGAAACTTAGTTGGAAACTTTTGGAAATTTATAGTTTTCACTTGTAAAGGCATAAAATGGACGTGTGCGACGTTCCGAGGATTAATTAGAAGTTTTGAGAAACTTGCGGGGAGGTAAACGTAATTTTCCGAAAGTTTGCCTATATATATAGATTGAGATGAGATGTCAATCTCATCCAAACCCCTAAATATCTAGAGAGAGGAGAGAGAAGGGAGATTTTGTTGCCACGGGCTTTGTGACGCCGTTTGACGACTTTCTGTCCGTCAGTTTTTCTCCAGATTTCAGATTTGAACTCGTGGAGGTAAGACCTACGTTTTGGTACTACTTAGGTCATGTTTGGCCAAGTTTTTGTAAAATCTTAATTTTGGACTTTTGGGAAAAATCAGGTAAAACTTATAGGAATCGTACCAAATTCGAAATCCGACGTTTATTTAGCCCCCTAGACGATCCTTCAAAGTTTGAAGAGATTCGCACGAGGTATGAATTCTAGATCTATGAAATATATGGATTTTCATGTTTTGGACATCACTTTTGATATTCTTGGATCCGGGCAAAATTCATGTATTAGCTAGGCCCGTTAATTATGCACGTGAAATTATGATAAAAGCACGTATAACTGTTTATGTGAGCATGTTATGTGTCTACTTGGGTCAAAGGGGAGTTTGGTGCAAATTCATTCGGAGTAAGCTCCTCGAACCTTGAGGATTGTGATCTTGTTGGAATTGGAAATTGTGGTGGTGTCTGGATTGGAGGTGGGCCCAACCAGTACACGGTACCTGGTATGGAGGAAGGCCCAACCAGTGTACGAGATGCGTGGGAGAGGTGGGCCTCCTACGGCATCGACCGGATGAATGCGTACCACTCACCCCAGAGACTATTTCTATGTGTTTTAGATGCTTAAACCATGAATTGTCATATAAGCATACATTTAGAATTGTACGCTCAGCATATAGCTGAGCAGTGGAGATGTACTCCATTGCAGGTAAAAAGAAAGACAAGAAGAAGCGCGATGAGTGAGGCCGATGAACGCCGGGGATAACACTTGTTTATGTTTTGTTTAAAATCCTAAATTTGTGTAAGGATTGGTAATATGTTGTAATAGAACCATAGATTAATTCTATAGTATTGTAATCGTGTAATTGAACATCTGTAGTTATGTTTTAATGCGTTAAATCAGTTATGATTGTACCACGATGGGTGTTGAGAGGTATGAGTTGTGAATATTTCAATACAGGGCTGTTAGCAGGGGAGCAGTCGACTGAACCCCCTGATCAATCGACTGGACCTCGTGTATTTGGGATACTGTAAGTGATTATCAGAGAAGCAGTCGACTGGACCCCTTGGACAGTCGACTGAACACTGTTGACTTTAGCTACTGCTTCCACTCATTGAAAAGCAGTCGACTGGATCCCCGAATCAGTCGACTGGATCTCTTTGCAATATGATACCTTTTGAGTGCTGCTTAACTCAGTCGACGGAGCAGTCGACTGTACCCTAGTGCAGTCGCCTGGGCAGTCGACTGAACCTCTATTTTCAAAACTATTTTCTTTGAATGTGTTTTCAATGGCCAAAACTTTTTATGACTCTAATTTCAATGTATTTTACAATACAGAGGGGAACGTTTTCCTAAGTTTTAAACTACCAGGGTTGTTTTATAGAAGTTCTTTCCGCTGCGTATTATTAGATGTTGTTGGATGAGCCTTGGTGGCGTGCCACGTGTCCTATTTCCACGCGTAGTGGGATGGGTCGTGACACATTTAGGCTTACAAATTTTAACAAGTTGTAAAACTTTATCACACAACATGGGTTCTTTTTACCATCTTCTCCAATAAAATGATGTTAATTTCAGGGGATAAGGGAATAAATCCCATGCACCAATGAAAACTTTATCACACAACATGGGTTATCTAACTCCAGTTCAAGGGCACTATGGTTATGTTTGCCACATCAAAGAATCCACCATATAAACAAGTAAAATTAATATCATTCCCTATATAGAATACCAGATTTCAAATTTCATGTATAATGTGTTAGGACAAAGACCCAGGATTTTCTCTTCATTGATTAAGCAAAAAAAAGGAACAATTTCATAAATAATATGCCCAGACCACCAAATTACTCCCAAATCGCACCTGTGAGAAGGTCTCCCAAAGCATAGCCCAAATTGCTCCTGGTTAAGTGGTACCCCAAATTGCTCCCAAATCGCAGCCCAAATTGCAGCACCCCCTGTGGATATCGCAATTTTATCTTTTACCCACAGCTTTTCATTTAAAACTTCTTTTCAAATTCAATTTCAAAAATGAGTCGTCACTTAATTTTTAAAAGGAAAATTAAGAAACCTATTTTAAAGCTAACTGATCTTTTGCCGAACCAAAGATTTAACTAGGTTCGGGGATTATGGAATGAGAGGGGAAGGAGCCCGTCGGACTAAAACACCCCCTCTCATCCTATCTAGTGATAGGCCTCTACTCAACATCCTTTTAATCTAATTATTAATCTAAGTATGCCCTCAATTAATACGTATATAAATATACATTACAAAAGCATGTCTAAAAGGGTGTAAGATTGCTAACGGTAAAAATAGCATTCAAAAATCACTTAATTCAAGTAGCACGCAAAATGATATGTAAAATAGGGAACTAGGGAACTTACCCGGGATCTGGCCATGAATATTAAATGTGTAATGCATGCGAATAAGAAAGAACTTATTAAAAAGGGTCTCTAATCACATGTAAACACAAAAGGCAAACCCTAGTCTAAGGTGTCGCACATGGAGTCGAAAAATCAATTAAAATGATAAATAAACAAATTAGAGAAAGGGTTGAAGAGATGTACCTCAAAAGCACTACAAAACAAAAGGTTAGTCCCACATTTTAAACAAAACATATCATTGAACTTCCTAAATCGCAAACCTTAACACAAGATAAATTCTATTTACAAATATCAATCTACATGGATGAATGCACATGAACACATGAGCATGAATGAAATAAAGCTATTAACTATTCATTGACTTAGATCATTTAGTCTATGGTTTTAAGCTTAACTAATCTTTAATAGACTATAGCACGAACCCTAGTTAAAGAAAGAATCATTCGTACCATTATTTACAAAGTTTATTAAATCTGTCACCAAATTTTAGAAATTCTAGAGAGCAGACCCGAACTTCAAGAAAATGAAAAGCATACTTCCAATGGTTGGATCTTGATGTTTTTTGGTTATGTTATGCCTCTTGAGTCTAGTTTCTAACCCAAAAAGAAAACCAAGGTTTGAACGGTTAGATCTTTGGAAAATGGGCAAAAATCAGACGTCCCTCAGAAACTTACAACTCTCTGTCCAGAGATCTTGTATGATTTGTTAAAAATAGTAAATAAATCTGAATTGCTTTATTCTTTTTAGAGAACCTTCCTAACACATTAAGCTACATGGAAACAATTATTTGAAGTTAAAAATGCTTGGTTAAGGCTCTGATTTACTAATTTCAAAAGGGTGTTGCTGTTCTGGAATTCTGGACAGATTGTTGTTAACTCACAAAACTCATGACCAAACACTCTAAGCATGGAATCTCATTAAAACAAAAATTACAGTGGTAAAACTTTATGTTATGAACACTCTCCAATTGGTTTCATTTGATTCCAATGGTCCAATATTCAACTAAAAATCCTTGATCAAAAACAATTTGTGAATCCACTGTTTTTATTTGTCAAGTTCAACTTTGTTTATTAACCTCAACTATTAAACCATAGAGTTGGGCTTAATCCAAACTACTTCTCCTACCATTTGATGGTCATTGGAGACTAAGGACATCTTAGACTTATGGATTTTAATGAAGTATGGATTTTAATGAAGTATGAAGAGACTTCATAAAATCCCACAACAATGAACTCAAACTTATAGACAAAAGCTTGGATTCATATCATTGCTCCTACCATTTGATAGTCATTGGAGGCTAAAGACATTCAATCTTGTAGGTTTTAATGAAGTATAAGGAACTTCACAAAACCTCAAAGTAATGAGCTCAAACTATGGATGAAGTTTGGACTCATTGACTCAATATACTAAAATCAACCTCAATCCCCTCATGAATCATAAGTTCATAAGAATATTGGGTTTTTAAATACAAAGATTCAAGTAAGACATTGGAAGTCTTATGAATCTAAAGAAATAAACATAATCAAAAGGAGGAGGACCAAGGTTCTACTTTAAGATTTATTTAAGCGTTAAACCCTAAGCTATTTTGATCCAAGTTAATGAAATGAAAGTTTAATCACAATATATGTGGTGTGTGATGAAATAAGGTGGGAAGAGAGGTTTTGAAAATGTGTAAAAGACCCTAAGTATCTAAATATTGTGATTGAACTACTAAATAAACTAATTAGTTTGGAGTTTTACCTCTAAGTATCCTCAACTTCTTGGTTTTTTTAAGGCCTTCCAAGTGATGATCAAGCTTTTTTTCTTGCTCTTTCTCTTAACTAAATCTCTCTATTACTCTCTTAATTTGGAAAGTTTTGTGGAAGAATCAATATTGGGATCCTAACATTCTAATATATCTCTCCCAATAATGGGATATACACCCTCTATATATAGGCAATCATTAGGGGGTTATTTTGGGAAATTCGCAGCCAAAACCCTAATTTCCGCTGCCTTTTGGAGGTATAAACCGACCTATTTTTGGAAAGACTATCACAAAAATGCAGCACTCGGGAAGAAAACAACGGCACTCAGAGAATGCCGTTGCGGCACACACTGTTAGCCGTAACGGCATTCAAAGAGTGCCGGAGCGGCATTCATGGAATGCCACAGATAATCCCTCAGACTGCCATCTTTTCATGAAATTTTCAATTTTTGCGGCATTTGGTTGATTTTATGGCATTCATAGAATGCCGCACGACACTTAACAGATTGCTGTGCGGCAATCCGTGACTACCGCAACCATCATAATGTGCCGTTTTTCTCTGTTTTTTCCTTTTTCTATCTTTTTTCCTTTTGTTTTAAATTGAAAGAGCCTTCGGAAGAGCTTGAACACCTTTGGAAGTCTTGAATTAGTCGGACGCTTGCCATCATCGGATCTTAGAGGTAATACTCTCCTTAATTCGACGTTTGGTCAAAATTGGGGTGTCTACACCCCCAAATCGCAGCCCTAAGAACCATAGGTGTTTGCATGTGTCAAGAGAGAGAGAGAGAGAGAGAGAGAGAGAGAGAGAGAGAGAGAGAGAGAAACCGAACCTGTGAGAAGGTCTCCCAAATCGCAGCTAGGGTCTTCTTCTTGGACCACTGTAAGGTTGAGGAGAGGAGAGAGAAAGCACAGCTTTGTTTTGATTTGGGTATATCTATATGGGTATTTTAGTTCAAACCATTTTGGTCTCCCCAAATTGACCCGCCAAAACAATTTGGAAAGTAAAACTGTGGACCCCACCCTTTAATTCGGTACATTCCTTCGATAGAAGTCGGTGATGCTAGCATTATTGAATTAATAATTAAAAAAAAGTCATTTAGAAACAATTACACATAGACGCTTAGGTGGCAAAAGCAAAAGCTCTTGTTTTCATATATATATTTATATATATATTAGATATATTTGCCTCATTGAACTTGAAATTACCTACAATTAGTACGTGATTTTTAGTCTAATTTTTCAAACTATAACATGTAACAAAAAGTGGCCATAATTGTGTTCATTTTTAATGTTAAGAATAGTACTCTCGGCTCCTAAATGTGCTGTATTTAGCTTGTTAAAGTGCCATTGTGCTCCTAAATGTGCTGTATAATTGCTGTATTTAGCTTGTTAAAGTGCCAATCATTCCGCAAAGGAGACCTGAGATGAAGGTAGTAACACATAGGTGTCCAAATCAAAGGGTCAGTATCGGAGCATGTTGACCGATGGAAGACAGTTATGTTTTAAACACGTGGATCCAGAACGTGGGTAGTGGGTTCGAAAATTTCGGAAACACGTCCAGAACAATTGTTTCCCAAGCCAGAGCTATAAATACTAGTGTTGGGGCCTCAGAAAGCTCTCTCGCAAAAAAACATTCACTAGAAACTGCATTCAAAAAGCCTTCAATAGCATCCAGTAGTTTAGATTTCATCCTTTTTCCATAGCTTCAATACCTTAGGTTCCATATTTTTTTCAATAGTTTTTGTATCTTTCCAAGTTCTCACATCTGTATTCTCATTATATCAATGAAAATGAAGTTCAGTGCAACATTTGAGGTATTTCTTACATGATTTTGGCATTTATCAAACTTGTGTGCATCAACACTATTTGGGGATTTTTAGTAAGTTTAAATATTGTTTATTATACACAATCGTCTATTTCCAAGTCAAATCCACTCACACCACAAGGATTACCAGTTCATACACACACACACACATACTGAATCCTAAAAGATTCTGGCACGCCCAAACACCAAACCTAACTTGGTGTGAACAATATTTAATTAATGGGTAATGTTTGGGATACACCCCAATACACCCTGAGGTGTCACAAAGTATTGTGGGGTCTACTGGAGTCCACAGTCTCACTTTTCACCTCACTGTGACACCTCAGGGTGTATTTGAGTGTATCTCAAAAGTTGGATTAATTAATTTATGAATAACAAAACCAGTTTTTGGGTTTTCCAAACAGGCTTGTTAGTGTTAAACATAGTTTTCCCCTGGTTATGAGGCTTTGAAGTGGTTCTGGGCAAATGCAAGTTTGCCCCTAGTTTAGTACTTGGTTTTTTTTTTTTCTGGCTTTAATTGGACCGAGGGTCTTGAGAACCCGCCTACATATCCCTGAATGGGTATCAGGTCCAAAGTAGTTTGATTTAAGGCCGCAAGGGAAAGTGCCCATCAGGCAGTTATCAGTGATCAAATTGGGCAGGTTGCCTACGTATCCCTTAATAGGCACTTTAAGTTCTTTGAGGACCAAGTCTTTGAGGCCCATACGGGGAGGGCTGATGGCGGATGATTCTATATATCTCTAAGAGCGGGATGACTTCTCCTTGGAAGTGGCTACCGTGATCTGAAATGAACTCATTCAGGACCCCATGCCTGCAAATTATGTTCTTCTCGATGAAACTCACCACATCTTTGGCCTTTAAAGTTACGTATGACGCAGCCTCCACCCATTTAGTGAAGTAATCAATTACCATCATTATGTACCGGTGTCTGTTGGAGGCCTTTGGAACTATTTCACCAATAATATCTATACTCCATACAAAAAATGGCCAGGGTGTGGTCATGTTATAGAGTTGGGATGGTGGGGTATGCATCAGGTTTGCATGGATCTGGCACTTATGGCATCTTCTGACATACTCATAGCAATCTTTGTCCAAGGTTGTCCAGTAATACCCTTGCTGGATTATCTTCTTTGATAGCATATGCCTGTTCATGTGGGGTCCGCAAACTCCTTCGTGTATTTCCTCCATCATTCTCTTAGCTTCCCTCCCATATAGGCACTCCAGATTATACCCAATGTACGATTTCTTCAACAGTTTATCCACATAGATCATGAATTGGGCAGAGAATCTTCTAATTGCCTTCCTGTCCTTCTCTGAAGCTCCTTCAGGGTACTCTCCTTTCTTAATGAAATTCCAAACATCCTCGTACCAAGGTACTTTACCTTCATCTTCTAGGGCTACGATCAACTCAAAGGAAGGTTGGTTTCTTGTGTCTATGGACAGTGGGATCATGGTGATTCTCAAGGGGATTTTTATCATCGAGGCTAAGGTTACTAGGGAGTCGGCCAACTAGTTCTCCTCACGGGGAAGGTAGTAGAATGATATATTCTTGAACTGTAGTTTCAAGCTCTCTAGATAGTCGTGGTAAGGTCTCAACTTCTCATGTTTCACCCTCCAATCACCTCGCACTTGGGATATAATCAAGTTAGAATCTCCGAAAACATCGATCCTTTCAACTTTTAAAGCCAAGGCCACTTCAATCCCAATTATACATGCTTCTTACTCTGCCGTATTATTTGTTGAGTTGTACTTAAGTTTAACGGCCAACAGGGTAGGGGTTCCATCGGGTGCTACAAGGATGATTCCAACCCCATAGCCTAATTGGTTAGCTGCTCCATCAAAATACACTTTCCACAGATTCTCCTCTATCCCCAACACTCCTTCATTTGGGAATCAAAACTCAACCTTATCCTTAGATTCTACTGCTAGATTGGCCAAGTACTCAGCGACAGCTCTCCCCTTTATAGATTTGGTAGTGACATATTTGATATCAAACTCAGCTAGCATCATGGTCCATTGGGAGATCCTATTGGTCAAAACGGGCTTTTCAAACAGATATTTGAGTAGGTCCATTCGGGATATTGGGGTTACCAGAAATGCTAACATATAGTGCCTAAGGTGACGGGTACACCAGACTAAGGCCCAACATGCTTTCTCTAGAAGTGAATATTTTAACTCGTATCCAGTCATCCTCTTGCTCAAATAGTAGATGGCCTTTACATGCCCCTCTTCTTCATCTTGGGCCAATATGCACCCCATTGAATCTTCAAACACAGAAAAGTATAGTAATAGGGGCCTCCCGGGTGAGGGTAGTGATAGGATAGGTGGGTTTTGGAGGTACGTTTTGATTTTATCGAAGGCTAGTTGGCAAAGGGCGTCCCCTTCGAACTTCTCTCCTTTTCTGAGTAACCTAAACAACGGGTCATAGGTCAGAGTAAGTTTTGAAATGAAGTAGCTAATGAATTGTATTCTATCTAGAAATCCCCTTAGCTCCTTCTCATTCTTCAGCGGTTGCATTTTTACTATGGCTTTTATCTTGGTTGGGTCCACCTCTATTCCTCTCTGGGTGATAAGGAATCCTATCATCTTCCCAATCATAACTCCGAAGGTGCACTTCTGAGGATTCAGCCTCATTTTAAACTCCTTCAACCCTCGAAGCACTTCCTCAATGCCTCCAAGTATCCTTCCCTCTTCTTAGATTTTATGATCATATCATCGACGTACACCTCCACCTCTTTGTCAATCATGTCGTGTAACAATGTGGTAGCGGCTCACTGATATATTGCCCCCCGCGTTCTTGAGTCCGAACGGCATTACCCAGTAAGAATACGTACCCCATGGTGTGATGAAAGTGGTCTTCTCCCTATCCTCGGGTGCCATGAGAATTTGATTATAATCTGAGAACCCATCCATATGGGACAAGAGCTCATTCCCCATAGTGTTGTCGACCAGTACGTCGATGTGAGGTAAAGGAAAATCATATTTAGGGCTCGCTTTGCTTAAATCTTGAAAATCAACTCATACCCTAACACGACCATCCTTTTTTGGGACCGGCACAATATTGGCAATCCACTCGGGATACTCGGTGACCATCAAGAATCCAGCTTTAAACTGCTTTTCAACTTCCTCTTTTACTTTAAGTGCCCATTCAGGCCTCATTCGCCTCAATTTTTGTTTCATTAGTTTTGAATCAGGAAAGAGGGGGATATGATGTTGGACCATCTCTAGATCGATGCCTGGCATATCATTATAAGACCATGCAAAAACATCTTTGAATTCATTTAATAGATTGATCAATTCTTTGCTTTCTTCATTGCTAAGTGTAGAGCCAATAAAAATATTTTGAGGATTATCTTCATTTTCCAGATTAATTGTTCGAGTGTCCTCGATGATTTTACAAGCAGATTCTTTTTTCTTTTTCGATTAGTTTTTGCAATTCACTTGGTATTTCATGATCATCACATTCGAGTAGGCAGAATTAGTCATACTTTCATTAACTTTGCTCAGGGTGATTACAACAGACATAGCAATAATAAGACGCCTCATTTAGGCCATTACAGACTCCAGGGAAGGGGGATGCTTATCACTAGACTCAAAGACCCACTCTTTGTTGACTCCTCTCTAAAGTTCCACAGTGTCACAGCCTGGCAGTCCTCCCATCTCTGTTTCTTCTCCATTTCCTGGCTCTTCCTTTCCCTTGTCCTCATCCCCTAACATTGCTTCCTCTGATTCTTCCATGTTATTTCCTTTGTCTTCATCCTGTACTTTTTCCTTCACATCCTCGGCGTACTCTTTCTCAACCTCGACTTCCGCAACCCCCCTGACCATCTCCGGCCTTCGTGCTTTCCTCGCCCAACAAGTTTTGCATAACTGGGCCCTCTGGCGCACCAATCTAATCTTTGACAGTGGCAAGCTTCACAAGTACCTGCAAATACGGATCTTCATATTTGGAGAATTCATGGGAGAAGAAGATCTCAAACCCTGGCTTTAAGCAATTATCTTTTCGATCCACCCATGGCTTTGGGAAGCCACAGAAGGGGAAATCTTCTCCTTCCTTCACAAAGTACTCATTGAGCACTTTATGATAAGGGACCGTCGGTGCATCAGTTGCCTTCTTCTTTTCCCTCAATTCTTTCTTTAATGGCTGATAACCTAGACCATGGATGTAAGTCTATGTGGGGGTCCTCAGAAACTCTGGCAGACCTTGATGATTTTTACCCAACCCCATTCCTGGGAAGAAACCCATCTTTTTCATGATTCTGGTGACCAACGGGCTTGCATATTGATCGAAATACAATGGTAAGAACTCCCTCGGCTTTGCCTCTTCCAACATGTTGATGAATTCGAAACCTCCCAGACTCGTTTCCTCTTTTTCAAGTTGCACCTCTAGAATTGGTACACATGATGAAGCTTCAGATAGACAAATCCAGCTATCCTTGAGAATATCGCAGACCTTGCTTTTCCAAACGCATTTGACCTTCTGATGGATTGTAGATGGTATGGCACCCAGACTGTCCAACCACAGCCTAGCAGAAGATTGAAAGAGGTAGGGATGTCGATGATTTGAAACTCAGCCTCTTTCTCTAATGGCCCGACAGTGAGATTGAGGAAGATTATACCCATGACTGTCCTCTGGGTGTTGTCATATGCTCTTACCTTCTACTAAGATGCTATGAAAGTTTATTCATCTAGGTCCATCTACTTAGCTGTTCGAAACGGACACACATTAATAGTGGACCCATTGTCAATGAGACAAGTGGGTACGGTGTTTCCCAAGTATTCAACAGTAATGTACAGCAGCTCATTGTGAACTGGCCCTTTAGGAGAAAGGTCATCTGAGGAGAAGGTGATAGCCAAAGTCAGAATCCTTCCAATCATCCCTACGATGTCTTCCGGTGCCGTGTTGATAGAAACATCAAGTTGATTCAGAGCATCCAGGACTACTTGCCTGTGTCGTTAGAAGTGATCAGTAACACCCAAATGGTGATATTTGCCTGGGTCTTCTTCATCTGTTTTAAAACCTTATCTTCCTCTTCTTCTTCATTCTTCTTACCTTTTCCTTTGTCTAAATCTCTCCCCGGGTGGTCTTCTTCTAGCTCGTGCGGTTTGAAGTGTCTGTCTGAGCGGGTTAGATGACTGACCTATTCTTTCGCCTATAAACTATCGATTTCTGAAGCGGCTTTCAAACTTTCTTTCCCCATATCTACCTCCTTATCACTCTCATACCACAGATCGTCTTCCACTTGATCCACATCTTGACTATTGGCTTTATTGATTTCTTGAACCCACTAATCCAACTACTTTGTCAGCTCCTTTTTCCATTCCCTTGACTGATTTCCAAGCGTACAGATTCCCAAGTCCTCTAGAAACTGATAATACTTCTTTGGTTCTCCAATCTTTGTGATCAGCTTGGATGGATCGAATGTCACCTCTTCTACCCCCAAGAAATAGAGACCTTACAGTGGTGGTACAGCACGATGGTTTGGCAATGGGTTCCTAGTAACGTTCAAGGCTTCGACAAGTGGCTCTGATACTATTTTGTTATCAATGAGGTCTTAAATTTCATGCTTCAGCCTTGTGCATTGATCTGTAGCATGGCCCTTCTGCTGATGGAATTTGTAATAAAGATCCTCTCAAAAGCTTGGGGAGAGCGGATTTGGCAAAGGCCGTGGTTCCAACGGGCGAAGGTGCCCCTTTGTTACCAGCCTATCAAGGGCAGTTGTTAGTGACACCCCAAATCTGAGAACTTCCTTGGTTGTTTTTCTCTTCCCCTCCTTTGATGATTCCCTGTTATGTCAAATGTTTTATGTGGCATGCTTAATCCATTGACATCAGTGGCACCAGAGTGACCCCCCGAATGTCCTCTGTTTGACCCATAGTTTGGCCATCTATATCTGTTCGATTGCTCCTCTTTCTTGATTACTCCCTCTTGGACTGCGTCTTCTATCGTCGTTCCTACAGCGAAGACCTCAGCGAAAGTATTGATTGACTAAAATCTCATCCTCTCTTGATGGACGAGCTGAAGATTCTTCATTAACATTCGTATTTGTTCTTTCTCGAATGGCCTCTGTATCATCTTGGCTGCCTTCCCTCTTCAATGACTTAAGTACTCGGCGATTGATTCCTTGTTCCCTTGCCTGGTGGTTTCCAAGTCTCAGACTGTGACATCTAAGTCTTGGTTGTACTCATATTGTGCCATAAATGCTTTGACCACCTCTTCCCAAACCCTAGTCTTGCTTGGTTCGAGTGTGAGGTACCAGGACAAGGCGGCTCCGGTCAAGGTTTGCTAAAATAGGACGGCCATCATGGCGGTGCTCAATCCACTAGGTTGGAAAGCTCTGATACACATTCTCACATAGCTGCGAGGATTGCCTGTCCCATCGAATTTGTCAAAACTAGCATTTTAAAACCGGCAGGTAGCGTCTCGTGAACCCCATCGTATAGTCCTTCTAGCTCCAATAGATAAGAATCAACCCCCCGAGCTTTTCGTATCACCCTCTTAAGTTTTTCGACTTTCTCAGTCATTGCCCTTTCTTTCTCAATCTTTTCTCTTTCTACCCTTTCTCTCTCTGCTCTGGGAACCTCGGCCCTCTGCATCTCTGGGTCATCATACCAACATTCTTCTCTTGTGACCGGTGGATCAATATTTGGTGGATTTACAACAAGTGGCAGGCATGTTATTGCTTCTATCATAACCATCATACAATTCATGTTTTCGGCCTGCCGCCTCATCTGTTCCGCTTATTGCTCTACCAATGTCCTCAATTCTGCTACTTCCCCAGCATCCCTTTCGTCTGCCATTTCCATGTTACCTTCCCTTCTCACTAACCTTGCTGTGTGTCCTCTAAACCAGACAATGCTCGAGTCAGATGCTATTTTTGCCCTACAATCATATTTTTATTTTTTATCAATTCTGACTGACTTCAAAAGAATCTTCATTTTATTATTTTCTTTTTCTTTTGTAAGTGCTTAGTGGAATATTCATGGATGGTTCATATGTCACACAGATGCAATGCATGTGTGCATGTGTACCTACTCGATATGCGAAAGAAAGGAAAATTCTAGCCCTAGCAAATAAACACATAAACATATAAAATCCTTATCCATGCCAAGTGCTCTAATTTCACCTCTCATTGTGATTCTCATTACCCTTTCAAAGGTTGTTCATTAAACGGCTTTGAAATTTATGACGAAAATCTTTTGAAAACAATTCTAATTGCAAATGAAAACATTTCTCCACAAAGATGATCAGGTCGAATTTTCACTTTCAAACTCATTTTGAAAGAAAATTTCCTTAGATGGTGAGAAACAATTCGCGAGGGTTCTTCTTTTTTGAAAACGAAGATGAAAAAATATCTCAAGAGGATTAGTTTGGAACCTTAATCAAGTGAATTTCAAAGATTTTGGAAGTGTGATTTTCCAAAACAACCTTGGAATAAAGATGGTAAAAAAAATCTCGTTTGCTTACAAAGATGGATTTTAAAATTCATTGGGTAGAAGGATCACATGATCGGATTATCACCGTACTTTTCATGAATTTGGATACATACAAGATTAATGATGCTTAGCTAAACGTGATATAAGAGGTGTAATCTTAGAATCAAGATTCGGCATATTCTCAAATGTCATGGGACGTGAAGAGTATTTGCTAAAAAGTGATTAAGAGGTTACACATCTTTCATCAAGCAAGTATCGTCATCATCTTAAGTAATCCCTTCCGGGCATTCAAAACTTCCTAGTATATAACCCTAATTTAGAATTTTATTTCCCAAGATTGAAAGGTTCTATGGAAGCTACCATGCAAAGGCCGAGTTTTGGTCAAATAAGGGACCCTTGACACACATCAGATAGGATGCTTTATATACCAACACATGGTACGAGATCAAGGGTGATCACACAGTCCCATGATGACTTAACCAACCGGGTTGCCCCGAGCCTCCAAAGTCATAGTTCCGTGCAATCGACTGGTTGGACATGCAAGTGTAATGCAACAGGCACATAAAAATTAATTCATTTGATTAAAAGGATACTTTCAAGTCTAATTCTCGAGTGAACCCAAAATCAAAAATTCTGGTCTGCGAAACCAGAGATTCTGAGTTCGATCCCCAGCAAATCTTTCTTACCCTCAGCTTTTCATTTAAAACCTTTTTTCAAATTCAAATTCAAAAACAAGTCGCCACTTAATTTTTAAATAGAAAATTTAGAAACCATTTAAAAGCAAACTGATCATTTTGGAAACCAGAGATTAACTAGGTCTGGGGATTATGGAATGAGAGGAGAAGGAGCCCGGCGGACTAAAACACCTCCTCTCATCCTATCTCGTGATAGGCCTCTACTCAACATCCTTTTAGTCGAATTATTAATCTAAGTATGCCCTCAACTAATACATATGTATAAATATACATTACAAAAGTATGTCAAAAAAGGTGTAAAATTACAAATGATAAAATAGCATTCAAAACCAAGTAATTCAACTAGCAAGCAATATGATATGCAATTGGGAACAAGAAGCTTCACCAGGGGTCCAGCCACGAAATATAAATGTGCAATACATAAAAGAATAAGAATCCTAGGAAAAATGTCTCTAAATCACATATACATATAAGGCAAACACTTAGGCTAAAAGGTGTCGCGCATGAGATTGGAAAGTATCAATAAAATCAAAAAATGAAGTAAAATAAGGAAGAGTTGAGAAATTGTACCTCAAAAGCGCTACAAAACAAAAGTTAGTACACATGCCTTGACAAGATATAATGCCAAATGAACAATCCTAAACTTTTAAATTAAATCCATCAATTACAAGAAAAATTGGCATTACTATGAATTCCTTTAAACTTGGTGGAATCGTAGCACCTCTATAGATATCCAAGTCTCAACTAGGAGCCAATGCAATGTCCATATAGAGATGCCATAGCCCCAACATGATCATAAAAAACCCATGGTTATGTTCAACTAGGTTCAACTAAATTCAACTTAAACTAAAATGAGTCCTAATTAAGATGATCAACATATATGAATGCATAAATATAAATAAGGATGAACTATGAACTCTTTATTAATTTGGATCATTGAGCCTCTGGATTTTAAGTTCATATGATCATTATTAAAACATGGTTTAAACCTTAGGTCATGAAAAATCACTTGAGCCATTATTTACGAAATTCATCAAATCTACAACAGAATTTCAGAATTTACATATAGCATACCAGAATTTGAAAAATAGGAAAAGCATAGATGCCATGGTTTGATTTCAGCGATTTTTGGATATGTTATGCCTCTGTGAGTCTAGTTTTTGACCCAAAAGAAAATTAAAAATCAAACGGTTCAATCTCTGGGAAATGGTTAAAGACTAGACATCACTCAGAAATTTACAACTCTCTGTCCCGAGTTTTTGTATAATTTTCTCAAAATAGTAAACAAATCAGAATCACCTCCATCTTTTAGGGTATCTTGTTAACACATTATTATTCATAGAAAAATTTATTCTAAGTCAGAAATGTTTGATTAAAGCTCTGATTCACTTATTTTAAAAATGTGTTACTGTTTTGAAATTCTGGACAAATTATGATTGAGTTGCAAAACCCATGACCAAACCATGTTAACTATAAAATCTCACTAAAACAAAAATTGCAGTGGTAGATCTTCGTGTTATAAACTCATTCCAAGTGGTCTCATTCAATTCCAATGGATCATGATTTAATTAAAAATCCTTCATCATAACAGGATCATGAGTTCACTACACTACTATTAAACTTACCATGATTTTGTTATACCTATCAATCAAGCCATGCGTATTGGCTTATCCTAACCTAACTCTCCTTTCCATTGAGGGTCACTGGAGATACAAGAATGACTATAACTCATGAACTTCAAAAAGGATATAGAGAAGATCCCATGAAATTCCAAGTTAGAGAATCCAAGACATGAGTATGGACTTTGATCTGTCTACTTGTTTATACATGATGATCAAACTTTGGCTCTCATGTGAAGCATAAACTTACATGGAATCAAAAGATCAAACTCAAGAGCTTTCAAGAGAGAAATTAAAGATCTCCAAGAATCTCAAGAAAAAGACATAAACAAAAAGAAGAAATGGAATAAAGAAAACTAAGAGGGTGAGTGCTCTAAATCCACCAAAGAACCTTTTGAAAACTTGTTTACTTCAAATTCATATATGCTTTTAATCCAAGCTAAGAGAAAAAAAAAACAAAAGAGAATGAAAACTTAAACAAGATTAGAGGATCACTTCTAACTGTCCTCAAACTTCTATAGTTTAAAGATCTTCCAAGCTCTTCTTCAAGTTCTTCCCAAAAAATCTCTCTAAACTCTCTTTCAAATTGTTTTAAAGATTGCTAGAAGTCACTTTTCTTACCCAAACATTCCTCTCAAAAATGTGTAGTCCCCTTTTCTAATGAAGATCCTCCTCCTTACATAGGCAAATTATAGAGGTTATTTCAGTGAATTCGGGGGAAAAATAACCAGCTGTAAAGACATCATTTGGTGGTACAATGCATACTTTCTGAAAAAGTAAACTGTTTAAGCTAACGGCAGTTAAAATTAACTTGCGGCACTCCATGAGTGCTGATGCGGCACTCTGTGAATGCCGTTACAACATTTGGAGAGTGCCGCACGGCATTTAGTGAGAGCCGCGAAAAACGCTTAACTGCCGTTTTCTTGTCAGTCTTACTTTATTAGTTTTCTGTTTTTTCTGTATCTATATATATGCATTGTACTATAAAATACGGACTTTTAAAGCAAACAACAGTCAGGAAATGTCGGCGACTCTCAGTGAGTGTCGGAACGGCACTCCATGAGTGCCGCGCGGCATTTATCGAGTGCCGCTAAAAATTCCATGTGCCGCATTTTATCAGATTTCCTCTTTCTCACCTTTTCGTTTCCTCTTTTTCAATCCAAAAGGTCTTCCTTTGAAGAATTTTCCAAAACCGGTATTTAATACCCGAATTTTCTGATCACCAGGTCTTTTCCTTCTTCTGTGAAAATTTTATCGCGATCAAAGAACCTTTTGAAGAGCCTGAAACACTTCAATTTTATCGGATTTTGTCATCGTCTAACTTGGAGGTGATGATCCTCTTAATTCGATTGTTTGGTCAAAATCGGGGTGTCTACACTCATGATAATATTTTAGAAATTTTGGACCTCATAATAAAGTAATATTTCTAGAAGGTCTCCCTACTTATAATACATATTATTTACAAGTCTCTAAAAGACTCTAGAGAATCCAATGATTCCTTTTAAGTCTAGGGAGTTCCGAGCATTCTGTATAAGTTCATGTAAAACCACCTACAGCAAAGTAAAAGTTCCTTAAATTTTATTTATTTATTTATTTTTTCAGACAGAGAGAATTCCCTAATTTAATTACCATAACACAACCCCTAAATCTTTTTGGTGGTCAGGGCAATCGGCATATAACTTTTATTCTATCTGGCATTTGATGGCATCATCGAATATCATAAAATAGTTCTGAACTAGGTTTTCATCCCATGGAGAGTGTAATAACTCTAATAGAGGGGGGATATTAGGTGGGATTAGAAGTTTGAGTTTGAGATAACTTCTTGGGACAAAAAGACTTTTTTTTTTTTTTTTTCAGATCTCTTTTTTTCCTTTCATTTTTTATATCTTTTTTTTTCATTCTCAGATCTGTTTTGTTTTTTTTCCAGATCCTTTTTTTTTTTCTTTTCTCTTTTTTTTTTTTGTCATTTTCAAAATTTTTTTTCCACACCCTTTTTTTTTCCTTTCAGATCTACTTTTTTTTTTTCCTTTCAGATCTACTCTTTTTTTTCATTGTCATATCTCTTTTTTCCCTTCAGGATAAGAATTTAGTTATTATCTGGAACTTGTACATGGGTACGTTCCAAGCACAGAACAACATAACAACTTATCACACAAAATTACTGTCTTATCCGATCTTGCCTTATCATGTCCTATCCGACAGTTTTATCCGGTCTACCAAACAAGGCCGAATAGAATAAGGGGATCAATTGAATTTTTTAGAGGGGCTTTACTTAAATATAACTTTTTTATAGAGTGTATAAAGAATTTACCAAAATTTAGGGGGGGCTTGAGACCCCCCTTGCCCCTACATAGATCCGCCCCTGCCTACTTGATTTTCATTGGAAGATGTTGAAGTGGTTTCATTGTCAGTCTGCCACACATGTTAGGAACCACATTTAGGATACAAAATTGGGAAAACATAGCATTACTCCAATTTTTATACACCCTTTGAAGATGATATAATAAACAAGTCCCAAAAAAAAAAAAAGATTTAATACTTTAATTAACCGAGTTTGAGCAACAACTTAACTTTGTTGGCAAAAAAATAACACTGCACTCTCATTATCGGGGTTCGAACTCCGGTCCCCCACCACCTCCCTGGATATTTAGGTCTTTGAGTGACACCACCACACCAAATGATTTTAAGAAAAAAAAAAAACTTAACCCCGCTTTTATTTGAGTAACTCTATGGGACAAAAACTCCACAAAAAAAAAATAGTGTAGTGCTATGCTATCTAAATTTTCATCCCAAATGATATGACAGTGGGACTACTGTCAATAATGATGGGACCACTTTAACATCATCCAATCAAAATCCAGCAGACCTACTTCCACATCATTTGAGATAGAGATTTGGGAAGCACAACATTACTCAAAATAATAATAATAATAATAATAATAATAATAATAATAATAAAATTCACAAAAGCCATATAGACACATTTGTGGCCTTTTTTTTTCTTTTTCTTTTTCTTTTTTTTTTTTGAAAATACTTTTGCTCACCCAAAATTTGGTACACCAATGCTCACCCAAGCATCCCATTGGCCAATGCAGTGGGGCCCAGGATTAAACAAATGTTGCCCATTGGCCAATGCAGTGGGGCCCAGGATTAAACAAATGTTGTTTAACATTTGTTTAATCCTGGGCCCCACTGCATTGGCCAATGGGATGCTTGGGTGAGCATTGGTGTACCAAATTTTAGGTGAGCAAAAATGCTCTCCTTTTTTTGTGTGGAATTTTTGTGCCCAAAGAATTACTCTTTGTTTAGCACAACAAAAAACAACTCAATTAAATTATTAGATTGTGTGATTGGACCAAGCCCTTTCATCAATTCTCATTCCAAGACTAAAGTTTCAAGTTAATGGGCCAGTACTGAAGTTCTTCGCAGCTTTGGGCTTCATGAAGATTGGGCCTATTAGAGAATGGACCCAGTACCTCTCAGACCAAGATTTGGCAACAGTAAGCATCGGTTTACCCATATATATGTTTCATGTACTGCCATTCAATGCAGAATGCGAGTATAAATATAAAAATTGTTCGTGCAATTAACATTTTCCTTTTGTCCAAGGTGAGGTATTTGATAGAAAATGACGACCTTATGTTTAACACTAACAAGCCTGTTTGGAAAAGCTAAAAACTGGTTTTGTTATTCATAAATTAATTAATCCAACTTTCGAGATACACTCAAATACACCCTGAGGTGTCACAGTGAAGTGAAAAGTGAGACTATGGACTCCAGTAAACCCCAATGCACTTTGTGACACCTCAGAGTGTATTTGGGCCCAAACATTACCCATTAATTAAATATATACATATTTAATTGTTAGATGAACAGTTAATTATCAACAAAAGAAACCTTAATTGGTATAACCTAATAAATAGGTCCCAATTTTGCAATCCAATAGTCACCAACTTTTCTGGGCGTATGAAATACATAATTTATGTTAAATTTTGTATATGCAATTTATAGTTGCTTTAATTGAATTTCAATCCAAAAATTCCAGTAAACATTCTATTTTTAGTTGTGCTATGGTTCCTAAATTTGTTTGATTGCCTTATACTTTGATATTTGTACCAATTATTGATCGATTTTCTAATGCCACTCTTTTCCAAATTTTTAGATGAATTCAAATTCATACTATAACATTGTTATGTCTTTGTTGCAAAAAGACAGAGAATTGTTAGAGATCTGAAGTCTTAGCTAGACATCTCACACTTTTTGCAATTTAAGTAACAACTATGTACAATACGTCAAAATCTATGAATTGTTCATTTAAATTATTAGAAGATGAAGCATCATTGTGCAGCTCAGTTAAACCACTTCAACCTAAAACTTTAATTGTTGTCTACCTCCTAGAAGCTCAGATCCCCGATCGTGCAGCCTGCTGGTAGTGGCTACATGGCATTACCAGGACCACACACAAAAACAGCAACAACTCATCATGTGATATGCCAATAGGCACTGCTAGTCGCTATACCCCTAGCCGCACGACAGGGGATCCTTAGTCACCTCCTAGAATCCCCTTCTTGAGTTTATGAAAATGAGTGAAAACCTAAAACTTTAATTGTTGTTTGGAAAGGTTTAGAAATGATTACTGTGATTCATACGTGAAAGGATTCTTTAAACTCAAGTGTTTCGTGAATGTTCTTTTCTTTTCTTTTTTTTGGCACAAGAGTCCACGCAAAGTGTAATATATCTATTAAAACTAATTCTTTATCAAACAAACAAATCCCGCTTCTCATAAAAACAAGATAGAAAGTGAACTTTGGTCTGAACCTTCTCTCGTTTATAGCATTCATAATTTATCACTCTTCTCTCCCTATTCCCTAAGAAGGTACAAAGTAGTGGTACGGTTTTTTTTTTTAGTAATATGATTCTCAACACATATGGCAGTGGTCCTACTTGATTTTCATTGGAGGATGATGAAGTGATTTTGTTGTCAGTCTGCCACACATGTTAGGAACCACATTTGGGATACAAAATTTGGAAAACATAGCATTAATCCAATTTTTTTACACCCTTTGAAGATGATATAATAAGCAAGTCGCCAAAAAAAAAATGATATAATACTTTAATTAACCGGGCTTTGAGCAACAACTCAGCCTAGTTGGTAAAAAAAAAATATTACACTCTCATTATCGGGGTTCGAACCCCGACCCTGCCACCTACCCGGACATTTAGGTCCTTGAGTGACACTACACCAAATGATCTAAAAAAAAAAAAAAAAAAAAAAACCTTAACCCGTTTTTGTTTGAGTAACTCTTTGGGACAAAAACTCCAAAAAAAAATAGAGTAATGTTATGCTATCTAAATTTTCATCCCAAATGATGTGGCAGTGGGAGTCAATAATGATGGGACCACTTCAATATCACCCAATCAAAATCTAGCGGACCTACTTCCACATCATTTGAGATAAAGATTTGAGAAGCACAACATTACTCAAAATAATAATAAATAAAAAAATCCACAAAAGCCACATAGACACATTTGTGGCCTTTACTCCTTTTGTTTAGCACAACAAATACCAACTCAATTAAATTAATAGATTGTGTGATTGGACCAAGCCCTTTCATCTATTCTCATTCCAAGACTAAAGTTTCAAGTTAATGGGCCAGTACTGAAGTTCTTCGCAGCTTTGGGCTTCATGAAGATTTGGGTATATTGGAGAATGGACCCAGCACCTCTCAGACCAAGATTTGGCAACAGTAAGCATCGGTTTACCCATATATATATATGTTTCATGTACTGCTATTCAATGCAGAATGCGAGTGTAAATATAAAAATTGTGGGTGCAATTAACATTTTCCTTTTGTACAAGGTGAGGTGTTTGATAGAAAATGACGACCAGGAAGCTTCATTAGGCGAACCTTTTTGTTAAAAGCATGAGCTATCCTCTTCTGATATCCCCGAGTATGGTTCATCGCAGCCAACCTTTTCTCGTCAAGTAACATCAACTCCTCATACCTTCTCCGTGTCCATTCTAGCTCAGTCACTTCACACTCCACCAAAACCCTAAGAGAGGGTATCTCCACCTCAATTGGAAGGATAGCCTCCATCCCATAAACCAACGAATACGGTGTAGCTCCTATAGAAGTCCTCACAAAGGTCCAATATCCGCATTGCACAAATGGCAGTTTCTTATGCCAATCCTTATACGTATCTGTTGTTTTCCCCAAGATTGCTTTTACATTCTTATTTGCTACTTTTGTTTGCTAAACCGAAGAACCCATATATTTATCTCAAACCCATCTCTGGATCTCCTGATTATCAAATAAGTACTATAAAAGAACAAATTCGAATTCATGGTATAGAATGATTAAAGCTCTAAGCAAGACTCAAAGCAAAGTAACAGAAAGCCAAGAAAAAACTTTTGAAAGGTGGATTTTCATAACCTAAAGATAGATCAAAAGAGTGAATACATTGATTGAACATTTTCTAAACGTAAAAAAAAAACATTCTTAGGAAAAGAAAAGAAGAAAATCGCATTTAAAGGCGCATAAAAGAGTAGATAGGATTTATCAAAAAATTTGTAAAATAAAGCTCTGTCCTGTTTTACTTTCATTTATGTCTATGGAGTCTGTCTCTCGACCAAGGTTTGGATCTGTGAAAGGTACTTGGTAGTGGGCTTGACGGAAGCGGGAACTCTTTGAAAGGGGGCTGCCATCCTATTGTGCCAAGCCTCAATAAAAATCTTCACAATGGAAGGGCACAAGGCAGAACTCCTCGTGAAATCTACAGTAATGTCCTTAGTAACATCTTGGAGAAGTCCGTAATGATGAACCACCTGGCCGGGGATGTAGAAAGTAGAAGCATGAAGCCCAAGCAACCAGATACCAGGCCGCCAAGGGAATCGTACTGCAATGGAGTAATAAGTTCAATACGGGCAGACCCAGAAAATGTTATTAGAAGAGAGACCCTGAAGTGAGTCAAGCCAGGTGTCGGCAGAATGGAATAGACGGTGAATCTCCATGCGATCATAGGGAAGTGACATACGAAGGTGCGAAGGGTGGATAAAGAGATCCAGATGCTTCACGAGCCAAACCTGCAAGACAAAAGGTGCCCTTTCAGATAACATGGCCCCGACAATGTGGGCACTATCCAATCCCATCAAAGTCTCGCTAAGGACCAGCATGACGGCACTCTTCATTTCTCGCAGACCGCAAGCGACGGGTATGAGGACATCACAAGATGACTGGAAGAGGAAATAAGATAGCATAACAATCGATAAAGTGCTGTGCCATACGATCTGGTATCCGCCATCATAGGGGTCCTCCATGGGAGCATAGACAGAGGAAAGACGCTCAAAATCAATCTGCCCGTCGCGAATGAAAGAGCCTGCTACATTCCGAGATGTATGAAGAAGAGCAGCTGGGTCGTGAACATACCCGACCTGCACCGAAAGAACTATCAGATCCGCGAAAGGGTCAGTGTGGAGAATATCACTGAACTCCTCGAACAAAGGACAGACCTCCTGGTAACAGAAGCGGAAGATGTGAAGTGTGGGATCCCAAAATTGGATAGCGGCCTAGAGTAGACCTTCATTCAGAATCATCCGACAGAAAGAGAAGAGGTCATTCAATCTGAAACACTCGAAGTTGAGCATGTCAATATTGGAAAGAGTATTCATCCATGGGAAGAGGGTTTGAGAGCTAATGGGGGCCATTTGAGAAGGAAGTGAAGGAAGAAGAAGAGTGTTTTGCAGAGTTTTGGGAAAAAAGGGTATAAATAGACAAATAGATCTACCCAGACCTGCGAGCGGCACTCGAAAAAGTGAAATGGCACTCTCTAGAATGCCGCGCAGTAGTCCGCAAATGTCGCACGACATTCAATGACTAATGTTGCAGCACTTAGCTATAAGCCTAACCGAGTGTCGCACGGAGCTATTTTTGGCCAGGACCTGTTTGTAATGTTTTCAGCCCACCTGCAAACAAAAAATTGAATATATAGTAAAACGTGTGCATCATTCATCACGTGCAACAGGCCAAGCCATGGTCGCATTCTTCATTCATGAAAATAAATTATAAAGGCAGGTCATAATTACAAGCATCCACCATTCATAGAAAAGGACCAAGTTGTGGTCGCATTCATGATGTGCAGTAAGTCGTGTGCAATAAAAGAATGCAGAAATAAAAACATAATCAAAAGATATGCGGATGCCTATCCTATCCCGGCTATCCAAAGAGCGGTCATCAAAATAAAGTGAATACAGACATCCAGATGAGCGTATATCCTCTCCAAAGACACTCAGAAATAAAAAAAAGAGATGAGAGAAAGAGATAGGTCAACCGCAGCCTTGGCCTCGGGTCTAGCGCGTGACGCATTTGAGAGGCTCCTCCTTTGACTCCGTGCCACTCCCGCTACCTCCGCCACTGCCTCTGTCTCTGCCTCTACCTCTACCTCCACCTCCACCATGCCCAGGACCTCTATGAGCTCTATTGGGACCCGCTCCGAGCTGCTGGAGCTGTTACTCAAGCTCTCTCACTCGCAATACCAGAGCCCTGTTCTCTTCCTCCTGAGTGGGAAAAGAGATGGAATAACCAAGTTTGTTTGATTAGAAAATTTAAAATGAAAATACTAAATGGAAAAAGCATAAATAAAAAGGTAGCAAGAGTCTACCCTAGCTCTCGCTTGAGCATCAGCAGCCACCCACGCCCCATTGGCCTAAATCAAAAAATCAGAAAAGATTAGAAAAATAGGAAAGAATGCAAAATCAGAATCAGTATTTAGAGATTAACCTCCACTCTCGACCATGGATCCACTCCCTCACGCTATGAGTGTAGAGCAGACCCTCGTCTGTATAGTCCCGTGGGACATGATTGCACTGAAGTGGAATGGTGGGAGCGCCCGTATGATATCGGGGGACCATGGTTGTACCCTGCTCGCCCTAGGACCCTCCTAATGCTCCAATCCCATGGCGGTAGAGCTAGAGTCCAGGATGCGGCAGGAACAGGCTGCAAAGAAGAAGAAGTAAATTTAATAAAAATGATGAAAAAGACTAAAAGAAAGATTTGAAAAGCTGAAAGAAATTTACTCGTGTCACTTCCATCAAGGAGAAGTTCTTCATCAGCTTGGCAGCGCGGAAAGCCTCATACCTGTCAGGAGACTCCAAGAAGTCCTGAATAGAGAGCCCATTCAGGGCAGCCATGAGTGTGGTACTGTAGAGGGACTCTGTAGCTCTCATAGAATCTGGTGGAGGGTGCGGCAAGTGAAACGTAGGAGCTATCAGCGACTGCCTGATCACTCTTTCCCCTAGGTACCACTCTCGAGTGTCTGGGCCATCCAATAATATCCTCTGTGGGTCATACCCCCCGATCTCAGTATCCTCGATGAAATGGTAGAAAGCACATCGACCCAAGGCTGCCAGCGAATGTGCGGCTCTCTCAGGTTCATCAAGAAATTCCTAAACACCGTAAAGTCATGAGCCCCAGTCTTCTGCCCAACCCGCTCTTTCTGCCACTTCATCCCCTGGGGCATGATGAGGGCATTCGCTAGTCGTATCGAAGGCGACATCATACAAAAGTACTCGTGGGACCAAATCTACAATAAAAAAGAAGTATGAGTTACACAATTTAAAACAAAGTTAATAAAAAAGGTTAACCGTAAATAAAAGAAAATAAAAAGAAGTGTACCTCCCACGCCCTCCAGAAGCCGCCCGTAGAGCATGGGCGATCCCGGAAGATATCTTCCATGTGCCTATACAAGACAGCCAGCCCGACGCTAGCCCAATCGTACTCGTAGATACGATCCATGTGCTCCAGAGATGCGACCAAAGCCATAGAGATCCGCTCGCCCCTGTTGCTCAGCAGAGAGCATCCGAGCATGTACATCATGAACCCCCGAGCCATCCGCTCATCTGAGAAGCCCTCCTGGCCCTTGAATGTGTCCATAAACCACTTGGCAGTGACCAAGGGCTCCTTAGGGACTACTCCTAGCAACGAGAACACCTAGTCCCACTCCATCACCGTATCCAAGTACCTCAAGCACTCCCCCCCAAAGGGGATCCTAGTGATCATAGAAAAGTTGAGTGGGGTCATCGTCATCGTCATCTCCCCAAACTCGAAGTGGAATGTTTTGGTGGTATCCCACCATCACTTTGAGAGAGCGTGAATCTATCTCAGGTCGTTCGAGCTCTTCATCAAGAGCCGGACAAAGTCCCCAGAACCTGTAGCATCGATAAAGCCCAGCACGGTCTAGTTCAGCATCTCGTACCATGCAAAGCCATGGGCTAGACTGCCATACCCCTTCAACACATCGGGCTGGGGCTGCAAAAGTTACAAGATTCAATGTCAGCAAATAATGGATAAAGGAAAGAAATAGAATAAAAAAAAAAAGAGGTAACAGGTAGTAATAATAATGTAGAATAAAAAACATGGAAAAGAAAAAAGAGCGATTGAAGCGCTCAAAAAATTCTACAAGCATAGCATTCACATTCATAAAAGGATGTAAAAAGTTTTATTGACATGCATTACAAGGTTTGTGATAAAGGATGACAGAAAAGAATGAAATAGAATTAAAAGTAATAGTAAGGAACAATGAACATATGAAAAGGAACAAACTGGGATGCTAGGGAGGATTCTACAAGAACGACATTTGCATTCATGAAGGGGCATGTAAAATTTTGTCACGTATCACATTCATAAAAAGCATTAAGAGTTTTTGATGTTGTGAAAATCAAGTTCTTATTTAAGCCTATTAAAAACGTAGTATGTTGGAAGTAGGGTGTCGAGTCCACAGAGATTGATACAAGAACAACGTTTGGGAAGTTTAGTAACTAATTATAATGCTCAAAATAAATAAATAAGAAAAGATGATGAAAAGGAATAAAAATGACTTTGCGTCTTGCGGCTTTTTGTTTGGTTTTTGGAGGAGAAAAAGATAAATAAATACTAATCTAAAAAACAATAGGTTGGGATCATTTCCCCCATCTTGGGTCACAAAAAGATGAAATGGACTATTGTTTCAAGCACATTCTAAGGTAACACTTCATTGTGGCATATAATCAAACACAAGGGGTGCATCTATGTGAAAGATAAAGGAAGCTTTGAGATTTCCATAGAAACGGATTTGAAGCTAACGTTTGACTATCAAGGATGCATGACATACAAGATGAAGCCTCTATGACTTCTAATCCGAATGATTTGTCCACCCTACACTAACTAATCTACTTGGTGGACAAATCACCTATGAAGCCTTCAAAAGATAGTATTTAAAACCCAAGAGTTTGAACAATCAAAGATGCTTGACATCAAAGATGAAGACCTCAAGTTTTAAATCCCACACACAACATTTATCAAACACATGGAGTGCAAAACACTAGGTTAAATAATATTCCATATGAAATACATAGGGTAGGATTCAAAGTTTAAGTTATGACAATCAAAAATGCAATACAAAGAAGATGAAGCTCCGAGTTTTGAATCCTACACAAATGAACCCTAGAAATGCTACAACATTAAATCCAAGAGTTCATGATCCACAACCTATGTAAATCTAACTAATAATGGAAGACATAGCAATATCATCAAAGGAAAAGAGATAGAAAATATACCAAGCCATTAAATCTTCAATGGAGTCTTCAAGTTTACACAAAATGAAGAGCAAAATAGAAGAAGAAAGTTGGGAGAAAGATGATGGATCCCAAAAATAAAAATGCCAGATCCTCTACAAAAACACTATCTCTTTCTCTTTATACAAAACTCACACAATGGCAAACTTGTAAATACAAAAGGGGGAAAAACTGCAGGAGCGGATCGATCCAAGGCAAAAATCCGGATCGATCCGCTTCTTTAATTCGTCGTTAGAATCTTCAGCGAAACACGCGGATCGGTCCGCGTTGAAAATCCGGATCGATCCGCATTCGGATTTATGGGCAGAGAGTTCTATAAAACGCGCGGATCGATCCAAGTGAAAGGGGCGGATCGATCCGCTCGGGTAGCTTTTGACTTCTTCCTTTATTCCTCACAAACAAGGCCTCCAATAATGCCTCAATTACCTATAAGAAAAAGGGGTATTATTAGTAAAGAGAGAACATCAAGAAGAACAACAAACGCACAAATTCACCCATTAAATCTCCCAGTTAAGTGATAATTCGTGTCCAATACAATAAAGAACATGTAGTCAAGAATGCAATATTGGGCACGAATCACACCTCCCAACTAGCATGCTGCTAGTCTCTTAGCAATAAAGCTAAATACCAAGAGATGTAAGAATAACCTTGCACAACAATTTATTTTAAATGAAAGAAAAACCGTTTTCGTGGGGAACATGATTGCATTTAGCGGATGCAACAAGCCGTTAAACCTCTAGGTTACCCGTAGAGGCGGAGTTTTGTCTCCGGAGGGTTCTTGGAATGATACCTACAAACATTTTGTTTCCTCATGATAGTTGCCCACTTTCTAATGCCGACACTCAACATAGTCCCACGAATTTTTAAAAGATTTAACACATGACACGCAAATCCAAAAAGTTCTCAAACTATCAAGATTATTAGATAAACTTCATTAAGCTCAATCTTGGATGTGTGTGTGGTGTGAAGTACATAACTACAACTATCAAGAAGATGGCAATGCTTTCATAATCCGAATTTCGTTTAAAACGCGTTTCAACTCAATTCTCACCGGTATTACACTCTAAAAATGAATCGCTCGAAATGGGTAATACACTCAAGGCATGCGGGCAAACAGAGTAATGAAAATGGAAACCAAAGCCACACATATGCCAATGATGACAAACGTACGCGTGAAAAACGAGTAAAAATGAATCTCATGAAAGATACTATTCACTAGAGGATGTGGAATAACTCTGACTACTTGTCACATCCATTTCAAACTTCGGATCACAAAACTTGAGAATCAATTAGGACCTTGAGGGGGTTGTAACGTGGAAAGTGATATGAGGTGAAGGACAAGGGGAAATGAAGTGAGATGTTTGAGTACAAACTTGGGATTTATTGGAATGCATGGATACAGATGACCACAAGAGATGAATCATCCACAAAAATTTCTTTGAAGCTCAAAAAGAGAAGTACAATTGACTAAGAAGCTCGTTTTCTTTCTTTTTCTTTTTCCCTTTTTTTTTTATTTATAATTCTTTTACTTTGCATCTAATTTTTTTTTTAGCTTCTTTTCTTTTCTTTTCTTTTCTTTTCTATTCTCACAACAAGACGATTCAATCTGTTTTACAACCTTACAATCACGATCTCATGCAAAGACATCCCACAAATGTAATTCAAACGTGGATATGGAAGGTGTATGGTTAAGTGAAGGAAGGGTATGTGTGGTTGAGGTTAGAAATGGTAAAAGGAAGGACCAAAAATCATTTTCTCAGACAATGTGATTCTTAGTTCTCCACTACAATGACAGGCAAGCAAGAGTTTTGCATTCTACACAAAAAGATTCCTCTAATGAACAATCAAAGCAAGAAGATGAGATTATCTACGACTTATGTATGTTTTTCAAAAAGAGGGAATTGAAGTATGTAACGCTCAACAATGGAGAAAAGGATCTAAAGCTCACAAGGGTAAAGTCTCCACAAATGTTTTAAACAATTTTCGGGTAACAATTGCATTAAACATTCTCTTAATACAAGTAGTCATACAACGTGCTCGATAATCCAAGATTTGAACTTCATGAAAGTTACTATAATCAAGATAGTTATAGAACTAATGGGATTCAACAAGTGACGCATACCAATATCGAATGAAAACTCAAGACAAGCGTCATCGCTCGGTCATTAGAACGAGGCAACTATACTAAAATCATTGGAAACTATATTTTTTTTAATTTAAATTAAAATTTTTTTTTTGTCATCTTTTCTTTTATTAACAACCAAAACATGCTTGGAGAATTAATGGCAAGAAGAAAATGGAACATCAATATGAAGGGTGAATATCCCACACCCCCCAACTAGAACATTGCATTGTCCCTAATGCAAATGGTTTGAAACAAGGACAAAAATGAGTAGGGATAGAGTGATATCACCAACAAAAGGAGCGATCCCCGATAAGCACAAAAATGATGTTCCTGCACATGAATCACTACCGAGCACATCAAGCAAATAAAAGAAGAAAATAAAAAGAAAAATCAAAACACAAAAGAAAAGAAAATGGAATGATAAGGAGATGATGCGGATGAATTTGAAGGTTAGAATGTTGATTCTACCACTAGCCCAACATGCAAAAGAGAAATAATATTCCTTTAAAAGAAGTGTTCTAGAAAGTTTGGCAAAATAATCAAACTTTGCATTACTATACTATGACTCTACTTTGATTAACATGATTTGCCCACCTTACAACTAAATTACATTAACTAAACTACGTTAACTAAACTACGTGGTGGAACACATCACATTCTCTTGGATATGAGTCAAGCATCTTAACACAAAGCATAACTATCACAATAACAAGTATGTGGTAAATTACTACACTATGCAACACCTTTGATTAGAATGACACATCCACCCTACATTAACTAAGCTACATGGTAGACAAGTCAACTTCTCTTAGAATGACTCATGTGCAACAATACACCATTAAGCACAACTATGTAAGAAATCACGAAAATCAATTACAGATGCCAAAAATTTAAAGAACAACAACCAAAGGATATACTAGTACCTTCCCCATGCGAGACCAATGTGTCATCAACAACCTAGATGGAGGTTTAGCTCTTTAAGAGTAGCTAATCCTTCAAAACAAAGACACAATAAAAAGATCAAATGCAAAAGCGCATATAATTAGAAACTAAACATCTTAACGTTGTCGCCAATCCCCGGCAACGGCGCCATTTTGATGTTGTGAAAATCAAGTTCTTATTTAACCCTATTAAAAACGTAGTATGTTGGAAGTAGGGTGTCGAGTCCACAGGGATTGATACAAGAACAACGTTTGGGAAGTTTAGTAACTAATTATAATGCTCAAAATAAATAAATAAGAAAAGATGATGAAAAGGAATAAAAATGACTTTGCGTCTTGCGGCTTTTTGTTTGGTTTTTGGAGGAGAAAAAGACAAATAAATACTAATCTAAAAAGCAATAGGTTGGGATCATTTCCCCCATCTTGGGTCACAACAAGATGAAATGGACTATTGTTTCAAGCACATTCTAAGGTAACACTTCATTGTGGCATATTATCAAACACAAGGGGTGCATCTATGTGAAAGATAAAGGAAGCTTTGAGATTTCCATAGAAACGGATTTGAAGCTAACGTTTGACTATCAAGGATGCATGACATACAAGATGAAGCCTCTATGACTTCTAATCCGAATGATTTGTCCACCCTACACTAACTAATCTACTTGGTGGAAAAATCACCTATGAAGCCTTCAAAAGATAGTATTTAAAACCCAAGAGTTTGAACAATCAAAGATGCTTGACATCAAAGATGAAGACCTCAAGTTTTAAATCCCACACACAACATTTATCAAACACATGGAGTGCAAAACACTAGGTTAAATAATATTCCATATGAAATACATAGGGTAGGATTCAAAGTTTAAGTTATGACAATCAAAAATGCAATACAAAGAAGATGAAGCTCCTAGTTTTGAATCCTACACAAATGAACCCTAGAAATGCTACAACATTAAATCCAAGAGTTCATGATCCACAACCTATGTAAATCTAACTAATAATGGAAGACATAGCAATATCATCAAAGGAAAAGAGATAGAAAATATACCAAGCCATTAAATCTTCAATGGAGTCTTCAAGTTTACACAAAATGAAGAGCAAAATAGAAGAAGAAAGTTGGGAGAAAGATGATGGATCCCAAAAATAAATGCCAGATCCTCTACAAAAACCCTATCTCTTTCTCTTTATACAAAACCCACACAATGGCAAACTTGTAAATACAAAAGGGGGAAAAACTGCAGGAGCGGATCGATCCAAGGCAAAAATCCGGATCGATCCGCTTCTTTAATTCGTCGTTAGAATCTTCAGCGAAACACGCGGATCGGTCCGCGTTGAAAATCCGGATCGATCCGCATTCGGATTTATGGGCAGAGAGTTCTATAAAACGCGCGGATCGATCCAAGTGAAAGGGGCGGATCGATCCGCTCGGGTAGCTTTTGACTTCTTCCTTTATTCCTCACAAACAAGGCCTCCAATAATGCCTCAATTACCTATAAGAAAAAGGGGTATTATTAGTAAAGAGAGAACATCAAGAAGAACAACAAACTCACAAATTCACCCATTGAATCTCCCGGTTAAGTGATAATTCGTGTCCAATACAATAAAGAACATGTAGTCAAGAATGCAATATTGGGCACGAATCAGTTTTGTTGTCATGTATTGAATTCATGAGGTTTATATGAAAATGAATTGAAGAGAAAAGAAATAAAGAGAAGAGCGTATTCCTCTCGTCGAAAAGCTCGGGTGGATAAGTGCTTATCTGGATCCCAGAGTAAAAAGGTGGGATCGGGGTGAGGAGTAGCCCTGTACCTCGCTTTCTTCCTACTACCTGAACCACTCTCCATGTCTAATAGCCTATCAAGAGGAAGAGTTAAAATTTTGGATCAATCAAGAGAACAACAAAAATAAAGAGGAAAACAAAGTTTGATAAAGAAGAACTAACCTTTTGGTCCTGATAGATCAATGCGAAAAAAAGAGAGAAAACACTAGAGAGAGCTTTGGTATGGAAAGAATTGAAAAAATGAAACGAAATGAAGAGAAACCCGTGTATAACCAGTATGCTTGCTTAGAACGACACTAAAAAATTTGTGCCTAGCAGTTGATGAAGTGCCATGCGGCACTTGTTGATTACCGCAGTGGCATTTCGTGAATACCGCATGGCAGTCACGGACTGCCACATCTTGAAGCATGTGCTACAAGTAAGGCGGTTAAGAGGCCTTTGGTTTCCCACCAAAAATTCAAATTGGGTCCCGAAATTCAAATTTAAACTCCCAAAATTTGTCCACCTTATATGTTTTGGTCCCTGAAAGTGATTTCCAACACCAACTGACTCCTGATTTTAGAATTTGATTTTGTTTTGAGTACAATTGACTCCTATTTGTGGGAAATTTGAATTCTTTGAGTCCAATCGACTCCCAATTTTTAGAAATAGGAAGTTCTTTGAGTTTGATTCGACTCCTATTTTTTAAAAATTGAAATTAATTTGGGTCTGATTCAATTCCAATTTTTTGAAACTAAGTCTGATTGACTCCTGATTATAAATAAAAAAATTCTTTGAGTCTGAATAACTCCCGATTTTATGAAATTTAATTTATTTTGAGTCCAATGGCTCTTGTTTTTAGAAATTTATAGATTTCTTTCGAGTCTGGTCGACTCATGATTTGGAATTAGAAATCCTGATTGATTTTCAGTCTGTTCGACTTTGGATTTTGAAAAACTGAAAAGAATTTGAGTCTGATTCGACTCCTGATTTTTGAATATTGGAAAGAATTTGAGTCTGTTTGACTCTTGATTTTTTACTTTTGAAAAGCATATTCGATGGGGCCGAAGGGCTATGGATTTTTAGAGCAAACATATTCGACAGAGTCGAAGGGCTATAGATTTTGAGAGCAAACATATCCGGCGGGGCCGAAGGGCTGCGAACTTTTAGAACAAACATATCCGACGGGGCCGAAGGGCTGCGGACTTTTAGCAAACTCGCTTTGACATCGAGGCCTAAGTCGCAAAGCGCCGCCCAATCAACTGCGTTCATTCGTTTGGCCGAGATGCCCACGCATCCCAAAGAGGATCAACCCGTTAGTTATAAAATCTCTGGATTCTAAAAAATAAGTTGGAATAGCCACAAGCATTAAGTAGCATAGAACATGGAATGAATCTGGATACATTGGAGTAGCATGATCTCTTCATCGCATCTTCAATTACATGACATGAGTTTAAATCACCGCATTTGAATAATTTGATAACATGGAGCATGAAAAATGCATGGGTAGCCATCATTGCATGTGCGTCACGATAGGATAAATGCATCCATCCGTGTGACTATTTGTGCTTGTGCATTTGTCCCTTTGCTCGAACTATGTCTTTGTCTAAATCCTGAAAGGATATGTAGGTAGCTCACCGTTGAGCATGACCAGCCAGGATCTTGCTGCGCGCCTGCTTTATTTTTCATCACATTTTTTTTACCTAAATCTGACAGTTTGGCCAAAGGCTTGTCTTCACATAGGCTTCGACATTCACTTATGAAACACGTTGCTCCACAAGCTCTGCCGAAGAGGGGCAAACTGTGGACACCCCGATTTTGACCAAACAATCGAATTAAGGGGAGTATCACCTCCAAGTCTGATGATGACAAAATCCAATAAAATTGAAGTGTTTCAGGCTCTTCGGAAGGTTCTTTGATCGCGATAAAATTTTCACAGAAGAAGGAAAAGACCTGGTGCTCAGAAAATTCAGGTATAAAATGCCAGTTTTGGAAAATTCTTCAAAGGAAGACCTTTTGAGTGAAAAAGAGGAAAACAAAAGGTGAGAAAGAGGAAATCTGATAAAACGCGGCACACGGAATTTTTAGCGGCACTCGACAAATACCGCGCGACACTCATGGAGTGCCGTTCCGGCATTCATTGAGTGCCACCGACATTTCTTGACTGTCGTTTTCTTTAAAAGTCCGTATTTTATAGTACAATGCATATGTATACAGATAAAACTGAAAACTGATTAAGTAAGACTGACAAGAAAACAGCAGTCAAGCTTTTTTTGCGGCTCCTATTGAATGCCGTGTGGAACTCTTAAAATGCCGGAGTGGCATTCACGGAGTGCCGCATCGACGCTCATGGTGTGCCGTAGGTTAATTTTAACTGTCGTTATCTTAAACAGTTCACTTTTTCAAGAAGTACGCTGCACCACCAAATAATGTCTTTACAACTAATTTTTTACACCGAATTCACTGAAATAACCTCTATAATTTGCCTATATAAGGAGGAGGATCTTCATTGGAAAAGGGGACTACACATTTTTGAGAGAGAGGAATGTTTGGGTAAGAAAAGTGACTTCTAGCAATCTTTAAAACAATTTGAAAGAGAGTTTTGAGAGATTTTTTGGGAAGAACTTGAAGAAGAGCTTGGAAGATCTTTAAACTATAGAAGTTTGAGGATACTTGGAGGGGATCCTCTAATCTTGTTTAAGTTTTCATTCTCTTTTGTTTTTTTTTTCTCTTAGCTTGGATTAAAAGCATCTATGAATTTGAAGTAAACAAGTTTTCAAAAGGTTCTTTGGTGGATTTAGAGCACTCACTCTCTTACTTTTCTTTATTCCATTTCTTCTTTTTGTTTATGCTTTTCTCTTGAGATTCTTGGAGATCTTCAATATCTCTCCTGAAAGCTCTTGAGTTTGATCCTTTGATTCCATGTAAGTTTATGCTTCACATGGGAGCCAAAGTTTGATTATCATTTATAAACAAGTAGATGGATCAAAGTCCATGCTTATAACTTGGATTCTCTAACTTGGAATTTTATAGGATCTTCTCTATATCCTTTTTGAAGCTCTTGAGTTATAGTCATTCTTGTATCTCCAATGACCCTCAATGGAAAGGAGAGTTAGGTTAGGATAAGCCAATACCCACGGCTTGGTTGATAGGTGTAACAAAATCATGGTAAGTTTAATAGTGGTGCAGTGAACTCATGATCCTGTTTTGATCAAGGATTTTTAATTAAATCATGATCTATTGGAATTGAATGATACCACTTGGAATGTGTTCATAACACGAAGATCTACCACTATAATTTTTATTTTCGTGAGATTTTATAGTTAACATGGTTTGGTCATGGGTTTTGCAACTCAATCATAATCTGTCCAGAATTTCAGAACAGTAACACCTTTTTAAAATAAGTGAATCAGAGCCTTAATCAAACATTTTTAACTTAGAATAAATTTTTCTATGAAGCTTAATGTGTTAAAAAGATACCCTAAAAAGATGAAGGTGATTCTGATTTGTTTACTATTTTTAGAAAATCATACAAAAACTCTGGATAGAGAGTTGTAAATTTCTGAGTGATGTCTAGTCTTCAAACATTTCCCAGAGATTGAACTGTTTGATTTTCAATTTTCTTTTTGAGTTAGAAACTAGACTCAAAGAGAAATAACATATCCAAAAATCGCTGAAATCAAACCATGGGATCTATCCTTTTCCTATTTTTCAAATTATGGTCTGCTCTCTGTAAACTCTAAAATTCTATTGTAGATTTGATGAATTTTGTAAAAAATGGATCAAGTGATTTTACATGACCTAAGGTTTAAACCATGTTTTAATAATGATCATATGAACTTAAAATCCAGAGGTTAAATGATCCAAATTAATAAAGAGTTCATAGTTCATACTTATTCATATTTATGCATTCATATATGTTGATACTCTTAATTAGGACTCAGTTTAGTTTAAGTTGAATTTAGTTGAACCTAGTTGAACATAACCATGGGTTCCTTATGATCATGACGGGGCTATGACATCTCTATATGAACATTGCATTGGCTCCTAGTTGAGACTTGTATATCTATAGAGGTGCTATGATCCCACCTAGTTAAAAAGAATTCATAGTTATGCCAATTTCTCCTGTAGTTGATGGATTTAAGTTAAAAGTTTAGGATTGTTCATTTGGCATTATATCTTGTCAAGGCATGTGTACTAACTTTTGTTTTGTAGCGCTTTTGAGGTACAATTTCTCAACTCTTCCTTATTTTACTTCAAATTTTTTGATTTTATTGATTCTTTCCAATCTCATGCGCGACACCTTTAGCCTAAGTATTTGCCTTATATGTATATGTGGTTTAGAGACATTTTTCCAATGATTCTTATTCTTGTATGCATTGCACGTTTATATTTCACGGCTAGACCCCGGGTAAGTCTTCTGGTTCCCTATTGCACATCATATTGCTTTCTAGTTGATTTACTTGGTTTTGAATGCTATTTTATCATTAGTAATTTTATACCTTTTTCGACATGCTTTTGTAATGTATATTTATACATATGTATTAGTTGAGGGCATACTTAGATTAATAATTTGACTAAAAGGATGTTGAGTAGAGGCCTATGACGAGATAGGATGAGAGGGGGTGTTTTAGTCCGCCGGGCTCCTTCCCCTCTCATTCCATAATCCCCGGACCTAGTTAATCTCTAGTTTTCAAATGATCAGTTTGCTTTCAAATGGTTTCTTAATTTTCCTTTTAAAAATTAAGTGGTGACTCATTTTTGAATTTGAATTTGAAAAAGGTTTTAAATGAAAAGCTGTGGGTAAGAAAGATTGTGAGTATCTACAATGAGTTTCTATTCCATTGGATGATTGCCCATATATACATCCTGGCCATTGATCGTACTACCTATTATTTTTAAGTAGGGTGGCCTTCATCAAAATTATTCAAGAATTATAAAGTTTTTCGAGAAAAAATCTATACTTCGAAGAATTATGCAGATTATTGACCGAGTAGTAAAAAGCGCATACTTTATGTGGTTTCTCTACTTCTTCATAGCTCTTCATAGCCTACTTAAGTCTTGTAATACGTAAAAGATAGCCCCCTGGGCCAAATTCTTGGGTCTGCCCCTGCATGTAGGACCACTGCCATATGTGCTGGGAATCATATTTAGAATAAAATTTTGTAAGCATAGTATTACTAAAAAAAATAAAAATTACCACTACTTTGTACCTTCTTAGGGAGTAGGAAGAGAAGAGTGATAAATTATGAATGCTATAAATGAGATATGGTTCAGACCAAAGTTCACTTTCTATCTTGTTTTTATGAGAAGCAGGATTTGTTTGTTTGACAAAGAATCAGTTTCAAAAGATATATCAGGATTACCAAATACGCGAGGAACAATGAGTGACTTGAATTCTCTAATTGAAGGATTACATAAGACAATATCATGATGATCAGTTATATAAATTAGGCCATTGTAAGGACCCAAAATAATAAGACAAAGTTCCTTTTTGAAAATGGTGTATCAATATTTATGGACAAATCATCGAGGGTTTCATTAGAGAAAAAGGATAGGACGAATCTATTATGATGTTCGAGGAAGCGATTAACAATGACACAATCATCTTTTTTTCGATTCTGATTCTTCAGATGCAAATCGATGAAATTAGGGCTTTTGATTAAAGTGTACCATGATTTACGAACGCACTTGAATCGCATAAGAGATTTCACGGGCAGCATAGATAGAATGATTCTCACCAAATCATTAGGCAACTCCCGAGTCGGGGCCGCCATTTGAACCACCTCGCTAGACATCAAAAAGACGAACCCCTTAACGTTGTCTATGACTCTATGGAGAGAGAGAGAGAGAGAGAGAGAGAGAGAGAGAGAGAGAGAGAGAGAGAGAGAGAGAGATGATGTAACTTTCAGTCAAGAATCCCTGGGTCCCACTGCATTGGCTAATGAGATGCTTGGGGGAGCATTGGTGAACTATTTTTTGGGTGAGCAAAAATGCTCTCTTTAGTCAATTCGCTTGCACCGTCTTACTTTTTACTAGTGAAGATAGCATGAAGGAAGCCAAATTTAGGTATGTTTTTATTACAGAAACATCCCTTCAAGTTTCAAAATTATAATGATCTCCTCCATATCCTAGTGGAGTTACGTAAAAGTAAGACTACCGGTTCTGAATTGGTTTAGGAAAGGGGAAAATAGAACAAATCAATTCAGTTTCAGTTTATAATGGATAAAAAAAATTCGAAGTGGACCGAACTGACCAAATTGAATCATGTTTGGGTTATATCATTTTTACATAGAAGATACGTAGTGCTACAATAATTTTAAATGAATTTGTCTCATTTGAACTTGAAATTACCTACAATTAGTACGTGATTTTTAGTCTAATTTTTCAAACTATAACATGTAACAAAAAGTGGCCATAATTGTGTTCATTTTTAATGTTAAGAAACTAGCAAATTTACCTAGATTTTGATGCAAATATTCATAGCCCAAACCGAATCTTAGTTTTCATGGTTTGGTTTATGGCTTGGTCCAATTGGGTTCGGTTGAATATTTTATTCACAAAATCAGCTAAATTGAACCAATTATACCGCTTTTCTTCATCATAGATCAAACCTTATTGGTGTTAAAATTTCATGCAAAATGAGAAAAATTGTATTCATTCTATAGTAAACGGTGTAATGAAAGGCAATAATTGCACCAACCAGGAAGATTTACAGTAAACGAATTAAGAGTAGAAATTGTTATGAGGGGCCAAAATTGACATGGTAGAATTTATGTGGCGTACCCATAAAATTTAGTGCGAGGCTTCATAGAGTTTTCATGTAGCTAGCAAGTCCGGTGACTAAAAAATGTCAGGTCATAAATAAACTTCGAGAATGGGTCCTTATAAATCCTTGTCCTTAAAGAAAATATTTTGACAAATACCAAAATAAAATTTAATATAAAAAAATGGCTTAAGTTAACAAGTAAACAATCTTACATCAATTAAATATCACTCTTCTTGTGTTTGATAATTATTGTCATGAATGTTGGAGAACAACAGTCAAGAACAGTACTCTCGGCTCCTAAATGTGTTGTATTTAGCTTGTTAAAGTGCCAAAACTTTTAACAACTAGATTTAAAAAAACAAAATGAAAGGACCAATTTATCTAAGTGGTCATATGTCCAATCTTTACACAAATGATGGGAATTCCAATACCCCACCCGCAAATCAACAAAATATAAATAAAAATAAATGCCACTTTCGCCTTTCTAGAGAGGGTCTAGTTGTCGCGTTTTCAATAGATGATAGGGTAGATTGTCGTGTTTTTATAGATTAGAGGGTAAAAGTGAAAAATAATAATAGATGAGGGGGTGTTTTTCAAATTTGTCTTTTTTTGGGTAATTGAAAAGAATAAAACATCTCCTAAATCTCACACCCACTCTTACGCTCACTCACAAACATGTGAGGAACCACTAACCATGTGCCCTGATCTGGAACGAATAGTTCCCGTTAATAGTCCTGAAGATACGCCTTGTTAGCCCACTTTAATTAGTTATTAAGTGTTTCTAACAAGTATTATATGTTTTGTAGGTTTTGGAGCCTTAACATGAAAATGCACTAAAATCCAATGATTATTAGCTTTGGAAGACATTCTAGGCTCAAAAGGTGATTCCGGTAAAAGCTGGAGACAGTAGCAGCCTCAATAAATTGCATTTTTGAAAAGGAATACTTTGGATTTTATAAATTTCTTCAGAGATATAAAATGTAGATCTTCGAGTTACGGACGCGTGGCCATAAACGGCGAGTCAATCCGAGTTTCGAGCAAAATGTTATCGCAATTCTACGAAAGTCGCGCAGAATAGTGAAAACTACCTCGCTTGAGCGACCTGTGAAAATACCAAAAACGCGTATTTTGTTAAATTAAAGTGCCCAACGAAGGTGATTTGTGCATAAGACGTCCAGAAATAAAAATACAGCAGTTTTAGTGCGATTCGGCTTAGGAAAGCTTCCTAAATCCTTCCAAAATCTATATAAATCCTATTCTAAATCAAATTTGAGGTTACACATCATTACATAACATTATACACGTCCTTCCATAACCAAAACTTCAGCCATTGAATAGACGAAAGCAAGGAGAAGAAGAAGAAGACCAAGGATTTCCATGGCCTCCTCCATCAACCTCTTACCGTTCATTGCTTCCATGGCCAACTAAACCTAGATCTAGGGTTTCAATGAAACCCTAGCCAAGTAATAGGGAGTTATTTATGTTTTTCTTTTAGTTTTATTATGTATGGATGATGATTACATGTTTCGAGGATTTTTATAATAAAATCGTACTTCTATTGATTAAATCATTGTTTGCAAACTTTATTCTTGTCTTAGATCTGTTTTGAATGTGATGTGCTCAATGATCTATATTTGTTGTGCTTGTATGGATTATTTACATGTAGTGGTGCTTAATTGAATTGTGATATCAAGTAGCCGAATAGTTCATGCCTAGGAAAGACGGATTGTACCACAACCCTAGTTTAGTGTGAGACACTCCGTACTAACCGAAGATGAATTTTGTTGGTACTTGAATCGTAGTTATCTTTTTGACGGAGGATTGGGCTTGTAGTTGCAATTCCCCATTATCATCCAATGTAATAAGCTAATTGAATGCATAAATACCCTTATTATGAAGCTAGTGGTGGATTTGCAATCCTAGGTTCCATTTAAATATCGTTTAAAACAACTTTTAATTGCTTTAATAATTTAGATTTACTTTCATTATTCTTAGTTTAATTAAAATCACAATCAAAATCCGTTTTTCTTAATTAGCTAGATTTATGTTTTAAAATTAAAGTGCTTTAGTAATTCAATCTCTGTGGGTTCGACCTTTACTTCCACACTACAAATCCTTTGAAAGTAAAGTTTATTTTTTTTATCTTGATTTTGACAAGATTAATTTTTGGCGCCGTTGTCTGGAATTGCAATATTTTGCCATTAATTTTTAGAATCTTAGTTTAGTTAATTCGTAAATATTAGATTAGGTTTTCTTTTTCTTATTTTTGGTTTTTATTTTGAGTCACTAACTTTTCCTTTTATTTTGTAGTTTCTCGAGCCATCAAATTCTAGCGTTTCGGAGTGGACAAGTTTGGCACATCAAAGGAGCTTACGCGAATCAATTATAAAAATAAAAATAAATAAAAAAATTTCAAGTAAATCGCTTCCTTGAAATTTTGCTTCAAACCATTGTAAGTCAGGGCGCTGAGACGCACTATTTGCATTATTTTAGGGTTGATTTGCACGTACATTAGCTAGGAAACCCGGGGCGCTGGGCTTTGACGCGAATCACTGCATAACAGGATAATTTTCATGCATCAGACTAGTTGTGTGCCTGTTGTCTTATTTGAGTGAGTGCTTTTCGTTTTTGTTTGAGTCAGTCTTTATATTAGTGTTGTTTTTTTATTTTATGTTTGGTACACAGTAAGCCCGAATTACATTCTCTCAATCCTGAACTTGAACGTACCCTTAGAGTCAGTAGGCCCCCAATCCAAGCTTCTAGAGCTTGGTTGTTTGACGACGAATCAACTCCAAAACCGTCGTCGTCGTTTCAGGCCAAAATTCAAAGCACCCTTAAACGTTTAAGAAAAACTCAAATTATTAACGTCAAACCTATTCTAATGGCTGACGTTAGAAACAACGGGAAAAATGAAAATGATGGAAATAATCCTAATATACCTCCGCCTCCTCCTTAAAGATTATTTTATTCCTACGACATACAAGCCACAAGCATGTATCAAATTACTGGAGGTGACAGCATCTCACTTTGAGATAAAATCATCTACCATCGCGCTACTCCCTTCATTCCATGGCCGTATTAAAAAAGATCCTTATCATCACTTAGGAGATTTCCAAGATATTTGCTCTACTTTAAAAATCCAAAACCTAACGGATAATGAATTAAAATTGCGTCTCTTCCCATTCTCCTTAAAAGATGAAGCGAAGCATTGGCTCCAATCTTTTGAGCCAAACACTATTAAGACATGGGAAGCACTATATACCTCATTTTTAGAAAAGTTTTTCCCTATCAGAAGAACTAATCAGATAAGAAAATCTATAACAAGTTTTGTGATGCAAGACGGGGAAACGCTCTATGACACTTGGGAACAATTCAAAGAATTATTACGCTCTTGCCCACATCATCAAGTTCCCAAGTAGCAATTGGTGCAGATCTTTTATGAGGGACTTATTCCATCTGGCCGTAACACAGTTGATGCTGTTTGTACTGGAACATTCCTCCACAAATGCGCCGACGAGGCCTGGAAATTTTTTTAAACATTAAGCGAGAATTCAATGCACCAAGCCGTGTCCGTCCATCCTGAGGGGTGTCTTCCACCTAAACCCAAGCGAGAGGAGCGTTTCGAGTCAAGTCATTCAATCGAACTACAAGAATTATCTAGAAAACTTAACCAACTCATGAGAGGATGGGCCATATGTCGAGTTTACCTTCTTCCGAAGTATGTGCATTGTGTTCTAAACCTTCTCATAATATCTTCGCATGTCCTTCTGCTTCTCAATTCCTAGAGTTTGTCGAGCAGTACATTAACTCTATTCAATAATTCCCACGAAATGCTCACAACCCTTTGGGAAATAATTACGATGCGCCATGGAGAAGTTACCCAAATGTTTAGTGGCGATCTCAAAATAATGAGGGTCCATATTTCTCCCAAAGACCTCAAGTTGGAACAAACTTTCCCAATGCATGGCAACATCGGTCTCAACAATATCAATGTACGCAACCCAACCCTTCTACTCCTCCACTTCCACGTAATAATGCATTTGAGGAGAAAGTGTTGGACTCACTTGAAAGTTTTGGTTCGGTGGTCCAATTAGTATACTCTCACACACAGTCCAATGCAAAGCTGGAGTCCCAAGTGGGACAAATAGCTAATACACTAAACCGTTTGACCGAGAGTAAGTTGCCAAGTCAACCTATTCAGAAACCTATGGGACAACTAGGATGACTACTCAAGAGGAGGAAGTTGTTGAGATTCCGAGGGAGAGTAGGAGAGATGCGAACATTAATTCAAATCAAGAGAAAGGTGAGGACACGAGTCAAATTAAGAAAAAAGATGAACCAGCCCCAACTAATTATGTTCCAAATTGCCTTTTCCACCAAACATTGAGGAATCGTCACATCTTTCAAAGAAAGGGTCAAAAATTAAAGATATACTCGAGGTGTTTAAACAAGTGAAAATCAATATTCCATTCCTCGATGCTATAAAACAAATTCCCGCTTATGCTAAATGTCTTAAAGACCTATGCACTCAAAAGTGCAAGTTGCACAGTCATACTCCGAAAAAGGTCTTCCTCTCCGAAAACGTAAGTTCAATTTTCCAACATGCTCCTCTAAATTATAAAGATCCTGGTACACCAACGATTTTATGTGCCATAGGTGACACTATCATTCATCGACCTCTCCTTAACTTAGGAGCGAGTGTGAATCTCCTACCCTACTCAGTTTATAAACAACTAGGTCTAGGTGAACTGAAACCCATGACTGCTACCATACAATTAGCGGATCGTTCTGTTAAAATCCCTAGAGGAATCATTGAAGATGTTCTAGTTAAAGTCGATAAATGATATTATCTCGTCGATTTTATGGTCCTTGACACCGAACATGTACTAGATGCTAGGAGGCACACTCCTGTCATTCTTGGTAATCCGTTCTTAGCCACGTCTAACGTTCATGTCAACTGTCGAACAGGGGTAATGAAAGTATCATTTGGGAACATGAACCTAAAATTAAACATTTTTATCGCTATTGATCAACCTCCCAATGATGATGATTATCTATGTGAGGTGGATAGTAAGGTTAGACGAACTGTTGAACCTAAGAAGGAAATAAATATGAGTAAGGAAAATAATAGAGTGAAAAATGAGCGGACGAATTCGACTAATCCTAATCCTAATGGTGAATTTACTCGGAAGGAAAGAAAATCGATTTGAACATGATCAAGGTGAACCGTTGAATGAATTAACTCATAACGACATTATTTCTGCTTTCCACCAGAATCTCCCTAGTGCCCTCAAGGGTACAAAGTCAGAGTTGCGACTTCCATTAGTCTTGAGCTAAAATGGTCTAGCTTAAGACGTTAAAGACAGTGCTTCTTGGGAGGCAACCCAAGCTTTTATTGTTCTATTTTCTCATTTTTGTACACTTTTGGGTCATTTTGGTCAGTTTTTGAGTTCTCTGGATAGGTTTGGGGGTCGGGGTTAATTTATTTCAAACTTATTTACATAAAAAAAAGGTGAAAAAAAAGGAAAAACGGCATATCGCGCGCGCGGCCCGCTCGTGCAAGATTGTGGCTTAGGGAATTTTTTTTAAAATTTTTTATATTTGGCCTCAGATTCTAGTCACGCCACAAGTCGCGCGCGCGAGGGTGTTCGCCCGAGCGGCCCGCTTGCGCGAGCCTTACCTTAGATAAAATTTTTCACGAAACTTAAAAGCAGCCTCAGCTTTACCTTATGGAGGAACTCGCGTGCGCAAAGTGGGGATTTATGTGTTTTTTATTTTGTTTTCTGACATTCTTTTTCCCAAACCTGGTCAGTTTGTTCTTTTTTGTTTGCTCTCTTAGTCCTTTTAGATTGAGTCTTTCTTTATTTTCATAGTTCTGTTTATACTTGTTTTTGTATATATATATATATATATATTTTAGTTGAGTCTTTTGGTTTTTAGTTAAGTTTTTCAATACGTATGCCACGGTCTGCATTATATATATTTCTTTGGCTATCGTGTTTCTTTTGTATCTTTTATTTTCTTTTGTCGAGTCTTGATAGGAAAATTAGTTACTCCATATGGAGTAATTGAACTTTAATTCTATATTCATGTACATTCTCTTGGTTTGTGATTGCCGAGATCGAGGTAATGTCGTTCCTTCCTTACATTCTCTCCTTCCTTTCATTTTATTGTTTCATTGGGGACAATGAAAGGTTTAGGTTTGGGGGTATGCACTCACATGCACATTATTATGCACCAATTTTTCAAAAATTCTGATAGTTGTGCTTAAATAAACGATGTTATCAATATTTTTGCAATCTCGAGTCGATACTTCTTATTATATAAATTGGATTGTTATAAAATGGAAAACAAGGAAAGATGTGGTTAAACATTTGCTGAAGTCATGATGCGATGTTTAGAATATGTATCATTCGAATCATCATTTTATATCATAGATTTGCACACAAACCTATGCACTGCTCGTAGTCGCTTGAATACATGTCTGAAGTGAACTATAATATGATTCGAATTTCTAGATAACACAAGGTGGAGACTAGACCCAATGAGCTTTTGAGCCTATCTTTTCTTTTTAGAGGGTTATAAATACATTTTGTGTTTGTCGAATTTCATTGAAATAGCGCATCAACTCGTTGTTTAGTCTCATTATTCTTATTTTGGTTGATAGTCAAGTTAAAATATTTGCTACCATGCTAAATAATTTTCTGTCATAAACATTAAAGAACCATACGACCATAGGAAATGATGGTAGGCCCTTTTTGTTTGCCACCGATCGAACAATGATAGATTTTCCTTAGTTCGGCCCTTTAAGCCATTAAAATGCCCATTTTTCGTTAATCACCATTATTCTTTTTTTGCTCCAACTTGACCTATTTGGAGTTTACCTCTGAAAGATTCGTCAACTTTTAGTGGTGATAAGGCGGTGTGTTGATTAAGAAGAAGAAGAAACAAGATGATGTTTGGAGTAGTTGCCTTGGTATTCAATGAATATTCATTTCAAAAGCAAAGAAAAAAAAGGGGTTGAAAAAAGAAAAAGAAAAAAAAGAAGAGGAAAGAAATACAAAAAAATGAAAAGAAGAGAATGAAAAAATGAAAGTTGGTAGAATAGATGATGAAAGAAATCGAACATGCCATACAATGCTATTCTGAAGACTACTTAATGAATTCGTTCTATTCTTTTTCATTGGCTGAGCCACGTTACAACCTTCAAAAAGTCCTATTTGATCCTAGAAAACATGATTTGGATATGTAAGCGATGGGAGGGGGATTAAAACATGGTAACATTTAATTTTTCTTGACTATTGGCGTTCTATCCATGAGACTACTGTTCTTTCGTGTCATGCGTCGTTTTCGAGTCATATATGAGCATTTTCGTTTTCAAAATATATTTCCTTTGCTCCCATATATCAGAGAGATTATACCTGTTTCTGAGTGTTTCATTTGAGAGTGTAATTAACATTGTGAGATTCGTAGTCGAAGCATAGTTAGATGGTTATCAAAGTTATATTCCAAGTTCATGACATGCGCGTGTTCATTTGACTACCACATCACACACGTGCAATTTTATGAGAAACTCTATTGATTTATACGATGCATGTGCTTGGGATTATTTTTCATGATGTAAGTGGATGTTTCATTATGTTTCTTCTTTTGTTCGTTATTCTATTTCAAATCACTATTTTATAATAAGGAGTATTGAATGTTATTTTTTCATTTTAATAAAACTTTTCCTTACAAGTTAATAAAGATGGTTGTGGGTGACTTGTTGACGAGAACCCTCACGAGACTTCACTCGTCCTACTAGGGACACCTAGTGGTTTAAAAGGCTTGTTGCATATGCTAAATGCAATCGCATTGCCTGTGACAGTGAGTTTGGATTTTTAAGTATAGTAGCATTTATTTTATATTTTTCTTTGCTCGAGGACTAGCAAAGTGTAGGTTTGGGGGTGTGATCTGGAACGAATAGTTCTCGTTTATAGTCTTGAAGATACACCTTGTTAGCCCACTTTATTTAGTTATTAATTGTTTCTAATAAGTATTATATGTTTTGTAGGTTTTGGAGCCTTAACATGAAAATGCACTAAAATCCAATGATTAGTGGCTTTGGAAGACACTCTGGGCTCAAAAGGAGATTCCGGTAAAAGTTGGAGACAGTAGCAGCCTCAGTAAATTGCATTTTTGACAAGGAATACTTTGGATTTTAGAAATTTCTCCAGAGATATGAAATTTAGATCTTCGATTTACGGATGTGTGGCCACAAACGGCGAGTCAATCCGAGTTCCGAGCAAAATGTTATTGCAATTCTACGAAAGTCGAGTAGTGCAGCGAAAACTACCTCGCATTAGCAAGCCGCGCGAGCGACCTGTGAAAAAAGCAAAAATGCATATTTTGTTAAATTAAAGTGCCCAGCAAAGGTGGTTTGCGCATATGACATCCAGAAACAAAAATACAACAATAAAAGTACGATTTGGCTTAGGAAAGCTTCCTAAATCCTTCAAAAATCTATATAAATCCTATTCTAAATCAAATTTGAGGTTACACATCATTACACAACATTATATACATCCTTCCATAACAAAAAATTCAGCCATTGAAGAGAGGAAAGCAAGGAGAAGAAGAAGAAGACCAAGGATTTCCATGGCCTCCTCCATCAACCTCTTGCCGTTCATCACTTCTATGGCCAACTAAACCTAGATCTAGGGTTTCAATGAAACCCTAGCCAAGTGATAGGGAGTTATTTATGTTTTTCTTTTAGTTTTATTATGTATGGATGATGATTACATGTTTCGAGGATTTTTATAATAAAATCGTACTTCTATTGATTAAATCATTGCTTTCAAAGTTTTTTTTTGTCTTAGATCTATTTTGAATGTGATGTGCTCAATGATCTATATTTGCTATGCTTGTATGGATTATTTACATGTAATGGTGCTTAATTGAATTGTGATATCAAGTAGCCGAATAGTTCATGTCTATGAAAGACGGATTGTACCACAACTCTAGTTTAGTGTGAGAACTCCATACTAACTGAATATGAATTATGTTGGTGCTTGAATCGTAGTTATCTTCTTGACGGAAGAATTGGGCTTGTAGCTACAATTTCCCATTATCATCCAACGTAATAAGCTAATTGAATGCATAAATACCCTTATTATGAAGCTAGTGGTGGATTTGCAATCCTAGGTTCCCTTTAAATATCGTTTAAAACAACTTTTAATTGCTTTCATAATTTAGATTTACTTTCATTGTTCTTAATTTAATTAAAATCACAATCAAAATCCATTTTTCTTAATTAGCTAGATTTAGGTTTTAAAATTAAAGTGTTTTAGTAATTCAATCCCTATGGGTTCGACCTTTACTTCCACACTACAAATCCTTAGAAAGTAAAGTATACTTTTTTTTTTATCTTGATTCTGGCAAGATCATGCCCCCCTATCAGTAATTCTATTAAAGTCATCCCTAACAAATTTCTTCTTAGCTAACAAATCTAAGAAAGTCTCCAGTGCCTCCTTATCAACTCCAAAACCTCATAGAAATCAATACACTACTAATGCAATTCTATCTGCTTAGAAACCTCAAGAAAATTGATACCGGATGTAGAAGATAGACAAAACAGAAAGATTCCAAAAATAAAAAAATGTGAAGAAATAAACATTAGTAAGAGCAAGAAAACTCCGAACCACCAAATATGGCATGTGATGTAGCTAAAAATGGTTGATCTAAATTTTGTGTAGAATGGGATGAACTTATCCATGGGAGAGGATTCCCCATGAATGATGACCTACAAAAAGGCAAAACAGAAAGGCCACAAAGAGTGGTTTAGACCGTTGAGCCTCCTCCAATGACTAAGTTAGCTTCTTATGGAGTTTAAGCATGAAGAAATATTAGAGGGAAGAATTATGTACCTTTTTATATAGGGTTTGAGACTGTATTTTCCTAGGAGCACTACTCCCACTACTCCACTACATAGTAATAGGTTGGACTAAGTCATAGCACTACTCCTACTACTACACTACTTGGTAGTAGGCTGAACTACCCATTGTTTGGGCTATAATCATGGGATTATGTACACTACTCTCTTCTTCTATGATCATTGATGACCGGGCATGGGCTAAGATCATGGTATTGACCCATTCCTAGGCTCCACTTATCAGTAGATGATTGGGTGATGTTTTTGGGGCATATCAGCTACTCCCCTCGAAGCTCTGGTCATTTGAAGAAAGTCCTGAATTGGTTTCATCTATGAAGAATTTAAGAGACATCCAACACGTCGTACGTTAGAGGCCATTAGAGCTTTGGAACTGATGTCTGTCTGCGTCATGGACATACTTGTCCTTTGTAGGGATCTCTAGTCTACGAAAATCTTATACAAGAGGGTCTTGCTCTTAAAAGACATGAAGATGAGAGTCTTTGTCTTTGAGGACATTAACTATATCTCATAAGAGATAATTCGGAGGAGGATGGAGAGATTAAGGCTGAGATGAAACGCTTGACGCCAAAGAAATTGCGAAAAACACCTTTATGTGCTCTGGAGAAATCTACTGAGTTAGAAGACCATGAGGTACTTGGGAATTACCCATGATTTTTACTGAGCTGGAACACTAATACCGAGCTTGGTGCTGAGCTAGTTAAAAGAGCTCTGTTTCTCTTATTCGGTCTAGAGCTAGGCTAAAGAGCATTAGACAGAGCCAAAGATAATAAGCTCATGCAGTAAAGCTTAAGCCCGAGCTAAATTACGTGTGCGTGCCAGCTTAAGGTGAGGATCCCTTGTCACACCCGTCCCAGAATTTCATTCATTTTATTATAACATAATTGAAATAATGGGAAATATTAATGTTTATTAATAAGTGAGATAAGTGGTTGACTGTGGTCAACGGAAGGTGTTAAGTGAGAACACGGTGATTCAACACTCGATGTGCCTTTTATGTGATTAAATGACATTTATGTGAACTAAATGTTATTTGACTTTACATGATTTTCATGAATAGTAATTAATGTTTTAACGATAACCGATAGGATGCGTTGCATGAAAGGTAGATTGTGTAGAGATTCTACGAAATTAATTTCAGAATGTGAATTACGGACCCAAACAAGACTTAGATGAAAATTTTTGCAAATTATAGTTTTCACTCGTGAAGTAATAAAATGGATGTGTGCGATGTTTTAGGAGTTAATTAGAAGTTTTGAAAAGTCGCGGGGAGTTAAACACGATTTTCGAGAGTAGAGCCTATATATAGAATGAAGTGGAGATATTTTCATTATCTCAAAAACCTAAATTGAAAATCTAGAGAGGATTTGGGGATTTTGGTGGCTATGATCTTCCAGGCACAAACGACGAACTTTCGATCGTCAACTTTTCTCCAAATTTCATATTCGAACTCCTTGAGGTATTAGCTACGTTTTGATATGTATTAGGCCATGTTTGGCAAATTATTTCTAAAAATCTAATTTCTAGAATTTGGGGAAAACGTAGGTATGATTATAGGAATCGCGTGTAAACGGAGATCCAAAGTTTATTTGGTTCCCTAGCACTTTCCCTGAAGTTATAGAGTGATCACTTAATGTATGAATTTCAAACTTGTGTAATGTAGACAATTTTGGATGTTTTGAATATTGTGTATGAAACTGTGACCCGGACAAAATTCAAGTATTATCTTAGGCCGTTAAATTTAGCGAGTACGTATGAGCAGAAGTTTGCATGACTATGCGAGTATGCTAAATGGTTATGTGGGTCAAAGGGGAGTTTGGTACAAGTTCATGCCGGTGCACACCTCTCGGTGTTTGAGAGTTATGGTAGTAACGACTACTAGCTTGGTTTTGGAACCAGCCCAGCCAAAGCAGATGGATGCAATGGTTGAGTGATCTTTGGCTAGCCATTGGCATCGCGGTTTAAGATTTAAGACTTGCTGATATACCGGATGAATGCGTAACTCACTTCCTAGAGATAAACTATGTGATTTAGATGTTTAAAGCATGAATTGCCTCATATGCATTTGTTTAGAATTGTGCACTCAGCATATAGCTGAGCAGTGGAGACTTCCTCCACTGTAGGTGATAGGAGGAAAGGATAGAAGAAACAAGAAGAGTGAGGCCGATAGGAGCACCGGGGAATCACAAGTTTTAATATTGAGAATCGGGAACTTAGAACTATGTTTGGATTAACTTGGAATTTCAGGATAAAATTGTAAGGTTGTAATATGTAACTAGGATTACTTTCGGTTAGTCTTGTAATGAATTCGAACTCATGGATTCTTGTCTTGTATGTTTTACTTATCGAAGTCAGATTTTGAAAGAATGTAATAGTACTTCCATGTTTTGATCCAAACGAGTCCTTAAACGTATTTCATTCCCGTTTTCGTTTCAAGGGTTAATAAGAATGTCATATGTTCTCACATCCTTAGTACAGTTGAGAAGTTGGGAATCATGCAAGTATGGTTCAATGATTGTTAAGATGTAGGTTAGATGATTCTTAGGCAAAGGTTCTGCCAGGGGGTCATTCAACCGGTCAAAGGGGTTGATTCGACCAGTCGAATTACATACTGCCCTGAAGGAATGTTTGTCGAAGGGGATCGTTCGACCGTTCGAAATGACCCCTGCATGAAATATTTTTCTACCCCTTCTGAAAATGATTTAAATGTTTTGATTGGTTCTTAGGGTACCTTTAGGACCCCTTTTTATGTGCTACTATGATCCGTGAGGCCTGTGCTACTATGATCTAAGATTCGACTGCTCCATTCACATACAGATACTTCTTCTGCGGTCGGGAAGTCATTTTCAATCCAGCTACAGTGGCTGCAGCCTTGGGAGTGCCCGAGGTGCCCGATTATGTTTGTCCTTCACAACCAGGTGCACCCGAGACCTCTCCTTCCACCATTTCTCATGAGATCACCGGTGGAGCCATCCTGTGATGGAACGACATTTCTATGATTGATGACCAGTGCCTTATAGACGATTACCATCTTCTACACCTGGTGCTGTGCAATTGTATCCTATTGATGTCCTATCGTGAGAAACTAGCATTGTGGTACTCTCGGGTTCTCTATATAGTTGGGACTGGTCAGAGAGTTTGTTTGCCTCTCCTTTACATTGATTTTATGATTTAGCCCACTAGATACATCACTACAAAAAAATACTTAAAAGGCGCTTGGGCCATCCATCGTGTTATTGTTCAGACCGGTATACTCCTATTGGCCACGGATGAGGTCAGAAATGCCTCTAATTGGTTTGGAGAGACTGCAGCGCATTGCTCAGATGCTCAGAAACGTAAGCATAAAAGAAAAGGGAACAAGAAAGTTGGGAAGAAGAGGAGAGGAGGAGGTACGGACACCAAAGGAGCCACTTCTGGGACGCCTTCTGAGGCTGAGGAGTGTGATTCTGAGGATGAGGTTGATCCTGTCATTGAGGTAGAGAGATTTGAGCTAAGACAGAGGACTTGGGCTCTAGCCTAGAGAGAATCATCGTCCATGTCTCTCCAGACCATTCACACATTACTTCTAGAGGAGAGAGAGGCACGAGTGAGACGCGAGGGCAAAAGTGTATGTGTATTTAATTAGCCCTACCCATTAGATATAAGGACAATTTATGGTGATTATATTGGTTTAAGCACAAAATGTTCAATAATAAGTATCTCAATCTTTTTTCAACCAAAATACCCCTCTCTTAGCCGTCGATTCCACTCTACCACTACGCGATTTGCAACCTCCGATGACTACCCTCGCCGTCACAGGAGCTTTGCAATTTCCAATGATGAGCTTTGCAACATTCGGTGGCTTTCTCTAGGCATCCGATGACCTTTGCGACATCCGGTGGCCTTCGCCTTTTCTACCCAACTAGAATCGCCAACAGCCAATAATTCAGGATCACGACGTGATAGAGTTTTTAGAGATGGCAAATCTATAACCTTAAAGCTCGAAAGATGATAAAAATGGAGTTTTTGAAGAAAAACATAGAAGTGAGGGTTGTTTGGGTTTTGCTAATGCTTCGGTGGGGTCGTGTAGACACCCCGATTTTGACCAAACGTCAAATCTAGGGATTGGTTACCTCTCAGAGACCGATGATGACGATGACCGTGACATTCGAAGATTTTCTAAGAAATTCAAAATCTTCAAGATGATTCTTCAAGTTAAATTTCAAATTTGAAAATAATAAAAAAGAGAGAGGATTTGGGTATTTGGGATAAACCCGAACATTGAAGGACACGTGAGGAAATCAGTCTGAAAATTTGCTCAAATATACATATAAAAGGGTTTTTTTTAAAAGAAAGTATAAAATAAAAATGATAAAAGGAGTTTTAAATAAAGGAAAATTGTCTCTTGAATAATAATAATAATAATAATAATAAGAAGAGCATAGAATATTAAAAGAATATACCATGCACATGGGTGCATATCACCCATATGGGTGCATTTTAGCACAAATAGGCATAAATATATAAAGATAATTCACAAAAATTAGGTTTTGATTAATATTCCTTTTGAAAATTTAAAAAAAGGAGCAAATTCAGTTAGCCCCCGCACCCGAAAAAACCGGCGGCACTCACTGAGTGCCGCGCCGGTACTCACGGGTTGCCGCCCGGCATTCAGTGAATGCCGCCCGCAGTGAATGCCGCCGGCACCCATCGAGTGCCGCTGGCTGTAACAGACTGCTTTTCTCACATGTTCTAGAAGAAATCTTTGCACATGGGTCTCCACCCAAATTTACCCATTTATCCTTGAGATGATGGCCTATATAAACAGGTCTTCATCTTCATTTTAGGGAGGACTTGAACTTGAATCAATACACACACATATACTTGAGAGAGATACAAGAATCATATAGAGAGAATTGAGAAGAAGAGAAGAACTTCTTGAAGAATTGGAAGAACTTTGAGAAGAATTTGAAGATCTTGGAAGAGCTTCACAAGAAATTGAAGAATTCTTTGAGGTCATAGAGGTAACCTCTTAATTCTTGGTAGAATTAGGATAATTCAATCACAAGTTCTTAGATCTAGGAACTTTTCACATTTTCAAAACCTCTCTTCTTATCCCATTTCTTCACACACCACCAAGAACTTGTGATTGAGTTTCATGACATCTCATCAATTTGGATTTAATTAATGCCTTGGGTTTGAGATAAATTAGTTTTGAAGAATTTGTGTTCCTAAATAAAACTTTGATTTCCCTTATTTCTACTTCATTCATAAGGTTCATGAGATCTTCCATATCTCATTGAAACTCTTTGAATTTGATTCCTTAGTTTCCTATGATCTTATGATCCATATGGAGATTAAAATGAATCATGGTCATAATCTACACATAGTTGGTAAGATGCTAGTATCAACTCATGACTAGGATCTCTCTTCTATGAATCTTATGGAATTCATACTATATTCCATGGAGATTAGAGTAGATTTGCTTTTTTTTAGTCTCCAATGACCATCAAATGGTAGGAGAAATATTTTAGTTTAAGTCCATCTCTATGGCTTAGACTAATCTCTCCCTTGGGTTTTGAGAAGTTCTTCATACTTCATCTAAAACCTACATGTATGTGTGTCTTTGTCCTCCAATGACCACCAAGTGGTAGAAGTAATGTTTTGAACTCAAATTTTGGTTCATGAGAGTGAGTTCATTGCTTCGGATTTTGTGAAGTCCATTCCATACTCCATTAAAAGTCCATAAGTTTAAAGAGGTCCTTATTTTTCAATAACCATCAAATGGTAGAAGAAATGATTTGGTTTAAGCCCAATATCATGATCTAATAGTTGAGGCCAATCAACAAAGTGGAACTAGCAAAAATAAAAACGGTGGGTTCACAAACTGTTTTTAATCAAAGATTTTTAGTTCGAAATCTAACCGTTGAAATCAAGTGAAACCAACGGGAAAGTGTCAATAACACATTGTTTTACCACTACAATTTTTGTTTTGGTAAGATTTTATGCTTAGAATGGTTTGATCATGAGTTTTGTGAGACAACCACAATCTGTCCAGAATTTCAGAATAGTTTCAGAACAGCAAATCGGTTTTAAAATTGATAGATCAGAGCTCTAACCAAGTTTTCATGCCCTCTAATAATTTTTTATAAGAACCTTAATGTGTTAGGAAGGTTCCCTAAAAAGAATGAAGCAATTTGGATTTGTTTGCTATTTTTAAAAAAACATACAAGATCTCTGGACAGAGAGTTGCAAAATCCTGAGTGAGGTCTAATATTTTCCATATTCCCGGAGATTTAACCGTTGAAACCTTGATTTTCTTTTTGGGCTAGAAACTAGACTCACAGAGGCATAACATATCCAAAAATCATTAAGATCAAACCGTTGGAAGTATTTTATTTCTATTTTGGAAAACCTGGTCTGCTCTCTATAATTCATAAAAAACTCTCCTATTTTTGTCTAATCTTATTTATTGGAACTCAAATGGTCTCCTAATGTCTTGGAATCCAAATCATGTTTTGAATAATGATAATTTAGCTTAAATCCAGAGACTAAGTGATCCAAATTAGTGAATAAATTCATATCTCATTCTTGTTCATATTCATGCATTCATTCATACATATTCATATTCATAAGTAGGACTTATCTCTTGTCTAAATTGTATCTAATTGAACATGACTTAGGATTAATTAATCTTTGATATTATATCTTGTCTAAGGCATGTTATAACACCCACATTTGTGTTATTGCTTTTGTATTTCATTGTCATGCATGATAATGTGATGTAGCGTGTCTTCTGACACATGATTGGGTGAGTTTTGACTCACGAGTTGATTTGGGTGTCTGTATTAGAGAACCCTTTGAAACTATTGTGATTGAAGATTTATTGTTTGTGAAGTCTCTCCGAGTATGAGACGGTCACTGTGGAACACTTTAAATGTTTATCTGAAAATAATTGTTTACCTGTGTATTGCAATATCTGTTTTATTTTCTGGCTTAGAATATATTTCTGTTGTTAGATTTAGTATCCTGGTGAGGACGAATGAACACGCTATTAATTTGGTAGGCTAATTAGCAACTTCGGAAACGTCATATAGAAATTCGCGTTTTAGCGACCAAACGAAACTTAGTCGAAAACTTTTATAATTTTGAAGTTTCACTTATAAAGTTATGAATTAGCTGTGTAGAAAGTTTCAAAGACTGATTAGGAGTTTTGGAAAACTCATGGGGAGGTAAACGTAATTCCTCGAGAATGTTGCCTATATATAGATAGAGATGAACTTAGATTTTTCATAACTTCTAACCTAAATTTCAAGAGGAGGCCAAAAGGGGGCTAGAGGGAGATTTAGTTGCTTAGAGCTTTGCGACGCCAAACGACGACCTTCCGTCAGTTTGTTTTCTCCCAGATTTCATATTCGAACTCCTCGGGGTAAGAGCTTCGTTTTGATACCTTGTAACACCCCGTATTTCTTTTTCATTAATAAATAAATGTTTCCTTTTAATTTCTATTTATAAATATTTATTTGGGGTCAAACTGTAATTACCAAAATATTTTCTATGGCTTCAAAAGCGATATCTATATTTTTTGTACAAACTGGGAATTTAATTCCTACGCTAATATAATTTTCTGTATTTTTATCACGACCGTTAAATACCAGTTATGTTTTAAAATCTGCGTCTATACCGCGACTTGGGTGTGGGAGCACGTGAGCCCAACCACACCGGGAGAAATCTATTGATTTCTTGGAGCCCAAAACTCTCAGTTTATATATATGTATAACAATGTCTCTCTCAAATCTCCCTCAAACTCTCTTAATTCTCTCTATCACTCTCTTGCTCTCTCAAGATCACCCACACACATAACACACATACAGTATGTACTTATACATATACACTTACATAGCTATATATATATATATCAAGATCAAGAGGAAACGAAGGAGAATTCGAACGGCGGATTATTCGGCGGAATTCTCAGTCTCAAAATTCTCTGTGTAATCACCTCAGTGAGTAATTTAAACTCACTCACAATGTTTATATACGTATAATTCAGTGTATATGTGTGTATATATGTGTATATATATGTGATACACCATGGAAGCTTTGAATTGGAGTTTTACAAAACTCAACCAAAATCAATTCCGTGAATTGATTATGGAAGATCTTAGTCTCAATAAGCTACGGTTTCAATCCTACGGTTTAATTCATCCGTATGGCGACGTATTGATGATTTAAAGTTTTGACACCCTTGCTTTTATCGTGAATATCTAGAGATACAATCCGTATCAATTAAAATTGATTGCGTATTCGTAATCTACGCGGAAAACCGAAGAGATCCATGTATGGCACGACATGTTTAAAACAGAATCTGAAAATGGGTAAAATTCAGTTTAAAACTAGAAACAGGGGAAAAACGAAGAAGATGACATTCTGCAATAACTCGCGCGAGGCTCGCTCGCGCGATCTGTTCTGCCCCTTCGCGCGCACAATCTGCTCGCGCGACCCATCCTCTCCTTCGCGCGTGCGATCCGCTCGCGCGACACCCCCTCCCCCTCGCTCGCGCGATCCGCTCGCGCGAGGTGGCAGTTCTGGCAGTTTGTAGAATTTTTGGTAAGGGACTATTTGGAAAAGGTTTTGAAAGTTTTTAAAGAACTGTTTGGCAAATATATTGTTTTAAAGGTCTATATTTTAAGAAATGTACGAACAAAAACAACTAGCGCTGAAATTTATGCTCGTACGATTATCCGGCTTTGTGATTAATTAATGGTGTTATTTATGAAACATTGACATACATATTAGGGTCGAGGTTGTGTCAACATGCATGTGTATGAGTAAGTGTGAAAAGAGTAAAGCGTGGCGGTCTGGTGTGCGACCTCAATATCGATTGGATATTATTCCTGGTATTGTAGGCGATAGTGTTGTGTACGGCTTAGATATCGATCGGATATTATTCCTGGTATCTAGGGCGCTTGTTTCGGATATCGATCGGATATTATTCCTGGTATTCGAAATGATGGTATTGAGTTACGGCTTAGATATCGATCATATATTATTCCTGGTATCTAGGGCGCTTGTTTCGGATATCGATCGAATATTATTCCTGGTATCCGAAACGATGGTATTGAGTTCGGCTTAGATATCGATCAGATATTATTCCTGGTATCTGAAGCAATGGTATGGTGTGCTGTTTTTGGATATCGATCGGATAGTATTCCTGGTATCTGAGGTAATGGTTTGGTTGAGTCAGGTTTTGTTGAGAGAAAAGAGTCAGAAAGATGAGATGTTACATCGTTCATGCACGGTCGCATATTTATTGCTTACTTTATCCCCCCGTGATTTATGTTGGAATTGGAACCTTGAATCTATTGCTTTTAAAGTTAAATTGTACCATTTGTTTATATACTTATATATACATTGCGAGCACTCGTTTATTTTGCTCACCATCTTTCATAAGCTGACGGCGTTGATGCGTCCTGGACTGTATGTCCAGATTTTCAGGGTCAGGAGCAGCCAGGGTATTTCGACTATGCTAGTTAGAGGCAGGGGACTTTCCAGGAGGCTGCTTTATATTTCCTATGTCTTTTAATTTGGGTTGTAATAAACTAGTTTTAGACTTTTGAATAAGGCGTTTTGTGCCTAAGCTTATGACTGCTGTAATAGTTAGTAAGTTTTAATTTTGGAGCTTATGTTTTGTTAGTATCCTTTGCTCTAGAAATATTGTTAAGTTATTTGTTGCAGGGACAATTGGTCATAGTCACTTGTCACGACCTACGAGTCTATAAAGGAAATTAAATGCTTTCCTGAATTATGCTACGTCAGGGCGTGACAGGCTTTTTAGTATCAGAGCCAGGTTATGGCTCGAAAAATTGTCCAAGACACATAGGATCTCACGTTAAGATAGAATTAAGATTGTGTGAGTTCTTTAGTGATGTGTATGAGATGTATGAATGGGTATAACACATAAGCAGGTTAGTACAGGTGGAACAATAGATAAAATATAATAAATAATACAGAAAGTGTAGTAGAATAATAATGTATAAAAATGCAGTAGAGAAATGGGAGTCGGAGAGGACATGGCTCGAGTGAGAACCAAGGTAGCCCCAAATGAGAGAGAGAGAAAGCAGTAAAGTAAAAAGTCTGGTTCTTGGGTGGAGACTGGTGTGTGGAAGGAGTTATTCTATGAGGCTTAAAGGAGAGGTAGGAGAGGGTTGAGTAATGGCTGAGGGTTGTGCCTTCGGGTGGTGTTTGAGAAGGTGGTGTATGTCTTAAGTGCTCAGAACTGCAGCTTAAGACTGGGTTAAGGCTTAAACTCTAGGTTCAGCTCGGGTTTGACTGCCTTGTTGGATATATTGAATGGGGGTTGGTATTTATACAGGGTTTGTGAGGATTAGGGCACAGCTGGAAGGAGCTGAGTTGGCATCTTCGAAGTGGTTCGCCTGTTTAACGTAGGTGAGGGACTTAAATGTGTATGTTTAAGGTAGTTGGGGTCATTGAATGAGATGTGGACAAGCCAAGGGGGTGAGTCATACGAGATGAAGGTGTTGTCACTTTCGTGATTCGGTCGGTCAAAGGGGATGATGTTTTTATTGGTGCAGAACGCTAAGCAAGTGGTATTGTCGCTTGAAGTGACAACTCAACATTGCGTAGTGATCAAAGGAGAATGGTTTTTATTGGTGCAGAGGGTTAAACGAGGGTGAATACCGAAGTTAAGGCCATTGGTGCAGACCCTTAAGCGGAGGGGGAATGTTGAGACAATGCTATTGGCTCGCAGAATATTCAGCGAGGTCGAAGTGACTAAGCAAGGTGAGAGTCAAGGGTTTCGGCTGGTCTTATGGTCGTCGGCCTCTAATTGGTTGTGAGGCTGGAGGCAGGGCACGTGACGCTGGTCACGTGTCTCTCTTTCTCTTTGGGACCAACCCTACCTTTGCCTATGAGGCGTTCAGGTAGGGAGGTGCCCCTGGTTCTAGCCACCAAGCCATGAGTTCTCGAGTTCCCAATGGATCTGGCCACCCTTGGTACTGCTTCATGACCAAGGGTGGAGAATCCACGTGTGAGTGTGTGTTTATGTGTAGTGAAGTGTTCATGGGGAGTGTGGAGGGGAGATCCGTTGTAAGCTATGCCTGAGAGCGAGTGGTGACTGCAAGCGATGGTCGATTTCGTGGTGGGTGGTCATTCGATGTCATGGCTAATCGATGACACGAATGGTCATTCCAAGTGATAGCAAGCTTTGACCAGTGCTCGATGGATTAAACAATGTCCATGTGTCCAATGGGCGGTGGTATAGCGAGTGGAGAGGGCAATAGGTGGAATGGGCCCACTTTGCTTTCCTTCGCTTTATTTGGGGTGGGTTCAATCGTAGTGGGCCTCGGATGACTACTCTGGATGGGCTTCGGAGTGAGCTGCTTGAGGCTGGCCTTTTTCAGTCGTGGAGTTTCATAGTGGGCTCTGTGGGGGTGGGCCCTATTTTGTGGTCATTCTGAAGTGGGTCTTCGACTGGTTACTGTGAAGTGGGTTTCGGGATGGTTACTCTGAGTAAGTTCATCGATGGGTAGACATGCGGATTGGGTATTTTTGGTTATAGCGGGGCCCATCACTTGGAGACAGCATTGAGTACATGTGGAGTCGTTGGTAACATGTGTTGGTCAAACTACGTGAGTTGTTAACCATTACCTACATTAGCCCCCCTGTCCGCATGCTAGGCGTAAAGCGGCTAGGATGCGGGCATGATCTTACGGCCTGGCTTTTCTGATGGCGAATGGACACCTCATCTTTACTGGTGACTTTGTTGACGATTGATGGACCTCTCAACTTTTGCAGTCTCAACTTTTGTAGGTGGTACTGGTAACTTTGCTGGTCACGAATCTGGTTGATAACTTGATGGACCTTTTTACTTTTACAGGTAGTACTGGTAACTTTACTGGTGGCGAATCTGTTTGATAACTTGGTCCAGTAGAAATTAGTGTTGCTCTGTATGTATTATTCTGGGATAGCTGCTATAAGAAGGGGACTTTGGAGAAGTCATACATCCAATTCTTCTATACACATTCTCTCTTACTCGTTTGGTGAAAGTGTGAGACATGCTTCAGATTGCAGAAAGCTCCCTCTCGGGGCTATTACCATGTGAGTTTGCGAGAGTGTGTTGGCGATGGCATGGGGACCGGTGGCGTCAAAACTTCTTGGGACCTTTGCTATGCTTTGTATCAAGCTTCTATGTGGAGTGGGTCTTCAAGTTTTGCCTAGCATATTTTTAGGGATCAGTGTAAAAATGAGGAGGTTTCATTTTTAGCAGTGTACATGCTTTATCCAAGTGTCATGTCTCTTTATGGCGTTTGGGGCAAGTAAATGATTTATACTGCTCTCCCCATACTGAAGTTTTTGATTGGAATGAGTTGGTGACATCATTGTATTTCCGTTCTCCTTCTTTGTGTGTCCTCTTTTCACGAAAGCACTTGGCTACTGCAGTCTTGGACTTTTGTCCTTAGGAGACTCTGTAGTGGGACACGAAGTAATAGACCGAGTTCTCGTTATGTAGATTAGGGGGAGAGCACAGTGCTCATGCCACCTTATGGAGATAAGGGTCGTGCCTTACATTGGAGATATAGAGATTAGGGGGGAAACGCGTGCCACTCGTGTCGCCCTATTTTTCAAAAAAATATGGAGATTAGGGGGGAGAGCGGTTGATCGTGCCACCACTATTCTTCGGAGATATGGAGATTAGGGGGGAGAGCGATTGCTCGTGCCGCCCCTCTAGTGGAGAGTGCGATGCTCGTGCGGCCTTCTCTAAGGGGGAAGCGTGTTGCTTGTGTCACCCTAGTGAGGCCTCTCAAATTGAAGTAGAGGGTGTTACCCGTGCCACTTAATTGAGATAGGGGGAGAGCGTGATGCTCGTGCCACCTTATGAAGAGTGGAACTCGATCGTTATGGAGAGACAGAGAATGAATCATAACAATACTGATATTGATAGTGGAGTGGATAGTGAAAGTGGTGATTACTCATGCTGAGATGTATTGTTTCGATGTATTAACGTACTTGTAGTATTTGGAGAGGGTACATGGTAAGAGTGGGGACGTGTTTGGTTGCCACAATTTTGAAAATATCCTGATGCTTTGTCCTGGTTAGAGATGTAGACCCGGTGAGCTTTGTGCATTGTAGCACCAATAATGAAATAATGCAATGATGCTAGAGAGTGAATTTTGCTGGTGAATGAGCAAATGGAGTATGTCGTTGGGCAGTAAGTGGTGGCGACATCATGTCACTGGTTATAGAGTGAATTTGCGGGTGTGCGAGAAAATGGAGTATATCGCTGGCCATAAGTGGTGGTGGCACGTTGCTGACGAGAGAGCAAGTGGTGGCAGCATGTTTGTGGGGACATTGTTTTCACCGTGGTCTTGGGATAGTGAAGTTGAAAATTTTGTATCTTCAGAGGGCTCCATTTTTTTTCTTGGTTTCTATGTTGATGTGGTGATGGTGAGGACGAGATAGGATTTGTTAGTCCTTACCTTAATTCCACCAACAACAAGTGTGCTGCAACTAGTTGTACATGATGGAGCTAGCCTTTTGTAAGAGATCTGCTCATAGTCAGTGGAGCAAGAACGAGCGAGAGAGAGTGAAGCTGACCAACCGTTTGATCTTGAATTCATATGGAGAAGTTTTTTATTTTTATTTTTTTTTATAGAGTAAGCTGTCTAAAATTGAGCAAAACATTGGATGTGGCTTGTAACTCAGAGGGTCCCTTGTGTGAATCTGTTAAGATCAACGGATCCCTTCTCCCCCATTTGAAAACAAACAAGAGCTTGTGACTTCGGAGGAACGTTTCTTCTCCCCTCTTGGAAATGAGATAAGAGCTGATGAAACATTTTCCTGCTCGAAAAGAAATTGGTGGTGGCCTGGCTCTAGCTGTGATGTACTATAGTATTGTGTGGATGTACTATATGGGGATAATATAGAATTACCTCTTGGCCAGTAATAGGTAGCTCTGGTAAGAGAATAAGGGTGGTTGGTTGTTTGGTAAAGCTGAGGTGTGACAACTATGTTCATATCTTGGGTGTGTCAGGTGGAGGTGGGAGGTATCAGAAATCGGTGATTAAGAGGTTGTAGCAACGACGGGTTGTGAGTGGTGGCGACAGTGAGAGAGGGTGATGGGTTAGCGGTGGGATGAGAAAGAGAGACAGATCTGGCGAGAGAAGAGGGATGTCGATAGTTGACGGTTGGTAGTTTCGATAGCTTAAGGTGATGGTGGTAGCGACTGTATGGGGAGTTTGGATGTTTGGGCAATAGCCTTAGTGACGCCGAGAGGGGGCTTAGCTTGGTGTCGATGAGGAGAAGACCCAAAGAAGGGGAGGGGGGAGGGCTGGTCCCAGGGGCCGGTGACAGGGGGTGGCGATGGATTACGAGGTGGCAACGATTGGGAGATAGAGGGTTTAGCGACAGTAGTGGTAGAGGTGGGGTCTCGGCGACGACATGTGGCCGGTGGTGTTTGGTGATAGGAAGTGGCGATGGATGGTGGGGATCGAAGAGTGGTGGTGACGGCTTTAGGCAGTGAGAGTAGTGAGTCCTGCCCTTATGGCTTATGGCGATGGGTTGGGGGATGGTGGTTAGTGGTGGAATCATCGGGTGGATAATGGGCCCGAGGGCGGCGACGGAAGTGTTGCCTATTGGGGGCTATAGATAAGGGTTGTCGATAGGTTGTGTTAGTGGCGATGGAGGTAGGTAGTTGGTGACAATGGCTCTTGGTGGTGATGGCTTTATCGGTGATATTGGTGTTGGATTGGGGGCTAGATCATGGGATTGTGGGTTTTCATCGATGGGATTGTTGGTGTGAGTACACCAATGGAGATTGTTTAGCGACGGGGGTGTGCTGATGGAGTGGTGTGATGGAGCCCTTCTTTGAACCGTGGTTGGGGTTGGGCTGGTCGTCGATTTGGGGGTGGCGCTGTCACTGGTGGGTTGTGACTAGCGACAGGTTAAGTAGGCTATGGGAGTATCATCGATTGGGAAGGAGGAGGGTAAGTGGGTATGGCATGATGGTGTGAGTGTGGGTTGTGGGTCCGGGGCTAACGATGAAAGTATCGCCGGATGGGGATTGGGCGTCGGCGCTGGTGTATGGAGTGGTAATGGCAGTGATAGGGTGGGTGGGATCGCTTATGGGCGATGGTTTGGGGGGGGGGGGGGGGGGGAAACCGTCGGTGGAACGACTGTGGTGACGGTGCCGTCGGTTTTTTTTTTTTCGATGGTAGTGGTAATGGGTTTTGTTGGTGGGGATGGTGATAAGGAGGGGGCCTTTTTTTGGCGACAGCTAGGTCGTTAGCAGCGACGACGCTTTTTTTATTTTTTATTAAATTTTTTTTTTTTTTTTACAGCGGTAGGTTTAGGCAGCATCGTGGACGAGCTAGATGCATCAATTGTGGTTGTGTGGGTCAGCGGGACCCCGAAGCTGGCGATAGCGTTGCTGGGTCTCAGCGATGGTTCCTTCTTTTTTTTTTAGTAGCGACGTAGTGTGCGTTGAGCTACGCCATGGGGTTCGTCGACGGATCGGAATATTAGTGGTGTTGTCGATGTGGGTGGCGATTGAGGTGGGCCTGGTTTTGGCGATGGCATGAAGTAGCGATGGTCTTGGTGTTGAATCTGTGTGGGCCTTGGGTTTGGAGTAGCAATGTCAAGTGGTGAGGTGATGGTGCCGTCGATTGGGGTCAGGGGCGGTTTGTGCTGTCGACGGTGGTTTGAGTATCGATGGTATGCGTAGATAGTGGTGGCGACGGGTAAAGGCGGTGGTGGGTAGCAATGGAGATAGAGAGAGTGTGGGTCCCGCCCTCTTCTGGCGATAGGTTGGGTATCGATGGTTGGAGGCTTGGCCATCGATGGTGTTGATGGCAGAGGGTGTTGAAGGGGGTTGGGATGGAGTACCCATCGAGAGGAGTTGTTGATTGGAGAGAGGTTGGGCGTCATGTTTTTTTTTTTTTGTAAAAAAGTGGCAATGCCAAGTGATGAGGAGAGGGTGCCATCGATTGGGGGTGTGTTGACAAGTATTGTGATGGTGGGGGTCGGGTGGGTCCGACTTTGTGTCGAAGATGGGTTTGTCGTCACCATAAACCATCGGTTGGTGGTGATGGCACATATGTGTCTGTCGATGGGGTTAGTGGGTGCTGACACATGAGTGGGGCCGGGAGTAATGACGTTGTGTGTTACTGAGGGTTAGCGATGGATCCTTTTTGGGTCATCGAATGGGGTTTGGGTATCGGAGCTTAGTGGTGATGGGGGCAGGTGGCGATGGCATGAAGGGTGGGTCCCGTTATTTTTGGGCGATGAATTGGATTAGGTAGTCGACAAAGCTTGTCAATTGGAGAGGGGGCTCAGCCATCGTTAAGCGATGATGAAGGTTTGGGCAATGGCTTTTAGTGTGGTGACGGTGGGTGAGTGTTGATGGTGGGGTTTTCGACGATGGTTATGCTGGCGATGAATCGTGTAAGCCCTCTAGTTGGCGACAACAAAGTCTCGATGATATTTTTTTTTTTGTTTTTTTTTTTTTTTGGGTCGACGGTTTGGGCAAATGGGGTTATTGACAACCTCAATTTTATGTGTAAATAAAGAGGTGCGAAGGGGATGCTGTCGATGGTGATGGATGTCCATTAATTGGTGATAGCAGTGGTCTTGGCGACACCATTAGCGAGGGTTAGGCAATTTCGGTGGGCCTGAGCCTGTCGATGGAGTAGGTGCTGGGGTCTTTGTCGATGGACCCCTCTTTCGTAGCGATGGGTCAGTGCTTTGGGTATCGATAGCACTGTCGCTGGTGTGTTGTTGATGGTGCTGTTGCTGGTGTTGTTGATGGCGCTGTCGATGGTGTGTTGTTGATGGCGCTGTCACTGATGTGTTGTGGATGGCGCTGTGACTGGTGTTATTGATGGCGTTGTTGATGGTGTGTTGTTGATGGCGCTGTCACAGGTGTGTCATCGATGGCGTTGTCGCTGTCGCTGGTGCTGTCAATGGCGCTGTCGCTTGTGAGTTGTTGATGGCGCTGTCACTGTGGTGCTGTCGATGGGATGTGTGGGGGATGTGTGGGCCCATAAAGCTGGCGACAGCAACAGCGGGTCTCGGCGATGGTGATGGGGTAGTGTTGTGGGTTGGCGTGGTGATGGGGGTGGTGGGCCCGGGCTAGCGACGACATTTTTATATATATTTTTAAGCGATGGGTGGGTCTTGGTAATGGCAAGGAGATGGCGATGACCTTGGAAATGGGTCCGTGTGGGCCCCGATTTGGCGATATCAGCAGTGGTGTTGGTATGGGTTAACGATGGTGAGAGATAAAAAAAAGTGAGGTGATGAACCGTGTGGGCCCACGAGTTGGCCACGACGACAGTCTTTGGCGATGGGTGGTGGCACTGAGGGGGTAGCGACGACCCCCTTTTTCTTGTTTTTGTTTGTGTTTGTGTTTTTTTTTTTTGTGTGTGTGTGTGTGTATGTGTGTGTGGCGATGGGTCTTGGTGGCGAAGGCGGTTGATGTCGATGGCTGGGTGGGTAAGTTGGCGACAGCAGGGGTCGCTGGGGCTCAGCGACGGTCCTTTTTTTTTAGGCAAAGGGTGTGTGTGATGATGGAGTCGTCGATTGGGGGTAGTGTTTTGAGTCGACGACAAGCTTGGTTGGTGGATAGAGTGGTGTTTGGGGCTAGCTAGCAACAGATTGAGGGAGGTAGGGTAGTGCGATGGCAGAGGGATGGGTCCCCTGGGTTGGACAACAGCTTCTATATTTTTTGAAGTAGCAGTGGGTTGGGAAAATGTTTAGCTAGACCTACGATGGTGGAAGGGTTGGGTCCCACTTATTTTGGCAATGGGTAGGAGAGGTAGTGAGTGTGATGGGAGGGGTTGGCAAGGGGGAGTGGCAATGGGAATGAGAGAGGCAGGTGGTGGCGATGGAGCAAATACTGGGTATCACTGTAATACCATGTAGGATTGCATCCCTCTCACATATTTTGAAAAAAAATATTTTTGAGGATTTTTTTTTTTGCTAAGTTGGAAGAGGATTCCCTGATAATAGGGGGCAAATGAATTTATACAGGCTCTTTATATAATAATTATAATGAATATTTTTTCTGTAGCAATGGCAAGAGTGTGGGTCTCCCTTTGTTGCGATGGACTTTATAGTGGAGTGGTGGTGTCGATGGTGAGGAGAAAGAGAGGAAAGTGAGACGATGGGAGAGGTCTCTAGCGATGGTGAGGGATTGGTAGGCCCATGGGGCTAGCGACGATGTGGTGTAGCTGAGCTAAAGTTTGTATGTTGAGGGGTCACTGGTGATGGTGAGGAGTTGGTGGGCCCAGGGGCTATCGATGGGGGTTCGGAGTGAGGGACTAGCGATGAAAGGGGATGGGTGACTGTCGATTGGGTTTTATATATATATATATATATTATATATATTTTTTGGGTAGTAGTGGTGATGACTGTTGGAGCAAGCGATGGAATTTGGAAAGTAGAGAGTGGCGACGTGAGGAGAGAGAAAATGAGGCGAGAGTGAGAGGAGACCCGAGAGGAAGAGAGTGAGAGAAAGCCACTCACTTAGTGGGTCCACCTTGAATGTCAGAACCAGGTTCAAGTTTTAATGCAAGTCTTTTTTTTTTGTACACTGAAAAGCCTTCTACCTCTAAACATATACATATAACCATAGATATATAGGTGGGGTCGGGGTGAGGTCGAGTGAGTCAGTGCCTCGGTGGTGTGTCTATCTATATCATCTATATGTATTACAGCCTTACAGGGTTTCGGTGTGTAGAAAAATATAAGACAGGAACTAGGAAGTGTTAATGACAGAAAGTGTGTGAGTTACAGTACAATACTAATTTCAGTGGGGCCCTAGGATGGTATATAAGTTTACTTTTTACAGTTCTACTGTTCCACTTTATCCTGGACGTGTAGAGGAGAAAAAGTTGCAAAAGTGTGGTTTTAATATGTTCAAAACTCTTTGCATGATGAGTTATATATGAATATGTACACCCAATAAGCACATAAGTCAAAAAGCAAAACTAATTTGCCTGTGCAATTTCAAAGCATAGATTCAAAATTAGTTTTTTTTTTATTTATTTATTTTTTTTATATATATATATCAATCAAGACTGAACCTAATTGGTCTTAGGCTTGGTCTACTATGTAAAAGAGAAAACTTCCATACGTGTGTCTTTGAATGAAACACATAAACTATTTGGTATGGCAATCATATGGTGTGAATGTTTGACCTTTCTGACCAAATAAACTTTGAAGTGTTACAACTTTTTTCATCCGTGGCTATTGGGAATGGTTTGAAGAACTCACGTTAGCGATTACTTTTATTTTGAAATGATTGGGGACAACTTTCTATGACCAAAGATGGTGAATATAAAATTCATTAATCTCACATTTTTAAATGAAACTGCAAATAATGTGAGTTTAGACTTTTTGAAGTTCATTTGCATTTCTTGATTTCAAATCACATGCACCATGCACACATGCAATAAAAAAAAATATGAAGTTGTGGTGCAACCACTTGTCACTTTGATGAGAAAACTTGAACTTAATGACAGAAAATTGCAGTGCCAGTCTTGACATTTTGGGGGTCCAAAAGTGAAATTAAAAAATAGAGGCGCTCTGCAAGTGATCCTTAAAAAAATTAATTAATTAATTAATTAACAAAATAAAATAAAAAAACGTTTGACATATAGCAACTAAGGCTATATAGGGCGCTATAATTTTGAGTAGGGGCCCAAAGCGATTGTTTGAGTGGCTTGTGCAAAAGGCTGGCCTAGAACATTATAACCACTATGACCAAAAAAATGTACACCGTAACTAACATGATTAAAAAAAAATGTGGGAGTACAATAAGATGTGTGTATGTAAACGATGATGGTGGGTGGAATCCACAAAAGTTATAGCGACGATGGGGTGCATCGATGGTGGTGTGTTGATGGGGTTTTGGGTTTTGCTGGTGGGGGTTGTCGAATGAGGTTGTCGATTGGGGTTTGTCGAATGAGGTTTTTTATTTTATTTATTTTTATTTAATTTGGGTGGACCCCTAGGTGGCAGAAAGTATTACAATCAGAGAGAGACCTACGAGTGAAGACTGAAGAGGTGGTATGTTGAGAAAATCACATGGTGGGTCCACTTTGGAATTAGCAGAATCAAGATCTAGTTTGGGACACCTCTCTTGAGTCTTCGTCAATTGAGTGGGAAGTTGGGATGTGTAATGCCCATCCAATTCTTAGGAAATAATATAGTGTGCCATGGAATACATGAACATGTTTTACTTTTGACCACAAAAACTTTGAATTGTACTAACTTTTTTTTTATCGAATGTCCATTTAGGACAATTCAAAAAGTTGTAGGCGCGTATCGATAAGTACTTTATTTTGCAATGGTTTGGAGCATGTCTTTTTTTTTTTTTTTTTTAAAAAAAGAAAAAAAATATATTTAATAACTCACTTCAAATTTTGGAGATAAATGTATATATATATATATTGGAAAGTGATTTTCAATAAATTCAAATTTGTCAAAAATTTGTCACTTTTGACTTTTGCTAATAAATTATAGCAAAGAAAGGAAATATAACAAATGCGGTTTTATAAAACATGTGTTAACCAAAAATATCTGCAGCTGATCAAAATCAAAGCCAACCCATTAAAAAAAAAAATTTGTGTACTTTAATTAAGAAATGGGTACTAATAGTGTACTGTAGACAAGGCTTTTGAGAGGTGAGCTGGCATTTGAGTGTCAGTACCACAAAGTTGTAGCAATGTCACAAAGTGGATATACAAATATATATATATCTACGTGTATGTGTGTGTGGGGTAAGATAGAGAGAGGAAGCAAAGATAAGGGATATGTTGACCCCTTCATTTGCAAATAGTGATGTTAAGCATTGGTAGCACTAGAGGTTATCATTTGCATTGCTAACCATGCTTGCGAGTATACCTCCCACTGTGGTCGCCAAAATGTGTGAGTTCTTTAGTGATGTGTATGAGATGTATGAATGGGTATAACACGTAAGCAGGTTAGTACAGGTGGAACAATAGATAAAATATAATAAATAATACAGAAAGTGTAGTAGAATAATAATGTATAAAAATGCAGTAGAGAAATGGGAGTCGGAGAGGACATGGCTCGAGTGAGAACCAAGGTAGCCCCAAATGAGAGAGAGAGAAAGCAGTAAAGTAAAAAGTCTGGTTCTTGGGTGGAGACTGGTGTGCGGAAGGAGTTATTCTATGAGGCTTAAAGGAGAGGTAGGAGAGGGTTGAGTAATGGCTGAGGGTTGTGCCTTCGGGTGGTGTTTGAGAAGGTGGTGTATGTCTTAAGTGCTCAGAACTGCAGCTTAAGACTGGGTTAAGGCTTAAACTCTAGGTTCAGCTCGGGTTTGACTGCCTTGTTGGATATATTGAATGGGGGTTGGTATTTATACAGGGTTTGTGAGGATTAGGGCACAGCTGGAAGGAGCTGAGTTGGCATCTTCGAAGTGGTTCGCCTGTTTAACGTAGGTGAGGGACTTAAATGTGTATGTTTAAGGTAGTTGGGGTCATTGAATGAGATGTGGACAAGCCAAGGGGGTGAGTCATACGAGATGAAGGTGTTGTCACTTTCGTGATTCGGTCGGTCAAAGGGGATGGTGTTTTTATTGGTGCAGAACGCTAAGCAAGTGGTATTGTCGCTTGAAGTGACAACTCAACATTGCGTAGTGATCAAAGGAGAATGGTTTTTATTGGTGCAGAGGGTTAAACGAGGGTGAATACCGAAGTTAAGGTCATTGGTGCAGACCCTTAAGCGAAGGGGGAATGCTGAGACAATGCTATTGGCTCGCAGAATATTCAGCGAGGTCGAAGTGACTAAGAAAGGTGAGAGTCAAGGGTTTCGGCTGGTCTTATGGTCGTAGGCCTCTAATTGGTTGTGAGGCTGGAGGCAGGGCACGTGACGCTGGTCACGTGTCTCTCTTTCTCTTTGGGACCAACCCTACCTTTGCCTGTGAGGCGTTCAGGTAGGGAGGTGCCCCTGGTTCTAGCCACCAAGCCATGAGTTCTCGAGTTCCCAATGGATCTGGCCACCCTTGGTACTGCTTCATGACCAAGGGTGGGGAATCCACGTGTGAGTGTGTATTTGTGTGTAGTGAAGTGTTCATGGGGAGTGTGGAGGGGAGATCCGTTGTAAGCTACGCCTGAGAGCGAGTGGTGACTGCAAGCGATGGTCGATTTCGTGGTGGGTGGTCATTCGATGTCATGGCTAATCGATGACACGAATGGTCATTCCAAGTGATAGCAAGCTTTGACCAGTGCTCGATGGATTAAACAATGTCCATGTGTCCAATGGGCGGTGGTATAGCGAGTGGAGAGGGCAGTAGGTGGAATGGGCCCACTTTGCTTTCCTTCGCTTTATTTGGGGTGGGTTCAATCGTAGTGGGCCTCGGATGACTACTCTGGATGGGCTTCGGAGTGAGCTGCTTGAGGCTGGCCTTTTTCAGTCGTGGAGTTTCATAGTGGGCTCTGTGGGGGTGGGCCCTATTTTGTGGTCATTCTGAAGTGGGTCTTCGACTGGTTACTGTGAAGTGGGTTTCGGGATGGTTACTCTGAGTAAGTTCATCGATGGGTAGACATGCGGATTGGGTATTTTTGGTTATAGCGGGGCCCATCACTTGGAGACAGCATTGAGTACATGTGGAGTCGTTGGTAACATGTGTTGGTCAAACTACGTGAGTTGTTAACCATTACCTACAAAGATAAGATAGTTCGACTTCATTCCGTGTTTAGTCGCTTTCTATCGTTTAGAATTTTCCTTCTTCCCGAGAGTTTGACTGTATTCTGTTGATTGATGGATAGGTACCGTTTTATATGGCTGGAAGAAATCTCAGGAATCGTCCCGCTATTGAAGATGCACCCCCGGTAATAGATCCAACCGGAATGTTTGAGGCTTTTGTAAGAAGATTGGAGAGGGTTAGTGATCAGAATGCAAGGAACAATAATCACAACGGGAATGGGAGGCAAGCCCACCAGACTGGAGACAAGCTTCTCAAGGAGTTTCGCGCTTTGCGACCTGAGTATTTTGCGGGGACGGATGAACCCTGGCAAGCGGAACAGTGGCTGCGCCAGATGGAGCGTATCTTTGAGACCATAGAGTGCACGGATCTGGAGAAGAAGCGTCTAGCTATCTTTCAGTTGTCCTATGCAGCGGCTGATTGGTGGGATGCTGAAAAGGCGACCATAGGGGAAGAAGCTGCAAGGAGAATGCCGTGGGTAGTGTTCAAGGAAAGATTTCTCGAGAAGTATTTTCCTGAAGAAGAGAAGGACAAGAGAGAGAAAGAGTTTATGGAATTGACTCAAGGGAATCTGACTGTTCGTGAGTACACCACTCGGTTTGAACGTTTGTCCACATATGGTGGACACACCCCAGAGGAAAATCAAGAAGTATCACCGGGGTTAGAGAATGATGGTTGTCAGAATTTGAAGCCATTTGGAAATCGACCTCCGTAGAAGGGTTATTCCGGACAGAAACCTGGGTACCCTCAAGGACAGAAAAGGACCTGGGATGGAGGGAAGAAACCTCAACAGACACAAGCTGTACAGCAGTATCCACCTCGAGCAAAAGGAGGGAACAACAACAATAACTGCTTCAATTGTGGTAATCCCGGTCACCGAGCTAAAGATTGCAGAATAACTAGGCGTGCTAATCGTCCGGGAATTGTGTGCTATAATTGTGGCATGCCAGGTCACATAAGTCCGGAATGCAAGGCTCCTAGGAGAATTCAAACGGCGGATTATATATCAAGATAGCTATACATATACACTTACATAGCTATATATATCAAGATCAAGAGGAAACAAAGGAGAATTCAAACGGCGGATTATTCGGCGGATCTCTCAGTCTCAAAATTCTCTGTGTAATCACCTCAGTGAGTAATTTAAACTCACTCACAATGTTTATATACGTATAATTCAGTGTATATGTATGTATATATGTGTATATATATCTGATACACCATGGAAGCTTTGAATTGGAGTTTTACAAAACTCAACCAAAATCAATTCCGTGAATTGATTATGGAAGATCTTAGTCTCAATAAGCTACGGTTTCAATCCTACGGTTTAAATCATCCGTATGGCGACGTATTGATGATTTGAAGTTTTGACACCCTTGCTTTTATCGTGAATATCTAGAGATACAATCCGTATCAATTAAAATTGATTGCGTATTCGTAATCTACGCGGAAAACCGAAGAGATCTATATATGGCACGACATGTTTAAAACATATTCTGAAAATGGGTAAAATTCAGTTTAAAACCAGAAACAGGGGAAAAACGAAGAAGATGACATTCTGCAATAACTCGGGCGCGCGACCCGCTCGCGCTAGGCTCGCTCGCGCGGCCTGCTCGCGCGATCTGATCTGCCCCTTCGCACGCGCGATCCGCTCGCGCGACCCATCCTCCCCTTCGCGCGCGCGATCCGCTCGCGCGACACCCCATGCCCCTCGCTCGCGCTATCCGCTCGCGCGAGGTGGCTGTTCTGGCAGTTTGTATAATTTTTGGTAAGAGACTGTTTGAAAAAGATTTTGAAAGTTTTTAAAGAACTGTTTGGCAAATATATTATTTTAAAGGTCTATATTTTAAGAAATGTACGAACAAAAACAACTAAGGCCGAAATTTATGCTCGTACGATTATCCGGCTTTGTGATTAATTAATGATGTTATTTATGAAACATTGACATACATATTAGGGTCGAGGTTGTGTCAACATGCATGTGTATGAGTAAGTGTGAAAAGAGTAAAGCGTGGCGGTCTGGTGTGCGACCTCAATATCGATCGGATATTATTCCTGGTATTGGAGGCGACAGTGTTGTGTACGGCTTAGATATTGATCGTATATTATTCCTGGTATCTAGGGCGCTTGTTTTAGATATCGATCAGATATTGTTCTTGGTATCCGAAATGATGGTATTGAGTTACGGCTTAGATATCGATCGGATATTATTCCTGGTATCTAGGGAGGTTGTTTCGGATATCGATCGGATATTATTCCTGGTATCCGAAACGATGGTATTGAGTTCGGCTTAGATATCGATCGGATATTATTCCTGGTATCTGAAGCAATGGTATGGTGTGCTGTTTTTGGATATCGATCGGATAGTATTCCTGGTATCTGAGGTAGTGGTTTGGTTGAGTCAGGTTTTGTTGAGAGAAAAGAGTCAGAAAGATGAGATGTTACATTGTTCATGCACGGTCGCATATTTATTGCTTACTTTATTCCCCCGTGATTTATGTTGGAATTGGAACCTTGAATCTATTGCTTTTAAAGTTAAATTGTACCGTTTGTTTATATACTTATATATACATTGCGAGCACTCGTTTATTTTGCTCACCAGCTTTCATAAGCTGACGGCACTGATGCGTCCTGGAGTGTATGTCCAGATTTTCAGGGTCAGGAGCAGCCAGGGTATTTCGACTATGCTAGTTAGAGGCAGGGGACTTTCCAGGAGGCTGCTTTATATTTCCTATGTCTTTTAATTTGGGTTGTAATAAACTAGTTTTAGACTTTTGAATAAGGCGTTTTGTGCCTAAGCTTATGACTGCTGTAATAGTTAGTAAGTTTTAATTTTGGAGCTTATGTTTTGTTAGTATCCTTTGCTCTAGAAATATTGTTAAGTTATTTGTTGCAGAGACAATTGGTCATACTCACTTGTCACGACCTACAAGTCCATAAAGGAAATTAAATGCTTTCCTGAATTATGCTACGTCGGGGCGTGACATACCTATTAAGGCCTGTTTGGCTAAGTTTTCCGAAAAGTTATTTTCTAGAATATTTCATAAAAGTTGATAAATGAACTTTTGATCCATAGGAATTTTACTAGACGGACTTCTGCGCGTTATTTGTGTACGGATTTTCTTCAGATTGAATCGTAGGAGCGTTATTCGGAGGTGAGTGATTCAACTATGTTTTTGGAATGATTTCTTGACATGTATTCATGTTTTGTGTGAATAGCATGTATTAATTCTTAGAGATATATTGTGTAGTTCATATTGGGCATTTATATTGATAAGTAGGCTCAATAGCACGGTGATATGTTTTGATTACCGCGAGTATGGTGATATGTATTTGAGCATGTTAAGTTGCTTATGTGGGTCAGAAGGAGCACGTGGTCACCGTGCCATTTTGTGGAGCCGATATAGGCATTAAGGTCGCACGATTGAAGAGAAGAATCGTGGGTCTTACCCTTTCGCGTGGACTTATTGGCGAGGAGTCGCGGATTGGGAATATGGACGGGCACGTGAGTCTCTGGCGACTAGTATGAAATGTAGAGATGTGAATGCAGACGTGTTTATCATTCATGTACATATATTGATTTATTCACTAAGCATTAGCTTAAACAAATCAAAATATGTGTGGTTATTCAAATAACCATTGTAGGTGTTAATGCTAGCGAGGAATCGCAGAAGTGAGTACATGGGTTGGGAGTTCGCTTGTGAGGCAACTTGATTGTTAACTTTGTAGTTTTGGGACAATAGGATGTTGTAATAAGAATTTGGTTGTTTTAACCCATGTTTAATTTGGTATGTTAGAATGGATTTTAAACCGTTGTAATAGTTAGTAACATATTGTAATCCTGCTTTAGAAATGTTTTAATATAGCTAGTATTACTTTGGGTTGAGTTTGGATTGAGTGGTTGATCATTGGTGAAAGTTAGAAAGCTGTTAAACTTGAAATTTTGCTGTTTTGGCTGCTGTCAGGGGAGCAGTCGACTGGGCAGTCGACTATGCAGTCGACGGGATAGTGCAGTTAACTATTTTCCCTTAATATAGTAAAAGCAGTCGACGGGGCAGTCGACGGGGCAGTGCAGTCCAGTTTTCTTTCCTTATTTTTGTAAAAGCAGTCGACTGGGCCATGCCTCAGTCAACTGAAATTGCTATTAAACCCTTTTGAAAACTCTCTGCCTTCTTCAGTCGACGGAACAGTCGACTGAGCAGTCGACTGAACCTCTGGTTTTAAAATGTGTTTCGTTTTTCCACTGCGTGTGTTCTTCAAACCTAATTTTTGGGAACAGTAATGAATTAGTTTAGCCTCAGTGGCGTGCCACGAGCTCCGGTTCCGCTATTGTGGGACCGGGCTGTGACATTTAGTGGTATCAGAGCATAAGTTTAGAGCCTTGGGAACGAGTGACGTTATATATGCTGAGTGACGTCGAGTGGAGTGTGTAATTGTGAAGATAATGGTTATCATTGTAGAAATGCTTCATGTGTTAGCATTTGTTGATTGTGATGAACTGTGCACGTATATCTATATTGTGGCATAGCATGCATGGTCATTATGCATTGAACTCAACAGGGGAAATATTTGAAACGTTATGGCTGATCCACCAAGAGAATTGTCACCGCATCCGCGAATGGACCAAATAGTGAACATGGTGGAAAATTTCATACAAGCGGTAAGTGAAAGAGAACATATGAACGTTCAGCCTCCACAAGTGGAAATTCGTTATATCAATGCACCACCGGCACCACGACCTCAACATACAATCGCGGAGCAGTTTCATAAGCAAAAACTGACCTTGTATCATGGACAGGTTGATATAGACTTGGCCGATCATTGGATGATGGACAGGGAAAGACATTTCCGTCAGGTAATATGTACCGATGAGGAGAAAATTTTGTGCGCGTCCGATACGTTGATGGGCGAAGCATTGGATTGGTGGAACAACGTGCTTGAACAAGGGAAGCCAATCACGTGGGAAGCATTTAAAGAGGAATTCAACAAACGTTTCTTTCCACAATCTGCTTATACTCAGAAACGTCAAGAGTTTGCGAGTTTGGTTCAGGGAGATATGACCGTGGGTGAGTATGTTTCTCGTTTCAATGCCTTGTTACGATTTGGGAAAACTACCGTTCCGACTGATAGGGATAAAGCTCGTAAGTTTGAGGAGGGACTTAGGGAGAATATCCGTGGCCGTATAGATATGTTACAACACCCGACCGTTTCTCTCGTTGAGGAAGCTGCTCGGATTGCTGAGAAAAGTGTCGACAGATATCGACAGGGACAGTAAGGGAAGAGGGCAAATGACAGTCGGGGTAAGAGCCAAGGGAATACGAAGAAACCGTTCACGCAAGGTTCAGGATCGAATATGGGTAGTCAAGGAGGAAGTATGTTTGTTGGAGATTCGAGACCGTTGTGCCAGACATGTAATCTGCGACACAGAGGAACCTGCTATCAATTGATCACTTGCTATTTTTGTAAACAACTGGGGCGTGTGTCTAGGAATTGTCCTTTGAACGCAAATTCGACTACACCAAACACAACCTCGAACACCAAGAGTTACAACCCAGAGATAAGAGGGAAATGTTTTGAGTGTGGCCAACCGGGGCATATAGCGAAGAATTGCCCAAGTAAGAGACAACCGGGAATGAGTACCGGGGCATCGAGTGTGCCAAACGGGTCAAGGGTAGAACCTCGAGTAGATAAAACGAAAGGAGTCGCGCAACAACAAGGACGATGCTTCTAGCTCAGGCTGGGGAATACGGATGATACCGTCATATCAGGTATTCTTCCTATTTGTTCGTATCCTGCACGTACACTTATGGATTCTGGTTCAACGCATTCATTCGTATCACGTGATTTTGTTAAGCATTTAAATGTTAAGTCAGAACCGCTAGGATATGACTTGTGTGTATCATTGCCTAGTAGTGAACCGCTAGTTACTTCTTCGGTATTTAAGTCATGAGAGATCAAGATAGGTGATAAAGTCTTGAGCGTTGATTTGATTCTATTGACGGTAAATTACTTTGATGTTATCTTGGGTATGGATTGGTTGTCTATTAATCAAGCCAGGATCGATTGTGAACAGAAACGGGTTAGTTTTTATTCGTCAGGGCGAGAAGAGTTTACTTTTCAAGGTAAGGGAGTGATCGTTCCGCCGTACTTGATATCGGCGATTCAAGCAAGCAAGATGTTGAAGAAGGGTTGTTCGGGTTTCTTATGTTCAATTATCGACACGCGAGTTCTTGGACCACTAATAGAAGAAATTTCAGTAGTTCAAGAATTTCCAGATGTCTTTCCCGATGAGTTACCCGACGTATTGATTGAAAGAGAACTTGAGTTCACAATAGAAGTAGTACTAGGGTCACAACCGATATCTAAAGCGCCGTACCGAATGGCATCGATAGAGTTGAACAATGCGTATGTGCATCGACCTAGTGTTTCACCATGGGGAGCTCCAGTCTTGTTTGTGAAGAAGAAAGATGGAACAATGCGTATGTGCATCGACTACCGAGAGTTGAATAAGTTGACTGTCAAGAACAAGTATCCATTGCCACGAATAGATGACTTGTTTGATCAGTTATAAGAGGCTCAGGTATTTTCGAAGATAGACTTGAGATCCGGTTACCACCAGTTGAAAGTCAAGGAGGAAGATGTTGAGAAGACAGCTTTTAGGACTCGATATGGTCACTTTGAATTTTTGGTTATGCCATTTGGAGTGACTAATGCACCAGGTGCTTTCATGGACTTGATGAACCGTGTTTTCAAGGATTATTTAGATGAGTTCGTTATCGTGTTCATAGATGACATCCTAATCTACTCCAAAAGCGTAGAAGATCACGAGCATCATTTACGATTAGCTTTACAACGATTACGTGAGAAGAGATTATTGGGGAAATTGAAGAAGTGTGAGTTTTGGTTGACCGAGATAGCTTTCCTTGGACATATAGTGTCGGCAAAAGGAATTTCTGTAGACCCTCAGAAGATAGAAGCCATTACCAACTGGGTGAGACCAACAAATGTGACGAACATCAGAAGTTTCCTAGGATTAGCTGGGTATTATCGGAGATTTGTAAAAGACTTTTCGCGTATAGCAATGCCGATGACACAGTTAATGAGGAAAGATCTTGCTTTTGTTTGGAGTCCAGAATGTGAAGAAAGTTTTCAAGAGTTGAAAGGTCGACTAGTGAAAGCACCAATTTTAGCCGTTCCGTCAGGGACTGAAGGATTTATTATTTACAGTGATGCTTCATATAGAGGTTTAGGTTGCGTTCTTATGCAAGGTGATAAAGTCATTGCGTATGCATCGAGACAACTTAGACCGCACGAGAAGAATTATCCAACACATGATCTAGAATTGGCCGCCGTGATTTTTGCATTGAAGATTTGGCGTCATTATCTATACGGAGAAAAATGTGAGATTTATACGGATCACAAGAGTTTGAAGTACCTGTTTACACAACGATATTTGAACATGAGGCAAAGGAGATGGCTAGAATTGATGAAAGACTATGAATTGTCGATTCAATATCATCCGGGCAAGGTGAATGTAGTCGCCGATGCTCTTAGTCGCAAAGTACCAACCAATACCGTGGCAGATTTGACTTCTCAGAAAGAATTGATAAGAGATATGGAGAACTTAGAACTTGAAGTGATTCCGAGGATTGAAAGTGGTTTTATGTCGATGATGGTGGCACAACCACTCTTGATTCATGAGATCGCAGAGAAACAACTTCAAGATGTGGCTTTGAAGAAGATTTGTGATGAGATTCCGATGGGCAAACAACCGGGATTTACTTTTGAGAATGATGTATTGAGATTGAGGGGTAGAATTTGTGTCCCTAGCGAGAAGGAGTTGAAACGGAATATCCTAGAGGAAGCACACAACACAAAGTATACCGTTCACCCGGGAAGCACCAAGATGTATAGAGACTTGAGACGTGTTTATTGGTGGCCGGGAATGAAGAGAGAAATAGCACGTTATGTTTCGCGTTGTACTAGTTGTCAACAAGTAAAGGCCGAACGCCAAGTACCTTTGGGATTGTTACAACCGTTACCGATAGCCGAATGGAAATGGGAACACATAACAATGGATTTTGTTAGTGGGTTTCTGAGGTCGAAGAGATCGAATACTATTATCTGGGTGATTGTTGACCGTTTGACAAAGTCGTCGCACTTCCTACCCATCCGAACAACTAAGCCAATGACGTTAGCTAAATTGTATATTCGCGAAATTGTGAGACTACATGGTATCCCAGTTTCTATCGTTTCGGATAGGGATAGTAGTTTTACATCGAAGTTTTGGAGAGCCATTCAAGAAGCAATGGGTACCAAATTTTACTTTAGTACAGCTTTTCATCCTCAGACCGATGGTCAATCAGAGAGAGTAATCCAGATTTTGGAAGACATGCTTAGGCTATGTGTATTTGATTTTTAGGGTGATTGGGATGACCATTTGCCATTGATTGAGTTTGCTTATAACAATAGTTTTCAGTCAAGTATTGGAATAGCTCCTTATGAATCTTTATATGGTCGTGTATGTCGTTCACCAATTAGTTGGACAAAGGTGGGAGAAAGAAAGATTGAAGGGCCAAAAATTGTACAAGAGACGACGGATAAGATAAAGGTAATTCGACAACGGTTACTGACAGCTCAGAGTAGGTATAAGAGTTATGCCGATAAGCTTAGACGACCGTTGGAATTTGACGTGGGAGACTTAGTGTATTTGAAGGTGTCACCTTCAAAGGGAATAACCAGATTTGGTAGATACGGGAAACTCAATCCGAGATATGTAGGACCTTTTAAAATCATTGGAAAGGTTGGACCCGTAGCTTATCGTTTGAACTTGCCAAGCGAGTATGCTCAAGTTCATAACGTGTTTCATGTATCTTTGTTACACAAACAATTAGTGGAAGATAGAGATCAAGTGATGACTCCGACATCGAATGAGATTCATAGTGATTTAACATATGTCGCATATCCGTTAGAGATCTTAGACCGGAAGGATCAAGTCTTACGAAATAAAGTAATATCGAAAGTGAAAGTGTTATGGCGTAGCCAAACTACGGAAGAGATGACGTGGGAGATAGAAGATGAGATGCGTACTCAGTATCCGCACATTTTCGAGACGTGAGGTATAAGTTTGGGGACAAACTTCTTTTAAGGGGGAGAGTATTATAACACCCACATTTGTGTTATTGCTTTTGCATTTCATTGTCATGCATGATAATGTGATGTGGCGTGTCTTCTGACACATGATTGGGTGAGTTTTGACTCACGAGTTGATTTGGGTGTCTGTATTAGAGAATCCTTTGAAACTATTGTGATTGAAGATTTATTGTTTGTGAAGTCTCTCCGAGTATGAGACGGTCACTGTAGAACACTTTAAATGTTTATCTGAAAATAAATGTTTACCTGTGTATTGCAATATCTGTATTATTTTCTGGCTTAGAATATATTTCTGTTGTTAGATTTAGTATCCTGGTGAGGACGAATGAACACGCTATTAATTTGGTAGGCTAATTAGCAACTTCGGAAACGTCATATAGAAATTCGCGTTTTAGCGACCAAACGAAACTTAGTCAAAAACTTTTATAATTTTGAAGTTTCACTTATAAAGTTATGAATTAGCTGTGTAGAAAGTTTCAGAGACTGATTAGGAGTTTTGGAAAACTCATGGGGAGGTAAACGTAATTCCCCGAGAATGTTGCCTGTATATAGATAGAGATGAACTTAGATTTTTCATAACTTCTAACCTAAATTCCAAGAGGAGGCCAAAAGGGGGCTAGAGGGAGATTTAGTTGCTTAGAGCTTTGTGACGCCAAACGACGACCTTCCGTCAGTTTGTTTTCTCCCAGATTTCATATTCGAACTCCTCGAGGCAAGAGCTTCGTTTTGATACCTATTAGGGCCTGTTTGGCTAAGTTTTCCGAAAAGTTATTTTCTAGAATTTTTAATAAAAGTTGATAAATGAAATTTTGATCCATAGGAATTTTACTAGACGGACTTCTGCACGTTCTTTGTGCACGGGTTTTCTTCAGATTGAATTGTAGGAGCGTTATTCAGAGGTGAGTGATTCAACTATGTTTTTGGAATGATTTCTTGACATGTATTCATGTTTTGTGTGAATAGCATGTATTAATTCTTAGAGATATATTGTGTAGTTCATATTGGGCATTTATATTGATAAGTAGGCTCAATAGCACGGTGATATGTTTTGATTACGCGAGTATGGTGATATGTATTTGAGCATGTTAAGTTGCTTATGTGGGTCAGAAGGAGCACGTGGTCACCATGCCATTTTGTGGAGCCGATATAGGCATTAAGGTCGCACGATTGAAGAGAAGAATCGTGGGTCTTACCCTTTCGCGTGGACTTATTGGCGAGGAGTCGCGGATTGGGAATATGGACGGGCACGTGAGTCTCCGGCGACTAGTATGAAATGTAGAGATGTGAATGCAGACATGTTTATCATTCATGTACATATGTTGATTTATTCACTAAGCATTAGCTTAAACAAATCGAAATATGTGTGGTTATTCAAATAACCATTGCAGGTGTTATTGCTGGCAAGGAATCGCAGAAGTGAGTACATGGGTTGGGAGTTCGCTTGTGAGGCAACTTGATTGTTAACTTTGTAGTTTTGGGACAATAAGATGTTGTAATAAGAATTTGGTTGTTTTAACCCATGTTTAATTTGGTATGTTAGAATGGATTTTAAACCGTTGTAATAGTTAGTAACATGTTGTAATCCTGCTTTAGAAATGTTTTAATATAGCTAGTATTACTTTGGGTTGAGTTTGGATTGAGTGGTTGATCATTGGTGAAAGTTAGAAAGCTTTTAAACTTGAAATTCTGCTGTTTTGGCTGCTGTCAGGGGAGCAGTCGACTGGGCAGTCGACTGTGCAGTCGACGGGATAGTGCAGTTAACTATTTTCCCTTAATATAGTAAAAGCAGTCGACGGGGCAGTCGACAGGACAGTGCAGTCCAGTTTTCTTTCCTTATTTTGGTAAAAGCAGTCGACTGGGCCATGCCTCAGTCGACCGAAATTGCTATTAAACCCTTTTGAAAACTCTCTGCCTTCTTCAGTCGACGGAACAGTCGACTGAGCAGTCGACTGAACCTCTGGTTTTAAAATGTGTTTCGTTTTTCCGCTGCGTGTGTTCTTCAAACCTAATTTTTGGGAACTGTAATGAATTGATTTAGCCTCAGTGGCGTGCCACGAGCTCCGGTTCCGCTATTGTGGGACCGGGCTGTGACACATGTATGCCAACCTTTGTTTTGTAGCGCATTTGAGGTACAAATTCTCATCTCTTCTCTAGTTCAATTCTATACTTTGATTTTAATTGATTTTCAACTACATGTGCGACACCTTAGAATTAGGATTTGCCTTATGTGTATATGTGATTAGAGACCTTTGTTTAGGACTTTCTTTTGTATGTATGCATTGCATGTTTAATATCGCTGCTAGATCCCGGGTAAGTTCTCTTGTTTCTTATTGCATATCATGATGCTTGCTAGTTGAAATATGTGATTTATGAATGATATTTTACCGTTAGCAATTTTACACCATTTCCAACATACTTGTGTTATGTATACCTATATATGTATTAATTGAGGGCATGCTTAGATTATTAATTCGATTAAATGGATGTTGAGTAGAGGCCAATCGCGAGATAGGATGAGAGGGGGTGTTTTAGTCCGCCGGGTGTGGACACGCGGAATCGGACCACTTCTCTCTTGTTTGAGATTGTTTTGAAATTGATTTGAATCAAGGGAAGAAAATGAAAGGTCTGTTGAAAACAGATACAGAGTCGCCACTTGGTCTTTAAGGAACCAAGAAACCTAATTTTGACTCACCCAAGCGGATAAGGGCACCGGCCCTTCATAACCAAAGAACTTGGTTCGGGGTTTTGGTACGAGAGAGGAAGGAGCCTTTGTCACGACTAAAACACCCTCAACTCGCCCCGTCTTTCGACGGGCCTCAATTAGCATCCAAATAATCATCTTATACTATGTTTGGTTCGACAAATAATACTATGATAGTATATTACATCACATAAGAAAATTTGAAATGGAAGATCTAAAGATAAGATATCATTCATAAGATCTAAGCCAAATACCATACAATGTAAAGTGAAAGATCACACATATAAACCTAGGGAAAAATCGTCTAATCATGTATCGAGTAATTAGGTTTCCTTAATCTAAAGGGGATATGAATTGTTCTTGAAACAAATAGACAAAGAAATCAAAATATGCTTAGCAAGCTAGTGTGATGCATGTTAATTTTTGAGAAAAGAAGATCTCTCAATCCCCGGGACGGATGAGAAAGGATGATTAGATCGAGGGGAAGCATGAACGTGTGATCAAGTTCATTCCTTATAATCTTCTTAGATTAAGAGTTACAAAAACCCCAAATCTTGCATGAATGTATTGTGTGTACCTAAAAAGTGTGCAAAGGTTGTAGTGTGTTTTGTGTACATGGATTTCTAAAATGACTTAGAAGTCTAAAATGTGCATGAATGAATGGATTAAATCAACATGGGATATATACAAATGTAGTATGAACTACTTCCTAAGATATGAGCTAATTTGGAATGCATATGAGCATCAAATCAAAGAATGAAAGTTGAAATGTGCTTGCTGTGAATAGTGGACAGACTGCATGTATTACTTTGTAACATTATAATGGGAGGTCAAACGTGCCTAGAAAAATGTAAGAAAAATCAGAGATCATCCTTATTGTGTCTAGAAAATAACCCAAAAAGCCAAACATCAATAGCTATCACAGATGAAAAGAAATAAATCAGAATGTACACATGATTCAGAAACGAAAGCTGCACTGTTGACTGATTTTGTATGATTTTTCATAAATCAAAGAAAAGGTTTATGATGACCCATTATATACCAAAAGTTTCCTAAGACACCCAAGTTTTATAACAAAAATAGAAAAAATATATGTACAGTGATGAAAATGTCCAGAATAAGTGAAAGAAGTTGGGTGAACATTCTGTGAGAACAGAGGCAGATTATGAATATGAACTTCTCACATCCAAAACAAATACTTTCACATCTCTATAATTGATGGGAAAAATTGGGGACAAACTATGATGTATTAGAAAGATTTTCCAAGTGGTTGCATCATCATAACTCGAGTATTTAATTCAAAACAAATCTTTGAATCTGAACAGCTCACTGTTTTGGATAATTGTTTTGGAGATTTTGGGGAAAACAAAGTTTTGTTTCTTGAAACCAAATGAGAGGGATTGAGAGGGGTTTTGAAATAGATGTTTTGAAAACATATTTTCAACACTCAAAAAGGATTATAGCCACTTAGAATACCAACATCAAACTCATCATTAAGAACCTCCAAGATTGTTGGAGAGATTTATTTTATTTTTGAACATAACTTCAACACATTCCAAGAATACCTTGTAAGTATTGAGGTTATGATCATCATCTATCAAACATGTTTTTGAGGTCAAGAGCTACTATCCATAAGGATTCACTCACCTAAAACTTCATGTCATCATCTAGATGATGATAGACTAGTAAGTAAATAAATAAAAAGAAAAAGAAATGAGATAAGGAGAGATGAACATATATATAATCAAAGCAAGTAAATAGCAATCAATAGATGACAATCAATGTGATTTTGGACTTGTAGCTTGGTGTTTCACTCATAGATTTTGACATTTGGACATGGAAGTAGCTTCCTAACTCAAGAATGCTCAAGAATGGTGATTGGAGGTGTTTGGAATGTGAAGTATAAGAGAGGTAATGGAAGAAAACAAGGTTAAAACTCACTTTCTATAGCAAATAAGTAGGAGGAAGCTCCTTTTCTCTCTTCTAAACCTATCTCTATCTCTCTTCTTCTCTACAACTTTTCAAGCTTTTGCACTTGGCCCCCCCAAAATGAAGAGCAATGGGGGGTTTAAATAGGCCAATTTGGGGTGGTTTTGGGGTTTTAAAAGTGTTCCCATTGGTCCCAAACAACTGTGAACACAAAACTATGTCGTTTTGACTTTCAATTAATCAAATTGGACCCCCAAAAAAATTACAAAAATGGACTCTGCGAGGGTTGAGTGCCGCGGCGGCACTGGGCCAGTGCCGCGGCGGTAGTGGGCCAGTGCCGCGGCAGCACTGCTCCTCAGACGCCCAAAAATTTACGTTTAGGCCCCCAGAGGTTTCGGTATTCGCGAAAAGGCCCTATTTTGTCCGAAATTCATAGAAAATGCGTATGAACTCCAAACTGAGGTTGTGATATACCGTTGGAAAGGTAATGGAGTCTACTTTACATAAAAAATAGTTCGGGGATAGGTCACTTTGAAAAGTTTTGCGGTATTTGCGATAAAAGTCAATTTGATCGCATTTTTCGCCTTTGGAAATTCATAATAAATTCGTTTTAAATCCAGAAATTATGTGCGATATACCGTTGGAAAGCTATTGACCTCTAGTATCCATGAAAAATATTTGAAAATTGTTTTGGTGCCCCGGTTCCAAAGTCAAACTGGTCAAACCTGGGATTCCCGGGAAGTTCTGGAAACCTCCGGGAGTTCCCGGGAGCTGATGTTTTCGCTCGATTTTCTTTTGGAACTTGTTTTAACACTTTTCTCATGATTTAAAATGATTCCTGTGAATTCAGACGATTTTGGTCAAACCTGGTCAAACCTGGTCAAACCTTGGTCAAACCGGTCAACGGGGACTTTCCGGGAACTTCCGGGACTTCCGGGGGTCTCTGGGAGCCGACGATTTCATCCGATTTTCTTTTAAAACTCATTTGAATACTTTTCTTACGACGTAGCATGTTTCCAAAACTTTGGGACCAAATCTGGGAGTTTTCTGGCTTTCAGGGGCATTTTGGTCATTCTGAGCATTCTGAGAGATAGAGCTGACTTTCGAGAGTCCTTTTGAGTCTTTTGTGATCATTGTGAACCCCCAAGCTATGGGTCTCCTAAATCTGATAGCCGACAAAATGGGGTGTCTACACCGGGCTCCTTCCCCTCTCATTCCATAATCCCCGGACCCAGTTAATCTTTGGTTTCGCAAAAGATCAGTTTGCTTTAAAATGGTTTCTTAATTTTCCTTTTAAAAATTAAGTGGCGACTCTTCGTGTATTTGAATTAGAATTTGAAAAAGTGTTTTAAAAACTAAAGTGGGCCCAAATGCTGGTATCCACAATCTGGCGACTCTGCTAGGGATCGAACCCAGAATCTCTGGTTTCGCAGACCAGAATTTCTGATTTTGGGTTCACTCGAGGATTAGACTTGAAAGCATCCTTTTAATTGAATTAATTGATCTTTGTGTGCCCGTTGCATTGCACTTGCATGTCTCGCTAGTCGATTGCACGAAACTATGACCTTGGAGGCTCGGGGAAACCCGGTCGGTCAAGTCATCATGGGCCCGTGTGATCACCCTTGATCTTGTACCATGTGTTGGTATATGAAGCATCCTATCGGGTGTGTGTCAAAGGTCCCTTATTTGACCAAAACCCGGCCTTTGCATGATAGTTTCATAGAACTTTCAAAATTAGGAAATCAATTCTTGATTAGGATTATGTGCTAGGGAGTTTTGTGTGCCCGAAAGGGATTACTTGAGATGATGACGATGCTTGCTTGATAAAAGATGTGTAACCTCTTAATCACTTTTGAGCAATTCCTTTTCATGTCCTATGACATTTAAGAATAAGTCAAATCTTGATTAGAAGATTACATCTCTTGTATCATGTTTAGCTAAGCATCATTGACTTTGTATGCATCCAAATTTATGAAAAGTGCGGTGATTATCCAAACATGTGATCCTTCTACTCAAGGAATTTTAAATCCATCTTTGAAAGAAGATAGGTTTTTGACTTCGTCATTCCAAAGTATTTAGTCACTCTTTTTTTTTAAATCTTTGGGATTCACCTTTTGATTAAAATCCCAAGTCAACCCCTTGTTGAGGTATACTCTCGCATTCTCCTTCTTGAAGGACGAATCCAAAAATCTTGGGGATTGTTTTTAGAAGAAATGTTTTTAAAGCAAAATTTTGACCCAATCACCTTTTTGTTAAAGAATAATCCAAAATTTTGAAAATTGTATGTAAGAAATCTCCCAACTAAAGAAGTGCTTTTGAAACAAATCCCGAAGCAAAATTTTCGACCCAACCATCTTTTGTTGAGAAATGTTTTTTTTTTCTTTTCAAAAGGAAAATCCAAAATTTTCAAAGAATGTTGCTTTCCAAAAGGGTTTAAAATTTTTCTATCAAAGGGGTAATTAGGATTACAATGACAGGAGAAATCGGCGCACTTGACATGAGTAAGGATCTTATGTGTTTATGTGCTTACGTGTTAGGATTAGGATTTTCTTTTCTTTGGCATATAGAATAGGCACACACGCACACATGCATTGCATCCGCATGATACATAAAATGGTTTTTTGTGATAAAAGAAGATAAAAGTTTTTAAAATAAAAATTTAAAATCTGCTGTAGGAGCAAAAATAGCATTCGGATCAAGTCAAGCCTGGTTTAGGGACCCCACAGCAAGGCTAGTAAGGAGAGGACGTACTGACATGGCCGAAGAGGGAAACAACGAAGAGATGACCAGGCTGAGGGTACTAGTCGAACAACAAGCGGAACAGATGAGAAGACATGCCGAGAACATGAACCGCATGATGGGAATGATAGAAGAGCTGAATCGCCGACCACCACATATGAATCCGCCTGTTATGGACCCGCCTTTGGGAGGAGGGTACGGAGATTGGTTCGACGATCAGGAAGCACAATGGAATGACGCACTAAGGGCCAACAGGGACAGGGAGAAAGATGAGAAGGAGAAGCTGCTGACCGAGAAGGTAGAAAAGTTGGAAAGGGTAATGCGCAAGGCTCAGGGAGTGGATACCTACCTGATGGAACTAGAAGGGTTGTATGACGGGGTACGCGAAACACTGCCTGCCGGGTTCAAGATGCCGGTTTTTGACAAATTTGATGGGACTGGCAATCCTCGTAGCCACGTAAGAATGTGTATTGGGGCTTTCCAACCAAGCGGCTTGAGCACAGCTATGATGGCAGTCCTATTCCAACAAACTTTGACTGGAGCTGCTCTATCCTGGTATCTTACTCTCGAACCAAGCAAAATCAGGGTGTGGGAAGAAGTGATTAAGGCATTTGTGGCACAGTACGAATACAATCAAGATTTGGATGTCACTGTCCGGGATTTGGAGATGACTAGGCAAGGGAACAAAGAATCATTCGCCGAATACCTAAGCAGATGGAGGGGAAAGGCAGCCATAATGGTACAAAGGCCGTCTGAGAAGGACCAGATCCGAATGCTGATGAAGAATCTGCAGCCAGTTTATCAGGAGAAGATGAGATTTCAGTCAATCAACACCTTCGCTGAAGTATTCGATGTGGGGACGAGGATCGAAGATGCGATTCAAGAAGGAACAATCAAGAAGGAAGAACCACTAAACCGATATCGGAGGCCCAGTTATGGATCAAATGGAGGGCATTCGGGGGGTCACTCTGGCCCCACTGATGTCAATGCGATTAGCAAGCCAGAGAAAGATTCGATATCACCAGAAACCATCCAAGAGGGGGGGAGGATAAGCTATTGAGGAAATTTTCAAATTTAGGAATATCATTATCAACCGCCCTCGACAGACTGTTAGCGAAAGGGCATCTTCGTCAGTTGGAACCTCGACCCCCGTCGAGTCCACTCCCGCTGCATTTCAAAGGAGATCTCTACTGCAAGTATCACCAACAGAAGGGCCACTCGACGGATCGGTGCATGAGGTTAAGGCATGAAATCTAGGACCTTATCGACATCAAAGCGATATCCGAACCACCTGTCAAAGCTCCCAATGTCACCAAGAATCCTCTGCCAAACCATCGTGATGTACCGCCACCGCAGGGGCTTTATTTCTTAGGGGTAGAAGGAATGACATTTGATCCGTCCAAGCTAATCACAAAGGTCGGGGAACTGAGAAGGTTTTATCAATTACCAGAAGATCTGGGGATCTGTACACTTGGGAGTCAGCCGGAAATATGGGAAGATGAAGTAATTGGGCAGTCAGATTGGTGGGTTTTTGAAGGCGATGATCGAGGCATGAACCAAGTAGAGGACGATCTGTGGTATCAGAGTGACGAAGAGGCAAAAATTGAGGAGGAAAGTCCAGGGGTTATTTCAGAAATCGACGATGTTTGGGCAAGAGAAGAGATCAATCACCTGACTCGATCTGGTAGACACTTCAAGCCGCACGAACTAGAAGAGGATCACCCGGGAAGGGAACTGGAAAAAGGGAAAGGGAAGGTGATTGAAGAACAAGAAGATGACAGGGTTATAAGACAGATGAAGAAGACACAGACAAATATCACTATTTGGGGGTTGTTAATCGCTTCCAAGCGTCATAGGCAAGCAGTCCTCGATGCTTTAAATCAGTCGGATGTCTCCATCGATGTTACCCCGGAAGATCTCGTCGGCATGATCAACAGAAGTCCAACTCTCTCTATTTCTTTCTCCGAAGCTGACTTACCTCCTGGGGGACCTGTTTATAATAAGCCATTGCACGTTACCGTGGAGTGCCTAGGAAATTCTCTACCTGCTTGCCTAGTTGACAATGGGTCTGCGTTAAATGTATGCCCTTTTCGAACAGCTAAAAGGATGGGGCTCGATGAATCCACATTTTTACCATCAGAACAAAAAGTAAGGGCTTATGATAATACTCTACGGGCAGTTATGGGGATCATCTTTCTAAATCTCTCGGTTGGGACTGGTGAAAGGGAAACAGAATTCAAAATCATTGACATTCTTGCATCATTTAACCTGCTTCTGGGAAGGCCATGGCTTGATAGTTTGGGTGCCATTCCATCAACCATCCATCAAAAAGTTAAGTATATTTGGAAAAACAAGGTATACGATATTCTGGGGGATAGCTGGATGAATATATCTGGGGCCTCATCAAGTGCTCTGATTTTAGAGGTACAGGTACAGGAGGGTGAAGCAAGTTTGGGTGGGTTTGAGTTCATTAATGTCATAGAAGAGGGAAAGCCGAAGGAGTTTTTACCACTATATTTTGATCAATACGCCAGTCCGTTGGTGGCCGGGATCATGAGGAAAATGGGGTTCTTCCCAGGGATGGGTTTAGGTAAGAAACACCAAGGATTATCAGAATTCCCGAGCATCGTTACACAAACCCACGCCCATGGGCTAGGGTACTCGCCAACCAAGGAAGAATTGAAGAAGAAAAAGAAAGCAACCGATGCACCGCTAGAACCATACTTGAAAACTCTTAATGGGTATTTCGTCAAGCAAGGGGAGGATTTTCCGTTTTGCGGTTTTCCAGAGCCATGGTTAGATAAAGCAGAAGAGCGTATGAAGCCGGGATTCGAGATTTTCTTTGCGCATGACTTCTCTAATTATGAGAACCATTATCCTGCAAAATCTGCCATTATCAGGACTGGGTGTGTACCATGGATGGCTCGGCAATGAAGAACCTGCTAGAAGAAGGGTGCGAGGGAACCAGAAAGGGGAGCTCTGCAGAGATTAAAGATGAAGATGGGAAAAGCCGGGATAAAGAAGAGAGCAAGAGGAATGAAGAAAGAGAGAAGCCAGCATATGAAGGGGAACCAGAGGAAGTGGAAATAGAAGAAATCACTCAGGAAGAGGAACGGGAAGATCACTTCATCAGCGATGGGAGGGGAAAGCAAGAAAGAGTGGGTCTTTGAGTCTAGTAATAAATATCCCCCTCACCCAGAGTCTGTATTGGCCCAAATGAGGCGTCTTTCCATTTCTATGTCTGTTGTAATTGCTCCGAAAAAAGTTAATGAGAATGTGACTAATTCTGCTTACTTGACTGTGCATAATAATAACTGTGATGCATGTGATAAATATGATGAAATACCTCATGAATTACAAAAATTGATTGAAAAAGAAAATGAACCTGCATGCAAAATCATGGAAAGCACTTTAACCATTAATCTGGGAAATGAAGATAATCCACAAAATGTTTCTATTGGCTCCACACTTAATAATGAGGAAAGCGAATAATTAATCAATCTATTAAAAGAATTCAGAGTTGTCTTTGCATGGTCTTATGATGATATGCCAGGAATTGATCCAAAAATTGTCCAACACCATATTCCTCTTTTCCCAAATTCAAAACCTGTGAAACAAAAATTGAGGCGAATGAGGCCTGAATGGGCGCTTAAAGTGAAAAAGGAGGTTGAAAAGCAACTAAAGGCTGGATTCTTGATTGTCACCGAGTATCCTGATTGGGTTGCCAATATTGTACCAGTTCCTAAAAAGGATGGTCGTGTTAGGGTTTGATGATGCCTAGAATTGGTAAGAGAGGATTCAGAGAGAGACAGAGAGACACCAAGGAATTGTATGTGGTTCGGCCCCGTTAATGAGGTGACCTACGTCCACGTGTGTATCTAGGCGTTATACTAGCAGATCACCGGCGGCCTGGTGAGCCAACAATGGTGGGCGGCACTACCAGTAATACCGTCCGGGTATATGCGTTTCAGTGTATGCTCTAGTGATTAGGTTTCTCAAGATCGTTCCCCCTTTAGAAGGGTATGGGTGGGCTCTTTTATAGATGCAAGAGTCCACCTCTACATGGAAACTTAGATCCATTAGGAAGCCTATATCAATCACAATTCAATGTGCATAAGTTAAGGGAAGATCATTATCAGATTAGGAATCTATCGAGTTTTATTCCTAATAGGACTCCGGCCGCACAAGGAAACTGCTGGCGTTGAGCCGCGCGTCCGGGAGAGTCGCCGAAGATCACGCCCGGGCTGTGCAGGCACCCCGAGCGGTGACACTGGCAAGCCCTGGGTGTGGACCCCAGGGTTCTGCTTGGTCTTCGATGCTGACGTGGCCGTTGGACCCACGCTGGATAATTCTGAGCATATCAGCTGCCCCCCATTTCCATAGCTAATTGGATGCCATATCTGATGAGGTTTGGAAATCAGAGCCGTTCACGAGAAACCGCTCGGGAAGAGGCCGAGGCCTTCCCCGAGGTAAGGCTGACCCGGGGTTGTCTTTCCGAGAAAGGACCGAGCGGGAGACTGGAGGGTCCGGTATTGCCCAGGGCCACGTGTCAGCTGCTTGCAGGCCTGGTTGGGACGCGACGGGGCCATCGTGGAGGTAACCGAACCGTTTGCGTTGGGACCAAACCGTCACGTCGTGCATTTAATGCATGCGCCTTTTGAGGCGGCGTATGGTATGCCCGATGTGACAGCCGTCAGTCGCTAAGAGCGGGAAAACGTCCTGACCGTCCGATCTGATTCAATCTGAGCCGTCCTTTGTCTTTATAAAAGGAGCGTCAGTTCATTCTACATACTCACCACTGTTTGAAGATCAATAATCACCGAGCGGGTTTTCAGAGCAAAGCACTCCCGACCCCTTTTCCTCTGTTCATACTAATTCAATCTTCCTCCCAATGGCTTCCAACATCGACCTGTCGTTGGACGAAGGGCTCAGAGCCTTCAGGGAGGACTGCCAAATTCCGGACGACGTAGTAGTTCGTCCGCACATTGAGGGAGAAGAAGTAGCCCATCCTTTCTTCCTCATCAGCAGCTATCTGCTGCTGATTGTGGGATTACGCTTTCCTCTGCCGGTCTCATTCTGCGACCTTCTTCAGGGACTGGATATCCCACTACACAAATGCCGACCAAACGTTGCCCGCCTCTTGTGGGGGATTGCAGCGCTGAACGAGCGACTGGGGTTATTTCTCCGGGCCGCCGACGTTGCGAGGTGTTACATAATGGGCATTGACAACGGAGGCCCCTACTTCCGCCCTAAGACTGAGGGAAAAGACTTTGTCCGAGGTCTAGATTTCCCAAACAAGAACTGGCAACGGTACCCTTGGGTCCTGGTTGCCGGTAACTGGCTGGAGAATGACGGTCTCTCCCCTCCTGCGGATTATAATCCCGACCGCTGCAGACAGGCTTTCACCGACCTTCGTGGAGTCGTTCCTTCCGAGGATGACATGGAGGCATTTAATCAAGCCATTGAGGCCGGCATGTCGTTCTCCTACTTGAAAGGGAGACCTGCGGAGAATTCGGGCGTCGGATCGTCTTCTGCAACCGCTGCCGCTGCGGCATCTGGATCGCGCCGCTATACCCGGTCGATGGCGACCGGGGCGCGCCCGGCCAGCAGGACGGGCCAACCGGAGGGGCCGGTCTCCTTGTCCACCAGCACCGACTCCTCCTCATCTGAGGATGCAAGCCCGCCTCCGGGCCCATCCAGAAAGGGCAAGGAGAGAGAGGTCGAAGAAGAGCCTCAGCCCCCACCGAAGAGGAGCCGACCGGAAGTATTCACCGGCCCCCGCATGCCGGGCTCATGGTCGGATTTCTCTCTTGTGAACATGGAAGAACGCTTGCAGGCGGTGGAGAAGATGGGCGCCGAGCTGCAGATGGATTCCGCCCTGCGGGGGGTGGATGTCCACGCCTTGGAGCTGGCCGTAGAGGGGCTGACGGCGAAGGTGGCTGCTCTGGAAGAGGAGGTCAAGGCTTTGAAGGATAAGGGCACTTGAAGTCTGCCGTCCTTCTCTTTTTTTTTTTTTTTTTTTTTTTTTTTTTTTGGGGAGGCTACTACAACTGCCCCCCGAACTTGTACAGTTTTTCTTTTTTATCAATGAACAAGGTCCTTGAGGCCATCCCTTTCGCGTTAATTGTATTTCCGATTTCTATTTTGACAGTGGTTTGTTCGGTTGGAGTTCCAAAATTCCAACCAGCGTCCAAACCTTCAGCGTCCAATAGACCTCGTGGACTTGCTGTGCGGTTACGCCGAGGTTCTCATGCACGTACCTCCTGCCCCCCATTTTCAAAGCTGATTGGACGCTCCGTCTGATGAGGGTTGAAAACTGAAATTTTCCCTGGGAACCGTTCGGTAGTAGACCGGGATGTTGTCCTTCGGGCGGGGCCGGAGGAAGACGTCGGTTGGGGCATTCCCCGAGCGGGCGATCCGTTGGTTCGGGAGTCGCTGCTGCCACATGTTCGCTGGTTGTTGACCTGGTTAGGTTCGAACTACGCTAGCGCGGACGCAACCAAGCCACTTGCGCGCCAACCGAACAGTCATGTCAGGCCTTTAATGCGCACGCCTTTCTAGGCGACGTTTCATGCGCCCGAGGAGACAACTGTCAGCAATTTCGGGCGGGGGATCACACGGACCGTTGGATACGTTTTGATCTGGGCCGTTCCCGGTTTGTATAAAATGAATGCTTGCCCACTTCTCTGGCCCTTTACTGCAGAGAGATCGCCGAACGTCCTGAGAGCAAAGGCTAGTCCGAGCAAGATTCTCGAGTCCTCTTTTCTGCGCAAGCTTTGTAAGTCCTCTTCCTTCCGAACTTTCGTCTGTTGTTCCCTTCTTCCCTTTCCCATCTTCTCTTCTTTTCGTAGCGAGACTGGAGAGAGTGAGTCCGGTAGGGTTCGAGCGGGAGTGGGATTTTTTCTTCCTTAGATTCTGCTCGTTTTTCCGGTCGGGTGGAAACTCAGACCATTTGAGCCGGACCGGTGTCTCCGTAGTTTCACTGAGAGAGTGTCTTCTGACGTTTAGGGCCATATATTCTCTGCCTTTTAGGTTATTGACATTGCCTTCCCTGTACCTCAGGCTCGGGGTTTCCGATCCGTATTTAGGTCGCGATCTACTCCCTCTTCCTTCCCCAGGGGCATCTGAGATGGAGCATTCCGGCTTCAATTCTGCGTCCCGTTCGATTAGCGAGATGTTCCGGTCGGATGGCTCCGACCCGGTTTTGGACCCTCCTTCTGACCACCAGAGTGAGGGCTTGATCTCAGCCCGTCAACTTGATGACGAATCCGCCGAGGGGGCCCCCGTTGCCTCCGTCTCTAGGGGTTTGGGCGATGAGGCGCCCGGGGAGTCCGATCCCGGCGTTGGGTTTGCTTGTGAGTCTATATTCTCGATTTTGCGTTCCGAGGACCTTATCCGGATTAGGAAGAAATACTCCTTCCCGGGTAGTTGCTCTTTGGTGGTGAATTCCGGGGGGGCGCACCTTTACTATCCGGGCTTCACGACTCTTTTCGAGGATGCAATGATGGCGGGTCTCCGCCTTCCGCTCCACCCGGTTGCCAGGGCCATCCTGATTCACCTTGGGATTGCTCCCGGGCAACTGGCCCCCAACGGGTGGAGATTCCTAATGGGTTGTATATCTCTGTGGCCCCAGGCGTTCGGGCGTGAGGTGACCCTCGAGGAGTTTCTATGGGCCCATCGGCCGTTTGCCGTACACGGGGAACTGGGGTTCTTTTCTTTTTCCGCCCGGCCGGGCAGAAAGATTATCGACAAGTGCCCCAGTAACAACAAAGGGTGGAAGAGCAAGTTCTTCCAAGTGTCCACCCTTCTCCTTTGTGACGAGGCCGCGGGGACCCGGCCGAGGACATCCTGGGTGAAGGAGCTAAGGGGTAAGGCTACCTGTCTTTCTTTTGTTTGTCTCTTTCAGTTTTATGGATTTATTAACCTGTTAACCGGTTTTATGCTTCTACTTGCAGCTGGGTCGGCAGACATTCCTGAGATCTCCGAGGCGTCCCAGGCCAGGATTTGGGGCTTAGCACAGTTGCCCACCAACATTCGGAACGTTCTGTCCCCGACGGGAGACATAGTGGTGTCTTATTCCCCCGAGGAGCCCTCAGAAGTCCCTGCTTCCTCTCCTACTGTTCCCGGTCAGTGTTCTATTTATTCCCCTGTTTCCTGACTCTTGCATCTTTCTTTGCGGCCTAATATCTTTCCGGTTGTTTTGCAGCAATGGCTCCCAAGGACGCAGCGGCGCTGAAGGAGAAAGAGGAGGCCCTGCTTGCCCGAGCTGGATCAAAGAGGAAGAGGCTGGAGCCCACCGAGGGCCAGAAGCTCAAGAGGCTCACCCGGGGCATCGTCATCCGCCCTGACAAGGAGGGGGTAGGTACCTCGGCGCCCGGGGTGACCATTGCCGTGCCCCCCAAGACGCCCGCTGCTTCCAAAACAGCTGGCGTCTCCTTCCCTACTGTGGAGGAGACCGTGCATACAGGGCTTCCTGCAGTGCCGCCGGTTGAGAGGGCGGATGAGGTACGCGGGAGGATCCGCCCCGCTCTGCTGCCGGGTCAGGTGGATAAGTGCTCCTTGTTGAGCCCGGAGGACGTGACCGCTTGGCTCTACAGCATTAGCCATATGGTGCGTCCATATTTCGTACTTCTCATAGGCTCTTATTGCTTGTTTCGCTCACAACGCTTATAGCTGTTTTCGTTTGCAGGTCGGTTGTATAGCAGCGGGGTCCGAGGCGACCTTTCCCGCGCTGACCGGGAAACTGGCGGCTGCTGAGGGGGCCCTATCCATGGAAAAGACGGCCCGGGAGGCGGAGGCGGAGAAGGCTAGGGCTTTGGGCCAGGAGCTGGGGGAGGCCCGAGGTGTGGTGTTAACCGAGCGGGCTTCCCGAACGGCTGCTGAGGCCCAGCTCGCTGCTTTAGAGGCCAAGCTTGCTGCCGCGGAGGCCGGTCGGGTTGCGGCCGAGAAGGATGTAGAGGCTCTGACCGCCGCTCTGTCCGGAGCGACCGCCGCCCTTGAAGCAGAGACGAAAGATGCCGAGGAGGAATTCGAGGCTGGATTCCTCAAAGGCTACAAGGACCTGATTGCCCGTGTTATGGCGGATCACCCGGACTGGGACATCTCCGGCTACTCCTGGGCCGAATCCAATTACTGGAAAGAGGACCGGGCTGCTGGCGGGGGGCCTGCGGAGGCTGCGCCAGTTGGAGCCGCTCCTGCTGCGGAGGAAGAGCTGGACGTTGTGGGTGACCAGTAGGGCTTTTATGCCCTTTCTTTTTCTTCTTTTACTGTTGTAGTATTTTTTTGTTTTGTGGGGGGGTGAGCTACTACAACTGCTTACCCTAGGGTCTGTACAAGTCTGCTTTCAATTAATGACAAGGCCCCTGAGGTCACTTTCCTTTCCATTAACTGTTTACATTTTGTACTTGCATGCCCATGTGATTGCCAATCCCCAACCAGTTTTCAATTGCAAGACCCTTCACTTAACACATGGATTAGGGTTGCAACCGGTTGAATAA